>OZ005656.1:190602978-191802978 GCA_963930645.1 Salticus scenicus | reverse complement strand
AAAGCAATATGATAATCAACATTTTTCAGGTGTATTAGTTGAACTGTATATGCAAATATATGTAAATTTCTGTTTTCTGTAAGCTTAAAGCTAAAAAATAACGCCCGATTCACCTGTTTAAAATAAATCTTATACTATTAAGTGAGCAGTATTTGTATATATATATATATATGTATATTTCACTGTTCTCGAAAACGGGAGCTCGGACAGTCACGTGATTTAACACAAAGGTGCCCTCCGAAGAGTCATTGTGCACATCGAAGTCAGATTTCCAAATTTTTTTAATTAGTTTTCTTTTAATTAATAAAAATATGAAAATAAAACTTCCCATTTCTATAATGCGCAGAATGAAGAACATTAGGAGAGATTTGATTGGTTTATTTGATTTTCATTGACTTGAGTGTATTTTACATTGAACTACAGCTACGTTATGAGGATTTACAAGAGTTTTGATTGGTTTATTTGATTTTCATTGATTTGAGTGTATTTTACGTTGAACTAGAGCTACGTTATGAGGAATTACGAAAGATTTGATTGGTTTATTTGATTTTCATTGATTTGAGTGTATTTTACGTTGAACCAGAGCTACTACGTTTTGAGGAATTATGAGAGATTTGATTGGTTTATTTGACTTTCATTGATTTGAGTGTATTTTACATTGAACTAGAGCTACGTTTTGAGGAATTACGAGAGATTTGATTGGTTTATTTGATTTTCATTAATTTGAGGTAGGGGTGTCCAGTGATGTTTTTTTTTTTTTTTTTTTTTTTTTTTAACATGCTTGATAGTGATTGCTACGAAAACGAGTTTCGTGAATTTTCAGATTCATGCACTGCGAGGTAGGGGTGTCCAGTGATGTTTTTCCGATTTTAACATGCGTGATAGTGATTGCCGCGGAACCGAGTTTCGTGCGTTTTCAGATTCATTCACAGCGGGGTAAAGGTGTCCAGTGATGTTTTTTTGGTTTTAACATGCGTGATAGTGATTGCCGTGGAACCGAGTTTCGTGCGTTTTCAGATTCAAGCACAGCGAGGTAGGGGTGTCCAGTGATTTTTTTTTTTTTTTTTTTTTTTTTTAACATGCGTGATAGTGATTGCCGCGGAACCGAGTTTCGTGCGTTTTCAGATTCATGCACAGCGAGGTAGGGCTATACATTGATTTTTTTTTCATGTGCGTGAAGCGTACATACGTGCGTGATAGTGATTGCTGCGGAAACGACTTACGTGCATTATCTGATTCGACCATTCATCGAATAGTGACTTTTACTGTACGAGTAAGGAGCGTTCGACAACATTGAATGGACACATTGTTCGACACACATTCTACATACATTACAAAAACTTAACTGCCCGAGAAATATCGCGGGGATCATCAGCTCGTACCTCTCTAAGAGAAAGATCCAGGTCAACTGGGGTGATGGCTCCACAGAACTGCCTCAGACAAAGGGCTGCCCTCAGGGTTCCTGCCTGGGTCCGGTTCTGTGGAATCTAATAGCAAATGATATCTTAACAAGAATGAATACAGAAGGATATGACACATGTACTTACGCTGATGACTTCTCGATAATTCTCTCGGGAAGGGTTAGGACTGACCTGGAGAACCAAGCCAAGGGCGCACTTTCCCTCTTCAGTAATATTCTCAATGAACTCGGCCTAACCTTATCTACCTCAAAAACACAAGCTCTGACCTTCGTGTTCCCCAAAGCTCTCAAAAGGTCTCCTGTGATGAGGATCAACGGCGTCAGTGTTCACCACGTCCAAAACCTCAAAATCTTAGGCATAACCGTCGACAGGAACCTCAACTGGACGGCCCATATAAACGACCTAAAACTGAAAACTATGTCCCACTATCATAACGCCACAAAAATGGTAGGAAAGAGGTGGGGAATCTCAACCTCTTTCCTCAAAATATGGTACTATTCCATTATAGACAAGATCTTGACATATGGCGCGGGCGTCTGGGGAGGTCACCTGTTGGCGGCAAACAAAACCAAACTCGACTCAGTACAAAGACTTTTCATCCTTCAAATCTCCCGAGGTGATAAAACTATCTCTACTGACGCCCTGACCGTTGTCACAGGAATTCCTCATGCCCACCTACAACTTCAATAGTGCTATCAAAAAACTAATATTCTTCAATTAAATAATACTCAGCTTGCAAACTCTCTTTTCCCTAATCTAAATATACAATCCCTTACAAACTGCTGCAATATCCATCCGGCAAATGATGTTGCATCTTCTCTCACCAACTGTAACATTAATAGCTTTTTACCCCTAGCTCCTGTGGCGATCTTTACAGATGGCTCCAAGACTGAACACGGAGTAGCGGCTGCATTCTGTGTCCTTAACAACAATGAAACCATCTTCCAGTGGTCCTGCAGGCTCGAAACCCACAATTCAGTCTTTCAGGCGGAATTATTTGCCATCCTTAAGGCTGTCGAATGGGCTGAGGAAAATGCTCACTCTTACCCAATTATTAACATCTTTAGCGACAGCCTTTCGGGCCTGCAAGCCATTGCCCGCTACAGGAGCAGGCACCCAGGGCCTGATTATCGCACAGGCCGACAAGGCCTTAGCCTAGGGCACCTCTATCTAGAGGCACCAAAATAATTTTTAAATTTAAAAAATGCTATTTTTGGAAAAGATTTCCTTAAAAAAAATTAACCAAAAGTTAGCTAATGATAATAATCTTTGTTGAAAGTAGGGATTTTTTAATATCTTTTAACCAATTATCTGATTAAATTAAAAAATACAACATTAGCTTGATTGTGAAATATACCAGCTTTCGGAGAGATCGGTCAAATGATATACCATTTTACAGCGGACCAAAAAGTCCAGATAAATTTTCACTTGCAGACTTACAGTTACATAATACAAATTAATGAACTTTGTATCATCCTAATGGAAAATATCTTTACATTTTCAGTAGTATTTGGTCATGTGTTCATATTTACATACCCGCTGACTTCGTATGGTATGAATGAGGTAGATTAGGATAAAAAAAAAAAAAAAAAAAAAAAAAAATCAGTATTATAAAGAATGCATTGTAAAAAATTACATTTCTATGCAAGTGGATTCCAACAGTCATAGAAGAAAGATTACCCCTGCACCAATAATAATAATTTGAGGTCTCGTTGCAAAAGAAGTTAAAACTAATTTCTTATGAAGGTGATGCTTTAACTTTTTTACCAGCAGTCAAACTTTGTGCACAAATTAGATTAAAAAAAAAAAAAAAAACCTTTAATTTGTTCAAGAGTGGGGGGTGGGGGCACCAAAATCATCCTGGGCCTTGGGCCCCAACAGGTGGTAATCAGGCTCTGCCCATAATATTGAAAATAAAACTTAAACTCTATAACCTAAAATCCATCATCTCCCTGGCACACGTTTCTGCCCACAGGGGTGTCGTGGAGAAAGAAATGGCAGATCACTTAGCAAAAACTGTCACAGAACATGCAACGATTGATTTTAACTTACCCGCCCCCCCTCCTATGTAAAATCTAGACTCAAGGACAAATTAAAGCAAAATTGGCAATCCTTATGGGATAACTCCATCAAAGGCAGATATACTTATAACCTGATCCCAAATCCCACTTCAAACACTTGGACCCTTACTCCCCCTATCCCGGCATTTCTCAAGGGCCATGGCCCATTTCAAGCATACCTTTATAGGTTCCACCGACGACGCTCACTCCTGTGCCCTTGTGGTGAGGAAGGCACTGCTTCCCATTACTACTTCAACTGTCCCCTTACCTCCAGTTTTCACCTACGAAACCCATCCCCAAGACCAGTAAACTGGTTAGATAATATCATCACTAGACCCTCCCTAATCCAAAAACTAAATAAAATCTACGCACTTTTAAAAAATATTACTAATTTCACAGATTAACCTCAAAGCTTCTTCGTACTGGCTCAAGTTGCAACCTACAATTGGGATCATCCCAAGCCACTCAGTTTCGCAGCACTACTCCAAACTTGTACAGCAACGTTACCAAATTAACCACTGTTGCCCCTTGTCGCGTGGGGCGAAAGCCCGTCAACAACATGAAAATGTCAAAAAGACTTTTATCAATGCTCCTAAACCAACTCAAAGACTACAACGAATGAACTGAAATACTTAATTATGGAATCAGCTAATGAAATCATAGACTAAACTTCTCATTGCAAAGTCTTAACAAAGCTATTTATCCCTCCTTGTGCCCTCTGTCGCGTGGGGTTTAATCCCGGCACACCTGCTATAGATAAATTATCGCCCTCTGTCGGTTGAGGCTCAATGCCTGGCGAATTTTGTAAACGCTTGTTGAATTCTCAATAAACGTTCGGAGCAGTTCCCTGTCTCGGACACTTGTTGCCCGAGACACTGAAGCGCTCAACATCGCTCCAAGAGCGATGAGCGGGGACTGTCCCCTGTTCAGCTTCAACTGTTTCCAGAATATTCGAAGAATTAACATTTCTATTTGACTGTTTTCGAGAAAATTCAATTCGTTTTAATAATAGTTTTGTTGCACAGATTCGAGAAGTTAAAAAATTTTTTCATATTGTCAAGGAGATCCCATGCTAAAACTGTGAAGAAAATAGTCGCCAATCCAAATATATTTATTTAAACGTTTCAATTATTCAATGAAAAAGGAATCCTTTAAATATAGTGTCCAGCGAAGCGGGCGAAGCCTACTAGTAAATGAATAAACTGAATAAGAAATAAATATAAATGGAAACCAAAGAGGTAAAATTTCAACTTAGAAGAAAATAATCAATTACTTACAGAAAATAATCCATAGAAAAATAAAGGAATGTTAATGTTTGTTAACAGAAAAGAAGTTTAAAATGTCTGACAATGAAAGTTGTAGTGTATACAAAACGTTACATATATATACATATGTTACAACGGATTAAATCTTTTCACCTACATCAATTGTCCTGTTGCAAGGAGAGTAATTTTACAGTCAAAATGAAAATAGAGAGGCAATTATTCACTTCCAGTAAAGTCAGCCTTGGTGACAAACTGGCCGTCCCAAATTTATTGAAAAAAAAACGGTAGTTTGGGGTTCCCGAAATTTCAAAACTCTACATTGGATAGGAGCCGAGATATAGAAGTTTCCATAGGATTCTGGATAGAACTACCGCTAATTCCATCGTTAAAAGGTATAAATAGAAGGGCGCTGAATTCTGCCGGGAGGAAGTCAGTCAGTGTGAGTCAGTGTTGTTCAGAGACCTTTTCTGAGAAGATTTTGAAGGAAAATTTCAAGATAAGGAAGATGTCCATCAGCAAATCCAGACCCTAGAAGAGAAAGTTAAAATTATAGAATTACGACAGGGCACAGCATTGTTAAATAATGACTTAATGACATTTAAACTCAGTGTGAAATTGTTAACTTTCGATGTATTCAAAACACAATTTGACGTCGTAAGTTCCATGAATTGATGGATTGGTATTGTAAAAGCAAGCCAATTAATAGCCGCTCTTCGAGAACCTGCGGCGGAAGTTCTTTCAAGCGTCCCATCGGATAAACTTCCCGATGACCATTGTGTAGAAGTCCCTGGAAAGCCGATTCGGGAATAGACATTTGAAGCGCTTTTACTGGACTGAACTGGAAACTCGCCAACGAAAACCTAGCGAAAGTCTCAGATCTTAGCAGCAGATATCGAAAGACTGGTTAGCCTGGCCTATCCTGATTGCCTTATGGACGTGAAGGAAATTCAACCTATGTAAAGCTTTCAACCTATGTAATAGTTTTTTTCTATTTTTCGCGTATGCGCAGTAAAAAAATATTTATTAAAAATGCTCATATCGCACCAAATATTACACGTATGAATTTTATGTTTCAGAATGATGTTTCTCTAACGTTTTGTCAATTTTTCTGCAACTTTTGTAAAATTTTCTGGAAATCCGTTCTAGTTACAAGCAAAACACTCGTAAAAAAAAATAGTAATTTTTGAAAACAAAATTATATTTGCCTAAATAATTGCGCAATTCCCGCACCAAAACGTACAAATATTGTGCACAGTTATGTGCAACAATGTATTAAAGTTACAAGTCATTTGTAGTTTTTTTATGATATGTTTCCAAATAATATTTTCGCTCTTCTTCAATTTGTTGTTGATCCCCCTAATTGCACTCTGGACTAAATAATAGTGAAAAATGTGAGTTTTTTAGAAGTTCTTTGAATGTGTGAAGCTCCAAGCTATTTCGTCTAGTATTTCTTTAGAAAATCGAAAAATTAAAAAAAAAAAAAAAAAAAAAAAATCTCTAATAATTTGAACACCCACTGTACTCTGATTCATGCAATGTAGTTGCAGTAGAAAATTTTGCAATTCATGCAAGGTCTAGCCAGTAGAAGAATTGAATCTTCTGAGAAGCACCGATATGTTATCACTGATTTTTCCCAACCAGCTTCCAATAACGGATTATTGATGATAGCTGCTTGCTTAGTCGATCTACAAAGAGAAATCATTCCTGTTCGATTGCTTAATCTTAATAATAGACCTGAGTTTATTGATAAAGGAACTACGATTGTTACATGTGCACCGGTAGTCGATATCATTACCCGTCCTGTCAATGTATCTGAGGCACAACTGCGACATCTGAAACCCGTTATAAGAGACTTTTATAAATGCTCCTAATCAAACTCAAAGATTAAAACGAATGAACTGAAATACTTAATGATGGACTCAGCTAATGAAATCATAGACTAAACTTCTCATTGCAAAGTCTTAACAAAGCTATTTATTCCTCCTTGTGCCCTCTGTCGCGTGGGGTTTAATCCCGGCACACCTGCTATAAATAAATTATCGCCCTCTGTCGGTTGAGGCCCAATGCCTGGCGAATTTTGTAAACACTCGTTGAATTCGCAATAAACGTTCAGAGCAGTTCCCTCTGTCTCGGACATTTGTTGCCCGAGACACTGAAGCGTTCAACATCGCTCTAAGAGCGATGAGCGGGGACTGTCCCCTGTTCAGACTAAACGAAGATCAGCTGTCGGCAGGGCGATACCAATTGAATGAGCTCAAGAACATTTTCTTGAGACATGATACAGAAGACGGATACTGCAAGATTATACAGCATATAATTGATACGGCAAACCATCCGCCTACAAAGCGAAACCCGAAACGACTACCTTTTGCTAAAAGGGATGAAATTCAAATACTGATAAAGAAAAGGGAAGTGAGCGGCGTCATCGAAGAGTCATCGGGAACCTGGACTTCACCTTAGTTTTAGTTAATAAAAAGGACGGAACAACACATTTCTTCGTCGATTACAGGAAACTTAACAACATAACGAAAGCAGTTATCCTTTTCCCCGTATCGACGACACGTTAGATGAGCCAGGGGTTCTCTACATTGGATCTAAAAACCGGATGCTGGCAAGTTGAAATCCAACGCAAAGATAAGAGACAACAGCCTTCACCACCGGACAAGGACTCTTGCAATTTAAATTGACGCGTTTTGTACCATGTAATGCCTCGGCGATATTCGAGATATTACTAGAGACTGTCTTACGCGGATTCCTTCTGAAGCCTGTTTAGTTTATTTGGATGACATTATCATAGTTGGACGACTTTCACCTAAGTAATACTAATGAAGAGTTTCACAGATTACAATATGCAAACCTAAAATTAAGTCCTATAAAGTGAAAAATTTTCAGAAAAGAAGTCTCCTGTCTTGGTCATATTATTTTAGCAGAAGGGATCAGAACGGATTCAGAGAAAATTAAATCCGTAATAGACTGGCCTCGTCCAAACACAGTGCAAGAACTTCAGTTTCTTTGGACTCTACCCTTACTACCGACGCTTCGTCAATGATTTCTCAACAATTGCCCGTTTATCAACTAACAGAAGTCAAATATGCGTTCAACTGGACTGATGAATGTGAGAAATCTTTCAACTATTTAAAAAGGCTTTGACATCAGTACAGATTTTGTCATACCTTTAGAATGTCAAGAAGTTTGTTTTCGATACTGATGCCAGTAAAGAAGATATTGGATCAGTACTTTTTATAAGTTTGGACATCAGGAACGTGTAATAGCTTATTTTAGCAAGAGCTTGTTAAAACCAGAAACTATTGTGTCATAAGGAAAGAGTTATTGGCCATACTAAAGTCTATCCAATATTTACATCATTATCTTTACGGCCGAAAATTTATTCTTCGAACGAACCATGCTTCTGCGAAATGGTTGTTGTTTTAAGGAGCCTGTAGGGTAAGTGGTACGTTGAATACAGAGGATTCAGGAACATGATTTCGAGATATTCCATCGAAAAGCCTCAACTCACAAGAACGCAGATGATCTTTCACGAAGACATGCTCTGAAAAATGTACGCATTGTGTACATGCTCAATTGAAATATGGCATGGAAGCAGAAATGCCTTTCAGTGCAGTTGCATGTACGATTACAGACCCTTGATAAGCTCTAAAAAGCGCAAGTGGAAGATCCAAATATTAAACCTATTTTAAAGAGTAAATTAAGTTCTACCAGCCGACCATCTTGGCTAGAAATAACTCATATAGTGTCCCACAAAAAGCGATGTTGGGCATCGTGGGATTTATTACACTTAGAGATAGAGTGCTATACCACAAGTGGGCGAATAATGACAGTAAATCATTTCGAGAGCAATTAATCCTACTGAAATGCAGAGTTAGAGACGCCCTGTGAGAAGTATATGATAGCCCAAGTAGAGTACACTTCGGATTCTTGAAAATCCTGAGTAGGCTGTAGAACCTTTCTTCTGGGATTGATTTCGAAATGATGTTGAAAAATGGTATAGGGATGTCATAAGAAAAGCACCCAAATCTTGAACTAAGGGACGTTTGCAGAGCTATAATGTTGGCGTGCCTTTTAACAGAATTGCTTTAGACATATTAAGACCATTGTCTCAGATATCAAAAAGTGATCGATATATCCTTGTGACAATGGACTACTTCACAAAAGAGCCTGAAGCAACACCCATATGAGATCAAGAAGCGTCGATTGTTGTGGATATCCTAGTGTAAGATTGGATATCATGTTACGGAGTCTCTGTGATTTTTCCTTTAGATTCAAGGTACTAATTTCAAGTCGGCGCTTTTTACTGAACTTTGCGGCTATCTTGGAATACAGAAAAGACTTGGACAACATCTTTGCGTCCTTGTCTAATGGCATGGTTGAGAGATTTAATCAAGCTCTTTTAGATCATTTGTATTTGTGTTTATTTCTAAGAATCAGACTGACTCGGACTTACAATGCCCGATGTTTTTTCTTGACAATAGAAGTGCGCTACATGAAGCCATGTAATGAACACCATCTGAAATGTGGTTTGGAAGAACACTTCGCTTACTTTGTGATATCCTGTTCGAGCGACCATGTGATATACCCTCTTCATATAACGGCAAGAGGTATTTTTAGAAAGCATACGTGAGTTCGCTAGATAAAGGATTAACTTAATTGAGTGACTGAATGAGACACGTTACGACTCAAAGGCAACTAAAAACCATCTGCAGGAAGGTGGCTGTGTGTGTTTTTACATGCTAAAGTGCCGAAAAGACCAATGTCCAAAGTTAGAACAAAACTAGGAAGCCCATACATCATAATTAAGAAAATAAATGATGTCGCTGTGAGAATTCAGAAGTCAAAGGGTAGTAAGTTGAAAGTGATTCTCATCAATAGATTAACTCCATACCAAGCATCAAAATCATAGAAACGATGTAGAGAAACTGCCCTGGGACGGGCAGTTCAGAAGAAAGGAGCAATGATATAAAGGAGTAAATCTTTTCCTCAAATATTAAATCTTTTTCCTTACAAAGTAAGCATTCGTGCCTGCTTGTTTTCTTGACGAAGGGTCGTGTTTTCTTTCGACCCGAAACAATTGGCTGCGAGTTCTTGCATTTTATGGTGTTTATTCAAAGTTTTGTACTTATTACTTTTAAACGCCAATTCTGTGATGCTTTTTATAATTAATTACAAGTGTTAATAACTTTAGTTTGTACATCTGTCTATCCATTCACCGTCTGCCCTCTCTCTAACATCCATAAATATTGCTACGAAAAACGTGTAGACTTTCCTGTAAGTGAAAGTAGATCGTAAAGGAACAAGCAGGTTTTAGTCTCTTTATTCAGCATATTTTTCGAATCAGTGCGACAAACTGTGACTACAACGAATATTCTTGAAACAGTCCAGTAGTACCGTTAATTCATCAGATATTCTGGTAGCACACTGTAAAAAAATAACTATTACCAGCTGCAAGGAACTCTCTGTGATTGGAGAAAACAATTATTTTCTCCAATCACAGAGAGTTTCTTGCAGCTGGTAATAGTTATTTTTTTTACAGTGCAGTCCAACCACTGTAAAAAAATAACTATTACCAGCTGCAAGAAACTCTCTGTGATTGGAGAAAATAATTATTTTCTCCAATCACAGAGAGTTTCTTGCAGCTGGGTAATAGTTATTTTTTGTACAGTGAATGAAGCTGTCACTCGTACCGCGAAAGCTCACTATTCGGCGAATGTTCTGAAACAGTCCAAGAAAACAGTTACATGTACATGTTCCACATGAGTAAGTAAAGGACATTAAATACGCCACAGAGTAGGAATTTCGCTTGCTCATGAACAAAGTTCAGTCGGTTGGAACACAGTCTGATTTTGCTGCAATCGCACGGAATATCTCTCTCAACAAACTCTGAATCGGCAGTGACTACTCACACTCCCCGCAGAAGTCAACTCACCCTCTATGTTATACACTTGGCGATGAGGCTTGGCGGTAGTTCTATTCCAGAATCTCATGTAAAGTTTGAGATCTAGGCTCCCGTGTATTGGAGAGCTTCGAATCTACGGGAAGCTTAAACTACTATTTTCCGCCAAATTTGATCGCCAAGTCCTCAAGTTTGGCTTCACTAAACAGCAGGTCCCGAAGGAGTTGGTTAAAAATATTTTTAAATGCATTTTCACAGTGTTCTGAACTATTCTGAAAGTTTCAAATGTCTAGCTAGTCGGAAGTTAGTTAAATAAATTTTCTGTTGAATCATATAAACGCTGCCGAAGGCAGTAGGGACCTGAAACAGTTGACTAAATGTATTAAAAAAATGTATTGTCACCGTGTTCTGAACTATTCTGAAAAGTTTCAAATGTCTAGCTAGTCGGGACGTTAGTGAAAAATCGATTGCAAGCTTTGTATTGGTAAAGCTGCCGAAGGCAGCAGGAACCCGGAAACAGTTGGCTAAAAGTATTAAAAAAATCCATTTTCTCACTGTGTTCCTGAACTATTTTGAAAGTTCAAATGTCTAAGTTAATCGAGAAGTTAGTTAAATAAATTTCGGTCGAATCATATAAACGCTGCCGAAAGCAGTAGGGACCTGAAACAGTTGACAAAAAGTATTTAAAAAATATATATTGTCACCGTGTTCTAGGCTGTCCTAAAAGTTTCAAATGTCTAGCTAGTCGGAAGCTAGTTAAAAATCGATTGCAAGATTTGTACTGGACAAACAAACAAACAAGAATCGATGTTAAAAAAAAAATTGTAAAATACAAATGGATTTACAATTTTATTAAAAAAATTGCTTATCAAACGCTATAATTTATGATATAGTTTCAAATTTATTTTAGCAGTTGGTATTCTTTGGTCTTTAAATGAAATGCCCTTACACAAATTACAAATACTGCTATTATTACTACTGCAATTTTTAAAAGTATATAGTCTAAAAAGTACATCGAACATACTTTTTGAATCAAGAGTATATTGTTTACTGTATATTTTAAATTTTTTCGAAAGTATATTGTATATAAAATACTTTTCCTGAAGTATATTGCCCACCTCCATTTCTTCTTGATAAATATAAATTGAACAATATTAGGTATAATCAAATATTTATTCAGGAAAATTTTCTTATGGTTTTGGATACATTTTTTTTTTTTTTTTACGGATTTGAAATCTTTAAATTGCGTTTTTTCAGTCTGCATCTTTTCACGAATTCATGATCTTCAAAACGTTAAAACTTTACAGCTATTTTAGAAAAGACTTATTTATTACTTTTATTTATTTTTTGGATGTGTAATAGAATCTACTGAAAAGAATTGGGAATGAATTTTGCAATATCTTTAAAAGAAAAAAATATTAAAAATAAAAATATAACAAAAATAAATTATGTTTTTTCATTCTCAAATTTGTACATAGACTTGCACTTTTCTTTTTTAAGTACGGAGGACTATACTATTAGTCTCAATCTACGGATAAAACGTTGTCGCCAGTTTTACGATGGTTCGACATTTGTCGAAATCGAAAATATAATTAAATAATTTGAAAGCGATGTTATAATTTGCAAAAAAAAAAAAAAAAAACTAATAGTCCACTGTACTAAAATAAATTCTGTTTTTGCCAAAATTTCAGCAATTTTTTCCAAAAGAAAAGAAAATTTTTAATCGCTATCAAAAATGTTTACGAGTTGATTTTAATTTTTTTTTCTTTTTTAATGAAAGGAAATTCACGCATAAATATTAAAATTGATATAAAATTTTGTGCAAAATTAAACTTGCAGGGTAAAATTGACGTCATTATAGCTCTAAAGGTACTTGTTTATTAGTGCTAGAGGCCTATTTCAGTCGGTACAGTTGTCGAATTTTTATAATACACTCTTAATAGTGCTAAGGGCCTATTTCAGTCGGTTTATTAAATGGGGATTTATTGAATGAAGTCCCCCCAAGGCACAACTTTGACATGAGTCCCCCCCCCAGGCCCAACTTTGACATGAGTCCCCCCCCAAGATACCCCTATTTCAGTCGGTACAGCGCGTTGTCGAATTTTTATAATACACTCTTAATAGTGCTAAGGGCCTATTTCGGTCGGTTTATTGAATGGGGATTTATTGAATGAAGTCCCCCCAAGGCACAACTTTGACATGAGTCCCCCCCAAGGCCCAACTTTGACATGAGTCCCCCCCAAGGTACCCCTATTTCAGTCGGTACAGCGTTGTCGAATTTTTATAATACACTCTTAATAGTGCTAAGGGCCTATTTCGGTCGGTTTATTGAATGGGGATTTATTGAATGAAATCCCCCCCAGGCCCAACTTTGACATGAGTCCCCCCCAAGGTACCCCTATTTCAGTCGGTACAGCGTTGTCGAATTTTTATAATACACTCTTAATAGTGCTAAGGGCCCATTTCAGTCGGTTTATTGAATGGGGATTTATTGAATGAAGTCCCCCCCAAGGCACAACTTTGACATGAGTCCCCCCCCCAGGCCCAACTTTGAAATGAGTCCCCCCCAAGGTACAACATTGACATGAGTCCCCCCCAGGCCCAACTTTGACATGCGTCCCCCCAAGGTACAACTTTGACATGAGTCCCCCCCAAGGCACACCTTTGACATGAGTCCCCCGGCACACCTCCCCCTCATTGGGAAAAAGAGAAAAAACGTTGTTTTGCGGCTATAAGACAGTTTGGACTTCCAACGTTATTTGTTACAATATCTGCAGCTGAAACACATTGGTTTGATTTAATGAAAACTTTATCATGGAATTTAGATCGTCACGAATTAACTAAAGAAGAATTTGTCGATATTAACAAGTTTAGCAGTAGGCCTCTGCCACTAAATTAAAATCTGTCAATGTCAGATTTTCATGTTTTAAATAACGAAATAATGTCGTGTCTGTATAATTTTTTTTTTTTTTTAATTATAAGCGAAATTTGTTATTTATTTTTTTCTTTTCTCTCAAAAACTAATCAATAAATTTCAAAATCCATCCCCAATTCTTTTAAGTAGATTTCGTTAAATATCCCCCCCCCCCCTCAAAAAAAAAAAGCACTTTTCTCAAATATTTGTAGAAGTTTTAGCCTTTTTAAGATCACAAATTCATGAAAAAATGCTAATTGCGAAAATGCAATTTAAAGGCTTCAAATCCAAAAAAATAGACCGAAAAGCATATGAATTATTACCTGAATGTATATTTTATTGAACAAACGAGTTCAATTTATAACTATTAAATGGATGGAAATAGAAATTTTTATATGAAACTTACAGTGGTACTAGTTCAAAGTCCCTTAAAGACATGTAAAAATAGATCTGTGATAATTTAAAACAATCTTTTTTGGAAGGAAGTGGGGAAAAAAAAAAAAAAAAATCCATATCGTCTAGATAGCATAAATTGATTTTCTTTGGACATTTAATGTTATACATCTCGTCTCTGTAATAAAAATAGCCTGCATTTATGTTGGACAGTACCGGATCTACATTTTTAAAAGGGGGGTGCAGACTTCCAATTTGCCGCCCTGTAAGCAAAATTTTTAAACAAATAAAATACTGAGACTTTTACAAAATTATTTATTTTAGTTATAAAATTATACGTAATTCTAAAGGTTTTTTTCCTCGACTTTATTTCTGTTAAAATGTCATAATTGAGATTGGTGGCTATTTCACTCTCAGTCGAAAATATTGCCAATTCCGACAAGTGCTCCTGGGATATTGTGGAACGTAATCTTTAGTGAGTTTCATTTTTCTGAAGCTTCTTTTACATGAAACAGAAGTTGTATGCAGAGTTGCATAAATTCTGAAAACTATGCTTATGTTAAGAAATGCATTCAGCAAATCATAACTTCCAATAAAGAAACAGGTTGTAATTCATAAATATTTGTCGATAAAAGTGGTCTTTGTTCTTTGAAAACTTCATGTTCGGAAAAGCATTTTTCTGAATTCAAGCCCTTGACATATTTAAGAGCCAAATTGAGTCTATATAATTTTTTTAAAAATCTGTTATAGTAATTTTCATCAATGTTTCGTTAGTCAAAAATACAAAATAATAATTTATTTTTCTCGCATTGTCAAGTCTGATTAATTTCGATTAAAATTCGATCTGATATAGCATTTTTTGGTTGTACTGTTTCTGTTTCAAATGTCTGCAACTCTTCGACTAATTCGCCAGGCATCTTTTCCTTTCGGTACTCTACGTTCTTTAACTCTTTGAGGGGAATGAAAATTTTCCAATTTAAAATGAACTGCCACCAGATTTCACCAACATTATTAGAAGAAAAGAAATAAATGAAGTTATTCCATTTAGTTATAAAAGCAAAAGTTTAAAAAAAAAAAAAAAAAAAAAAATTCCAGGGCCAGTTTCTGCAATTGAGAATTAAAATTTGCGCTTTCGTTATGCCAACAGCACCCTTGTTAGGGTTAATGGTTGTACCTATGACATCAACTCGGCAACGCAGTGTTGCCAGATTTGGGGACTTTTTTATTCTACTCACACCAATAATTTTGAGAAGTGATATTTGCTATACATAATAGGCGTTTATCTTTCGAAGTGCTTAGGCAACCGTTACAATTAAAATTTAGCGGCGGGGGTTGAATAAAAAAGTCCCCAAATCTGGCAACACTGCGGCAACGGCAGTAGCTTTACCATTTGTCAAATCCAGTATTACGAAATCTTTTAATGTATTTTCCAACCCTTTCATAAAAGCAGTTGATCTCGTTAAAACAATATCAGTTGTCAGTTTTTTGTATTCCTTTACCGACACAGTTGAACACTTTCAAAATGTGATTCTGTATTATTGTATAAAATAAATTCAAAATTCCTGGCCTCATTTCGTAGACGTTTTTATTCTGAATTTTCCTTGGTGATTTGTCCCCATCTTTTAGCTCTATCGAAGCATCACAAACATATTTAGGCTTATTTTCAAACCGATAACAGTTTCTCCTTTCGCAGACCATGATGTCTGACCCTTTGACTTTATTCTTTATGCGTTTTTAATACTTCGTAACAGCATTGAAAATGGTTTATGGCATAGATTTTCTATCTGTCTGTCTGCGCTCTATCTCCGGTAAATATTCATGCAATTCTCTGAAACTGATATGTGTTATTCAAGTTTACTATGAAATGTTCACCATTGAAAATGGAAAAAATACCACCATTGGTTTGTGTGCAGTGACACACGAAAGAATTCAAAAGCATTGTGTTCTATGAGTGGTATTTCTATAAACCATATTTTAAAAAATTTTATTTTGCACAAATCGTAATGAAATAGACATTTATTATTCCTATGTACAAAAACTGTTTTCTATAAAATATAGTAGGATTAACATTAGAAAAAAAAGGACCACACAAAAATATTCAGATAAATTAAGGATTATGATTGAAATTTGCTGCAATTGCAGTTTGGCATTGTTTAAGCATTTTGCACTTTAATCAACGCTTAAGAGTGATTACGATTTGAATTTGTCTGTTTGTCCCTCTAACCACCTCCAGCGTCAGGAAATATCTTCAGAATTTCTTTAAAATGATCACTTTTAAAAAAATCTTTTCGAGTTCACTATGGGTTGTTCACCATTTAAAATGGTATTAGAGCGCAGCTGGTTTGTGTACAGAAACACTCAAAAGAACGTCAATGCCATGCGTTTTATGAGAGAGATTGTTACTACGCAAATTATGATTAAATTGAAATTCATTATTAAGATGCTAAAAGAAGGTTTTTTTTTTTTTTTTTTTTTTGGCAGAATATGAAATGTTTGGCGATAAGATTTACAGAGCTACACTGAAGTATTCAGATACGTTACACAAGAGGATACTGCTGGTGCTTCATTTTTCGTTTGTGTTAAGCGTTTTTAACACTTTACAACAAAGTTTAAGGGTGAACATTAGTTCAATTAGTCTATGTGTCTGTTTTTCTTTTATTCTGTCTGAACGTTGATCAAGTAGCGAAAGTGCATTGATGGTTAAACGATGCAACAGAAGGTACGTTTAGTTAGAAAATTAATAAGTAATTTCATAAGTAAATTTCATAAGTAATATATCATTTTAAAACTTATTAGAACTGGAATTAAAAAGTAGCGATCCCAAATCACCGCTGCCAGATGACACTTTAATATTTTAAAATTTCAATATCTCCAGTTCTAATTATGATTAAATTACTTATAATACATCATTTGAAATATATTTTGTTGAATATTTTTAAACTAATATATCACATAAAATTCCGTGCGGGAGTTTCATCGCAAACTCCAGAAAACATAGAACACCTTTATTCCAATATATCCAATTCTAATTATGATTAAATTACTTATAATGTATCATTCAAAATACATTTTGCAGTAATTTTATTGCGAACTTTTAAACTGATATAAACTATTAAATTCAGTACGGGAGTTTCACAGAAAACCCGGAACACCTTTATTCTTTTTTATTTTGCAGACTTTCGAATTCCAAAACTCCACTCACATTTCTTATAAAGGATTTTTAACATTAATTTGCCCTCAATTACGCAAGTTTCGGAGAAAACCACGGAAAAGTCAGACAATTCTTTTTATAGCAATGTTTATATTACTATTGTATCCCAGCTTCTAATTAACGCAATTCCATAAGTAATATATCATTTTGAAAGTTATTTGAATTGGAATTGAAAAGTACATGTTGCAAATCTCTGTCGCCAGATGGCGCTTTGATATTTTAATAATTCAATATCACCAATTACGATTAAATTACTTGTGATTAGATTAGGAGACCGTAAGCCCCACCGGGTTGGGGATTTGCGAGATCAGAATTTTCAGTGTTCCTTTACACGGTGAGCGAATAGACCGTTACAAATCATAAACGTAAAGGGGCGCCTTAGTCGTAATGTAGCAGAAATTTGCTACAGCTAAAGTTTTCAAAGATATTTGCACAATGAGCGAGCAAGCTGTTGTAAGTTCTAAAACGGGGATAAGGCGCCGCAGTCCCCACCGAGCGGGACTTTGCTACTACAGTTAGAATTTTCAAAGATGGAGATTTTCACGTCGGAGATTTTCACGTATGTTTCAGATACTGAAACGGGAAGGGGGCGCTGCAGGCGCTACCGGGCAGAAATTTTCTACAATTAAAATTTTCAATAAAGTTATTTGCACTATATGTCAATAAGCTGTTGTAGGTCCAGAAACAGAAAAAAAGCGGTACAGGCTCCACCTAATGGGGGTTTCATACAGATGGATTTTTCAAGGATAGCGTATCAGCTTGTCGCTGAGAGCGGCTAGTTAATAATAAGCTAGTATTTTTAGTAGAGACTCGGAGAAAGAAATAATTAGTGGCCAAATATAGAATGACATCAGTTACAATATGAGGAATCGCTTTCCACCTATACTTTTCATTTTAGATGGATAAGTCAACTGCTGCTGCCATGCCACCTCTCAACTACCGCACCCACAAAGATACGTATATCGTCCTCGTTCAGATTTGAATGCTCACTCACTTGCGCGCGTCGTGCACTCATAAATAATATTGCGTTTTCAGGTTTTCTCTCTGTTTTGGTCATACGTCTCGTGTGAGGAGAGGAGAGGAGAGGAGGGCATTAGGTTCCTCTGAGCTTGTTACAGACGATGCAATGCACGATGAAAAATGGCCTGGAAATAGGGTGTGGAATTGTACAAATAGTGAGACTAGCTGGACCTGGTGGCTGCCGCCCTTCAGTCTTCGCCGCCCGGGGCAAGTGCCCCCTCCCGCCCCCCCTTAGATCCGGGCCTGATGTTGGAAAATAACTTTGATTTTACCATGTCTTTATTAACTTCTATTCTTGTTTGTCCGGTACAAATCTTGCAATCGATTTTTAACTAACTTTCCTACTAGCTAGACATTTGAAACTTTCAGAATAGCTCAGAACCCGATGACAACACAATACTTCGAAGCCCAATTTTCGAATTTTTGATTAGTTTTCTCTTAATTAATTAAAACATGAAAATAATAACCTCCTAATAGCTTTAAAAATAGCCATTAAAATATTAGCTATAATTTATTTGTCGCCAAAAGAAAATTTACGAGTTAATTTTCTTTCGACATAAAAATAAATACATTTAATTAAACGTGAATGCTAAAAAATTGTAAAAAGTTAAATTATCCGTCTCACAAAAATTGATGTCATTATCACTTTAAAAATTTTATACACATTGATAAAGTGCTAATGTTGTTCTATAGCTATGATTCAACAGAAAATTGAAAAACATAGTAGTATATAAAAAGTTTTGTGAAGGAATACAAGAAACAAAATTTGTAGTAGTTACAATAAACATACTAGTTTTATGTTTTAATATTTTTAAGCCTTATTCACATACTCAAACGAGTAACACAATAAAATGAGTGTTTTTACAGCTTGACAAAAAAAAAAAAAAAAAAAAAAAAAAAAAAGTTTTCAAATTTGAAATTTAAAAAATGCTATTATGTACAGCAAATATAGCAATTAACATTCAAATAAATTATACCATAATAACCAATAAAGGTTAATAAATAGATGGATGTCATAAATTAATCTTGGGTAAAAATTGGAAAAACATATTTTAAAATTGAAAAAATTATTTAATAGGGTAAGTGCACTTTGACACTTTTAGATCAATCTCTGATATTTTTAATGTTCTAGTCATCAGAAAATATTTTTAGAAATCTTAAATTAGTACATATGGTATGAAAGACATTCAGAACCATATATATATACTAAAATATATACATTTGATAACAATTATTATTATTATTATTTTTTATGAATTTTTATTTGGCACCCACTCAATGTTCCAGTAATTGACACTGCCAGTTTTTCATTTTATCAGTATTTGGCCCCCTATGTTCCAGTGTTTGACACTGCTAGTTATTCATTTTACCAGTTATTAGCACCCTATGCTCCAGTGTTTGACATAAAATAATAAAATTCTTAAATGTAAAATATATGATTTTATTATTTTTCTTATTTATGACTTTTTTCGGGATAGATGTCAATTACTGGAGCATGACAATCACTGGAGCCCCTACCCTATTTGATTGCTAAATTGGAAAATTTTTCTCGAGGCAGAAATGGTAAATTGTTAGCAAATTTATTGATGGAAGATCAATTTAGATAGAAGATGATGGTGGGCCAGGTGTTAAAATCGATGGTGGTGGTCCAGGTGATGCAAGGCAGAATTCCCTCCATGAGAATCTTTCTAACGAGTATTCGCGCGAGTTTCTGAGAAAATTACAGAAAATTCCGAACGACTAGCCTGATTAATATAACCGGGGCTCGAACCTGGCATCTTCCGTTTACCAGCTTCAGGGCAGAACCTCTCGGTCCCGGATGAGATCCATTATAAGCTAATATTATGTAACAGGAAGTAAATTAGTCCGCTGAGTAATATACCGGAGATTAATCATTTTATTATTAAACAATATACTGAATTGTTAATTTTTATAGATAAATGTAAAATTTTTATTTTTGAAAACTTACCTTAATTATAGTTTATTTTCTATAACAAAAGTAGTAAAAGATGCATTAACTTGTGAGAAAAATGTAATAAAATAATGGAAGACAGCAGCAGTTCTTTTTTTCTTTCTTTTTTTTTTTTTTAAAGTCAATTCCTACTTACAAACACTATCGATTTTTTTTTTTTTTTTTTTAAATAATTTTGAATTAGGAAATAAAAAGCGCGCGTGAAAAATGAAATAAAAATAATTGTAAGGTAAAAAAAAAAAAAAAAAAAAAAACTTTTTATGTACCATGTTTTAAATTTTCTGATGAATCACAGAGCTCTTATCAATGTGCATAAAATTTTTAAAGTGATAATGACGTCAATTTTTGTGAGATGCATAATTTAACTTTTTATAATTTTTTAATGTTCACGTTTAATTAAATGTATTTATTTTTATGTCGAAAGAAAATGTACTCGTAATTTTTTTTTTTTTTTTGGCAACAACTAAATTATAGCTAATATTTTAATGGCTATAATAACGCTATTAGGATGTTATTATTTTCATATTTTAATTAATTATAAGAAAAATAATAAAAAATTCGAAAATCGGACTTCGAAGTATTGTGTTGTCACCGTGTTCTGAGCAATTCTGAAAGTTTTAAATTTCTAGCTAGTCGGGAAGTTAGTTAAAAATCGATTGCAAGATTTGTACAAGATATAGGGAAAGTGCGAACTAATAGTAGGAATTGAAAAAAAGAAAGAAAGAAAAGAAATTCAGTTTTTTTTAAATAATACGAACGTTATATGTATGCATATATTAAAACAAAAAAGTACCTAAAAATTAAAAAAACAGTTTTAGAAAACTAGAAAAAATTTAACAGTCGTGAATTTTCTGAAAGTAAAAAAAAAAAAAAAAAAAAAAAAAAAAATTATTAATACATACATATATTAATGAAAAATTCTCTTAGCGAATTTCCTTATAGAAAAACACGGGGTTTAGCTGCTGGAGACGATAAGTTGATAGGAGAGTAGAGAGTCCCCAAGAAATATTCGCAAATTAAATAACTTAAACGAAACGACTTCTAATTAAATCATTACATTTTATTTTATGACTATTTATATATTTACAAATCTTTACAGTGTTTGCTTGACCTTGTGTGCATTTTTATGCAACGAAAAGGAATAATAATAATAATAAATCGCCATAAATGATACGAGATTTTAGAAATTAATTAATTTTTTATATTTTTTTAAATGCTGCAATTAAAACTAAAATATTTGCGTAATTTAAATTAATATCATGACTGGGTCTTAAACAGTAGTTTTTATGCATCCGTATTTATTTCCTTTATTTAAATATATATATATATATATTTTTTTATAAAAGACTATGACTTTTATATATTTTTATATAAAAGTCATAGACAATTTCAACATAAAAAAAAAAAAAAAAAATCTTTCAGTTTAAAATGGGTGCATAACAAAAAGAAAATTATTTTGCACATTTTTAAAAAATAATTATTAAAGCAAAAAAATTTTTAATTTTGTTTTCCGTTGTGAGTAACTTTATATTATTATTTCTAAAGTATATGCAATACATAGTAGTGTGTAACAATGAATGAAACATTAAATAAATGGCCAGTTAAGTATACAATCATAATTTAAATGATTATATTGGGGGATTTCAAACAAGAAAATAATAATAATAGTAATGCCAAATTTTGAATATTATTAATAATAAAAATTAATTATCGAGTTATTATTATTATATTATTATTTATTAATTAAAAAATTCTCTTACGATTCAGACAGACAATTTTTTTTTACACTAACAGTAATTTTTAAAATATTAAATAATAAGCCATTTCAAATATTAAAATATATTTATTAGTTAAAAAAATTTCATTTAAATAAAGGACATATATCTACTAACATTCATTAATCTGAGGAAAAAAATAATATATAAAATTTTATTACAAATCAAAGTAATATGCTTCAGAATCGACGATCTTTTTTTTTAATGACAATTGAAGAGAGAGAGGGTGGAGAATATTAACTTTTATATATTAAAAATCTATTATATATCTTTCTAAATCTATAATCTGAAATAAAAAAGCTAAAGCTAGTATTTTTTATATTGAAAAATGACTAAACCGCCATCTTGTGACGAAAGAAACAAACTGAAATGTATTTTTAAAATTATAAACGGCGATATTTTTCCCAAAATAACTTCATTTTTAACAGTAGTTATTTAATTTCTGATATTTTTCCGTAAAAATCGGACTGAAAATGTTATCTGTTTTCATTTACGATAAATAATACCTTGATTTCGCAAGCAATGTACAGGTTCTGCCATCTATTGGAGGTTCTAGAAGAGCGATTTCTCTGTTTTTGTCAACGGCCTCCTTTCGTTTATCCCCTGGTGACGCGGCGTAGCGACTGGATTCCAATAACTGTGTACGTGTGCATGCTAAGAAGGATGGCTGAAGCTACTGACTCTGGGCCTGTATTCTTTACTAAAGCTACTCCAGAACAGTGGTCGTTTGTTTTATCACAATATAAAGAAGTTTTAAAAGAAAGAGCGGCTGCAAGAAGAACCAAAAAAGGTGGACCTGAAGAGCTTATTCGTTTAGATACATGGTGAGTAAAAAAGCTTTGTTCGTCTAGTTCAAGGCCATTCACCCTCTCTGCCTTTGTTAGCCTTTGGACGTCTTCTGTCCAACTGAGTGCGAAAAAATTGACAAGCACATTTAAACTTGGGCGGGATTAGTGATGTTAGGTACTACACGTGCGATTAAAGCACATGTTTCGCAAAGCATTGTTTATAACAGTTTAAATGTACATTTCGTTCGATTCATTTGGGGGCAGCGCATAGTCGATCTTTATGCGTGCTCAGTCTAGTGTAACCGGACTGTTCTAACCGCTGTTCAGAAGGCTTCCTTGTTTAGCACCAAAAAAATTTTTTTTATATATCACTATTTTTTCAAACATAGTAAATAAATTCACTCATGTACACTAAAGTACAGGAAACATACTTTTTTGAAATTTATTATTTTTTATAATGTACTGAGTACTTCTTCTAACCTCTTAATTTGCATAAGTTGATTATTATCTCTATATAAATTTATTTCTGGAGTATTATTATTATTCTCCATAAAAAATAAACATTTTGTACACTGATTAATTACATTAAGAGATTTCCTTTATAGTTTAATAGTTTAATTTTCTACAATCTAACTTAAAAAACCCACCCATCTTTATTATTATCTTTATAAAAGGATATAAAATACTTATGGTGTTTTTATTGTTGCTTATTCTCTTTATGGTTTTAAGATTTTAATACACAATAATTAATAGCTATATTAATTATTAAGAAGGGAAATACTAAGCTATAGCTTAGTATGTTGATGTATACACATTAACAACTTAGTAAACATGTAGTGTATCATTTTTTTTTCAATCTAACGTAGGTAATAGTATTAAATGCATATATTTCTTTAAATAATATGATTATGATTTATGTGTGATACGAAGAACATCTTTCACATCTAAATTTAATAGTAAAAAGTGCAACTTATGTTGCATTACCTGTTAATCCATTTTAGTTCATATTGAATTTAGAATTTTTTCAATTTGCTTTTTATTCTCCTTTTGCTTTTAAGCTTCTCACATGAGCTATAATCAAATATATTTATTATTATTTTTTTCTTTTAATAACACTTGACTTGTTATTGTTTAAGTTATTATATTTGTATTATTGAAGACGAAATTGTTGATTGGAAAAGTAACTTTTTTTTTTCACCGCTTCTGTATACACTATATTTTACTAGTTTCTGTATTTATAATTTGTTCAGAAAGCAAAATTGCAAATTTTAATTTTAATAAACAGAGATAAAATTTTTCAGACATTTGTGAGAATTTGACTTTTCTTATTTATTTTTAATGTTTTCAGATTTTAACTAATGACTAAAATATTTTAACACTCATGGAAACTATAAAAAATGCTATACATTTAAGAAACATATTATTTTCTAATTATGTGTTCTTGTTATTTTTTTTCTACAAGACAATCTACTTTCACATGTTTTCCATATTTCTTTATAGAAAGTATGGTATCTTGTATATGTTTCTTTTCCCATCTTATTTTAAAATAAAATTCATTGAGACTATTAAAATAAAATTATTTTTGAATTTCCTGTATATTTTGAAATTTTTTCTGCATTTACCACATATAATATTTCTCTGGATAAAGAAGGGGGGGAAAAATCATTCATGGAGTATTTGCCGTTATTAAAATTTTATAACTTTGTCGTGTTAAATTGTAAATATAAACAGTATTTAACCCCTCGTTATTCAATTGATTAAAAGTGCAGTGTGTGTTTCTATGATCTTATTCATTAGAATGTATCATGTTATTTTATCTAATAATCAGAAAAACCCTGTAAATCAATGACTACTATTTCTGAATACTGATATGAAAATTTAAAGGGCTGAATTATACAATCCGGTGAGGTAGCTTATGTTAACAATTTAGGAAAAATATGTAAACAAATGTTAAATACCACATCGGGTTGTAAAGTTTTTTATTTAATATTAACAGGCTGTGATAAAAATTTCACCTGGTTCTCTACCATTCGTTAAAAAAAAAAAAAATCTGTGATGTTTTTGTATTTTTTTACTTCATATGTATAAAAATTTAAAATTCAGTTATTAATATTGATTTCCATTTTACTATGATTTAACAAAAATAAATGAATAAAAAAATTTTGATAATTGGTTATTTAAACAAATAGTTATTGTATTTGTAAAATTTGCTATGTAGGCAGTTTTTATTTAGAAAATTTTAAGTAGGATTAAGTACGATATTTTTGATGTAGATATATTGTTTGTTTATTTTGAAAAATGTGTATTAAAATTGTGTTTTTTTTTTTTTTTTTAAGCTAAGAATTCTGCTTTAATAGGTTTAAAATCAGTTGTTAATTTTAATAAATTTATATATTGGGAAATTCTGCCTTGCATTGCTGGGCATGTGGGAAATTGCTATTTTTATATTGTCCTGTCAACCATAACCTGAAGTAGATTGGCTCCAAAGATTATATCAAAATATATTCTTGCTCAATTTACATAATTAACATTTTGAAATAGTGTTTGAATATCAAAGAATGAGGCTGTGGAAACAAGTGAATGATTTTTCACAATAAAGCTTTAACGGCCCTCTTCACTCACCGTCACCGAAAGCCCGAACCAATGTTATTCTATGAGGAAATTTTCTTTACAAATAACTTATTAACTAATACATATTTTTTAATTCTGTTTTCACATTCAGAACATTCCCAACTGTTAAATTGACGGACCTTTTTTAAAAATGTATTTTTTTAATATTTTATTTTGAAATGGCAAAATGAAAAAAATTCACATATTGAAAATTCGTATTTTGCAGCTTCAAAATAAAATATAAAAAATTAAAAAAATTTTTTTTTTTTAAATGGTCCGTCAATTTAACAGCTGGGAATTTTCAGAATGTGAAAACAGAATTTGAAAATATGTATTAGTTAATAAGTTATTTGTAAAGAAAAAGGTCCCATAGAATAACATTAGCTTCGGCTTCTGGCGGCGGTGAGTGAAGAGGGCCCTTAATTAGATATGGGTATTCATTAAAATACGCCAACTGGTAATTAAAGACAAAGAAAAAAAAAAAAAACTTAATCTGAGGATTTTTAAAAATGTAAAATGTGCTATAACCAACTCTTCTTGTTTATGTTTTTATCCATTTATTAAACAGAATATGCAGCTGTGCAGTTCTATTATTGGTGTTGAATATCATTGTGTAACAAAAATAGTTGGCAAGAAAAGCCAAGTGTGAACTATTTTAAACAATAATTGCATTATAATTAAGTATAATTTTTTAATTTCACAAAATGATTTTAAAACATTACAGATCAATAAAATGGGTAAATCACATTGTTTTTAAAAAAAAGCCTCATGTCTTTTAATAATAAGAAAGCACCACCGAACTGCCGTTTTAAAATACAAAACTTTAAATAAACACCATAAAATGCAATAAACTTGCAACAATTGTTTCAGGTCGAAAGAAAATATGACCCTTCATTATGCAAACAAAGTAGGCATGAGTGCTGCATCAAAGTGGCAATGCTGTGGCATGCGTTGCTGCTTTGATTGCAGCACAGCACTCGTGCCTATTTTGTTCGCCTGACAAAGGGTCATGTTTTCTTTTGACCCGGAACAATTGTTGAGAGTTAATTGCATTTTATGGTGTTTATTCAACATTTTGAACTTATTCCTCATAATGTTTTTGTTTAATTGCTGACTTTTTTCTAAAACTTATGCCATATAATGCTGTTTGGTGCTTTCTTTCTTTCTCTTCACATCTTAAATTATATATATATATATATATTTTTTTTTTGTTCCCCCCCTCTTTTCAAGATGTTATTTTAGCAGCATTGCTTTAAGAGTTTTGATTTAAAGAAGATCAATCTTTGCAAGTCTGAAGAGTGTATAGTTCCATGAAATATAAAAGTACAAAATTATTTCTTATAATGATTGATATACAGAAAATAAAATCTGTCAGCGAAATGGTTCTCAAAGGTAGAAAATAAATTTAATGAAGAAAACGCACAAAAAAACCTTGTATCCAGGGCTGTGGAATAAGAATATAGACGCACACCGTGCGTGGAAAATTTTCCTATCTTGCGGAAAGTTTATGCAGAAAATTTTCCTATCTTGTGAAAAGTTAGTTTTTTTTTTTTTTTTTAAGAGGGTAAAACATTTTTAGGGGATGAGAAGAGACATATTACTTGTCTGTAAATTTAATAAACTCCCGTTTAATCATGAAATTGAGTCGTGCAGCAACCCATAGATAATCGGAGCCCGAGGATAACTCGCAAAATTTATTTTTTCTTTTTCTCGCTTTCTATTAAGTCCTCATTGACTGGTGTACACTGTTTAGGAAGTTTACTATTTCCAATCTCCAAACATTGTAGCAAACATTTCGCCATAAAAGGTATAACACAAACAACTTTTTGAGTTGTTAACAATTCTGATCTAGCGCAGCGCCGGTTGGCGCTTTTTTCCAGCTTTTCCTAGCGTGCAGAAAATTTTTAGCTTTTAGGTCATATGCGCAGAAAGTTTTTTATTTTATACAAGTCTGCTTGTATCTGTTATATTTTTGGTGATTTAAATCTTTTATTCACACTTTAATGAAAACAAGACTGTATGAAACCTAATCATTAAATTATTTGCACTTTTTTTTTTTAATAAATAAAATGATTTAATTTTATTTATTGAAATTTTTTATTTTTCTGACTGAGTGAAAATAATGCCTGTTCCGGGAGTCGAACCACGGATCTATGACTTACAAGGTCAAGGCTCTACCAATTGAGCTATCCAGGCCGACAACCGGTCGGCATTACTCACTCACAAGGGAAGTATGAATCAGTAAAATTGCTATTGAAACCAAACCACGCTTAAATTAAAGAGCATGGTCGAAAACATTGCGTACCGTACAAATTTGCTGCAACAACTCCCATGGGGGTGAGATATGCCCTTTATCAGTTTTAGTTATTTCTATAAAAGCCAACAAAATACGCATCGTTGTGTGAACAGATGGTGCAGTGCTAGCGATAGCGTGCTTGACTTCGGATATATAGGTAGTGGGATCGAGTCCCCGCAAGGGCGTTTTGTATTTTATTTTTTATTTCAACTGAAATATTTATTTTTGACATTTTTAATTAAATTAAATCATTATTGTAAGAGAAGATATATTAATTATATTAAAACAAGTTTTTTTTTTTTTTTTTTTTTTTTTTAGCGCGGACAGTTTAATATATATATATATTTTTTTAACCAAAGAAATTAATAATTTAATGGGAAATGCTTTTATATTATATTTAGGTAAGATTTTATTAATGACTACATTCAGATAAAATATTGTTAATGATTGTTTTACATAAATTATTAATTACTATTTTTTAAAGACGACATTAATAGCAAGAGTTAATCGTCTGCTCTCAATTGTATTATTTATTAATGCTATTTTTTACATGAAAAATCCTGAATGATGAACAGCTGTTGCTTAACTATTCGACGTCACATTTAACTTTTATTTCAAATATTTCATTAAACAAGCACGTCAAGTTTCGTGGTGTCGGAAGAACTGACAATAATATTGAAGACAATGACAAATTTTCTCAAAATGATTTTACTAATTTATAATAAATTTACATCTAAAAAATTTCAAAATCTGGGTAAATATGAATTTTACAAATCAAGTAATCTCGATGAAAATCCAAATATTTGACAAAATGTTCGTGATTAACTATAATTGACGGTGAACAAAATTGAAATTCAAATAATTGTGATGAATCTTTTTATATTTCTTGTTCTAATTGTGAAAAATACTTATGGTTCCATGATTTTTCTACTTTTAATCATAATTGTTATAAATTAGAAACTATATTTGTAGCTTTAAACATGGTTTTCTTTTTTATAAATAAAAAAATGCATTTCTTAAATTCATTCTCAATTCTTTATTAATTGGAATACTCAAAAAAAGAAAAAAAAAATTCTTAATGTAATAAATATTTTCTCTTAAATTAATGATTTAATTGAATTAAAAACGTAAAGAAAAAAAAAATTGAAAAAATTAAAATACAAAACGCCCTTGCGGGGACTCGATCCCACGACCTACGTATCCGAAGTCAAGCCCGCTAGCACTGCACCATCTGTTCACACTGCATTGCGTGTTTTGTTGGCTTTTATAGAAATAACTAAAGCTAATAGAGGGCATATCTCACCCCCATGGGAGTTGTTGCAGCAAATTTGTACGGTACCCAATGTTTTCGACTATGCTCTTTAATTTAAGCTTGGTTTGGTTTCAATAGCAATTTTACTGATTCATACTTCCCTTGTCAAACAAATAAAAAATTTCAATAAATATGATTTTCTTCCAATCAGTTGATTGTGTGACTTTAATGAAAATTGATTAATTTTAATTTGTATTATTATTATTATTTACTTCCATTACCCGACTGCCATAGTTATTGTATTTGGTCCAAAAATTCTAGATTGAAATTTTACCTGATTTACATGTTTTTAAGGTCTCCTGAGCCCAAAAAAATGATTTTTGGCAATTGATCAGTCTGTATTTATGTGGGGAATCTTCTGGCTATTATCTAGGAAACTAATAAAGATTGAACTACGAAACTTTATAATTGAAACAGGTCTGGTGTACAAATGAATTTTCCAAATTTAGGTGAAAATTGGATAACCGAAAATCGGATATATGAAATCAGAAGTCCATATCTCAAAAATGGCTCTAACGATTTTCTTCAAAATTGCTGTTTAAACACTCTATTAGATATTCTTTTGAATGATATTGTTGGTTAGTTCAAGAAAATTGATAGGCATCCTGAATTCCAGGTCCTGTCGTGCATTCCTTTCAAAATGGCTGTATGAATTTTTTTCAAACTTGCCATATTAACCCTCTTTTAAATATCTTTTTGCATGTAATTGTTGTTTACTGGACAGCAGTTAATTATTCCAAGCTTTGGTAAAAGTCAGTATCTCAAAAATGCCGCTAAAGATTTTCTTGGAAATTGCCCTTTTTAGATATCCTTTCTCATGCTTTACTTGGTTATCACAGGGAAATTAATAGTCATCCTGATCTGATAGATCAGTTTTAGATCTTGGAAATTGGTGTTTAAATAAAAAAATAAAAAAAAACTACAATTTTCTTTTCATTTCTGTTTCTTAAAAAAAAAAAATAAATAAATAAATAAAAATTGCTGTGTAAACTGTGTTTTATGTTTTTACACATGTATTAACTTTCTCTTACTAGAAAACTTTTAGGTGTCTATTTCATTACGTCATTTCTATGTCTTCTGATAACATTGATAGCTCCAAAAAGTGCATATAATAGAATACATGTAATAGTGGGTAATGGAAGTTGTGTGGTTGTTCCACACCAGATTTTTTTTAATAAAATGATTTAATGATTTTGATCTTAGCAAATCACATTTTATTACTCTAAAATTAGTAAGATGTGATTTATGAAATTTCAAGTTTTTTATATTTTAATGGCTCCACCAGTATCTGAGAGAGATGCCAGGTTCAAAACTAGATTGCATCTATCATCTTAGCTGTTTGATGTTTTCAGTTTTTTCTTGTAACTAAAATGGATAAGCTCATATCATGAATCGTCTCTATAACAGAGTTTGGTGGCAATCTACTCGCCCATTTTAACTGCAAAAAGGGTCATTCCATGTCAATTCAACCACACCATGACACCCATACCATAGTCTCAGGTTTTGATGAAACTTGGTGTATTTGTTCTTTTTATGGATTTAAATAAGGAAATTTTTTTTTTTTTTTTTTTGCTTTATCTTAAATGGTTTAGGTTTTACAGCTTGTTAAAGATTTGGGAATTTCATGTAATTTTTCGATCAGGCGGAAGAATTGCAATTTGTTCTTTTATAAAGAACAATTTTTTTCTTCCTTATTTACCAACCAATGTTGATGAAATTTTTTATGAGTATGCTTTAATATATAAGAAATACAGGAAAAAATAAATTTAAACTAGCAAGTATTTGCACATGGCCAGAAAAAAATCCTGAAATGTTATTTTGAAATTTTTTTTAATGAAATACAGAGTTCCACTCCAAATGGATTATCATCATGATGGAAAAGGATAATCATTTTATTTATTTATTTTTTTTTTTTTTAATTCTTGCTCTAAAGGATGTATTCTACAACATGAAAAAATAAAATAAATGGCTTTTTGCATCCTTCAATATTTTTTCTGACTTCAAATTTAAAATTTCCAATTCCCGCATTTTCTTGAAATCGCTAAATTAGAAGTTCCAATTTTAGTGAAATTATACAAGAATTTGAGCCAAAATGTTATTTAATAAGTACAAATTTTGAATAAACATCATAAAATACAAGAATTTTCAGCAACTGTTTTGAGTTTTAAAAAATACACGATCCTTCGTCAGGAAAACAAAGTACGCACGAGTACTGCAATGAAAGCAACAATGCAGAAAATGTTATTTGTCAACTAATTTCAGTTTAAAAGATCTTAATATATATATATATATATATATACATAATTTGTTGGTTTTGCAATCATTTATACTTTTTCAAAAACACACTTTGGTGATGAAGATAAATAGTTTTTAATTCACAACTTAATTCTGTCCTGAATTTTAAGACTCATCCCCTGCACTGCACTTCTCATTTTTCTAATACACTATAACATTAAAAAAAAATTAACAATAATTCTTTTCAAAATAGTATAGCCTCAATCAATAATGCATGTTACACATGCAATAGCTTGTGACTGACTAATTACAAGATGCCAAGTTTTGTCTCTGCTACTGAGCAAGCTCACTTGTTTTAACCCTTTAATGTTCACTACTTAATTTATTTAAAAAATTTCTAAACTAATTTTTTTAATTGCTTTTCGACACGTAGCTGATCATAAATATTTAAAAAATAATAAAATTAGCATTGTTCCTTTTCGAGAATTTTTGGTTTGAAACATCTATAAGTTAACCTTATTAAATTCAAATAATATTTAATTTAATAAATAAAACACTTTGTAAGTAAACATTATCGACTACGAAAACTCGTAAAAGTTGTTTCAGGTGAAAATAATAGTCCAGCTCTTCATTAAATGATAAAAACTAGACATGAGTGCATCATGAAACCAGCAGTTCGCACCCGCACACACTAAGAAACGTCAAATGACTTATGCATTTAGCTTCCTTTGAAGCATTATTTGTTAAATTTTGGAATAGTGCTGTTATCTACAGAAAAGGAACAAAAGTTTAAAACCTGATTAAAACAAGGGAGAAATAATAAAAAAATATGCTGCATAAAAATTGTTAAATTATGTCAAATGTTTGGTTTCGCTGTGAAACCAATGATCGTTAAAGGGTTAAGCATGTCAAAAAGATTTGACTTAATCAGACATCTAAACATGTACCTACACAGTAGAAGACAGAACATCACTTAATTGTCTTGTTGCAACTTGAATGGTTTGATTGTTTACAATAAGATTAAAATTTGAAATAGCAGGAGTAGTAAAATGATTAGAATTTAGATCTTGTTTTTAAAACAAAATTAAATTTTAATGCAAATTTCTATTAATTAGAACATTTAATATTAATTTAGAAACTTTTTTGTTTGTTTGTTTTGAAATTTCAGTTTAGATATAATTTTGTTGATTCAATTTAATAGCATCTATATATGTATCTTTCTGTACATGTTGAATTAACATTCTTAAAAACTACTCTGTTGTTTTAATCATACACCACCTAATTATGTAATTCAATTTTTCATTTTATTTCAAAAACCTTTAAACTGAAATTAATTGATAAATAACATTTTAGTTCAAAGTTTTGTATAATTTTACTAAAATTGGAACTTCTAATTTGGCTATTTCAAGAAAGTGGGGGAATTGGAAATTTTAAATTTGAAGTCAGAAAAATAATGAAAGATGCAAAAAGCCACTTATTTTATTTTTTCATGTTGTAGAATACATCCTCTAGAACAAGAATACAAAAAAAAAAAAATTGTTTGATTATCCTTTTCCCCCATGATGATAATCCATTTGGAGTGGAACTCTGTATTTCATTAAAAAAAATTTCAAAATAACATTTCAGGATTTTTTCCTGGCCATGTGCAAACACTTGCTAGTTTAATTTATTTTTTCCTGTATTTCTTATATATTAAAGCATACTCATAAAAAATTTCATCAACATTAGTTGGTAAATAAGGGAGATAAAAATTATTCTTTATGAAAGAACAAATTGCATTTCCTCTGCCTGATCGAAAAAAAAATATCAAATTCACAAATCTTTAACTAGCTGTAAAACCTAAACTATTGAGGACAGAGCAAAAATATTTTTTTCCCTCATTTAAATCTATGAAAGGAACAAATACACCAAGTTTCGTCAAAATCTGAGACTATGGGTGTCAAATTATCTTTTTTTGGTTGATTTGACATGGAATGACCCAAAAGCTGTTTGCAGCAAAAAGTTTAATGATTCTATATTTATATTTTCATATTTTTTTAGTTTAGTTATTAATAAACAACTCTTATGGGTACATTTCTTTCAATAATACAGGGCTGCCAACAACTACACATTTGGTGTAGTAACTACACTTTAGCCTGCTTCTACTACACTCTACACATCGTATACTTAAAGCTACACTTTTCCTTTCCCCACCATCATCTTGTTTACAACGAGCGAACTACGATTTCACACCATATTTCCAAATCGCTGTTATGAATGAAGTAGCTTGAAAACTCCAGAGGTTGATAGGTTGTTTCATTTCCTCCTCATAAACTGTGACGATAGCGTGACTGTGTACGCATGGTGATTGGATGTTTGGAGAATTCCTTTTCTATCGCTAGAGCTAGTCTAATCTGTTTACTTTCGATTTTCGGTGTTGTGCGTTCGTTGTTGGCTAGACTTGCTTTTCTGCATTTATTTATTCTTATTTTTTGCTTAAGAGTGTACAAATTTATTTAGTTTTCTATTTAATAGTATTTTAAGTTAAAATGTGCGATGATGATAATACAAAGAAGAAGAAAAAGTTCCTGATCAAAAATCTCTATTGGAGTATTCTGCTACAATCTGTAGATTCATCATATGTTTATTCACCCCATGAGGCATATTGTGCAATATGTAATAGCAATTTTCACGTAAACCATCGTGGACTTTATGATTGTTCGCGTCATATTGCAACAAGCTGACACAAGCGTTTAAGTAAAATAAAAGCAACGATAAAGCCTTTGCCATCCAGTTTTTATGTGAAAAGTGATGTAGCATCAAAGACTACCAAAACAGAAATGCTCTTTACATCATTTCTAAGTGACATAATGTTCCAATTTCTACAGCAAATCATGCTGGAAATTTATTTAGAGTTATGTTCCCGGATTCAAAAATCGCCAGACAGTGTCCTAGCGGTAGAACAAAGATGGCAGCCCTATTGAAATGCATGGCAAAAATAACCTGTTCTGATATCGTTGGCGATTTGAAACATTTGCCGTTTTCGATGGCAACTGATCAAAGCACTGATCAAAATGCTGTTAAACTGTATCTAATTGTTGTTAGGTATTTCGATAATTGCCAGAAAAAATTTTGTGTGCAATGTTATTTTTAAAAGAATGCAGTGATATTTTGTATGTTTGATTGTTAAAAATCAATAAATTTCAGAAAGTAAGTCTTAGTGTAAACAAAAGATTTTATGCTTATTTATTTTAAGCATTTTCTTATTTTTTAGCGGCTACACTTTGTACCTTAAAACTACACTTTTTCTTGTTTGTTAACTACACTTTAGCGCTCCCAGAGGTTGGCAGCCCTGATAATACATAAAAATAATGAAATTCTAACAACTACTCGGTATTGGCCTAATACTTCTGTCCAAATTTGGTCGAGTACTTAGTACTCGGCAAATTGGCCGAGTAGGCCGAATACCGAGTATATACCGAGTACTCGGTACAGCTCTAATTTTTTCATACCATGAATTGCTTAATTTTTTTAAACGTTTATTGCATGTAAAAAATAATACAATATGCATTAAAAAGTATCAGTATCCAATCTAAGCATCAAAAGATAAAATAGTATATACAGTAGAATCTCGTACAACGCAGTCCCATAAAGTGCGAATTTGTATAACGCGACGAAAAATATGCGACTATTACTCATACAACATGATAAAGAGTCTCGTATAACGTGTAAGATAAAGGAAGCACGTGACAACATCTTTTCTACTTTCAACCTGTTCAAAGTTAGTTACTTTTTCACTGCAGATAAGGATTGCTCCGTTACTATGCCAACATCCGACGCTTTTGCTCTCATTGCAGAATGAAATCGTCTGCTCAATGTATATCTCCTATAACGAGATTTCCTATTACGCGGAACGTATCCCTCGCGTTATACGAGAGTCTATTTTAATCATTGCTTTTTTTTTTTTTTTCCCTGTGAAATTTTTAATTTCAGCAAATAGACTGAAAAGGCCAAATACATTACATAAGAATAAATCAAAAATTTTCCTTTTTTAAATTTTCAAAATTTCTTATTTACATGCAGTCATGTAATTCATCAATATAATGATCAAACACCAAGTAGGAAGGCGTGGATTAATACGTATATACAAACACAAAAGGAAAGTAACTACTAAAAGTGTGTTGCATGCTCCAGAGTGAAAAAATAAAATTCAACGAAATTATCTAATTAGTACAACTACAACAAGCTCTCTCTCATACACAGTCAGAAAAGGCAGACAAATTTTTGTTCCTTCATCATAATTTGTCAGAATTTAAGTACAGTGATTGATTTTTGATAAACTATTTCCTATCCTTAATTTAATTGATTTGTATTTTGTATTGGCTGTTTGTAGGAAAATATTTTATATGCTGTCATAGTTTTTCATTTAGTAAACTACAATAAATGATTATTTTGAAATGTATTACATTTATAGACTTATTTCAATTTAGGTTAAAAATTAATGCAATAGAAACTTTATTAGATAGGCATTTTTTACTTATTTAGTATTCTTTGACATCATAATATTGATAAATTAAAAAAAGAAAATGTTATATGAAAAAAAAAAGATATATATATCTACCAATTTCAATATTTTAACTTAAGACAAGGGCCCCCTTCACTTACCATCGGCCGAGCAGTTCTGCGTTCAAAGCTGGTAGACGTGATGTGTCGGGTTCAATCCCTGGTCTTGCTCATCGGCCTAGCTGTTTGGAGTTTTCCCATGGTTTCCTCCAAAACATGCATAAATATGGGCTAGGGCCCTTTAGAAAGACCCCACACACACAGGGCACTCTCCCTTAGGCCTAGAATCCTAGTGCAATCAAACAGCCATACTCCCCCCCCCCCCCCCACACACACACACACATTTACCATCACCAAAACCCCAAGCTAAGCCAGTATTATTCTATGGGAAATTTTGTTTACTTATAAATAAATTAACTACAGGGAAAACAGAATTTAAAAATATGTGAAAACATATTTTTAAATTCTGTTTTCACATTCAGAAAATTTACTACTGTGAAATTGACGGACATTTTTTAAAACAGATTTTTTCAATATTTTATTTTGAAATTGTTTAATGAAAAATTTCACATATTGAAAATTCATATTTTACAGCTTCAAAATGAAACATTTAAAATAAAAAAAATCTGTTTTTAAAAAGGTCCGTCAATTTAACCAATTGGGAATTTTCTGAATGTGAAAACAGAATTAAAAAAAAACTATTAGTTAATGAATTACAAGTAAACAAAACTTCCCGTAGAATAACATTGGCTTAGGCTTCTGGCGATGGTAAGTGAAATGGCTCCTAAATTTAACTCCACTATTTGGTTGCCGAATACCAAATAGTAACCAAACCAAATATTCGGTGCAACGCTATAGCAGTTGTATATTTGTGTATAAAACTGTATTTTTGAGTTAATTTTAGGCTAATTATTTTTGTTTCTCAAAATATCATGTAAATTTGAAATTAATGTATCACAAATTTGGATTAGCATTTTACCAAATACCATAAAATTGTATGTTAAATTGCTTTTCTTCAGGGAGCAAAATTTTTTTTTCTGCCCATACGCAAATATTTTAGGAATTTTCCTATTAATTATTTTTTTCCTAAAGTAACTTGCATGTGATTTATTTTATCTGAAACATTTTTCAATAATTTTAACAGGGGTTGATCCAGGTTTTAATTTTTGGGGCCCATTTTAGTGGAAAAAAAAAAAAAAAATTGTGAAATTTTTATTTTTGTGAAAAAAATAATTGTTGCTAGAAGCCTTTCATTTTAGCAGTTACTCTGTCTAATGTTTAATTTCAGTTATAGCATTTTATTAAACAAGTATAGACACTCATTAAAAATAATACTGTAAACATGGAAAATTTTACAAGTATTACTTTTATAAAACAAAATTTTGTGAAAGGACTGTTTTTATAAATCTGAATTTGTGAAGGGACTCATTTTATGGATTTGAATTTTGTGAAGGGGCCCATTTTAGGGATTTGAATTTTGTGAAGGGGCCCATTTTAGGGATTTGAATTTTGTGAAGGGGTAGCAAAATGGTCCCAATTTTTGTCTGCATCGACCCCTGTTTAACAAATTTTACTTTTGAAATATTAATTAAAAATTCTATTTTACCATGTTTTTATTAACTTCTTGTTTGTTTGTCCGGTACAAATCTTGCAATCAAATTTTAACTAACTTCCCTACTAGCTAGACATTTGAAACTTTCATAGTAGCTCAGAACCCTGTGACAATATACAATACTTCGAAGTTCAATTTTCGAATTTTTGATTAGTTTTCTTATAATTAATTAAAATATGAAAATAATAACGTCCTAATAGCGTTAAAATAGCCATTAAAATATTAGTTATAATTTAATTGTTGCCAAAAAAAAAGTTACGAATTCATTTTCTTTCGACATAAAAATACATTTAATTCAATGTGAACATTAAAAAATTATAAAAAGTTAAATTATGCATATCACAAAAATTGACGTCATTATCACTTTAAAAAATTTATGCACATTGATAAGAGCTCTATGATTCATCAGAAAATTTAAAACATGGTATATAAAAAGTTTTTTTTATCTTATAATTATTTATTATAAATTCATGATATGGAATTAAAAAAAAAAAAAAAAAAACTTTTTTTTAAATGAATTTCTGAAATTTATACTAGTTTCATTTTTTATAGCAACAATTCTTAAAATGAAATCGATTTTATAAAACAAATAATTGCGATTTTAAAATACTTGACTGTTGTCTTTCATTATTATTAATTCAGCAATAGTATAGTTTTTATATCTAAAATTTATGGTAGATTAAATTCCTCTTCAGTCATACTTTGATACAAACGAAAATTAAATATCAGCAAATCAAAAATATAAGTGAAAATATTTTTACAAATATCTGCACTCTGTTGTAAAGTTAAAGTAACAATCTTTTACTTGGCAAAGTTAAAGTTGGCTGCTCTATCTAATCTATTTGAAACAGATTCTAGACATCTGGATACAATTATATCTGTCTCAAGTAGTGTTGTACTTTGATGAGCACCATGTGAAATTTATTTGTGTTTAAAGTTTTTTAATAAGCATTTCACCCCCAACAAAGCAGCATTTACAGAATTTTTATTATCAAACATTATTTACATATTTCTAAAAAAAAAAAAAAAAATTCTGTTTTTTTTTTTTTTTTTTTTTTTTTTTTTTTTTTTGTTGTTGTTGTTAAAAGTAAAAAAAAAAAATATAACTTTGTTTTAAATTATCACAGATTTATAGTTCAACCATTCGTTTTAAAAGTATTGACGAGATCTTTCAAAAGATACCCATCTTGAAAATTTATATTAATTTTACAATCACAAGTTTAAAATAACTCTCATTATGCACATTTATACGAAATTTTGTCCTATACTGCCATGTTAAAAGTTTACGTAAAATGTGATCACAGCGCCACCTGATGAGCGATTGATCCCCAAATCTAATCAGCACCAATTTATGTCAGGGTTGGCAAACTGGGCCCAGCCCAGAAAAACCCGCCCGGGTTTTTCTGGGCGTGCCCACCAACAAAAACCCACTGGGTTTTTGCAAATAAGTGGGGTTTTGTTAAAAATTATTTATAATTTAGAAATCCCATCTAAAGTATAGAAAACACCTTACCTTTAAAGAAAAAACTAGTATTTTTATTTTCTAGAAAAAAGTATTAAACATAAAAAGTAACTACAGCTATAAATATAATAAAAGCAAGTTTATCTTCTATAATTGGTTCAATTTTCCTTTTCCTGTAAAACCGAACAATATTTTTGTTTAACAGCGGACATAAATGTTGTCCAGAATCAATATTTGGTAACTACAAGAAAAAAGTTTACAAGGCAAATGAAAAAGTATTTATTAACAATAGAAACAAGATACAAATGGGAATTAAGAGACACATCTGACCTTCACTTTTCAACATAGTCGCCAAATCTGTTTAGGCATTTGTCAGAACGTTCGACCAACTTGTTTATCCCGTCTTGGTAGTAATCAGGGCCCTGCTCATTGAGCCATTTCTCGGCAGCTGTTTTCACTGCATTGTCTGAGGTGAACCGTGTTCCGGATAAGTTTTGCTTCAACGCCAGAAAAAGGAAATACTCACTTGGAGCCAAATCTGGGCTGTATGGGGGGCGATTCCAGACCTCCCACTTGAACCTTTGCAGCAATTCCTGAGTCTGGCGAGCTGTATGGGGCCTGGCATTGTCATGCACAAGAATGACGCCTTTGCTCAGTAATCCAGGCCGTTTGTGTCAAATGGCTTCAAACAACGATGGCCCATAAGAATCTAATTACGGCTCGCACCTCTATGCGAGACCACTTTTCTAGACGTCGTGCCATTACTGTCGCTCTTAAGTGTCTGCGTACTGACGCTACTTACTCGTAGAACCGCTGTAGGACAACTAGCGCCATCTGTCAACCAGGGTTGGCTTTTTCCCGTCCAAAACTGGTTTTTCCCATCCCACTGGGAAAAACTGGTAAATACCAGGAATAACTGGTAAATACTGGGAAAAACAAGTCAGAAATACATAGTTATTACAAATTTTCCTTAGGTTTAAAATTTTTCTCCAGGAAAGGAATATAAATAAATAAGAATTATTGCATAAAACATTTGCTCATAAAATTTAATATTAATGAATTTCCTAAATATATATTTTAGAACACAATAGAATAAAATTACTAACTTAAAAATATCAGTGTCACCAAGAGAAGCAATAAATAATTTGTGTTAAATTTAAATAAAAAATTTTATTACTTTTTAAGTAGACCTCTATTAAACACAAAATGTGTTAAATTTTACAAGTTTGGTATTTGGTTTAGTATAATATTAATATTTATGCAAAATGTTCTTTTACATCATCAGTACCAAAAGTCCTCCATATTTGTTTACTTTTTTGTTGCCAGATTCTTGTATAGTCTATAATAGAATGCATGAAGAACAAGTCTTTGAAGACTGATACAGATTTTCTTTAAAATAAAATCAAACTGCATACACAAGCTCCATATAAAAACAATTATCAAAAAAGATATACAGCAATAATCAACCAAAGACAATCAACTAATCAATCTTTAGTAAATAAACATTCAGTTACAGTTATAGATAAAGAATCTGGCAGTTTTTAGTATTTTGTATTTTAACAAATTAGTATTTTGCTACATGATGCTAAAATCCAATGTAAAAGACGAAGAATATGATTATGATTAATGATTATGATGATTGGTAAATATTGAGAAATGTATACAGTCTGTAAATATTTAAATAAATGTAATTCATCATTTGTTTTGTAGATCTTCTTTTTTTTTTTTTTTTTTTTTTTTTTTTTCTATCTTTCAAGCTATATACTCATTTTTAACATTTTCAAAAGGTTGCTTTGAATTTATATTTGTGATTTCAATAATCAGTTTTTCCCATGTGGGAAAAACATAGTATTTCCCAGGACGGTAAATACCGGTTTTTACCACGATATTTACCGGGGGTGGGAAAAACCTTGCCAGCCCTGCTGTCAACCACCCTGGGTGGAAATATTCGCTCCACAATTATTACTTTTCAAATGCTTCTGCTTGTAAACTTTTTTTTGGATCAACCCTCGTAAAACTTTATAATAATTCTATTTTAATTTTAGTAGCATAGCAACAGAACTATAAATCTAATAAAATAAAATTTTCTTCTATAAACGTTTCAACTATTAAAAAACTAAAAAAAAGGATAAAGCAGTGCAACTTATTTTTATAATTAAAACTAGTTGGCATAAGTGGACTCTGCTCAGTTCCCCATCATATATATATATATTCTCATAAATTTCTAGTACAGGACATTCTCTTAACATGATTATCATGTTAAGAGAAATTAATCTGACCAAACACTTGACACAGTGACAGAATGAAATCCCCACCTAATAGGCTATCCACCGTTCACTTTGATATATTTGTTTTATTCTAATCTATTAATTTATTTTATTAGGATCAATTTCGTAGTTTCGTTTTCATGCTACTATTTCCAATGCAACAATCCTCAAAATGCATATTTATATGGGATATCGCCCCTTTTTTCTATGTTGATAAAATTTTAAATTACGAGTAACTTGCGAAATTTTCCTATTAGAATATTTGTAGTCAATTATGTTCAAACAAGTATCATAAATGTTATTTTGAAGTTGTCTGATATATTTATGATCCTCAAAATGGACATTTATGCTCAATTTTGCCCTATTCTGCCATTTTAAGTAAATCGTAAATTCCAAATAATTTATGAATTTTTTAAATTGGAAAATTTATACTCTATGATATTCATGCCAGTACCCTAAATAATATTTCAAAAATGGTCTGACATCTTTATGAAGAAAATATCCCTCAAAATTGACATTTATGTGAAATTTTGCCCTATACTGTCATGCTAAGAAATTCGTAAATTTCCAATAACTTGTGAAATTTTCAAAGTAGCATGTTTCTAGTTACTGATGTTCATTCCGACATCAAAACTCATATTTTAAAACTGGTCTCACATTTTTTCAGTAAAAATTTTCCATTTAATGCACATTTAAGTAAAATTTTGCCCTATTCTCCCACGTTAAGAAAAGCATAAATTTTTAATAACTTAAGTTTTTTAATTCGAATGTTGCAAATGAATAGGGTTCTTGCCAGTGTCAAAAGTAATATTTTAAAACTGATCTGACTTCTCTGTAACAATTTGTTCTTGAGATATCGTGTACACAGACTAACGGACTAACAAACTAACACACACCATACGAATTTTGTCATTTTTCGGCTTCCTCACACGTGAAAATGTGTAAAAAAGGTAAAAAAACTGAGGTCGAAAATTTTCACGATTACCTAAGTTCTCCATCTATAGCATGATGGGGAACTAAAAAATTTAAATGATATGTATTGTACTTAGGCTGGGATTGCGGTGCCTCGTTTAACACTATCTTACGCACAAACTTTGTCTTAAGATGTAAACAAAACGCAAATCGTATTGCAGTGCCTCACTATCTTACGACAACCTCAGAGCTAACTTAAGCCGAATCGTAACTGGATGCGCGCGCAATCACAACATAGCTCGCTCTGCGTCTCCCATTGGCTGGCTGGCTTTCTCTTACGAGGACACGCGGAGGACTTACGCTTGAGGCACCGCAATAACAAGTTAAGATCGTTCTTAACCACGCCCATCTACGAAAGTTCGTAACATTTAAGATAAGACTTAAGAACGAGGCACCGCAATCCCAGCCCTAAGGATTTAAATTCTTTAATTTTATCAGTTATTGTCATTAAGAATACTTATTTTGAATAAGTATATATTAAAATAAAATATAGCTTAATCTTACTAATTAACACTATTTTAGTATTAGAATCAAACCAATTTTTATTTCTAAGATAAACATTAGATTAATTATTAATTAGTAGTTTAATATAATTAGATGTAGATAATTAGATTAGCATATAATTAGATATATGCTAAATAACATATCTAACATTGCAGTGCAAATGTATTCAAACAAAACCCCACAAAAGCCTAACTTGGGTTTTTCTAGAAAAACCCGGGTTTTTGTCAACCCTGATTTATGTCAGGGTGCAACTAAATACCAAGTTTGGTTAAATTTCATTCATTGATTCGTGAGATACAGGGTCCACAAAAAAGTGATACACACAGACGTTTTCTAAAAACTATTAATTTGTGTTCTGGACATCATAAAACGTGTAAATCCATCAAAAAATGGAGGTCGAAAATTTTCACGAATCCAATACTTTCTCTATATTACATATAGAAAAAAGTAAAAATAGAAAGTTTGAAGAAATATTTTCTAAATGTTTAACTTCTTTTATTTATTTATTTATTATTATTATATATATAAAATTAGCTATATACAGTAAGACCCCGCTTAACGCGGGGGATACGTTCCATCAAAGTAGAGCGTAATGCAAAACAGCGGGTGTACAATTTCAGGGAATCCCCGTACCTCTGCGAGCAATTTCGGGGAATCCACAGGGGAAATAAGAGTGCTAAACCGAAATAGCGCTAAATGAAACAGCGTTAAGCGGGGTCTTACTGTATCTGATAATAAAATTTGGATTATTATATCAAAATTGTACATTAGTCTTTCTCCATCGCTTCTGATATGTTCAGTGGTTTTATATTATTGGGATACTATATAATTTTAAATGATTATCTATTGTTGCAATTTAATAAAGATTTAATTTGTTTTATAAAATTATATGAATAAATATTTTAATGATTATAATATAAAAAGTTATATTTGTTTTTATATAAAAGTTTAATGCATTTTTAAGCATTAGTATATATTACGATTTGAATTTTTACATTTAGCAAAATCAAATATTAGAGTAGATCACCTAGCAAATGAACAGTTTGCAAATATTTATTAAAAGTAAGGTTAAGGTATAAGAAACACAATTTTACATAAGAATTTATAAAAAAAACTTTGTATTTCTATTGATATTTCACTTGTTCCTTGACTGGAAAATTCTTTTTTGTTCACTAGTAAGAGTTGTTACTAATGCTTCTACTGCACACTGATTTTTTGCAAAACTTTTAACTAATTTTGTTGGCTGAAATTGTCTCAAAGCCTAGTGTAATAGGCAGGGTTGGATAAAACCTGTTTTTTTTTTTTTTTCAGAAAAAAATCAGCCCAATGGGTTTTTTTGGGTTTTTTCAGAGCATTTTTGTGTTTTATCAGAGTTTTCAAGAATATTTTCTTCTTGCCATTTTTAAACATTAATATAGCATTCATAATAGGACAATTTAAAAAAATAAATTTTAATTATTCATTAAAATCAAAATTTTAAAATTTCTAGTCTTTTTATGATTAAGTTAAAGAATTTTCTTTTTTAATTAAACAATTGTACTTTAATTGTCTAAAATTCTGTTTATCTTCCCTTTACAACAAAAACTGGATTTTAATAATTATTTAGTGTTGCTTCATTAATTTTTTTTGTACTGAATAGATTTCCATAAAATGATTTTAATTATTGTTCCTTATACATTACTTAACAGTGTTGCACTGTTAAAGTTTTCAGAATTTTTTTAAAATTTGATTTTTATTTATTTATGTTTTGCATTCCTCAAGTCCCCTAATTTTCTTTATATTGACAAACAACTCTTTTTCTTGCTATTCTTTTTAGAAATATCACTTTGTTAGAAATATCACTTTAAAAAAAGGTCCAAACAGGTATGATGACTATTAGGTCAAAATTCAGCTTATGGGCATCTATTCTCTGACCAGACTATACCTCAATTCCGACTGTGCAGTCGTTATTTTGATCACATGACGTCACATTCCGACTTTTGATTTGACGACTGTCGTTGTTTAAGGACGGTCGCTATGGCAGTCGGATCGGAGAATAGATACCCTGGATTGAGTTTAAAATCCGAGATTACATTTATCTTTCTTCACCCAACCTTTGTATTTTGTAAGTAAACATTTCATTCATTCATTTGATGATGTTTCAGGATTTCATTTCAAAAGTTATTGTTGCAAAAGTCATAACTTTTGGTATGTTTATTTAATCAAGCCTAAAGCTTATTAAAAATATAATTCAGATGTAGAATTACCATTGTAGTTGGTTACTTCTATTTTGAAAACTCTGCAGAATGTTATCCTTTATAAATTATACAGGTATTGATATTTGTAGTGGTTCAAAATCATTTTAAATTATAGGTTCTGGTCTTATGAGTCCCAATCTGTAAAAAATAATTGTTAGAGACAACCTGAAACCCCAGAAAACTGAATTTTTAAAATACACCAAAAATCTATATTTCTTTATATTTTTTGTTAAATTTATAATCTTCAATGCAATTAAAAACATAACATTCAATTTATTTTACCCCCCCCCCCCTTTTCTTTTTGGTATAAAAAGGGGCAGTTTTTGTTTAATAATTAAGTGCAAGTTAAATTGCAAAGTTTCCTCCAAGTTTTGAAAAAGGCAGGGTGTTGCAGATAAAGAAGGAGAGTAGTTTTGGATTCTTAACCCGTTAGTAGTCACTGTAGACAGCACCACCTATTACAGATTGAGCTTTTTTTTATTTAACTGAAACCAATAATTTTAAGAAGTGATGTGATCGACGTTTCTTCGATTTTATTCTCGTTTTATGTATATCAAATGCCACTTCTAAAAATTTTTGGTGGCTATTGAATAAAAAATCTGGTAACTCTGAAGGATGGGCGGCAAATCAACCAACTAGCGACTACTAACGGGTTAAGGGCACATTTAGCATTTGAATTCATTATACCTAATTTAAAAATTCAGTTATAAGTATGCATGCATTTAAAAAAAAAAAAAAAAATCTAATTTTTAAATTTTCTTTACTTTTGAGTGTTACCAATATTTGAATGAATGTTGATTGTCATACACAATAGTTTTATTTATATTTATAACACTTATCTTCAGTTTGAAGGGTAATTAAGGGTAGAATCATCTTTTAGATGAATTGGAGGGGGGGGGGGAAGACGGATGATTTTTTTTTTTTTTTTTTTTTTTAGGATGAAGGGTGCTATTTTTTAAACCGAAGGGTATGTAGGGCACTGTACCCTTCTGAAACTGTCTTGGGGAAACTTAAAAATAAGAATTTAATCTTATCTAAGAAAATTTGTCAACGTCAACGTAGTTGATTCGGAGTACCTGCAATCGGTCGCAACCGTTGCTTACCTCCATCGAAAGTGCCAAAAACATAAAGATAATTTTACAGAAAAGAAAATATTAAAAAGCCGAAGGCTTTTTAATTAAAAAATAAATTTAGAATTTAGTCTCAAACTCTCCCACGTTAGCAGGGGAATTAACCTGAGTAAAGCAGCAGGAGATTAAAAATAAAAATAAATAAATAAAAAAATTGATAGCACCATTATATATTTGTAATAAATTATTTTCGAAAATCTGTAGAAGTACTCTATATGTGCTTACACATTCTATATGAAGTTCATTTCTATAAAAGTATTCTGTATGTGCATACTAACATTATTTCTCCTATCTTTTTCTTATTTCTCAAACCAGTTTGATTGCTTTCGTTATCATAAAGAATAAACATCTTTATTGTCAATTTAAAGAAATTTTACTTTGATTTGAAAATTACTACATAACAAGCACATTCGTATATAAGTTGAAAAAGAAAAGTAAATATATATATATATATATCCAATTAGGCAATAGTTTCATATTTTGATAATATTCTGCATATAAAACATTATTATAAAATGTCATTTAATAAATAATAATAATTTAACAACCCTTCTTTTGAATTATTTAGATATGAAACTAACATCAAATTCTCTTTACTAAAAATATCAAATTTAGCTCTCATCCTCTTTCCATAATTTAACCATATCTGAATTATAAAAGCTGAATCATTTATCTTGAAAAAGAGACTTTGAGGGGGAGGGGGGGGGGAAGAAGAGGGAACTTATTCTGTTTGTAACAAAATCCTTCTCCCTGTTAAGAGTTTGCATTTTTCTCAATTCCAAGCAAAGTGATGCTTGCTCATTATTGTATTGATTTTCTGCAACTGCACAAATTATTGATTTTAGCCTGCTCCCTCTCTTTCTGAAAAAGCAAATGAATAATAAAAAAAAAAAGTTGAAGGGGGGAGATAAAGGAGAATTTGAATTTGCTTGTCATTTTTATTTTTTTTCAACTGTGTATTTTATTTAGATGTAGGCAATTTAATGTAAGAAATTCTTTTGATGGAGAAAATTGGATTTTCTGCATCAAATTATGCTTTTTTTTGCTTTTTGTATTGAAGAATTCTTTTGTCAAATTTGAAACTTTGATATTTATTTTTTGCACTCCAAATCTTAAGTTTTTTTTTTTTTTTTTTTAATATATTTTTATTTTATTTTTTTAGGTACCAAGAACAATTACCAAAGATAATTCATTCAAGGAAGCCGCCTCATATTGTACATGAAGAGCTCATTCAGATTGTAAAATGGAAGTTAATGGTAAAAATGTGATTTTTTTTTTTTTTTTTTTTTTTTTTTTCTGAAATTCTGTTTGCTTGTAATAAATACAAAATAAAATTTAAAGATTGGGAGGGATGTTATTGACATAAAGAATCTTCAGTTGAATTTTGTATTTTTTAAAAAAAGAAATTCAATATTAAAATTGATTTATTTTCTACCCGCATTTAAGGACTTTTTTTTTTTTTTTTTTTTTAATTCAGATCTTTTTAATTCTGATATTTAAAAAAAGAAAAAAAAAAAAAAAAAAAAAAAAAAACAGTTTAAATAATTAGTTAACATTAAACTTTAAGGGATGCAAAATCTTGAAAACTTTTTGTTGACAGTGCAATAATTATTACAATTTTATCTTATCTTATAATGGACATTTAAGATTCTATTTAACATTCACAGTTGTTCCTGTATTTGTTTCTCAAGCTACTTAAAGGAGAAAACATACAGCATGAAATTAATTTAAAAAAAAAAGGGGGGGGAGACAATTTTTTTTTTTTTTACATTAAGTATTATACTGTGTTCTCAGTCATTGATAGCAGAGTTAGAGGGTGTCTATAAATTGCGTGAGGTATTCAGGGGGGAGGGGTCGCCGAATCTCACCCAATCTCATGTGGGGGAGGGGGTCTCGGCAAATATCACAATTTTTTTCCTGCAAAAAACAGTGTAAAATTGCGAGAAAATTGAGTTAAATTCAAGTAAAACAAATTTCTTGGCTTAGATATGGCAAAATCTGACACGATAATATTTATTGTGGCTATCCGAATGCCGCAAAACAGCACAGTAGCCTTTCAATTGTTTAGGCTACTGAGCTTCTGTGCGCTAGCGACAATGTTTCTGATTTAGCGACAGTGGCTAAATCAGAGCGAAGTTGAAGGAGCAGATGATTTTACTGAAAATCATATAGATATGTTGATTCCAATAGTCACTTTTGAGACTGTGCACGAGTCCACATGGACTAAATTAGAATAAATATTCTTTTATTAATTCTAGTAGTTTCTATTTAAGTATTTTATTGTTCAATTTTATTACTGTGATTCTAGACTACGACCTATGCAATCTTGAAAACTAGTCTTCAATAAAAATAATAAAGCAAATTGTGTTTTTTGAAATAAAACCAATGCAATTACAGTAAAAGTACAAATTAAAAAAAATCTCGTGTGAGATTAGGGGAGGGGGTCGAGTCAAATCTCACAAAGTCTCACCAGGGGGGAGGGGGGCCAAAAATCGTCAAAACCGCCTCATGTAATTAATGGACATCCTTAGTTGTTAAAATTTCTATTGCTTCACGTTTTAGGACAAATTTGTGGTTATTATATGGGGCTATTTTCTGAAATTTAATAATGTTAATGGGATTACTGTAATGTGTGGTAGAAAGTGCGGTAGTAGATTTATTAAATTTAAGGTCTGAGAGATGTTCTTTTTCCCTTTCTTTGATGGGTCTTTTTGTCATGCCAATGTCAAGCTTGCAATTTATTTTCAACGTTAAAATTAATTTTATATATCCCAGCGGTATCTTTAAATGGAATGGTGTCTTTTTCATTTCTGAGGTGTTGAAAAACATTTTTGTTAGGTTTTGTGGTAATATTTATATTTAGTTTCGCGGCAACTTTGCAAAAAGGTATGGCTGTACTGAACTTGGGTTTTGTCTTTTGAGCATTATTTATTTTATTAAGGGTTTTTGGGTGTTTTTTGTATAATTTTTCTACAAGATTTTTACTGTAGTTTGCTTTATTCGCAATTTCTTTTATGTATTTGATTTCAGCTTTAATGAGTGTTTGATTGGAACAGATTAGTGTAGCACGATTTATATAAGAGCAGGCGGCATCTAATTTATATGAGAGGGGTTCTGCATTTGTTATTAATGATTTCATTATTGTTTGTGGGTTTTGTATAGACCATAGTATCGAAAGTATTATCTGGTTTTTTAGTTATTACGACATCAAGGAAAGGTAATGAATTATTAGTTTCTCTTTCATTTGTAAATTTTAGGTTATTATCAAGTTTATTTAGGTCATTTAGAAGATAGTCTGGGTTAATATGTTCAGGGATAATAGTAAAAATGTCATTGACATATCTAGTCCATAGTTTACAATTACTTATGATATTTGACGCTTATTATATTTTTAATTCGGCTATAAGCCCCGATATAGGAGACCCCATGGGGACGCGTTGAGTTATTTGAATACCAAGCGTAAAATATCATAAGTAATTGTAAACTATGGACTAGATCAGGGGTGCACAACCTTTACAGGATGAGGGGCTAAAAAATGAAAAAGGATCATATTGAGCCACCGAGGGCCAAAGCAACGTATGAATGTTAAAACATATTATAAACATGAAAACACTATTTTTTTTTTTTTTTTTTGTGGTAATACGCATGAATTACATTTATTACTTTATTTTACTGATGCACAAATTATGCAGTAAATAAATAAAACAAAATTAGTAAAAATTAATGAGATGGCTGGGACTGAATATTTGAAGTTATTGATTTTATGTTGGGCTTAAGATTGGTTGTGTCAATAAGTAGAACAGAAGAAAGGTTCTCATCTGCTATTCTATTTCTTATTTTTGATTTGTTTAAATTCATTAGTGAGAACGATTGCTCACAAATGTAAGTGCTACCAAAGAAAGTTGCACATACAGCTGCATTTTGCTTTAAGCAAGAAAATTCATATTAATATGAAACATATCAATAATATTAATATGAAACATCATATCATTATAGAGTAGCAAGACAGATAACTGTTCCTAAATATAACAGGAAAGCAAATTCTAGGGCTGGTTTCTTCCTCCCTCTCTCTATATATATATCATTATTTCCATTTATGTATATATATTTTTTAAGATCAATAACTCATTTTTTTTATTCTAAAGTACATCCTCATCATTGCTTATTTGATAATATTGTCAGGTATTGATGGTGAGTTTTTTATGAAAAGCATTCACTATAAAGGGCAAAATTAACGGTCGCCACCGGCCACATGGCGACTAAATAAAAAAAGATGGCGATTAAAAATTTTGCATCGATCGCCACTAAAGTCGCCACTTTTTGGGATCATTAAAAGATTTTAAAAATCGAGTGACGATAGGCAATCGAAGCCTTGTGATTTCCAATCTTTTTCCATCCATGGCATAAATCTCAATATTCATTTTAAACTTGCTTTATTATGTTCTACAACCTATAAAGAAGTAGAATTGTTTAATATATCTCACTCATATAATTTTTTGGACCCCCCCCTTTCCCTCCCCCTAACGATCTGTGATCAGACAGCTTAGAGAAAGCTTCATAATTTCTAATCATTCCCCATTTGCTGCAAAAATATAAATATCTATTTTAAACTTACTTTATTAGATTCTAGAATCTGTAAAAAAATAGAATTGTTTAATATCTCTTACTCATAATTCTTGTAATCCCCCCCCCCCCCTCCAACAATTGGCAACCACATGCTACACTGAAGCCTTGTGATTTACAATGTTTCTCCATCTATAGCATAAATGTAAATATTCATTTTAAACTTTCTTGATTAGATTCTAGAACCTATAAAGAAGTATATAGATGTATCCCCCCCCCCCTCACACACACACGTGCACTCCATTTCAACTAGTAGTTAATGATAAATGTCCTGCAAAGCACAATCTTTTCCCATTATTATCTCCATAGTATTTAGTGTATATTTAACTCATTTAAGATAGTTGACAAATATGTGTATCAAAATTTGATTTGGCATAAATGTGTATTTTACAAAATTTTTTGAATATGCTTTTTTTTGAGTAGAAATCTTCCTTTTATCCTTCCCATTTTAAAGTAGATACCTCCCTATTTTTAAAGCTACAAATTTGGCAGCTAAGTAAATTATTTTTAATGAAGCAGCTAAGTTTCCATATCTGTACTTTTTAAGAGGAAATATTTTAACTCTATTGAAATAAAATCATTTAAAAAAGTGTGTCTTTAGAAATAAGAAAAAATAATAAAATTGCTAACTGTATTTACACATGACCATGTAAAAGGTTGTGATGATGATGAATCAGCTGATTCATTTACTTGAAAATATCAATGTGAACTGTGAATGATAACAGCTTGTTTCACTTAAATAAATTGAAAAAAAAAAAAAAAAAAAGTACTACTGAATTATCTGAAAGATAAAAACTTTTGCTGTTAGTATTACAGCCCTAAGCCGATTTTAATTTAGGATGTGCAATTTAGGATTTTTAAAAAGAGCGTAATTAGAAATTACAATTTCAGTGTCCCTGTGTTAATTTTATTATTATATGTATTTGTTATTTTCCTTGTGGTAATTATACCGCAAAATGGGGACAATGCTTTTTGCAGTTTGAAAGAAATAGTCTTATGATGTGAAAAGTGGCCACTAACTTAAAAAAGTGGCTACTAATGAAACTGGCAGTACCGGCCACTGGCCACTAATGAATTTTCCCAGTTTTGCCCTTTAATTCACTATTACAGAAACAATATTATATTTTTCATCCTAACAATCATAAATACTCCTGATGAAATTTTGACTGTTTGTGTGTTTTTTTTTTTTTTTTCACCATCTTAAATCCCAGTTAAATTATGCGTTTTTCAATTTGTAAACTCCAGTATAGTTATATTTAAACTCTCATCACGATCTGTTTCCTTATTTCTTCATATTGTCCTGATTAAATATATTTTATATGTTATGCCCAGTGTTGCCAACACAAACTTTTTTCCCCCGCTAAAAGTACACATGAAAATCTGCAAAAAATATCAATTTCCCATAGCGTAGCACCAGTGCAATGTAAAATCCAATCTGCTAAACCTTTATTTTTTCTCATTGATAGTGTCAAAAATCCACTAAATTTAGCGGAAATTCCGCTAAATTGGCAACACTGATTATGCCATTTGTTTCTTTTCCCTGATATTTCAGATTAAAAAAAATATTGAAATAATCCTTAAATTCCTAGTGAAAGTCGCATTTCAAAGTAAACAATAAGCAGATTGAATCATGAAGCAATTCTGAATTGTCAAAAGATTAATTTATTTCTATCTAAATAACATTATTTAGTATTCCTTTACTTTCAAATAAGATAATTGAATTAGCTTAGGCTTTGAAAACATTAAATTGCCTTATACTGTTTATTTTAATGTTCATTATAACTATATTTCTTACACAGTTCAGAAGAAGAATTGTGCAAATATATTGTCAGATTTTAATTTAATAGAAGAAAAGAAAATGAATGAAATCATTATAAATAACTATGTAATAGTAATAAAAGAGGAAAAAATTTACCTTACAATTGAATAACTGGTTTCTCTTTCTTCATACTTCTTACTATATCTAATACACAATTGCCATTGAGTTTTTATTTTATTTATTTTCATAATTCAAAATGTAAGTTTCACTTTAAAAAACAATTCTTCTTTAAGCTAATTAGATTTTTAATCAAAAGTAAAGTAGAATATAGGGCAATTCTTTCTTTCTTCACAATGTAAATTTTACCTACTATAAAATGCATTAGATAACATATTTTATTTAAAAAATAGCTTTTCTTTTTCTAATAAAGATATTGCTCATTTTTTTTATTAAAAAAAAAAAAAAAAAATTAAACATAGCCTCACTTGAATAAAAGTAGAACAATAAATAAGAAACAAAGCAGAAAAGAAAATGAGTGTTAACAATCAGATTGTTCAAATAACTTTAGCATAGATATTTTTTATTTAAAAATTTTACCTGGTTAACATGAATCTCAAAGGGGATGAAAGAAAAATATTCATGTTATCACTATCAGTAGTTCATGCTATCAGTAACTAATCTTCATTTTGATGGGAATTGTAGAAACAGTTCATGTTAAAAGTAATTCACTTTGACAGTGTTCACGTAAATGAGGTTTGACTATATATATATGTAAATTGAATAATTTAATTTACCATTATAATACTCAGCAATCAAAAGATAAATGAAAATACCAACAGTTCAGAATTAAATGAAAATACCATTATATTATTACATTACAAAATTAAAAGAGATTGTATTTTTATTTTTCACAGAATTAATTTAAATATTAAAATTTCACAAATATTTTGTTCTTCACAAAAAAAATAGAGTTAAAAATTAAAACTTGGATCAACCCCTGGCTACAAAAGTTCCAGAAAGTCAAGTGGAGTCATTCTAGATTTTTTAAAATATAGTGCCAATTTAAAAAGAGAAAAAATAAATAAAATGAAACGTGGCTGATGAGTGAAAATATAACAATGATTGATAATGCGCAATTCTGAAGTATTTTAAGTGACCATTATATTATTTATTGCAGACTGAGGGAAAATTTTTCATATATTTATAATTTTGATTGAATGGTTCATTTGTTTAATATACAATAATGCATGACCAACCTGCGTTAATTATAAAATAATGAAATATTGTCCCTAGCCTCTTTGTTTTGCCATCAGTGCTGTCATTGTAATAGTTGACTATCTAGAAATTTTTCGTGGTTCCTAAAATTTTGGAACTGTTTATTATTGGAAAATTTTTAGAAATGGAGTTTTTCAAAAGTTTTTTTTTTTCCTTTCAAAGGAATAGTATTTTATGAGACTGAAAGAAAATACAGGTATTCATCACTTTACAGCCTATCGGCTTAACAATCATTTGCACTTATGACTAATTAGATAACAGCTCCAAATAACCAAATCAGCAAATAGCCATTATCCCTGTGGCAGAATTTAGGTGACACAGCAACATTGTCGCAGAAAAGAAATTGTCACTTCCAGAAAGATTTGCTCGTAAAAATTAAAGATATTCCTAAATTTCAGTAAAAAATAGACTCATGTCTCATATTTAATAATTTTTCAACAGTCTATAAATAATATTGATATCTTTATTATTATATTTACATATTATGTGTAAATTAGAAAATATGTCAATACTGTCTTGCAGAAAAGGTTTACACGAACAAGGCTTGTCGCAGAAAACATAAAAATATTCTGTCACAGGGGCCATTATTGTATTATTATATTATGCTGTTTATGACTAAAATTTTAGCCACCTAATTTTATAATGCACTTATACTCTTGTAATTACTCTATAATACTGTTTTTAAAATTTTATATAACAAGGTGGTGACAATCGTGGAAAAATCAGGGTATTTTATCAATCTGGAAATATCAGGAAAAAGCCAGAGAATAATGGGAAAAACACCCAAAAATCCTGGAAGTTTGTTTTTCCCTTGAAACACGACTGAAAGATTGCCAGACAGGCGTAATCTTAGCCATGATTGCACAAGATTGGCTGTTTTTTCGTTGAATCTCACCAAGTTAACATAAAAAAAAAATAATAATAATAATAATGAAAACTAATAAATATTTTTAGTGCAACAACTTAAGGACAATTTTATGTTCTGGTTAACTTGTGCAATTAATGATTCATATTTCTAATTTTTTTTTCATTTTATTTTTCTTTTTGTTTATGTTAACAAAATCAACAAAGAAAAAAAAAAATTAGACTAAGATATTTTTGCTAAGCAGTATGTTTTTTAAATTGCAGCGATTTGGTGAATATTATGTTAAACAAGAATGATATACACAAAATTATGGAATGTATGTAATGGGTAACGGAAATCATGAAAATCTGTCAAAATTAGTCCAGAAAATCAGGGAACTTTTTTTCTGAATTTCTGTAGCCACCTTGTTTAATTTTTTCATTTTGTGTTTACTGCATAAGTTCTTCGCTTATTGACCAATTTGCTTAAACACAGTTGTCTGAATGGAACACAGTCGTAAATTGAGAAGTACCTGTTAAGTGAATTATTTACTGCTTATAAAATGAACTTTTTTTTTTTTTGATACTTCTGTGGTTACATAGAAAAAAAAATTGCTCCAAATTGTACTAAATTCTTTCACAATTTTGAAGCTGTTTTTAACTGTATTTCTTAATTTATCTTGTGCTGATCTTTTACAGTCGGCAGCAAAAGTATCCAAGCACTAGCCAATAATTCTAATATCAAGAAAGTGCACTTAAAACTGTTTTTTTAAATAAATCCTTGTCGAATCATGTTCTTAGACTGAGAACATGACTCGACAAGGATTTATTTAACAAAGCAGTATTAAGTGTACTTTTTTTAGACAGGGATTATTGCTAGAGCTTAGAGCCTTTTGCTGCCGACTGTAAGTGTGTCTTTGTGAAAAATATACATGAGAGTAAAAGACAAGTCTAACATCATATTTAAAATCAGAATACTTATTATAGTGCTTAAAATAATAAAAGTATTTTTGTTTGTTTAGAGAGGCAAATTCCGTCCAAGATTAACGGACTTAGTCCGTATCAACACAGAATCAGCTGTTCTTGCAATCAGTAAAAAAGCTTTTAAGAAACCACCAAAAGAATTGTCTCAAGCTATTACTGCCCTTACAAATTTAAAAGGTGTGGGACCTGCAACAGCATCAGGTAAAGAAATTTTGTTATACCTCATATCAAGGTTTTAATTAATTTAATTAATAAATCTGATTTCTTTAAATATGTGTATTTCATCCCCTGATGAAATTTTTTTTTCATTTTTCTGAACTGAACTTCTCCTACACAAAGAAATTTTTAATCTTATTGGGCATTGGTGTTTCAGTGATCTTGTATCTGTTGCTTGGCTTCTACTATCCTTAATAGATCATCATTGTTTAGATATAATTGTCCAATTTATTTAGATATAAATTTAATTACAAATGAATTAATCTCCTGGCTGTTTAAATAAAGTTCTGTTCTTTGGTTACAGTGTTTTAATTAAAATAAAATATATGATATGAATATATTTTAAATTTGCAAAATTAAGGCTTTAATAACAAATGAATTTTAATTTATACACTTTGTGCATAGCTGCAATTGCGCTTAAACTATGTGTATTATTCTTAATTTTAAATAATTGGGTATTTTCTCATTCTCCAACAAAAAATAAATTAATGTATTTATAATTGAACTAAAAATAAACTAATCTAATTAAGTTATTGAATGTGTAATGTGGGGTAGATTGTTAATATTTGTACCACCGTCTCATACCACTGCCTATGTAAAATTACTTATGCTTCCTTTTGAAATTTGATTTTTTGTATTGTGTGCCTGTTAAATCATGGAATCTTTTAAGTTTATGGGGACAGTGGATTGGTGTCAGTGCTATTGTTGAACTTGATAATTGAATCAATTTCGGAAATCTTGTTGCTTTGTTTGGCTTGTGTATGTCTCTTTGATGAATTGTTTGACTAACTATTCTTTATTCTCATTTAAATAGTGCAGTGATTAGTTATACATGCATATGCAGCCTTATTTATCAGGCTCCATCAATGGCCGAGAGATTCTGCTCTCGAGGCTGGCAGATGGGAAGTGCCAAGTTCGATCTCAGGTTGTGCTCATAAAAGCATTATTTAAAAAACCCACCTAACTTGAAATAATATTAAAACCTGTAAGTTTTTTTTTTTTTTTTTTTTAACCACATATGATTAATAAGCTTTATTCCGTTTTATACATTATCAATATCCTAGACATTTGCCCCCATATATTTATGGAAAAATTCAGTTCACATGTCTGATAACTCTACTGGTTTTACCACTAGACTACTGGATTTTGGCTCATTTAGTTTACATGATTTTGTAAAGAATCTTCTGGTTTTTAGGGACTTTTTGAAAGATCATAAAATTCAGGAATTTTTCCATAAATACAGTGGAACCTCCTTTTGTTCGTCCCCGCTTACTTCACATTTCTGGTGTATTTTGTTTTTTATACTTGGTTCCTTGAAGTTCCTTATTACCATAATGTTAAAAAATCCCGTTTATTTCATCCTCTTACTTTATCGCTTTCCCGCATAATTCGTAACGAATTCGCTTATGATCAGTTATTTTTTTTAATTACACGTATGGCAGTGTTGGAGACAGCCAACATAGCCAGACAATCTGTAGTGAAAAGGGAGGAGACTGTTAAAATGCATCTCACCAGCACTACATGATTGGACTATTTCATTAGAGCTCTCTTAACTGTGAAAAAGACGGAGAAATTGTATTGTGCTCCGATTGAAGCTAGTTAAATTGTTAAAGTGAGTGTTTTTCTTACTTGCACTTTTGAGCTCCAATTATTCAACAAATGCCTTCCACAAGCGGTGCACAAAGAAATTTTCTCACGTTGAGTGAAAAATTAGCTATTCTAAAAGAATATAGCTTTCACGGAAGCAAAGCAGAGCAAAAAAAAATTTTAATTCCCTGTAACAACACTGCAATACATTTAAAAAAAGACTCCAATGAAAATTCATGCAATGATCTGGGTAAATCTGCCAAAAAAAGAAAAACTTTGAAGACATCGTTGTATAAAGAAAAAGAAAATGTTCTATTGAAACGTTACACACATGCCCAAGCAGCCAAAATTCCTGTTAATGGTGTACTACTAATCAAAGAAAAAGCTCGAGAAATAGCTCAGAACATGAAAATAGACTTTTCAGCATCTTATGGCTGGATGGATAGATTTAAGAAAAGACACGCACTAAAAATGCAAAACAATCGCGCATTATGAATTTCTTCATGTAATTATAGGTATGTATGTAATTGTACAATTTACCAGTACTAGTATTTATTAAACATACAAAATTAAACGTTTATGACTTTTATATTTCTTTTTACAAAGATATTGATCACAATAGCTATTTATTATAACTTTAATTGCACTGTGCTTTTACTGCATTACAAATTTTTCGTAACTTTACAGAAAAAATGTTGATCCCGCTTGCATCGTTTTTCTCGTTTTGTTCATTTTTTTCCTTGAGTCCCGTGAAAAACGAACGACCGAGGTTTGACTGTATATGGAGGAAAATGTCTAGGATATTGATAATGTATAAAATGGAATAAAGATTATTAATCATATGTGTTTAAGAAACAAAAAAAAAAAAACTTATAGGTTTTAATATTATTTTAAGTTAGGTGGGTTTTTTAAATAATGCTTTTATAAGTTAATATATATATATATATATCTTTCTCCCTATTTGTGATTATTATGTAATGAAAAAATCTGCTTATTTTGTTATTTTTTAAGATTTGGGCCAGTATTGTTAATTTTGTCTACTTTTTTGTGAAATGTCCGCTGGACAAACTGAAAAAAACCTGATGAGACTTGACAAAATAAAATCTGTCGAATTGTATATGTTTCATACATAAAATTATTCTACTATTAAAGCAATAGATTGTACTTTGTATATTGAAATTTCATGAAATTTATCCCTTCTCCTTCCAACTAAAAGATAACTGATTAAAACAGGATGTTTTAAACTGGTTAAGAGCAATGCGAAATATTAAATCAAGGGGATTTTAAACTTTGTCACGAAAAGATTTTAGTTGCACATCATCAGTCAAAATTTGACGGGTATTAACTTATGACTGTTTAAACTGCTAAATTTCTTTTTATTTAGGAATTTCCTCAATGCTGAGGTTTCCTTTGAACCAAAAATAGCCTTTAGTTTTTGATTTGTGACTATTTAAACTGCTAAATAAATATCTGAATACAAATTGTACATGAAAATTTATTTTGAAACAAAAGAATTGTTAGATTGTTGTGCACTTGCCAATACGACATTCCAAATTTCGAAATATGAAGTGTTTCTGTTTAGAACCAGGGACACATGTGCACAGGGGATGGTGTGAGAGCTGAAGCTAATTTTAAGGGAATTCAAAGAAAGGGGAACCGAAATAAGTATTTCTTAGTTCAGAAAGAACGCTTTCACACATAAAGAAAAAAAAAAGTTAAAAAAAAAAAAAAAAAGAATTTTAGTTTAAAATTTTTTTTTTTTTCAAATGAGTTTCAGATAGTAGATGCTGAAAAAATAGTCAGGAAACCAAGGTTGGTTAACAAAGAGTTCCAGTTAAACAATGGCCGGATAATCGAGATTCTACTGTATTTAATTAAATACAGTAGAATCTCGTACAACGCGCTACCACAAAACGCAATTTCGTATAACACGCCGAAAAATCTGCGACTATTACTCATATAACACGATAAAGAGTCTCGTATAACGCGTAAAATAAAGGAAGCACGTGACATTTTTTCTACTTTCAACCTGTTCAAGGTTACTTACTTTTTCACTGTAGATAAGGATTGCTCCGTTACCATGCCAACACCTGACGCTTTTGGTCTCATTGCGGAATGAAATCGTTTGCTCAATGTATGTCTCTTATAACGTGATTTCCTATTACGTGGAACGTATCACCAGTGTTATACGAGAGTCTACTGTAGTTTATGCATAAAAATATATATATATTATTATGTAGGTTTTATTTATTTATTTATTTATTTTTTCTTTGAAAAGGGGAGTGATTTAAAATGATATTTACTCACTTATGGAATAAAGAAAAGCAGCTTGATATTTTAAATAAATCTCCAAAAAAATTAACTTTCACAAACTTCTTTCAGGCATGTCAAAACAATTTATCAATCGAAATGTCACATTGAAAATTAAAAAGCATAAAGACTTGTATCCCCCCAAATTATTCAATGATGATTTTTTTTTTCCTTCAATAATAGTCATTTTAATAAGTCATTTGTTTTCTGAGTGAATTTATAAATATCAAGTTTTCTTGATTTTGTGTATATACATGTTGGTGTTTTAAATGAATACAATTGTTATTTTGTCTAATACTTCATTTTAGCTTAAATAGACTATTGTTCATGGCTTCCTGCTTAACGTTAACTGCAAAAAATATTCATGCAATGTATTTTTAAGAAACTTATGAAAATGTAATTATACTATATTTAAAGATTTTTTAGATAATGACTAAAAAGCTAATATTTTATACAAGTTATACAGAATATAATTAATCTTAAAAGATAATTCTAATTTAGAAGATAATTATAAATATGGAATCCTGTAAGTATACCTTTAATTATATTTCATGAAAAAATAAAGAAATATATATTTATTTACTTTTGTTTTGGAAATTTTTCTAATTTTTTAATTAATAGACATATGTTATATATTTGTTTATAAAACAGTGTAATTCATTATTATATGTGGCTTGTGCATAAAAATTATTCAAAGTCGCGATTTATGTCTTCACGTTTCATAAGTATGTTACTCTTATTACTGATAGCTCTTATTGAAACTAGGCACTGTCATATCTCCGAAACTAATAAAAATAGAACCACAAAACTTCAGAATTGAGACAGGTCTGGTGTACAGATGGATTTTCCAAATTTTGGTGAAATTGAAAACCGGAAGTGGGATTTCGGAAACTGGATGTAGGACTGTAAGTCCGTATCTCAAAAACGACTCTAATGTTTTTCTTCAAAGTTGCTATTTAAACATTCTATTAGATGTCTTTTCGAATGATATAGTTGGTTAGTTCAGGAAAATTGATAGACGTCTTGTATAAATAGCTCTCAATTTCAAGTCTCACAAGCACATTCTTTTAAAAATGGCTACTTTTTTTTTACTTGCTATATTAACTTCCTTTTTAAATATTCTTTTGTATGTAATTATGTTTTCCAGTCAATAATTGAGTATGCTAAGTTTGGTAAAAGTTGGTATCGTATCTCAATAACGGCTCTAATGATTTTCTTTAAAATTGTTGCAAAAATGCATTTTAGATATCTTTACTTGTGTATTACGTGGTTATTAGAGGAAAATTAAGTCATCCTGCTTAGGTAGGTCAGTTTTAGATCCCGGAAATGAGTGTTTCAAAAAATAACTCTACCATTTCTCTCCCCCCTTAACTCGCTATCCTTGTTTTATATGTCTTTACATGTGTATTAAGTTTCTCTTACTGGAAAACTTTTAGGTTTCTACTTCATTAATCCAGTTTTATGTCTTCTGATCATGTTATCTCTAAAAAAAGCATATAATATGTGTAATAGTGAATAATGGAAGTTGTGTGGTTGTTTCACACCAGATTTTTTTTTTTTCTTTTCTGATGTATATTTCGGTTACATCATCTAATTAAATAAAGATTTATTAGTAGGAGACTTGCCATGTGATTATTAAAACAAGAAAAACTACAACATCTAGAATGCCACAGAGAAAAAATTGGAAAGCAGACAGCTTTTTCGATAGCATTTAGCGTACAGTCAGTCTTCAGTGCTTAAAAAGTGAGAGAGAAGTGCTCTTAATTATAAAATAAAATAAACAACCTTACTCAGGCTTCATCTTTAGCAATAAGCTTTTCTGGGGAGGATCCTCCCCCTTTGTCAATTGCAACTAGTGTTTTCTGGCACCGGCTTTTTATGGCATCACTTCTTCGTAACAAGTAGCGCCACTGCGGATCAATTCTGGCCGATTCGTGGTCATTAATGGCGCTGCTATCGTTAACGATCTCAACGCTTTCACATAGAAAAGCATATGTAGGATTATTATAATTGGCTATTTTTTCAACGTTATTAAATTCGACTTTTATTTCACTTTCACAATATGCTTTGGCTAGCGCGGTAGTAGACCGGGCAAATTTTATATCGTTTTCATGTTCCTTAAGTCGGGTCTTGATTTTTCTCTTAGTAACTCCTATATAGCTTCCTTTTCTTTTGTCAGGATATTCGATGGGAATTCTATAGACACTGGCGGTTTCGAGGGGGGGAACAATATCTTTGTCATTTCTTATGATTTGAAAAATGTTCGGGTTCGGTTTAATCGGAATATTTAGATTGAATTTATTGGCAGTACTTTTAATTTTATCAGAGGTTCCTTGGTTATAGGGTATGGAGAAGGTATATTTTTGCTGCCTTTTTTGCTGGTTTGGGATATGATTTAGCTGCTTCATTCTTTTTTTATATAATTTTTCGACAATAAATTTTGGATATCCGGCTTCAACGGTTATTTTTTTAATAAATTTAAGTTCTTTGTTCAAGTCATTTTTATTATTACATACTAGTATTGCGCGATTAACATAGCTGCGGATTGTGTTAATTTTATACTTAAAAGGTGTTTTACTTCTATTGTCGACAATTTCGTTACTGGCCATTGGTTTTCTGTAAATGGTGGTTCTTATTTTGTTATTTTCGCGTTTAATTTTAACATCTAAGTAATTTATCTCGCTGTTCTGTTCGGATTCATAAGTAAATTTAATATTATCGTCAAGCAAATTTAGTTTATCGAGTATTTCTTTTATATTTTGATCCTTCTGAATAACTGCAAAAACATCGTCCACGTATCTGACCCAAAAAATAATTTTATCTTTCATTAATTTAAATATATCATTTTCAAGTATCCTTAATTTGAATTCAGCTATTATTCCTGAGATAGGTGATCCCATTGGCACCACCATATTTTGTTTATATACAACATTATTAAAATTAAAATAACTTTCGCATAGGATAAGATTACTAGCGGCAATTAATGTATTTGCAACGGATTTTTCATATTGACTTTCTATTGTTTAATTTTATCACAGATTTCGTTAATATCAATAGACGGGAACAAATTGATAACGTCAAAACTAATACATTTCTGGTTATTGTTAATTTCTAAGTCATTAATACGTTTAATAAAATCTTCTGTAGAGTTAAGGCTATGATCAGAGGGTGACAACAGGTTACGGTAGATATGCCTCTAATAAAATAAAAAGTACCGCTAATAAAATAAAAAGGAACCTCTAATAAAATAAAAAGTACTGCCAATAAATTAAATCTAAATACTCCGATTAAACCAAACCCGAACATTTTTCAAATCATAAGAAATGACAAAGATATTGTTCCCCCCCACTCGAAACCGCCGGTGTCTATAGAATTCCCATCGAATATCCTGACAAAAGAAAAGGAAGCTATATAGGAGTTACTAAGAGAAAAATCAAGACCCGACTTAAGGAACATGAAAACGATATAAAATTTGCCCGTTCTACTACCGCGCTAGCCAAAGCATATTGTGAAAGTGAAATAAAAGTCGAATTTAATAACGTTGAAAAAATAGCCAATTATAATAATCCTACATATGCTTTTCTACGTGAAAGCGTTGAGATCGTTAACGATAGCAGCGCCATTAATGACCACGAATCGGCCAGAATTGATCCGCAGTGGCGCTACTTGTTACGAAGAAGTGATGCTATAAAAAGCCGGTGCCAGAAAACACTAGTTGCAATTGACAAAGGGGGAGGATCCTCCCCAGAAAAGCTTATTGCTAAAGATGAAGCCTGAGTAAGGTTGTTTATTTTATTTTATAATTATGTTTTGTGCTTCGTTTGAAATTAAAATAAAGTTATGAAGTGCTCTTATATTTCAGCTCAGTTAGTGTTTCTTAAATTCCTATTGGTTAAAAAATACTTCACATTGTGCACATTTCTATTGGTTGATCAGTATTTGACTCATTTTCTATCTATAAAGAGCACTTCTCTCTCATTTCTTTATGCTTTGAAGATGGTACGCTAATGTTACTGAAACAGCTGTCTGCTTTTCATTTTTTTCTCTTTGGTGTTCTAGACATTGTAGTTTTTCTTGTTTTAGTTAATAAAGATTCACATAGGACCGGTAATGAAAACAAAACAATGTTTTTTTTTGTCGGTTCAACATAAAATAAATTCATTTTGTGTAGTATGCCTTTGCTATCAGAATTCTCATGTTTTGTTTAAATATCAGTGTTTCACATAAAGTGTCAGCTTTCTTCCCTTTCGTCAGTCTCATTCTAACATTTAACTATTGGAACCCTGTTTAAGAGCATACATAGTGCTGACTCTAGTCTAATTTCGCAGAGTGCTCTACCTAGTGGCCCTTTTAAATACATTTTAGCACCCGGTGGCCCTTTTACAACCCATTTTAGCACCTGGTGTCCCTTTCAAAAACATTTTAATATTAAGTGGCCTTTTCCAACATTTTAAATGTTCAGAGGCCTTTAGATACTTTTCTTCCTGACATGTAACCTTCTAGTAATAGTTTTACATCATTTCTGGTAGAACAAATTCATATAACCTACATATATACACATAAATTTAGTAATTTACTTTTGTCGCATACAAAAATCACAGCATTATTTGAATTGCAAATTATGCCCTTTTTGAAAATGTGCTGCCCTTTTTGAGTTCCCCTTGGCAGCCCTTTTACTCTAGAGTCTGCACCAATACAATATAGTATATTGTATATATGAAAATACTATCCCCACCAACAGGCAAAGCCCATAGTATTTTTAGGAAAAAATTGTTTATAGAATTACTTATTACCCAATGTATTTTTTAAAATTCCGTTTTCACATCCAGAAACTGGAATTTGTTCTTGTTTTCTAAAAATTGAATGTGAAAAATGCCCTTAGTTATTTTTCCCTTAGTTATTTTTTTGCATTTTTTAACTCTAAAATAAAATATTTAAAAAATAATAATAATAAATTTTTGAAAATTTTCTTTTAGTTTTTCTTTAATTAATAAAAAATTAGAATAAGGACATTATCAGCTGCAAAAATCTATAACAAACAATATTAAAATATTTTCTCACATATACAACCCCTTTTTTTAAAACTCTGTTTGATATTTGTATTGTTTTCATTTTAGCTATTTTAGCTGCGGCTTTTCCCGATGAAGTCCCGTTTATGGCTGATGAAAGTATGTTATCTACACCAGGAATAGAAGCTACAGATTACACTTTAGCTGAATATCTGAATTATGCTGAACATATAAAGGCTTGTGCAGAACGCCTCAAGAAACTGGGTAAGTTGCATGGAATATCGTAAAAATTTTTATGAAATTTTAATACATATTTAATAATACTATAACAATTTAAATTTTCTTATGAGTTTCTTTCAGTATTGTAAAATATCTTATGAATTTTAATTCATAGTAATACTATCATGGTTCCCGTGGGTCAGGAAAAACCTGGAATAGTCAGGGAATTTGAAATTAATGAAAAAAGTCAGGGAAAATTGCAGATATTGCCCCAAAACCTCGAAAAAGGATTATATAAACCTGGAAAATCCTTTTTGAGCATTCAATTTACGTCGCAAGTCTCGTTACTACGTTGTCTTTTATGTCACGAGTGATTTTTTGTCACAAATCAAATTTTGTGACTGGAATTTTCTAAAAATAGACCTGGAAAAATCAGGGAATTTTATTTTTTAAATTGAGTGGGAACCCTGTACTATACAAGGTTCTCATCAGAAGTTAAAATTGGATGTGAATTTGTCACCCTTACCCAGAAACAAAGTGAGATATATCTAAAAAGAATTTTTTGAACAGAAAAATGCTTAAAAAAAAAAAAAAAAAAAAAAAAATCTAGATTAATGGCTCATTGGTATAATTAGAGTTTAATCATATTTAAATGCTTAATAATGCTTTTTTTTTTTTTTTCAACACTACCAATCACTGAAATAGGCAGCTGTTGCATTGCAAATTTTTTTTAATGTGTGTTTATTGTAGAAATATAATGTATTTTTAGAGCTGATCAACAAAATAAGGCTTTTCTTATCCATGTTTTTTCTTGAACTTTTTTAAATTATTCAACTTTTTTGAAAGGTCTGTTTAAATTTACTGATTTCTGTAACATGTGAAAGGTTTTTCATTTCAAGATTTTATTTTTTTCTGAATGACCTGTTTTTCAGGCAAAAAATTTTAATAAATTGGCTTTAGAAGAATATACAAATTTCTCATAATCTTGTGCTTTAATGAGAACCCTGCTATAACAACAGTGTAATTGTATAAGCAATTGTTAAGTGTAAAGGTCTTCAGTTCATGCTAGCATGGCAAACAAGGTGGCAATCGTCGCCCAGGTAATAAATGTTGCCCAAATTACAAATATGGATGGATGATAAATTTGTCACCTAAAATATTTTTATAAATATATTTTGATATTTATAAAATATTGTTTTAAAAAAAAATCCTTTTAATAACTGAAATTCATATTTAAAGCATTTAAAAGAAATTTATAACTGTCAACAAAGGTATTGCTAAAATTTTTTTCAAGAAATAAATATACTTACCTCTTGATCTTTTTTGAAGGTGCAAACATTGTGTTATTAGAAGTAAAAAAAAAAATGTAAACAATTATTTTGTAATCCCCCCCCCCCTCCTCATTCCCGTGGAAAAAAAAAAAATCTTAACTCATACTATTGTAATACTATTATATTGATCATACATTTTACTTTTTTATATGTTCAAAAACAAAGTATCGTATATATAATTACAAAAGTATAAGGCTCCAATATATTTTGTTATTTTTATGGCAACACGTTTTTCATGGTGTTTAAGTCAGGGCTTTGACTTGGCCTAGGTATAGTATCGATTTTTTCTCTTTTAACCCACTGTTTTGTTAATTTAGATGTATGACTGGAAGCATTATCTTGTTGAAACTTCCATTTTTTACCTTTTAATAGTAGTCCAAATCCAAAGTGGTATCAGACTTTGAAATAACATCAGTTGGTAACTGTCAGAGTTCATTTCATCCTCAATTCTTTGGAAATCTCATTTTCTGGATATGAGATAAGTGCCCCACACCATAACAGTTTCCCATCTGCCTATTGTAGAATTCATGAAGATTATGCCTTAAGTCATGTCCTGAAATTCTACATGGAAAAAATCTATTATTTTAGGACAAGAAAAAAATTTAGTTGTTCCAGACAGCAATTACTGCTACTGGCATGGCTTAAGGCAAAATCCTGATGAGTTCTGCAGTAGGCAGATGGAAGGTGGTTCTGTTATGGTGAGCACTGTCTCATATGCAGGAAAATGTGATCTTGTTCTCCAGACGCTTGAGAAGAAAATGAACTCGGTTACCAATGGATGCTATTTCAAAGTCTGGTACCCTTTGTGCCGCTTTTAGTCAGTGCAAAAGAGAAGTCAAGATAATGTTCCCTATGATATGCCTAAATCAACAAAATAGTGGCTTAAGGGCCCGCTTCACTCACCGCCGCCAGAAGCTGAAGCTAATGTTATTCTATGGGAAATTTTTCTTTACTAATAACTTATTAACTAATACATATTTTTAAATTCTGTTTTCACATTCTGAAAATTCCCAGCTGTTGAATTGATGGACCTTTTTTAAAAAATTATTTTTTTATTTTTTATATTTTATTTTGAAGCTGCAAAATACAAATTTTCAATATGGGAATTTTTTTCATTTTGCTATTTCAAAATAAAATATTAAAAATTAAAAAAATACATTTTTAAAAAAGGTCCGTCAATTTAACAGTTGGGAATTTTCTGAATGTGAAAGCAGAATTTAAAAATATGTACTAGTTAATAAGTTATTTGTAAAGAAAAATTTCCCATAGAATAACATTAACTCGGGCTTCCGGCGACGGTAAGTGAAGAGGGCCGTTAAAAGAGAAAAGACTGATATTATACCTTGGACAAGTCGATGCCCTGACCTAAATACCACAGAAAACTTATGGTGTTATTTGTCTTGACAAGTACATGAAAATAACAAACAATATCATTCAGCATATGATTTGGGAATGGCCATTATGGAGAAATGAAACAATATTCCTGAATCTTTTCTTAAAAAAAAAAAAAAAAAAAAAGAGTGCCAAATTTGGAGTTTTAAATTATTCACAGAAATGGTTGGACAACATCTTACTCAATTTGCGAAAACCTTTTTTTTTTTTTTTTTTTTTTACATGTGGTCTTAAATTTTGTAACAGTTATTTTGGCACTTTTTTTGTTTTATTAATTTTTACTTTTTCTAAATTAATTCCATTTATGATAGTTGCTTCATTTTACTAAAAACTTGATTTTGTTTGAAATATTTCGTTTATTACCTAAATAGCAAAATTTATTGTGGTCGTATATTTTTGTAACAGACTGTATATATGAAGTTCAAGTTATATTGCAGGGGCTGACCAATTGTAATAATGCTGTTTTTAGTGTAATAATAGCAAAAATTGGATGTTTTACTATTTTTTATGTAAACTAGAAAATTTTGGCCCATAGTAAATTCGAAACGTCTTACTTCTGTGGGTAGACTAGTAATTTTGTCCTGAAAATTCATTCTTTACTTGTATTACACTTGTTAATGTTATACCATGAAAGATAAAAATTCTGATTTGTATAACTATGTCCTATTCCCTGAAACCTTTTAATTCTCTGATCCTAAGGTTTTCAGGTATGTAAATTAGAGTCCTGCATGACTGGTGAATTTTAAATCAGCCCGAACCCAACAACATTTTTTTTTATCAACTCGAACTTAGAATACAGAATTTTGGAGACCCAAAGTTATGTAAAATAAATTTTCATTGTCACGCAATTGGCAAATCATTTTGAAAACAAATAAAAATGCTGTTATTAATTTACTAAGTTTAAAAATTTAAAAATCTATAATTTGATATTTCCTTGTTAATTGCTTTTGTCCAAAATGAATGTTTACTGTATTAATTTTAAATGTAATATTTTACTGTATTAATTTTTACTACAATAATTTGAGTGCACATTTATTTAATCATAAGTATACATAATATGTTTACATCAGTTATATCAAGCAAATTTTTCCTTACTGTAGTAAAAAAAAATTTTGAAAGATGTTCTGAAATCGACCCGACTCGTTGAAAATAAACCCAACTTGAACCACACAAAAAATGAATCAGTCAACCTAACCCGATGCAGGACTTTAAATGTAAATCATAAAATAAATGCTTGTTTTCTAAAATTGCTTTACTATTTAACTGAAAGTTTATTGTATATCTTTAGATCCAAAAAGCAACTGGACTCCACACAAAGTTGAACTTACTTTGTGGACTCATTACTTAGCCAGGGAACTGAAACCATCCATTTTAGAAGGAATGCCCAAACCACCCAACAAAGATTCTTCCGAAAATGGCGAGCATGCTGATGAAGACAGCAGACCAGAAAATGGAAGTGTGGAAGAACCTTCCTCCGATGCTGCCACCCCCAATCTACAGAATTCAACAGACGATGAAAAAGAGCTGCCATCGGAAGAAAACACCAATGATTCCAATGCTGATTCTGGCAAAGAGAATGTTGGCGAATCAGCTGACTTGGTAAACGAAGATACAGGTAATAGCTCAGAAGCCGCAGAAAAAACCCCACCTGACGAACCTCCTGCCAAAAGATTATGTGTTGAGCAGTAAATCCGAGACACTCGGCTTTAGTTTGCACAATTTTATTCAGGACTCTGCAAGTGGTCTAAAAAAAAATTAAAAATGAAATGAAAAAAAAAAAAAAAAAAAAAAACAGGGAAATTAAGAGACTCCTATTTTTTATACATAGGCTTTGTTGTATTTTTGCTCTTCATCAATTAGTGTGTGCCATTGTCTGAAATTATATTTATTGCATATGAGTACATGTTTTGGTTTGGTGTTTAACAAATGTATCTGTCAATTTAGCCATGCTCAAAAAAAGTCTTGGAAAATTATTTGTTCTGAAAATTCATTATCCATAAATTTATCGAGAAAAAATTGTTGCAAACTGAGTGTCTTATTGCTATTTTTCCTCTGTATTTTCTTTTAGTTTTTACTTAATTTGTTTTAATTAATTTTTATGTACTTAATTACTACAATAATGCTTAATTCAAATTGTAAGATACATTAGTTAAAACATTCATATCAGGCTGTTTCTGAATTACCTTATTCACCCACGAGCATTGCTTATGACGAAGAAGCACCTTTGCTCATCTTTGTATACATTATCATCTCACTTGAAATAGTTGCATTGTAAAACAAAAAGAAAAAAATTGTCATGACAGTAAAAAAGAAAAGAAAAAATTACATGAAATTGTTTGTATTTGTGCTTGTTATGTGTGTGCATTTTAATTTGTATATTTCCTTGTCTCATAGTGACTTTCTATTTTATTGCTATCAAGTGTGTGTTGACTTTTTTTTTTATTTTTTGCATTTACAGTGATTTCACCAAGATCAGGGTTTAAGGGTAATTAATAAATTATTACATTGGTAGCCTAGCTACTTAAAAAGTTTTTTGTATGCCATGACATATAATGTTTTGTATAAAATTTTAATGTATGTTTGACATATAAATTTTTATTACCTCAGAATTTTCAGTGTCTTGCTTGAAATAAGCATTAATTAATGCATTTGTGCAGATAGATAACTGATTGATAAAAATCTTAATGTTTATTAATGTTGGTGTGTTTGTAGCGTTATATTTGATGGCCTTGCCTTAGACCTGAAAATTTAAATTTTAACCCTTTAAGTGTTAGCAGTTTTTCAGCATACCTCTTAAATGATTCATAAAATTTGATATTGTATCCTTACAGATATTTATTAGTCTTATTCTCTAGAGAAAAAACTATGTATTTCAAAATTTAGTCATATCAGCTATTTACTTTGACCATGTAAAATAGGGAAAAATACAGTTGAAGCATTTAAAGGGTTAAGTTATTCGTCACATTGGTTGGTAGATCCTTTTAGCCTAGTCGCCACTTTTTTGCAATTTTTTTTAATTACTAAAATAAGATATTAATGTCCGAATTTCTTGAAAAAACTTTAAAAAGAATCTTCAGATTTTTAAATTGGCCCCTTTTCTGTAAAGAGGTCATTTAAGGCTGCTGATTTCTTGTGTAGGATTCTTTGATTCACCCAGGTCATGCTCGTTGACCGAGCCATTTGACATTTTCTGTGGTTTCTCTGAAACTTGCATAAATACAGTCTTGGACCCCTTTAAAAGACCCCCATCGAGGGCATTCCACTCAGGTCTTGGACTTGCATACAGCCAATTGACCTTAAACTTGATGCCTCTATTTTTCTATGTTCACTGAAAAGTTCAGTTTGAAACTCAAATTTTTCCTTATAGACCCCCTGAAAATATTTTTTCCTTAGCTGATTTTTGAAATATGCCATGTATTTTCATCCTGATTTCTGGAATGTGGGGTCATTTTACTGATATTTTACATGAATTACATTTAAATGCTAAATGCTAAAATATGTGACTTGTATAAGGTCAATTAATGAAATTTTTCTCACCAAAAGAAAGAAAAAATGGCGAGTTGCTTAATTTTTAAAGCATGATGTGGCGAGTGAATTTATTTATTCAGGTCTACCTTGCCTTCAATCTCTACACTAATGTGTAGCTCTTTGAAAATTTTTACTCTTACATAGAGCTTAAAGGGGGAAGAAAAATACTGATCTTGGTGTTATCTGCTAAACGACTTCGAAAGTCCAAAGACAGCCAGTGAAAACCACTGCCTTTATAATTTGCTGGAGGAATGCGAAATATTCAGCAGTTGATTGATATTTAAAATGTTTAAATGATCATCTTTTTCACATTTTTAAATGTATTTTATTCATCATCTCATTAGCTTAGAGGTTTTTAGTAGCATAATTATTTTTTTTTAAATATTGTATTTATAAAAGTGGAAGTGACAACATGCATTATTATAAGTTGTGTCGCGTCCAGCAGTTTTTATACTTTTTTTTTTTTTTTTTTTTTGATTATTTCACAAAATTCTGGTCACAGTAGTCTGGACCTGAAGCATTCCAGGTTGGAATAGATACCTTCAACAATGGCACATTCCATCTTTAGGTTTAATCCATATGTAAAGAAAATAAAACGCCGTTTTCTTTACATCATGTATTTGTGGATCTTAGTTTTCTGTAAATAATAGTGTGGTTCTCAAAGTGTAGTCAATTAAAAATGCTTCTGCACTTTCAAGAACCCGTTTTTTGTGTTTTTATTTTGTTTCTTCAATGCGGCACACTTTCCTTGTGATCTACTTTATGCAATATGTGTGGGTTGTGTATCCTTTTTTCTTATTTTTCTAAGTGTAAATGCAATGCAAAAAAAAAATTAACTGATCTCAGGTATTTCATGTTCACTATGTAACTACTTTTGTTACATCCTATGCATTGTCTAATTAGCATTATCTACATACTCAAATGCTGTGTTTTTTCATATATATAGTGGTAATGACAGGGATAATATATATATTCTATTGATTTCGATCCTATCGTTTTTTAAATCTTATCTTATTCGCAAATGTTATTTGAGGAATGTTTTATGATTAAACAGATTAGCTGACTTAATTCTTTCAAATTTTATGATCCTTTCATGAGTCGATCCAGGCAAAAAAAAAAAAAGGTCCTTCAACTACCCCTTTACAAAATTTCCACTTCATTAAAAGGGCCTTTCAGAAATTCCATTTCATAAGAAGGGCCCTTCTTAAAATTCCAAATCATAAAATGGGCCTTTTCATAAAATTAAAATAATAAAAAGGATCTTTTTACAAAATTTTATAAAAATAATTTTTTTATAAAATTTTTCCATGTTTTCCAATGAGTGCCTATATTTAGTTTAATGAAACACTATATTCATTTCATATTTGACATTATACAAAGTTACTGCTAAAATGGAAAGTTTTACTTTTTTTTTTTTTTTTTTTTTTTTTCTTTCTCAAAAATGAGCCGAAAAAAATTAAAATCTGGATTGACTCCCTTCCCCCTTCCCTGCTTTGCTCAAATGACTTTTTTCTTAAACTATACGAGTGTTGGATTTTGATTTGCCAGTGCTCTCGTAATTATTAAAATTATACTTGATAAATATTTTTCTTTTAACTTATTTTATTATTTATAAGATTTATATTTATGAAAGATAATTTAAATATGCTCACCAGAACTTAAATTTTACTGCTCAATTTTCTTTTTAACACTACAAATTAATAATTATTAAAATTTAATGTATATTCTGATTATTTTTGTCACCCTAAAAAAAATTGTTACAACCGACATTTACAATATTTTGACTTTTAATAAATTCTAAGATTTTTCAAGAGGGAAACAATCTCTCATCTTTATCGTATGATGATAGATTATTATGTCCTTAGAACAGAGATTTTCAACCTGTGTTTGTTACACTTTTAATAATTTCAAAATTTGGTGGCACACTTAATAAGATACCAAGGTGACATGGTTTACCAATGTTCTCCTGACATGTTGGAAGGCAGCACACTTCAAATGTTCTATGACACAATGATTGAGAATCAGTGCCATAGAATATTACAAATTGTCATGGTTTCTGGCAATCAAAAATGTTTATCGAAATAGCAACAAATGAGTTTGACATTAATAACGGATCTATTCATTTAAAAAGAAATTTTAACTTTGCCTTATGATGGTTTAAGTTTTATCATTTTATCAGTCTGTAATCACTATGCCATGACACTATAATCATCATGAATACCTATAGATACTATATTAGATCTAACCATAGATAAATAATCAAGAAAGATGATGCGTTTCAATACTCAAATGTTTACCTTCCCCTTCTAGTGAATTGTCAGCACTTGCTACGCAGTACCTTGAAGCAGGGTATCATCCATCCTTGGTCAGTTTATCGCTGTTTGTTGTGGCTGTTGACTCGTTGACTAGCTGACAGAGAGACGAGACGATTTAAAAATTGTGTCAACATATTGCCAACCAATCAGATTGCAGCATTATTACAACCCTATACCCAACATTCCTAGATTTTTTAAAACCGAAATACCTATGTGCCATCTTGTTCATTATACATCTATGGATCTAACATGTTAGGATTTAAGATAACTATTCGTTGCATTTCAGGTGTATCGCCAAATTTTTTAAAATTATTAATCCTTTGAGGGGCAAGATAATTATACTCATTTAATATGTAAAATTATCAGAATTTACGAATAAAGTTAGAAAAAAGAAAAGAAATAAACAAAATTTTTGGCTGAGTCATAAAAGTAAAATTTAAAAATATATTATATATTCAGCACAAGGTTTTGCAGTTGGGAATTAAAATAAGGTGTTATATATTATTTCGCAGTGCCCTTCTAGGAGTTAAAAGAATACGGTGACAAAAAAAGTTAATTACTAAATAAGTAATGAAAATTAATTTTATATTATTAATAAATACTTAAGGATTATATACTTAAAATTTTTCATGGAAATCTTTTCAATATTTAATGCAAAATCAAAGCTTTTTTTTAAGGGCAACAAGGTTTTCTGTATGTACTTTTTTTTCTCCATAGATTTTACAGCTATAAATTTAATTTATATATATGTATATGTATGTTTTTTAATCAAAGTTTTTTATCATCACTGTAATAATTTAAAATTTTAAGACTGTTTCCATAATATGCACTCAGGCCTTCAGGAAATCTGAGCTTAAAGCCCTACAAGAATTGCTGGGCTTAAAATATTCTGCCATAAAATTAAGATCTTGGTTATAGTCTCTGCTTATGAAGAAAACTTTGAGAACCACAGTTTGTAAAAAAGAAAATACAAGAAACAAAAAAAATAGTGTGTATGTGTGTGTGTCTGTCTTGTACCTATCGGTACTTTTTAATGAGATTAATACAAGAATTCAGTGAAAATCCCTTAAACCAAGATCTGAAACTGACGGGTCATTCGTAGTGCCCTTATAAAACATGCCTTTTAATACGAATGAAAATATGTTAAAATAAAAAAAATAAAAATAAATGAAAAGCCTTTACAATGATACCTCATTAGATTTAAGCTACATTTTTCACATTGTTAGAAGTAAAAGTACATTTTTGTGAAATGAAGTGGCTCACTTGTGGTGTGTGTTAATGTCTCGTTAATTTTATCTTGTTAGGATGAATGAATTTATACTTGAATCTGAACTGAACGTTTTTTCGCTAAATGGATTGTTCTTTTGGTAGATAGACCTATTTATTACTGTATTGGTTCGAAAAATTTTCATTGTAGTATCTCTCAGGATTTTTCTCCCTTTGGTAACTTTTTCAGTTGTTCCTGCTACTGTTTATGTAAGATCAACATATGTAAGAATTAAATAAACTGTTTCTATTATTTGGCATTGCTTGTTTGTTTTTTCTTACTTTTTGTGTATTTTAATTTTCAATTACTGTAGTACCCATGGGTGAAAGTATTCAGTCTATTGACTGAATTCAGTCCATTTTTTTTTTATGTGTTATAATACAGATAGGTCAATTTTATGGAATTAATCTTTGTTAGGGGCAAACAAAGGTCCCAATTTTTTTCTGAATCGGCCCCTATTAATGTTAATTCAGTTATATTAATAAATATTTTTCCTAAGTTTTCATACTTATGCTTATTAATATAACCCTTGGAAATGTATGTTTTGAATATCTACATACATTATGTATGAGATTATTGTATTTTGCCCAATATTACAAAAAATATATTTATACTTCAGTCCAGTGAAAATGTTTTACTTTCACCCATGGTAGTACCTAATTCATAACATTTTTTCTTTTTTTAAAAAGTCTTAATTTCGCAATTAACATTAACTCCTGCATTATGAAACAGACAAAAGTGTTTAAAACATACTTTTTTAGTTAGTTAAAAGTATTTTTTAAAGATACAGTTGAACCTTGTTAACATGAATTACTTTTAACATGAACTGTTTCCACAATCCCCGTCAAGATGATTAGTTTCTGAGTTACTGATAACATCAACATATTTTTTATTCCCCTTGAGATTCACGTTAACAAGGTTCGACTGTATATGCAATAAAAAATATTCTCACCTCATCATGGTAATTAATGAAGATTTTGTGAGGTGGTACTTTAGTGTACCACTGGTACGTAGAGGTCGAAAATGATTTTTGAACCTTAAAAAACTATTTACACGTTCCTTATATTTTCTAAGATTGATGGAAGATTCTTGAAATAATGCAGGAATTAATAATGAATGTGGAGATCTTGAGAAATGCCAACTACGAGAACTGTATAAAATCCTTTCTGGAACAAAAATGGCTACATGTAGTGTCTAATGCCTTGCAGTGAGATTAAATTGAGGTATATACGTAACCAAAAATTTCTGGAAAATTAAAAATGCTAATTTTTCCTTTTTACATATCCTTTTATATCCTTGATCTCCACTTTAGCCTGAAAATATTTCCTTAACTTATGTTTCAATAATCATCACTAAATTTTCATAATTTTATCAAAATTCAAAACTTTACTATAAAAAATTTGGTCTATAACTTCCACATGACTTCCATTACACACAACTAATAATCTTCTTTTGACAACAGTTTTCTTGGTTATCAACAATGAAAATTAGATTTATCACAGTTATACAAATTACCCATGTTTTTCCTTATATTGAAATTAAAATTGGTTTATAGAGGGCTCATAGTAAGGCTTTTTTAAAATTTTAGGAAATTTTCTCAAAAATTTAGGAACAAACTAGTGATTTTGTTAAACTTCTAAATACGTAATAACTGATTTATTAAAACTAGAAATATGTGTTTTCTATATTTAAGAGCTGAAGCAAGCAAAAATTGGAGCCCTTTTGCTGTTCCATTAAAAAATTCAAATCTGTATAAAGGACCTTTTCCACAAAATATAAATCCGTAAAATGAACCCTTCACATACTTCAAATTCATAAAAAAGGCACCTTCATAAAATTTTATTTTGTATAAATCATCCACTTTCCAAAAATCTTTCATGTTTTCAGTATTATTTTTCAAATGATTATCTATATTTGATTCAACGAAACACTTAACTTGATAAGCAGAATTTTCTGTATCTATCCACAGCAAAACAAATTTTATGCTAATTTGGCAAGATGCTCTACCTTGCGGCCCTTTTTCAATCCATTTTAGCACCTTGCGGCCCTTTAAAAAACATTTTAATACCAAGTGGCCTTTTCTAACATTTTAAATGTTCAGGCCTTTAGATACTTTTTTTTCTACCATGTAACCTTCTAGAAATAGTTTTACAGCATTCCCAGAAGAACAAATGCATATAGTTTATATATACAGGGGTTAGCACAAGTCACTCTTTTCACTTAGTCACTTTTTTGAATATTAGCCACTTTTTTAACTTTTAAAGTCAGAGATATATCGATATTTCCCTGTACAATTCCATTTCCCATTTTGTTCTGCGTTGACTATTTTCTTTTATTTTTTACCAATTATTCCAGAAGGAAAAATGTTTTTTTTATTTCCTAGATTATTCATTTAAGGAAGATAGTGACAGTAATTACAAATGGTGGCTCTATTGTATGGTGGTCTAAGGCTAGGCTGACTTCTGTTAGAGATTACCTTCATAGGTTGCAAAGGATGGTTTGTGTTGCTCTTTCGAACTGCATTAAGACCACTCCCACTGCTGCCCGTGAGTGTTTGCTTGGGCTGCTTCTGCTTTTTTTGCATATTGAAGCTGAGGCTTTAACTTGCATGAAGCATTTCAGGGCTCAAAATTAAGTGGCCTGTTGACCTAGGACCACAAAAATATTTAATGGACCAGCAAAATATAGATTCTTGTGGTCTGCTGGACCAGTGAAGTTTTTGATTTATTTTATTTTTTACTTTTCTCTAAAATTACCCATAAATCTGTCACAGAATATTATGTTATAACAGTAGTAAGTGTACTTCATTATAATTGTCAATTTCACCTATATAAACGGCTAAGAGATTTTTTCTCCAACATAAAATGAAATATGCTTTCATGCGAGAAATAAAAAATTATAAAATATTAAATTTGCTCATGCACATGAAAAAATGAAAATGGTGTAAAAAAACAAAAACAATTTAGATAAAGTTGCACAAGAGTTCCAAAAATTAATGAAAGTATAAATGAATGTTAAATAAATAAAATAGTCGTCTGCTCAATCACGTGATATTGAAAAACAGAGAGTCTAATTCAGTAAATATTGTTCTTAAGAGCAAAAATATTAATAGTCAATATAAAATAAAATAAAAGTAGTATTGTGCATTTGCAAACAGTAGAATAATTGTATTTGGTGAGTTTAATAATTTTTAAGACTACTTCATATGTTTGTTTATTTTCACAAGTAGGAATCTATTTTTTTTATATTGTTGTGCAACTGTTACATTAACTGATTTAGCAATAAATAGTGGAATGTTTATGGATTATAACTTGATATTAATTTAAAATTGAATCGTGTAAAGGTGTTACAACAAGCTAATTTACTTAGCTACTGGTCGAAATAGATTTAACAGATGAGCATTTTAATATGCTCACCTGTTAAATCTGCATGTAGACACAGTGATTTTGCCAATGGATATTATGTTTGAAATGGCAAGTTGATAATCAGCCAGGTTGGCTCAATGATAGAGCATCCATAAGGGTAAATGGAGTGCCTGGCTCTGGCATTTTTCATATAATTGGTATAAAAAATAAACCTTACACTCTAATTTCTCTAAACAAATATTTATGGTTGATGAATAAATATTTCTAAAAGTGCTTATTTTATTTTTTGAAATAATATAACATAAAATGAACATGAAATAAAAACTGAAAAATACCTATTCTGCGATTTTAATTCAAAGTGCTACTTAAAATTTTGTTGGATATTGTCCTTTTCGAAAATGTCATCTGATCAACACCCAAACTGACCCATGGTTAAGATGTTATCACAAGCAATAGGGACATAGACTGGAGGTGCCGAAAGCAGCAGGGACTTGATGGAAGGTTTTGGGGCAACTTCAACAGCTTTTCTTTTTAGATTTTATTCATATAGCAATATAAAAATAGTGTATTATTATTATTAATTTAAATATAATGACCAGTGAAGTGGACAAAGTTAGTAGGTTACATCTACAATGCTACAACTTTTTATTCTGTAAAGCACTAAAACAATTATGAAAATGACTACTTACTTTTGTTGCCACACTGTTTTGAAACCATTTTGAGATTCTAGATAAATTAATTCATTTTATAAATAAGTTTAGTTTTATGCAATATACTGATATCTTTTTACAGCCACATCATGCAAATTTTAGTAGTTAATATATATATATGCACATATATTTATTTATCTAAGCGTTTTATTTTATTTTTACTTTATTTTATAATTAAAACAAGTTAAAATTTATTTTTTTATGTTATAGAAAATAATAAATATTACATACAATATTAAATGGTTTAAATTTTATAAAGCAAAGAAGAAAAATCCACTTATACAAACCACAGGATTGAAGCAGCTATAAATTTAATAAACAATAAAATTTTAACTTTAAAAAACATTAAAAACCCGTTTAAAAGATTACCTTCGCTAGCACTTTCGGCTGCATCACACAGCCTTCTTCAGGCGTTTTCGCTCTTGTGAACCATCGTACGCTTGGCTATATATTCTTCTGTCTTCTTCTCTCTCCAAGATACTGCACCATCTCGCGTCGATTTCTGTTTGGTCGGTGTTGCATGAATCCTCATTTGCTAAAATTTCGACTGTTTCACGTTTTGTGGCATAGAAATAATTATTATAGTTCGCTAATTTTTTGTAATTTTTAAAGTCTATTTCTATTTTTTCTTCTTGGTTTATCTTAGTTAAAGCTGTGGTTATATGGTTATATTTTATATCATTTTGGTGTTCTTTGATTCGTGTTTTTATTTTTCGCTTTGTCATTCCAATGTAGCAACTGTTTTTTTGGTCTTCTTTGTTAAAGTTTATTTTATATATACCTGCAGTTTCAGAGAAGTCTATTTTATCTTTGTCGTTTCTGATTCTTTGGAAGATATTTTGGTTTGGTTTTATTGGTATATTAATATTTAATTTAGCGGCTTCGTTTTTAATTTTATTAGATGTACCTTTATTGTATGGAATTGGGGGGGTATACTTTTGTTTTGGTTTCTGTGCATTATCTATGTTATCAATTTTTTTTATTCTATTTTTATAAAGTTTGTTTACTAAGTTTTTCCTATAACCCGCGTTTTGAGCTATTTCAGTGATTTTTTGGAATTCTAGTTTAAGTAAATTTTCATTTGAGGATATGTTTATTGCGCGATTTATATAATATTGTATTGCCGCTATTTTGTATTTATATGGAGTCTTGCATTTTGCATTTATAATTTCGTTACTATTACTTTGTTTCCGGTATACAGTAGTTTCGAAGTTTGAGTTTTGTGTTTTTACTATTGTGACATCTAGGAAGTTAATAAGGTTGTTATTTTCTATTTCAAGTGTGAATTTGATGTTTGGGTCAATTTTATTTAATTTTTCAAGTGTTTTTTTTTGGGGGGGAATAGTTACTGTTTATTATTGCAAATGTGTCGTCTACATATCTGAACCAATATTTTATTTCTTTGAAATTCGTTAGTATATTTTCGTTTTCGAGTAATCTTAATTTAAAGTCTGCTACTATGCCTGAGATGGGCGATCCCATTGGGACGCCTTGATTTTGTTTATAAAATTTATCATTGAACCCAGTAGCAGAAACACGGCGACATAGTCGCGGACACAGAAAAACGGCTTGTGGACAGTTTTTGTCTGCACTGAGAAAAAAATTTGTCCGCAACTTTCGGATAACAATTCACTTATCAAAATTTCTGTATCAAAATTTAAAACTAATACTTTTGTTATTTATAATTATTTATATTGTGTTGTGTCAAACATTGCTATAAAATATTTAATTGAATGAGCTGAATGAATACAACTGTTTATACTATATTGTTTTGTAGTAAAATTGTATTCGTGTATTGTTATACGAGATCACCACTGATGTTAAGCCCCCCCTCCCCCATCAGCTTTCAGGCTTTTTGAGCGTAAGCCATTTTCACCTCTGATTGTGATTGCACACAAATTTTGCAGACAGATTATGAAATTTTAAAAGTCTGTCGCAGACAGCTTCAAAACTTTCTGCCACTGGGTCGTTGAATCTGAAATAGTTTTCATTTAAAATTAGGTTATTGGCTGCGATTAAGGTTTGACTTATGTCTTTATATTTTTGTTTTATTTTTTCGTTTATAATTTCATTAACTTCTTTTATATTAATTGATGGGTATAAGTTTATTACATCGAAGCTGACCATAATATCGTTAGGTTCTATTTTTACATCTTTCAGTTTTTTTTTATAAAGTCTTCTGTTGAGTTTAAATTGGTGTTTGACAATAACATCGCGTGCGTACTCACTGATAAAACTAATAAAATAGCCATCTTTAATCGTACCGAATATAATGAAAAAATGGAAAGTGCAATTAATGACATAGGAGTTACCCCCCTTGAAAAAGATCCCAATAAAAAACTAATAGAAAAAATAAATAAAATTATAAAAGAAGGAAAGTGGCCAAACAATAATAAATCAAAAATAACTAACTTTGCACCCAACACAGCCAGAATGTTTGGAAAATTTAAAGACCATAAAAACCCACCAAAATTTACACCCATAGTGAATAAAAGAGAAAGCCCATCATACGAACTTAAAAATTACATGAAAAACATATACAACGAAATACTCCCCCCTTCAAACACCAATTTAAACTCAACAGAAGACTTTATAAAAAAACTGAGAGACGTAAAAATAGAACCTAACGATATTATGGTCAGCTTCGATGTAATAAACTTATACCCATCAATTAATATAAAAGAAATTAATGAAATTATAAACGAAAAAATAAAACAAAAATATAAAGATAAAGACATAAGTCAAACCTTAATCGCAGCCAATAACCCAATTTTAAATGAAAACTATTTCAGATTCAACGATAAATTTTATAAACAAAATCAAGGGGTCCCAATGGGATCGCCCATCTCAGGCATAGTAGCAGACTTTAAATTAAGATTACTCGAAAACGAAAATATACTAACGAATTTCAAAGAAATAAAATATTGGTTCAGATATGTAGACGACACATTTGCAATAATAAACAGTAACTATTCCCCCCCCCCCCCAAAAAAAAAAAAAAAAAAAAAAAACACACTTGAAAAATTAAATAAAATTGACCCAAACATCAAATTCACACTTGAAATAGAAAATAACAACCTTATTAACTTCCTAGACGTCACAATAGTAAAAACACAAAACTTAAACTTCGAAACTACCATATACCGGAAACAAAGTAATAGTAATAGAAGAAGGCTGCGTGATGCAACCGAAAGCGCTAGCGAAGGTAATCTTTTAAACGGGTTTTTAATGTTTTTTAAAGTTTTAATGTATTTTACCTTTTTTAAAATCGTTTTAGATAAAATTTTATATTAATTATTTAATGACTTTAATGCAACATTAATTAAAAAAATTTAAACTTTTAATTAATCTAATCTATATATTTCTTTTATTTTAAAGTATTGATGGTCAGATATGTGTCAAAAATGTAACATTTTTTTATTGACAACTTTTTTAAAAGCAGGGCTGCCACAGGCAACTTTTTTTTATATTCTTTCTGTACCACTACTTCCAAAAATTAAAACTTATGTATTTATGCAGGTAAATATGCACTTTAGCTGCATACATTTATTATAAATTTTATCTTATGTAAATAGTGGTAAAAAAAAATAATAATAAAAAGTTGCTTGCGGCAACCTCGTAAAGGTGAACAGCAAAACTAGTGAGCACCAATAAGCATGACATCATCACTCCAAACATACTTTGTGACAAACTTACTTTGGGCAAGAAGAGAAATTTTGCTCCAAGATGGTGATAGGAAGATAAACAAAGGAGAAAAAAAAACTAAATTTCTAAAACTAAAAAAATATTTTACACACATATACGTATATAAATATATGCACTCTATAACAAAAAAAAAAAGACACACCAAGGAGTAATGCAAATTGGATACAAGTTGACATGCATACAGGTTTCGATGGAAAATGCAAAATTTTAAAGTTTGGCTGCCATCGAATGAGCATGTGATGCTGCAGTGCATTTTAACTACACAATTGGCAGAATATTAAAAAAGAGACATTTTGATTCCAGGTCATAAATTCTATGAGAATTTTATTCTGTCTACTCAGATAGACTAACTATGCCTCGCATACAGGTGCGCAAACAATATGTGCAGAATATCAGCATTTGAGAGAGGTGTGTAATTGGGCTCAAAGAAGCCAGTTGGTCTAATCAGCAAATTGTTTGAAAAATGGATAGGAGTGATGCCACTATTAAATGATAGACAGGAATGGGTGAACCATGGCTGAACACAGCATCAAGAGAAAGTAGTTGGCCTCGAGAGAGGACAGAGCGTGAGAACCTATCCTTCGTTAGAGCGATACTGAAAGCGCTTTATCATCGATCCTACGTGCAACTGGTACTTCAGTGACTTCAAAGACCATTAATAGGTGGCTCAGAGAAATGGGGTTGAGCTCACGGAGCTCCTTGTGTGGATTACTATTAAACTTTATATACCGACAAACACAGTTGCAGTGATGTCAGGAATCGTTCGAACTGGAATGTCACTGAATGGAGTAGAATTGTCTTCAGTGATAGGTCCCATTCCGATTTGAGCCCCGATGACCAGCGAAGGCACGTCTGGAAACGCACCGAAAAAAGGGGGAGATTCCAACCTGACTGTCGCCAGCTATACGGCCCGACAACCAGAAGTGATGGTCTGGAATGTCATTTAATTTCATAGCAGGACCCCTTTGGTTGTCATCCATGGCATCTTTACAGCACAGCAGTATGCCAACGATATTTTACGTCCCGTTGTGTGTCTCTTTATATCACAATCCTGATCATATTTCACAGGGCTCGCATTCCCCCTAATATTCCTAAATATTTTGATCATTCCTAAAATTCTCCTACATTTCTTCCATGAATCCTAATAAAACAGATTCAAGGCTAATCCAAGGGTCGAGATTATTATTCATTCCGGTCCAGTTCATATTGAATGCTCTTGTATTGTGTTTACCACTTGTGTATGCATGTGTAGATTATTTTATTATTATATTAATTCTTAGTGTTGTTGCATTGAATGATTTTATACTAAATCTCAGCATATCGTTTCCTTTCATTTGCATCCTTATCATGGTTAAAGGTAAAATGAAATTTCAAGACTCGTGGTTGGAAAAAGAATTTGACGGTGTTTTGCTGAGAGAATGACTTGAAGCTATAAATGGCAACATTTATTCTGCTAAATGTGTTTTATGTTCCGAAAAGTTTTACATATCTGCTACTAGCTTAGTAACAGAACTTATGCAACATTGTCGCCGAAATTTTTTTTTCATAGAATTGAGTCAGTGGTAGACAGAAACTCATGTCTTACATTAATAATTCAGAATTCTTCTGCAGTATAGTAATCTTATACCTTTCTAATTAATTATACATGTGTGGAAATTAGAGAAAAATTGAATCATCTTGCAGAGAAGGTTTAACCGTTTTGGGACGGGTGTATTATATGAAATTGCTGCAAATGTTCCTTCCCACTCGGGTGTTTAGCATATGACACATCCTTTAAATTCTTTCTGTGGGCAGGCGTATCATACCAAACGTTCTATTTAAATATGATATGCTCGTCCAGAGAAATAATTTAAAGGCTGTATCATATATAACATGCTCATCCCAAAAGAGTTATACAAACAAGACATGTCACAGAAAGCATAAAAATTTTAAACCACTAGAGATATCAAGTAAAGGGTTTCATCAAACCAAGTATTGAAAATGCAGAAAGCATGATTTACATAAAATTTATTTTATAAAAGGGCCGTCTGTTTTATAGATTATTTAAATTTTGATGGAGTAAGGGCTCTTAATTTTGTTTGGCTCAACCTGAATATACAAAACAACACAACATTTCCAATTTTAACCTGTCAATCATTACCCATTACGAATTTAGAAGTTTTACAATACCATCGGTTTCCCCCTAAAATTTTCCTGAAATTTTGAAAAAAATTCCTAAAATTCCTCCCTAAAATTTTGAGAAGCCCTAATACTAGGCCTGATTTCAGCATAATGCCCACCCGCACACAGAGATAGTTTCTACTGCTTGTCTAACATTATTTCGACCAATAAAGTCGCCGGATCTCTCTTCCACTGAGAACGTTTGGAGCATCATGAAAAGGGTCCTACAACCAGCACGGGATTTCGCTAATCTAATACACCAATTGGACAGAATTTGGCATGATATCTCGCAGGAGCACATCTGCCAACTCTATCAATTAATACCATGCTGAATAACTGCTTGCATAAGGGTAAGAAGTGGAGCAATACTTGTTTACTTTGTGAGACCATTTCTCTTGATTAAATCATCCAAATTTTTTAAGACTGTAATCATTTGCTTTTCTCCACATGTATATCACAGCTACCAATTTTAGTCCCATTTAGATAACTCCTTCTTGGTGTGTCGTTTTTACTTTCTTCTATATTCAATAGAAGAAAGTACTGGATTCGAAAAAATTTTCGACAGATTTACACGTTTTGAGAGATCTAGAACACAATTTGACCATTTTTCGAAAATGTCTGTCTGTCTGTATTGTGTGACAAAAATTTTGTGGCATCTGTATCTCCGAAACTACTGCTCAAAATTGTATATAAATGCACCTAAACCTAAATTAGTGCTTATCAACTTTTGGTGTCAACCATTTAACAGATGGCATTGCTATATATCGATTTCCGCAATTTAAGGGGAGGCTATATTTCAGGTTCTATTGTGCATAATCAAACAAAACTTGATATATGAGAAGGACATGAGACATTATGCTAATTTAATTTGGATGCTTATAGGCCAACAGGTGGCACTGCTATACAGTGATTCCTGCAATTTAAGGGAAGGCTATATCTCAGGAATTACTGCACAGAATTGCATATACATTTGTATGTAGATGCACCCTAACATAAATTAGTGTCTGTCAAATTTTGGTTTAAACCGCTCAAGAGGTGGCGCTGCTATACAGCTATTTCCACAATTTAAAGGAAGACTATATCTCAGGTTCTGTTGCGTATCATCAAACAAAACTTGATATGTGAGGCTATTGTGAGACATTATGCTGATTCAATTTGGATGCTTATCGGCCAATAGGTGGTGCTGCTATACTGCAATTTTCCGCGATAATGGGAAGGCTATATCTCAACTTCTATGTCATATAAATGTACGAAATCTGATATGTGAGATAACCATTATAAAACCTCATTTTTTAAGATGCTATTTATAGACAATAAAACTGTCTTTCTTTGATATTTAGTGTTAGTTTTCTCTAAGATGAAAATTGTTTGCATTCATCCTGTTAGATAATTTTAATAAATAATAGTTTAATAAATTATTTGCACTTAGTGAATTAATATAGAAAAATATAGAAGAAAGTCTTGTGGTGGCCACAACATACTAGTTTTTGTTATAGAGTGTATATATATATATAAATGCTAAAATTAAATTATTTAAGATATTTAGAAAAAAAGTAACATTTTTGTGACAAGATGCGACTGCTTTGACTACAAGGTGCCTACAGAAATTCAGGAAAAAGTTCCCTCAATTCCCCTGACTAATTTTGAACAAATTTCTATTACTTTTGTTACCTATATTACACACATTCCATAATTTTGTATACATTGCACCCTTATGTAACATGCTCAGCAAGCCATTGCAATGAAAAAAAAAAACCTTTACAGATTGGCAAATATAACTCGATCCTTTCTATTTCTTTGTTACCTATGTTAATATACACAAAAAGAAAATGCTAACAAAAAGTTAAACATTTAGGAGAAATAAACGAAATATAAAACTTTCAGTTCTTTTAATTGTACAATATATTAACAACAACAGAACCTAAAATAATTCCTCAAATTGTTGCACCCTTTGCTGGTTCTATTTAATTTCACTCCCTCTGTTCAGTGCATACCTGCCAACATTTGAAAATGACAATTAGTAGCACACCAATTTTAAAAATGGATTGGATGGTTGGTTGGTTCATTTTTATCATGCAACACACGAATCCTAAACAAATGTATATTACCATATTTTCTTGTGTATAATCCACGGGGTACTATTTTCAGCCGTGATGAAAATTTTTCCATAGATAATATGCACTACCGGCTTTTATTTGCCACAGCAATCCAGCCACATTATATTAAAATGTTTTTTACCCCCCCCCCCCCCCCCTCAGATTAAATATTTTTAAAGTTATTATTTTTATTGAAATAATTTGCATTAGTGTCCATATATAATGAAAAACTGTACTGTTTAAGAAACAAACACGATTTATGAAATCAGGTGTAAAATAATTTTATTCTAGATTTCAGAATTACTCTTTTTACACTATATTCAAACAGTTATTAAAATTCAGCAAAAATGCTAGCCAATCAAATATTTTTGTTGTGTGTTTAATTATGTGCATAATTTTAAATATAAATTATATTTATTGCAAAAAAATTTAATCTTAGCATTGGTATAATTATTTTTAAAATATTTAAATATAAATATTAAACACATTAAAAGGCTTCTGCAGGCGTTTGATCATAGATTGTAAAGGGAGGGGGGGGGGGAGGTAAAAAAAAAAAACAGTCAGAAATATTGAACAATTCTACTTCTTTATAGGTTCTAGCATCTAATGAAGTAAATTTAAAAAGAACATAGGCATTTTTGTTGTGGATGGAAAAAGATTAGGAGCCGCAAGGTGTTTGTTTGCCGATCGTTAGGGGGTGGGGTGAGGTGCGAGGGGGGACACAAAATAATACACGAATGAGAAATATTTAGCAATTCTATTTCTTTATACATTCTAGAATCTAATAAAACAAGTTTAAAATGAAAATTGACATTTATGGAGTGGATGGAAAAAGATTGAAAATCCCAAAGCAAAACAGTCCGAAATGTTGCAGTTTTGGTGCTAGATAAAAATTCGTAATTTTGAGCCGATTTTCGTAGCACCGTAGTTTACGGCCCAAATTCGTAGCAACTACGAATTATTCGTAGTAGTTGGCAGGTCTGTCAGTGTTGCCAAATTTAGGGACTTTTTTAATTCAATATGCACCATAAATTTTAACTGAAACTGTTTCCAAATCACTTCGAAGGTTATTCATCCATTATGTATATCAAATATCACTCCTTAAAATTATTGATGATAGATGAATATAAGAATCCCTAAATTTGGCACCACTGTTTAAAGCGTTACGGCCAGAAAAGGGTTAAGAATATTTCAAAAGAAATTAGAGATTTTATAAAATGTTAACTTGATGAGATTCAACTAGAAAGCAAATAATCTTGCGCAATCTTAGCTAAGATATTGCCTGTTATGTTTTCTTTCAAAACAAAAAATGAAAAGGTCAATAACTTTCAGGTACAGTGAACTCTCGTTAAGACGGCCCCATTTAAGATGGATTTCTCGTTATTACGTACAAAAACAGAATCCCCGGCTAAGGCCTATAGGAATTGCATGTAATAAACATTGCTTTTTACGTACAATTCATTCGTTAAGATGGCCATTGTCATGCGAAATCAATATTTCGTCTGACATCTTTCTCTAATAAATAGTTTTATCTAATAAGAAACCCAAATTTTCTATTTAAAGAATAAATAAATAAAATAATAATGATAATAAATATGAAAGGGGGTGAGGAGAAATTGAAATAAATAATAAGAAAACATTTAATTTTTTCTTTCTGCATATTACATCGTTTTTATGAAATAATTATAGTATAAAAACATAATTTAATTAATAGCCATTTTTGTTCTCATTTTAAAACATTATTCCGTTTTCAGAAAATAAATAAGTATTTTATTATACACTATTTGTATGTGGTATGTTCTAGAACTTTAGTTTTTTTTCAAAATTTGGTGAGCACCTTGTCAATCAATCTTATTCAACGCCTTCCCGAATTTATTTCTAATTTTTCCATTCGCCAGTTTGAGTTTTGAGTTCGCCTATGAAAAACGTAAATAATTATTTAAATTTGATTAGTAGAACTCTTTATACGTCATTTGGCTTGTTTTCCTAATTGGCATTAGTCAGGGTAACAATATATTTCTAAATTTCTCAATTTTGGCGATTATATAATCATTCTTTTCTTTTGTTTATAACATGTCCGTTAGCCTGTCAACTAGCTTTTCTGATCGTCTGCGTTCATCTCGCACCTGGCGATGGTCGGTGATTAAGATAACCTTTTCCCCCACATAAATAGCAGACACGCGCCGCGATCGGCGGTTCGCTCTTTCTCTCCGGCTCTCTTCTTTTTTTACTTCCTTATACAAAGTATAAGGAAGTATAGTAATCCCGATTTGCGAAATGGATTTTGTATTTCACATTGCTCGAAAACGAATGATCGCTGGATGTTGCCAATTTATACGTGTGACTGTCATGATGTTTAGTTGCACACCTGCAAGTGTCGTCTTAACACGAGCTCTCGTTTTAGAGATATAAGGGTTGTTACACGATTTTTCGTGACGTCTGTATGTGTGTGTGTCTGTGTGTGTGTGGGTATGTCGCATAACTCAAAAACGGTTGGACGTAGAAAGTTGCGAATTGGTACATAGGTTTGTTATAACATCTAGTTGTGCACCTCCCTTTTTGGACTTTCTATGATTTTCGGTTTTGGAGATATTTAGGAAAATTAGGTTCATAATGACAAAAATACATAGGTTTTGGCCATAATGTATCAAAAAACGGTAATAACTCAGAAACGGTTTAGACAAATCTTGCAATTTAACTGACTTCCCGACAAGCTAGACATTTGAAACTTTCAGAAAGGCTCAGAACACGTTGACAATGCATTTTTCAAATATTTTTAGCCAACTGTTTCCGATACCTGTTGCCTTCAGCAGCGTTTTTGCGATTCAACAGAAAAATTATTTAACTAACTTCCCGACTAGCTAGACATTTGAAACTTTCAGACTAGATCAGAACACGGTGAAAATGCATTTTTTAATACTTTTAGCCAACTGTGTAGGGTTCCTGCTGCCTTCGGCAGCGTTACCAGTACAAATCTTGCAATCGATTTTTAACTAACTTCCCGACCAGCTAGACATTTAAAACTTCCCCAAGGCACAACTATGACATGAGTCCCCCCCTCCAAGGCACAACTTTGACATGAGTCCCCCCCCAGGCATAACTTTGACATTAGTCCCCCAAGGCACAGCTTTGACACGAGTCCCCCCCAAGGTACAACTTTGACATGAGTCCCCAAAAGGCACAACTTTGACATGAGTCCCCCCCAAGGCACAACTTTGACATGAGTCCCCCTCAGGCACAACTTTGACATGAGTCCCCCCAAGGCACAACTTTGACATGAGTCCTTCCAAGGTACAACTTTGACATGAGTCCCCCAAGGCACAACTTTGACATGAGTCCCCCCCAAGGTACAACTTTAGCATTAGTCCCCAAGGTACAACTTTGACATGAGTCCCCCCAAGGCACAAATTTGACATGAGTCCCCCCCCCCCAAGGCACAACTTTGACATGAGTCCCCTCAAGGCACAATTTTATTTTATTTATTTATTTATTTTTTTTTTTTTTTTTTTTACGTATGCATGCATTTTTTTTAAATATTTTTAGCCAACTGTTTCGGGTCCAGTGACAATGTTTTTTAACATTATGTATATTTCTAAAAGTGTATAAGGAAGTCATGTGGTGCCCACATCAGATTTTTTCTCCCTGCGCAAGTTAACGGAAGATGCCGGGCAATAATTTTAACGATGTCTAATAAATGGGATGGAAGATTTTGGGTCTCGGATTTATATTTATAGTGGACGTCTGATGCCCCGAAGATAAATTGATATAAATTTATTTATAAAGAAGAAATATAAATAAAGGAAATGTAGATGTTCAGTGGAGTCTTCTTGCTTAATATTAGTCTCAATTCCTTCTTATATAGCAAAGAACACATGTGGTAAGTCTCAACAATATATTATTTTAATGATTAAAAAATATAGATTTCCAACAGAATGTGCTATTCAACCCCTGGGTTGATTTATTTCTTGGTGGATCACGGCGATTTATTTCTTTTAGTTTATTGCCAAGATTTGGCACGACAGCCATTTTTTTCCCTCAAAGCTTACTTTCTTCGACAAAGAGTCGGTTCCCAAAATCTTTTCAAATTCAAGTTTTTTTTTTTTTAACATGGAAAGGTGCAATAAAAGAGTTAATCTCTTTCGTTCTGCTCTATTACATCATGGGAGGTAAACAAAATCGAAAAAACAAACCAAGATAACTTATTTTTTTTAAGATAAACTAACTATTATGTACTATCACCCTTTTTCTTTAAGTACTTCATCAAGTTGTACTATATGAAGAAAAGAAGTTTTGTAAGTAAGTATTGGTTTTCTTGCGTTTATATTTTTAGTGAATAAAAGGGTTTGAGGAAACAAATTTTCATTCGTAAGGCCCTAAAAAAAGTATAAGGTCGCAAAATATATTAACAAAAAAAGTATAAATCATAGTAAAACTCGAAAAATTTAATATCACTCTTTCTTAGAAATGAAATTAAAAACATAAACATAGGTTATGAACGTATGTAATATATCTGTACTGATAAGTATAAAGGATTTAAGTCCAAAAATGTCGATTTTGAGTTAAGTACATAGTCAGACTCAGAAAAAAATTCTCTATCGATTGGTATAAAAGGATTTAAATCCATGTCATTTAATCTTTGAGAAAATCCGTTGGTAAAAAATGATTCAAGTCAGAAATTTGGCATTAATCTTTGGTATAAAATATTTAATTCGATTTCTTCCCTTTGTTAAATGAAGGTTGACAATCATTGAATGGTATAAAGGGTATAAATCAACATAATAACTTTTTCCTAATCGATTCTTCTGATTAGTTTTTAGTTAGTTTAACATTTTTTTTCGTTTCCTGAAAAATCAAGAATATGGACTTAAACCCTTTATACTTATCGGTACAGATATAATCAAAGCATTAAATGACAATTTAGAAATCTGATGGCATTTCATCTTGGAAATAATTATAAGGTTGAGGAGTTGTGAATGAAAATATAAAATCAACATCCTACAAATTGACCTTTTTTTTCAATGACATTTATCAGTCGATCAGTCATTGTTGATTCAGGTCGAGATGAAGTTTCTTTTTTGATATTTTCCCTCGTATATCTGATCGCATTGATGAGTTTGCTTTTCCCTCGGTGGTGTCATATGGTCTTATAAACAGACTGCGCAAGTATGTTCCAAATGGTTTAAATGCAGAATTCAGGAGGGCCAATCAAGCAGACGGACCTCATTTGCTTCAAATCAAGCTTTTGTTGAAGCAGCAGCATGTATACTGGCTGAAATATCCAATCTCCTGATATAATTAGAGTGGCATTGGGAAGCAAATTATCACTCAGCATATCTTGATCTTTTTTGCAATCATTTAGGTATAAATTACCACAACTGGTAACGTACCATTACTAACAAACACTCCCCATACATTTACAAATCCCCCTCCATATTGCTGCTTGGTAAAGAAGGGTTTTGTTTTTTCTTAATATCATACCATTATTTTTAAATCTATCTGGCCCATCAAAATAAAATTTTCTCATCCAAAAAAAGTAAATTTTTCCACTTATCTCCAAGTGAAACATATTTTTTAGCAAATTCTAAGCGAGCTAATTTATGCTTCTTTGTCAAGTGTTGTCGAGGTTGTAATTTTACGAACTGTGCCCTCGGATTGGAACTAAAAACAGTTCAGATAGTGCATGGTAGACTTAAACCATGAACTATTTCTGAAGAAGACATTTTTTTAATCACACATCCATCGAAAAATGGCCCATTTTTGGTGCTTTGAAAGTGCATTTGGTCTTCTTGAACGCATTTATTTTATTTTGAAAGATTTTTAAAAAAGTTATTGACTGCTGATTTAGACTAACAGATAGACCTGGAAATACCTGCATCACTCATTCCACTCGCTTTCATTCCAAGGATTTTTCAGCGTTCGGCATCGGACAATTGTTTCTGCCTCGGCATCGTTGCCAATAGCACAGAGAAAGACTAAAATAACCCTATATGCATTGTTAAGTTACCTTTTCTATTTCTTGCATTCTCAGACTGCAGAAAATTTGCATGTCCCTCCAAAAAATTCAACGACCTTATACTTTTTTCCATCAGCAAATAAGAAAAATATCTAATACAGTAATTAGTTCATTTAATTTAAACTAGATTTTAATTAAAGTGTATTGTAATTAACAAATCATTTGCATACTTTGTATTTTTGTTGCTTTCCCATCCAAAAAATTTGAATAAATCCTAGTTTTACTGGTTTTTTAATCGACCTTATAATTTTTTCCAGGGCCTTATTATACTGTGTATGTGCACATAATAGTAATTTTAGAGTTTATATAGAACTTCAGTTTATGAATTCCTGTTATAATGGACTCTCGTTAATATGGACAAAAACTGCTGGCCCTTGATTGTCCGTTTTAACGACAGTTCACTGTATTTTCAAGAAATTCCTTGATATGTCCAGATTGATAAAGTTCCCTGATTGTCAACACCCTATACTTTCTTTAGGCTTTCAATGTTTCTAGATAATGGTGGTACTGAATACAGAGTTTCCCACAAGTTTAGAAAAGAGCAAAGCATTGCTAATAAAAAAAAGGAGCATTTTCTAGATTCCTGAGGGCAGTTTTAGATTCTTAAGGGCACATTTAACATTTAAAATCTAGACACTTATTTTAAATTTTTGATTTTAGATAGAAATAGATGAAAAAGTTTTAAATTTTAACTTTCTTTACACCTTAATTTTGTTTGTTACTGATGTATGAATGAATGTTGATTGTTATGCACAATACATTTATTTATAACATATTTTTAGTTTGAAGGTTATTTTCAATAAAAGGCAGTAAGGGCACAACTTTTTCAAATTAAATACAAGGGTGTTTTTTTTTTTTTTTTTCTTTTTGGGGACAAGAAAGGTGTTATTTTTTCAGTCATAGGGCTGCTGAACATACTGTACTCAAGGACCTAAACAGAAAATTTTAGAAGCAGTGGCATCTGTTTATGCCACCACTTTGTAGAAAATGTAGGAGAAATTTAGTCTATTGTCTTTAAATGTTCTATGTGTCCACCTGCAACAAAATAATGTTATATCTGCTGCTGGAGGTGGACATAAAGAATATTTACAATAAAATTGCTAAAACAAAAGTACATTGAGCCTTTTTCAGTTTGTACCATTATTTCCTTAAATGTTTCCTATAAAGGTCATTATGGTTCAAAACCGGGTCATTCTTCACACGCATTGTACAGTAGAGCACCGATTATCCACAGAATTGGGTGACAAGGGTATCATGGGGTTCAAAAATGAAAAAAGCATATTTCAGCAAAAAAAAAAACTATGTTTTATAGTACAAAAAATATTGTGCAAAGGCCAGCGGTTTGTCTTTTTGCTTTAAAATGCCTTGTACTGTTGTTTCCCCTATACTGTAATCCAAACACATGTGCTTTCTTGAAGGCCATTTTCTTTTTAGAAATCATTTCAAGTTTTTGCACAATCGTTAACACAACTTTCTTTTGTTTTTCAGCCAGTATTAATTTTTTTTTTTTTTTGCAGCTCTCGCATTCGTGCTGTACTGTATATTATAGAAGATTTAAAAGAAAAAATATGTTGTATACCAAAAGTGGCATTGTAATCTTTAATACTATAATCTGTGATACTTAGATAAGTTTATATTTTTACCATATACCATACTTACCAACATTTTGAAATTTTAAATCAGATTTATTATATTTTTTATTAAAAATATAGCTCATTATTTTTTTATGATTAAGTAAAGAGAAAGTTGCTGTAGAAAATTTCTGGTATAAAGTCTCTAATCAAAATCGGAAGACTTGGAAACTAAGATAGATGAAGATGGGGTACAAGGAAACAAAACAATTAAAATCTGTCGTATTTTGTCACAGAAAACTACAGTTCAAATACAGTTCCCGCCGCTTATTAAAATCTCATTCGTTCTGAGCCAAAGCAATTTTATTAAGCGGCGAACATTCTTGCACTTAAGGAAAAGAAATTACTTCCCTGAATTTGGAAAGAAACTTCAAAAGGTAACGAATAGTGGAATTAGTAAAAAATATTATTATTTTTTTTTTTTACAGATAATTGTTTCTTTGATATAAGTAAATTAAACACATTCCAAATTACCATGCACTTTCGTTTGAGGAAAATCGTTAATTTACCAAAAATTCACACTGTTTCAAGGGCGTTGCAATTCAAAAATCATGGGAGGGGCTCAAAAAATTTCATTTTAAAAATTACTGAAAATGAATCTTAACAAAATCAATTAATTAATTAGATGTTAATTAGTATTAATTATAAAATATTACCAATTATGAGCATTATAGCACATTTATTTTGGTTTTAATTTGGTGATTCTTTTTTATTTGGCATTAAAAGGAAATTTCGTAATAATCAGTAGGGATGGGAGGGCTTGAACCCCCTGAGCCCCTCCCTTTCCTACGCTCATGCACTGTTTTTATAAATTTAAAATCTTTCTGTTTAAACCTCATGAGTTATAGTAATTTCAAAATAAGAACTAGAAATTTTGCCTTTTAATAATTAGAAAAAAAAAAAAAAAATATCATTTCAAATCAAATTTGTAACTTATTACTGCTGTTTGAAGAATACTTTCCTTGAAACTGTTACGGAGATAAGTTATGGGGCGTGTTTAATTTGTAACAATGAGCGATGGCAGAGGGTTTGTTGTGCTTTACCGGCGATGCTGATTTTATTAAGCGCCAGCTTTAAAAGTAATTTGTATTGGATTTGATTCTGGTCTTAGCCCTTTGATTAGATTATGTGGCTGGTTTTATTAACCAGTGAACTTATTAAGCGGCAGTTACTGTATATGTTATACAACTATATGTCAAGTTACTGGTGTGATTAAGATGCATTCGCACTTCTACAACTGTAGCAAATGAATATTATTTGATTTTCGCTATTGAAACTAAGTTTCATTGCCAAAAGTAATTTTTTTTTCCTTGGCATGTAATAATGATTTTTTTTTTAATACATTGTAATCTTTGTGTTGTCATTTTTATACCACTAAAAAACAAAGTAATAAATATAAACATTAGAAGTGTTTAAGTAATTTTTCATTTAGTAACTGCAGTATGAGGTACAATGGAATACTTGTAGACGAGGTACAATAAGACATGTTTTATTGTGTTGAGGGTGAATGCATTTAATTCAAGTAACATGTCACTGGTAAAAATACAATACTTTCACTAAGAGAAAATGTGGCAAAATGCCAATTATTTAGCTTGCATTAGCTCTAAACCTGCAGGAAATTCATTTCTCCTCAAGAAATAATATTTGGTATATCTGCTAAAAATACGTTATTTGTTAAAAATTTGAATTTTTCTTGGATTATATGGAGTGTTTCATTGTACCCGAGCATACAAGGTACATTGAAACACTGTTAGGCATTTACTTTTTGTTATTTTTCAAGTATAAAGATATTGTTTAGAAACTAATAAAAATTTATTTAGATGGGAGAAAATACAAGATTAAAATCAATTATTCGCATTAATTGCATTTTTGTGCATGCAAAATTGTGGTTAAAAAAATTAATTAGTAAATTTTATTTCCTTGTACCCTGTCTTCCTCTATGTTATGAGATACGAGAATAAACATGTTGATTTCTAGTGAAAATAACAACACAGCAGTTTAAAAAAAAGAGACAAGAACTTTTAATGAAAAGAATAATCTTTTGTACATCTTTGACCAGGAAATTGGCTGTTCTCATAAACAAGCTCAGGTTAAATTTTGAGCAAAGTAACAAGAAAATGTCACATGCATAAATTTTCAGGTATCATCCAATGTATATAACAAAACTGTACAATAACATTATTGCTACTGCGAAGTTCCAACAAATTATTATTTTTTTCGTGAAAAAACACAAAATAAATAACAAAGTATTACAAAATATTTGGTTCAACTTAAAAAAATAAATAATACACTAATAAAACAAAAATTTTGGAAAACAATTTTCTGGTGTGCACAAAATGATTTTTTCTTGCTTTCATTTACACATGATTATTCTTTTAAAGAAATATAAGGTAATGAGGGAAAAAAACTTGTTTATCCACGAAAAATTAAATGCTGCCTACACACATATTTTACAAATGTGTTTATTTAAAAAAAAAAAAAAAAGTAAAGTAAATGAGATTATCTTCTTTCAAGATCTCTTAAACTCTAAATGAGTGTTTCAATTCCATTTTGACCAACTTGCTTCATTTCGTTGTGGAAAAAAAAAAAAAAAAAAACATACATACCATATACATAAAAGATCTTTTTCTTCTTTAAAACTTAAATTTAGTAAAATAAACGTTAAGTTTACATAAAATATTAAAAAGTGAAATGAAGAAATGATGCCTAAGAACTTTTAAGCTTTAAAACTGAAAAAAAAAAAAAAAAAAGTTATTTTTGCAAACACTTCAAAAACTGTGCATGGGAGATTACACATTTAAATGGAAATTTTACTCATAGAAAAAAAAGGAATGAAATTATATATGAATATAATTTATAAAAATTTAATCTAAAGAGGACGTCAATGAAATTAAAACTTAACTTTGCCATAAGCTACTGTCATTTACTTATGAATAATAATAAAAAAAGAAACGCATATTCACACAAACATGTTAAAATTGTCTGTTGGAAAGTATGATGAATTGATATAAATGTTTTGTATCTTGAATATAACATGCATTTTTATCGAACCGCTATTAAACAAAAAATATTAAAAATTACTTTACACTATAAATTATTTCATCAAAATTATAAAATCAACCCTGGTTTGCCAAAAAAAAAAAAACTGCTGCAACTCAAATATTACAATATTTACAAGAAATTTCAAGTGTAAAACACAGCCTTGGATAAACAGTTTTTTTGATCCATTACCAGATGTTATAATTTATTTTATCAATGCTTTTTTTAAAAACAATAACTATACAAAACTTAAGGCTTCTCTCTACTTCTTACAATTCCTCCCATTTCCGGCAGTCAAATCTAATGTTATCCTGTGTGAAAAATTGTTAATACTCAATACTTAAGATATTTTTTTAAATTCATTCAGAAAATCCATAACCATTAAATTTGTTCTTGTTTTATAAAAATAGATTTTTTAAATTTCATTTTGAGGCTATAAAGTGCAGAACATTTATTTTCTTTCTTGCATTTTTTAGCTCCAAAATAAAAATAAAATTTAATAAATATCCATTTTTGGAAAACATAAACAAATTTAATGGTTGGAAATTTTTTGAATGTGAAAATAGAATTTAAAATATACTTTAAGTAATAAATAATTTTAATAATAAATTTCCCCAGAGTATAACATGGGCTTTGACTTCTGGCGATGATAGGTAGAGAGTCCCCTTAAGTGATATATATCACATAATTTCTTTCAGTATAAAGCAGCATTTGCCACTTTTGTTGGTAACGTTAAATGCCGATGTATTCTTAAATAATTTGAGGTCCATAGGAAACCAATGGCATACAAAAGAATAAAATGTATAAAACACAGGTTGTGTGTGTCAAACTTCGTCATACCAAAGGGCAGAACTTCTTCTTGAGTCTTAAAAATATATTTTTTTTTAATATTCTTTTGACTTTCAGGAATACACCACATAGAAAGTCAAATATACATTATTGAGACTGTTGCTTGCTAGCCTGCAAGCTTAGGGATCTTTGTTCATAAAATGCTTCCAAGTCAAAACGCTTAAAATCTAAAAGAGAAAGTAATATTTTATAATGAAATTTTAAATTTAGTAAATCTTTATATATACAATGGAATTTCCACAGAGAAAAAGATAAAAAAGCACAAAACTTAAGACATTCAAAGAAAATAATTAATAATAATAATGACCATTTTCTCTCAGGAACAATTCCAGTTAGACCACTTCAAAACAGAGACTTTTTGTAGCCTTTTTTTTTTTTTTTTTTCTGCATAGAAATGCTATGTATTTTTATTTTTTTATTATTATTATTAATCTGCATAAATGTTACATCATTAAAAAGATCTTTCAAAACAATCAAAACTGAACATTTTTTGTGCTTATACTTTTCCTTTAATCTCAATATGTAAAAAGATTTCAACGAAAGTTTATAACTACCATTGCAATTCTAAAATACCCATGGAGGATAAAATTAAAATGTAATGTAAAATTCAATCATAAAAATTATGGGCTAATAGTTATTACATCATTTTCTTGCAATTATGATAATGTACTTATCTGACATAAACAAACAGTTGATTGTGACGTCATATTTATCAAATTAGTTAAAATAAATAAGGTTACAAATAAGGTACCTAAGGTTTCTTCGTTACAAATATGGTACCTTTCATTTTGGTACCTTATTTTTATTTGTAATGAAGTTTTGATTAGATATTTTAAAATTAATTATAATATGAAAATAATTTCAAAATTGGACATTTAAATTTATGATTGTTGCCAAAAAAATTTACCAGTTCCTGTTATATATATTATATATATATATATATATATTTTTTTTTTGAGGGGGGGAGGGGCATAAGATGAAATAATGAAATTTAAAATTTAAAAAATATCAAATTTTCCCATGCATATAAAAATTACTTATTAAAACTAATCGAAGAAGGAAGCAAAATACGTACCGAGTTATATTACGATAAATACGATATATAATATGATACGTTGAACTCTCACCAGCACTCTAACAAGACTCCGGACAGGACACTTTAGGGGGATGAAGATCCATAAAGACGGGACAAGGACTTACTGCCTCTGCAAAAACTGCCCAGACATAGAACTAACCCCCAAACATCTTTTCAACTGTCCTGCTATTCTGGCGCAATTGCAGCAAATAAGTGACAATCCGTGGGCAGACTTATATGAAGACAACTGCCTTCAAATCGCAGATGCTGTATATAGGACCTTTGGTCCCATTTAATTTTTTTTTTTTTTTCCCTATCCATGACACGACACCAACCAACCAACCAACCAATATGATACGTTATATTAGACCTATCGTCCAGTTTTAGTAGGTATTTTTGTTAAAAGAAATAGTTTGTTCATTCGGTACAACTTGCACATTAGTCCCGTCAGGTGCAACTTGCACATTAGTCCCCTTTAAATGTAGTGTCTAGCGAAGCTGGCAAAGCATTTTTTGATTCACTACCTTAACTGATTTCGCATTCCCTCATTTTTGACGGGGTTATATACAAGTATTGCATATAAAAATATAATAGCAGTCCAATTTGAAATACATATATAAATAACTATAACTGTGATACACAGTAAAGCAAAAGTACATAAGGGAAGTAGAACCTCAGTATCTCCAAAAATAGGTTATCTTCTACTTTTTTTTTTTTTTTTTCAGAAAATAAATATTTTCAAATTTATTACATGGGTCAATCTAAGGGTAGAAAATGAGCACTAGTAAGTTTTAAAAAATGAAAATTTTACCTAAAAAATTTCTTTAGAAATCTAAATTTCATATTGACAACCTTGAATCTAAAATGTGATAATAATGTCAAGAAGGTATTTAAAAATACTTTTATTTTTTGTGCACTTTCACTTTATACTCGTAATCTTTTGTAGTTAAAATTCCTTTCATTTCAACCGTCTGCATTCCTATAGTAACGGATCAAAATTTTATACTATTGCACATATACACAAATTGAAAAAGGATTTAATTTATGAAAGTTCTTTTTATTTATTTATTTATTTATATATTTTTTTAAATAACCGAATTTCTTTCTTTCTTTTTTTTTTTTTTTTCTTTTTAATGATTTAAGTCAGCTCTAATTTAAAGAGATCTTTTTTAGCTAAAACATAATGCATTTCAATTACCTGAAATGGACTACTTATTTTTATAAAAGTGGATTTATCGAAAAAAAAAAAAAAAAAAAAAAAAATCCAGTTTTCTATGAATTTATATGGTTTGAGATTTCCAGAACACGATTTAACCATTTTTAGAAAATGACTGTCTTTTTGAGTTAGCAAAACTTTTCAAGCACTGTATCTCATGAACCAATTAACTTACTGAACTTGATATTTGGTTGGACCTTGGTTTCAACTGGTTCTGATTAGCTTTTAGGCTATATCTGCCACGCTGCAATTTCCTCTCATTTTAGGGAAGGCTCAGCAGTTACAGTGTACCAAACTTAGTATAAGTGATATATAAGTAAAACTCTGCTGATTCAGTTTAAGTACATATCGGCCAGCAGGTGGCCCTGTACAGTTGCAACTTAATCCCATTTTGGGGAAGACTATAAGCTTCTATTTATATATTAATACATAAATATGAAATTTATCGTACATTTATAAGAGGATTGAAAGTGTATCATTTGAAAGGTGTGATTAACAAGAGTTGCTGAAAAAAATATCTCTTACAATGTCAAAAAGGCATTTAAATAGCAAAGAACACTGTCAATGTCAAAATAATGTGTCAACAGTTTGAATAAATATATATATATAATGATTTATTAAGTATAGTAAAAGCCAAGCAACAGACACAAGATCACTGAAACCACAAAGACCAATAAGAATTAAATTATTTATTTATTTATTTATTTTATTTTTTTATGTAGGAGAAGCTCAGAAACATGAAAAAAAATCTGGAGTGACTCCACTCGACTTTCCGAACATTGAGTCATTAACAGTTTTGTAGATAAAGTAAAGAAAGAGTAGTTGTTAAACAAACAAAAGAGAGAAAACCATAATAGAGTGTTTGAGTATTTTTCTCCATCTATTACACGTTGTTTTATTTAACGCTACTGAACTTTGAGCCCATAGATCATAATGACAAAGAAATTTTCGTTGTGTCCCTGTAAAAACCTATAAATGTTAGATTCACCAAAATGCTTATAGTTAGTGCAACAGTGATTTATAATACTCATATAAATTTTCAGCTGAATTCAATAAGGCGTTTAGATGCTATCGTACTTTTAAAAATTTGGTCTCATAGGCCATAATGATAAAGAATTTTTCTTTGTGTCCCTGTAAAAAAACTGTAAGTGCTAGATTCACCAAAATCTATACAGTTGGTGCAACTGTGACCTATAATATGTGTACAAATTTTTTGCTCGGATTAATAAGGCGTTTAGACGCTATCACACTTTTAAAAATTTGGCCCCATAGGCCATAATGATAAAGAATTTTTCTTTGTGTCCCTGTAAAAAAACTATAAGTGCTAGATTCTCCAAAATCTATACAGATTGAGTATTTGTGATCTATAATATGTGTATAAAATTTTTGCTCAATTGAATAAGGCGTTTAGATGCTATCGCACTTTTAAGATTTTGCTCCCATAGGCCATAATGATAAAGAATTTTTCTTTGTGTCCCTGTTAAAAAACTATAAGTGCTAGATTCACCAAAATCTATAGGGTTCGTACTATGGTGACTTACAATATGCGTACCAACTTTCAGGTTAATCGAACGAAGCGTTTAGACGCTAGCGAGTTCACCCACAGACATACACACATACACACACACATACATACATCATCGTAAAAATAGTGAAAACGGACTCAGGGGACCTCAAAACGTATAGAAACATCAAAATCTCGAATTCGGATTTTTGACATGATTACAATACTTTCCTCACTATAGTGTTCGGAAAGTAAAAATTATCAGGGGATGAAATACACATATTTAAAGAAACCAAATTTATTAATTAACAGCCTGCAAAACAAACAAAACAATAAACTAGCACAACAAAATCTTAACAGAAAAACTGAAACGAAATTTATGAAAAAATAATTTAAGAAACTTAAGAAAGAAAGGAAGGCAGGCGGCAAGACTTGTGACTTGCCTGCGGTGTTAAACTAGTTTCATGCTGGCAACACACCCCCAGCCTGCCAAGACCAGAATAGGAGTCATAGGGATTAAAAAAAGCAAAATTTCATAGCAGATAAAGAATAATGAAACTATGAAGCAACAATGAAAATTATTTATTACTATGTGATTTTAATAGTATGATTAGAGTTTTAAGAATAATTGACAACTCAACAATGAAGAAACTGAAAAGTTAATGGAAAAAGAAAGATTGCATATTAATACATTGTAAATGCAACAAAAGCCTTCTGATTTTTTTTTTTTTTTTTTTTTTTTTTTTTTTAATTTAATTTCACAAACCCACCGAACCCATCCAGCCAAACAACGCCCATCATATATAAATATTTATTCACTTCTGTTGCCAGACAAATAATTATGAATTTTTTTTTTTTTTTAAATGCTTACTTAAAAGAATTGTGAGATTTGAATAACTTTGTGGTCTAATTTCGGCCACTGGGTGCTACTAATTATTATTATTATTTGAGATTTACAATAATTGTACTTACCTAAGAGCATAAAATACTTAATATCGCTGGGGTAGAAATTAAGAAAATTAAGTCCCTAATCCACGGATTAAAAGAGAAGGATGTGTTACTAATGTTACGGAAAGGTAGTAATTTTCATCTTACAGATAGAGGGCGACCAAATCTCGAAAATACACCAATCAGCGCGTTTTTACATTTCTGGCTGTTCCTTCGTTGGATGACTGAAGCCGAAGGGGCGGGCTTTCCCTTTCTTCCGATGAGTTTCAAAGATACTACACCAGGCGGCGATCGGATCGCTTACTCTGTTCGGCTGAATTAATGCGGAAAATAAAGCTCCGTTCTCCACGCTGACCGCCCTATCTAGTTTGTCATCCTGTATCCTAATCCGTGCCCTAATCCAAAGGACCAGGTATTTTTAGACATCACTGATCTGTTCACCTGTTCTATTATATTTTTAAAAATTCTTAAAATTTTTTAAAGCAAAATAAATGTATCTGGCAAATATGATAATTGAATTTTTGTACACTGATACAAAAATACAAATGAAGTCTTGTGTAAATTAAAAATTTATATTTTAATAAATCTGTTAACTGTCACATAAATTTTTAGTCAGAAATAATTGGTACCAAACTTGAATTGTACAAAATATGGGAAGGTGATTTTTTAGAAGAAAAGGAGAAAACTTTAGAGGTAATTAGGAAGAAAGTAAAAAATATAATAAATAAAATAAACTGGAAAGTTTTACTGGTTTGGTGGACCATTCTAATTTATTATTTTGTGGTCTCGGACCAATGGATTTTCAAATTCTGCCACGCCAACAGTCAAATCCAATGTTATTGTAAGCATAAATTTGTTTCCAAAATTACTTATAACAATGTATTCTTTTTTTTTTTTTTTTTCAATTATGTTTCCACATTCAGAAAATTCACAAATGTTAAATTGATACTCATTTTTAAAAAAATGATTTTTGTAGCTAAAAAGTATGAAAAAGTCAGTTATATTTTGCAACCCAAAAAATTAAAATAATAATAATTTTAAAAAACGAGTACTAATTTAGTGGTTGTAAATTTTCTGAAAATGGAATTTAAAAAAATACATTAGGTATTTGTACCCTTTTCAATAATTCTAACCATGGAGTGGAAAGATGAGATAGAGGTTTCACACACAATTTCATCAGAGTAAACTAAAGCTTAAAGTTCAGAACATATAGATGAAAACAATTATAGCTTGCCATTTGTTTTCTCGTCAACACACTTTGGTGGCTCTACTGAAATAATGATAATGAAATTATCAGGGGTAAAACTACCTAGCTTGTAAAAACCCTGAAAATCGTTCCTTACATGCAGATAGGGGACATTTATTAATGATATGTTATATGGCTACCTATATTAAGTGACATTTGCAGATTTTGTAATACATTATAAGGTAAATTAAACATTCAAAATGAAAAATTCCTGTAAAAACAAAGTAATTTAACATGAAATTCAAAGACAGCAAAATTTTCAAAAACCCTGAATTCAGGGGTAGCCCCTGAAAAGTTTCACCCCTGAATTATTTTAATTTAAATGTGTTGTCCATAGACTGGATACATTTAATTGGCGACATTTGTTATGTCATAAATTACTTAAACAATAAAAATTCAATTCCTAACAAATTCATATGTTTCTTAGTGATATTTATGTTCTGCCTAAACTAAAATTTTTGAAATAGCCCATCTTTTATAAGTCTGAAAATATTATATTCAGAATTTTCTTGAGGACAGTTCCCAGAGGGGACATTCCAGGACTTTCGGATATGATTCTAGGGAAAACAAATAAATATATATATATATTTTTTCTATTATGTTTGAGAACACAAAGAATAATCTAGCTGTAAAGTTTTTTTCTGATTGGAATTAATTTAGAGTTTTAACACTATTTTTATCAAAAAGGTGTCAAAAGATATCTTTGAAATTTTAATTTCAAATTATTTTCTATGTTTAATTATTTCTCCACAATTAATTTGACTTTCTGTACAATAGTTGTTAAATTGATTCAGAGAAAACATTTTCCTCCAGCTTATCCTGGACCTAAAAATGTGCATATAGTAAACCTATATCTACCATAAGGCATCTTTTGATAAATTAATAATTTTATAAAAGTGTCTTATTTTAAACAATTTCCTACTAGGAGGTGCAATAAGCTAACATTTTTCAAGAAATCCTTAAGAAATATTTTAAACCATAGTTATAACTTAAAATATAAACTGTGTGTCAATAGAGCTAAACATGTTATCCAATTGTGAGTTTATAATTGTTTTGATGAATATTATGTCTACACATATAACTTTTATGAATTTACTCCAGTGTTTAGCAAAAATTTTCGATGAAATTCATCACTACGGAGAAGTGTTAAATTGTAAATGTGACTTTTTTGGAATAGTAAAACATGTCATATGAATTTTACCCTTTTATAGTGCATTGACTTTAATAGATTTTATATTAATGGACTTATGTTTTGATTATATCTTTGAACTTGTATATTTTAACAGAATTTTTTTTTTTTTTTTTTTAATTATATTTACAACTCTGAGGATGACTCAACGATAGAGAGTAGAAAGCTCAGATGAATTATATGACTAATTGGATGTTTTTAATGTGAGATATTTTGAATTAGTTGTATTAAAGTAATAAATTGTTTTTTTTTTTTTTTTTGGTATATATACTGCAATAATCAATTTATACAATGTAATCAACTTATAATTTTACTTTTCATCGAATCAGGTATACATACAAATGGTAGTAGTAATTGCGTTAAAGTACATGATTAATTCTAGAGGGCACAATTTCTATTCCTTGTGTTGATAATGACCCATCTTGTACTTGATTAATGAATCCAGCATTTACAGATATATTTTTTTGTTTATAACCATTATTTAATCAAATAAAGTAGTTATTAAAAGTCTCTTCACGAGATCTATTTGGGAAAATGTATAAGGTTAACATAAATAATTTCATTTTTTACAGTTAAACATTTTTTTTTTTTTTTAAACTAACTAATGAGCATTGTAAATTTTATGAATGAAGTATCATAGTACTGATTAAAATCTCACAAAACACCAAACAAACTCATTTCATACTAAACAAATGGACTGCATAGAGAGGAATAACAATTATATTCACGTAGTTCTGACATACAGTAATGTAAGAAATATATTATTTGGTTGAAATATATTGTTGTGTAGAAAACATTGTGTTTGACATAAAATTTGCACACGTATGCTCGCTTGAAAATTATATCAATGTATGTACAAATTTTGTTGAAATTTTACAATTTTACTCAAGTGGAAATTCAAGGAAAACAATATAATACGCTCAAATGGAAATGAAGCATTAAATTTTAATTTTGTTTTTTAAAAGATATGGACATCTTTCTCAGTTAATAATATTTTTAAAATATAAAAATGTTAATGGTTTAAAATTTAATTACATTAAACTGAAATATATCTATTTTTAATGCTTTAAAATATGTACAATTTTTCCATTTGTACAAAATAAAACATCTCATTTATTTTCTAATTCTTTTATGCAATAAATTGCACTACTTGTTGTTTGGTACGAAAAGAAGTAAATCCAAAACAAAAAGTAAAGAAAATAATACCATGTAGCTTAACTGATGCTATTCTAATCCCATTTCAATAACTGCATGAAAAACTAGTTGGCATAGGTGGACTCTGCTCAGTTCCCCATCATATATATATTTTCATAGATTTCTAGTGCGAGACATTATCATGTTAAGAGAAATGAATTTGACCAAACGCTTGACAAAGTGACAGAATAAAATTTCCGCCTAATAGGCTATCCACCGTTCACTTCGATATATTTATCTTATTCTAATCTATTAATTTATTTTATTCGAGTCAATTCCGTAGTTTAGATTTCATGCTACTATTCCCAGTGCAACAATCCTCAAATTCCTATTTATATGGAAAATTTTCAATTTTGCTATGTTGATAAAATCTTAAATAACGAATAACTTACGAAATTTTCCTATTAGAATATTTGTAGTCAATTGTGTTCAAACAAGTATCATAAATGTTATTTTGAAGTTGTCTGATATATTTATGATCCTCAAAATGGACATTTATGCTCAATTTTGCCCTATTCTGCCATGTTAAGTAAATCGTAAATTCCAAAAAACTTATGAATTTTTGAAATTGGAAAATTCATAGTCTATGACTTATGCCAGTATACTAAAAAATATTTCAAAAGTGGTCTGACATCTTTATGATGAAAATATCCCTCAAGATTGACGTTTATGTGAAATTTTGCCCTATTCTGCCATAGCCAAGTTAAGAAATTTTTTAATTTTCAATAACTTACGAAATTTTTATATTGGAAAATTCATAATCAATAATATTCATGCCAGTATCCTAAATGATATTTTAAAAGTGTTCTGACATCTTTACGATAAAAATATCCCTCAAAATTGATGTTTATGTGACACAGCGAAATTTTTCAGCGAAAATTTTTCATTTAATGCACGTTTAAGTGAAATTTTGCCCTATTCTCCCATGTTAAGAAAATCGTAAATTTCTAATAACTTTTGAAGTTATTTAAAATTAAATAAAAGGTAAAGTTTAAAATACTTAAAAACATTTAAAAACCTTGCAAAACATTTAAACCCCTTGAAAAACCCGTTCCACAAGCGCTTTCAACTGCTCATTCCATAGCCTTCTTCAGGTGTGCTTTGGCGAACACGATCGTCGGGCGTATCCTCTATCTTCCTTCCACCTCTCCTCTCTAGCATAGGGCGCCACCCGGCGTCAATTTCCATTGGTTCATTGTTGCATGAGTTGCTATGCGCAAGAATTTCGACGTTTTCTTTTTCTGTAGTGTAGTAATAATTATTATAATGAGCTATTTTTCTATAGTTTTTAAAATCAATTTTTATATTTTCTTTTTGGTTTACTTTTGTTAGAGCTGTTGTTATTTAACCGTATTTTATATCATTTTCGTGTTCTTTTATTCGCGTTTTTATTTTTCGTTTCGTCATGCCTATCCTGTTGTATCATTTTTGTTGGTGTAGCTAATTTTGTAAATTCCTGCAGTTTCTGAAAAGTGAATTTGGTCTTTGTCATTTCTGATTCTCTGAAATATATTACTATTGGGTTTTATTGGTATATTTATGTCTAATTTCGCGGCTTCGTTTTTTATTTTATTACCTATTCCTTTGTTATATGGGATTGGGGGGATATATTTTTGTTTGGGTTTTTGTGTGTTGTTAATATTATCAAGTTTTTTCTGTTAAACAGAATAAAAATATTGCATGTGTACCTTACTGACAAAACAGGTAAAATAGCTATTTTCAATCGCGACAAATACAATGAAAAAATGGAGAAAGCAATAGAAGAAATAGGGGTTATTCATCTTAAAAAGGATCCAAATAAAAAACTAACAGAAAAAGTAAATAAAATTATAAATGAAGGAAAATGGCCTAATAATAATAAACCGAAAATAACTAATCATGCACATAACACTGCAAGAATGTTTGGGAAATTTAAAGACCACAAAAATCCACCTAAATTTAGACCCATAGTTAATAAAAAAGAAAGCCCATCTTACAATTTAGAGAAATACATGAAAACTATCTACCAAGAACTTCTCCCCCCATCAAACACTAGTTTAAACTCAACAGACGAATTTATAAAAAACTTAAAAGATATTAAACTAGAACCTAATAATGATACTATGGTAAGCTTTGATGTCATAAACCTGTACCCATCCATTAATATAAAAAATCAACGAAATCATAAACGTGAAAATAAAAGAAAAATATAAAAATAAAGAAATATGCCAAACACTAATTTCAGCCACCAACTTAATATTAAATGAAAACTATTTTAGATTTAATAACAAATTTTATCAACAAGATAAAGGTGTCCCGATGGGATCATTGATCTCAGGAGTAATTGCCAAATTTAAATTAAGACAGATGGAAAACGAACATATTATAAAAAATTTTGAAGAAATAAAATGTGGGTATAGGTATGTGAACGACGTATTTGCAATAATAAAAAACACTTCCCCCCCAAAGAATACACTTGAAAAACTAAACAAAATAGATCCGGATATTAAATTCACTCTTGAAATTGAAAATGAAAACATGTTAAATTTTTTAGATGTTACTATAAAAAAAAACCCAAAATTAAACTTTGAAACTACAGTATATCGAAAACAAAACAGTAGTAACGAAATTATAAACGCTAAATGCAAAACTCCTTACAGATATAAAATTGCAGCCATACAATATTACATAAATCGCGCAATAAATATATGCTCCAACGAAACCTTATTAAAACAGGAACTCCAAAAAATTACGGAAATTTGTCAAAATGCAGGTTATAAAAAGCATACAATAAATAAGTTATATAAAAATAGATTGAAAAAACTTGATAATATTAACAACGCACAAAAACCCAAACAAAAATACATCCCCCCAATCCCATATAACAAAGGAATAGGTAATAAAATAAAAAACAAAGCCGCGAAATTAGACATAAATATACCAATTAACCCAATAGTAATATATTCCAGAATCAGAAATGACAAAGACTAAATTCACTTTTCAGAAACTGCAGGAATTTACAAAATTAGCTACACCAACGAAAATGAAACAACAGGATGCTATATAAGCATGACGAAACGAAAAATAAAAACGCGAATAAAAGAACACGAAAATGATATAAAATACGGTAAAATAACAACAGCTCTAACAAAAGTAAAGCAAAAAGAAAATATAAAAATTGATTTTAAAAACTACAGAAAAATAGCTCATTATAATAATTATTACTACGCTACAAAAAAAGAAAACGTCGAAATTCTTGCGCATAGCGACTCATGCAATAATGAACCAATGGAAATCGACGCCGGGTGGCGCCCTATGCTAGAGAGGAGAGGTGGAAGGAAGATAGAGGATACGCCCGACGATCGTGTTCGCCAAAGCACACCTGAAGAAGGCTGCGGAATGAGCAGTTGAAAGTGCTTGTGGAACGGTAATTTTAAAGGTTTTTAAAATGTTTTTAAGTACTTCTGAAGTTTTTTAATTAGAATGTTGTGAAAGAATAGGGTTCTTGCAAATGTCATAACTAATTCTTTAAAACTGGTCCAACCCCTCTGCGATCATTTGTTCGTGAGATATTGTGTACACAGACTAATATACTATATTTCCTTTAGGCTGTTGTGTCAAGGTTACACTCAGATGAACTATGATTTCACTTCTCCCGTCCAATGCTAGGTTACTGAAGAAACAACATCTCACTGGATGGAACTGAGCACGTGATCTCACTCTCTGCATTCAGTGGCCTTGAAGTGACTCTGCTCGGGAAAAGAATTATAACACACTAACGGACTAACACACTAACAGACACCCTACACATGGACACCATACCCATTTTGATATTTTTGGATTCCTCACACCTGAAAACTTGTAAAAAAGTAAAAGAAAAAACTGAAATCGAAAATTTTCACGATTACCTAAGTTCCCCATAACTATAGTGTGATGGGGAACTAGTTTTTTAATTCGAATGTTGCAGGGTTATTGTCATTGTCGAAAATAATATTTTAAAACTAATCTGACTTCTCTGCGACTATCTGTTCTTGAGATATCGTGTACACAGACTAACATACTAACAGACTAATAGGCACCCTGATGAACACCATACAAATTTTGTCATTTTCGGATTCCTCGCACCTAAAAATGTGTAAAAAAGTGAAAAAAAAAAAAAAGTCGGGTCATTCCATACCAAATCATCCAGCTAAAATGCATTTTGACACCCAAGGTTGCCAAATTTTAATGAAACTTGGTGAGTTTGTTCTATATATGAATATAAGAACAGACAGCAAATACTACCTCTTTTTATCAATTTGTTTCAGAATTATAGCGCCTCAAAGTTTTAGCAAAAATTAGTATAAAACAATGAACCACTCTTTAATCTACTCTGAGTACTTTTACGTTTTTTGCTCTAAAACAATTATTTTTAAAGATAGAGAGTTAATTTCTTTTGCATTTAATACAGTATTAAATGTATAACGTAATTGCAGAAAAATATTTAGGTTTAAAAATCATTAATATAGTTAAAATTTTCAGTAAAGTGCAAAAATAAAATATTTTTAAAATTTTAACTTGCACTCAAAAACTGTTTTATATCACAAGTCTGACTTCAAAACCCCACAAACCCATTATACCATTACAAACTAGATAAAAAATGGAATATAATGGTACAATAAAATTAGTGGGGTTTTGGGTTTTCACCAACTTACAGTAAATTAAGTTTCTAACTTTTAAAAATACAAACATACCTATTACAATTGCCCATTGATAGTTACAAAAGAATGCATGTACATATTTTTAAACTTTTTAAAGTTAAGTGTTCTCATCTTGTAAATAAAAAATTCTTTACAATTTGTTAAATTATTTGTAAGAAGCATAAATATTTTTTTTAGTTACTTACATATGTAGAAAAGTTTTTTTTTTTCCTTAATATTAAATAGATTTCAACAGTTTTTCTTGAATGTATTCCACTTTTCATCAATTTCTTTTTTAGTTTTAGATCCTATTTTATAGTAACGCCCAACTTGTGATGTCACGTCAGGAGTATCAACCATGCATAAAATGTGCTGAGGGGGTACAGGGCACTCATCTTGCCGTTTTGGCCAATAAAATGTTTCAGAAGGACCATGTGGATGCATGAATTGGATTGAATAATCTCCTTCTGTTTTATTTATTTTGCTCACTAATCCAATCCACCAGTTTCCTTCATACACACATGCAACGTAATTTTGGAGACTTGGTACAACATCCTGTAGCTTTGATCTTCCTTCTCCAGTATAAAAGTTCCACCTGAGAGATATATCAGGATCCAAACTTGTGCGCTTCATGATGATTTCATCCATTGATATGGGATTAAAAAAATGTTGGCTCCTTGTTCCTGTTATTGTTTTTCCTTTCAAAAATCGTTTTTCAAGTTCCTTTCGATTCGTATTTATTTCTATTTCATTCAAATAAAAGAATGATATTTTTGAAATTAAACCACAACAAAACTCATACATTTCGTGAGCATTTGTGATTTGTGTGGATTGGTAAACATTTTGAAGATTTTTCTTTGTTACAGATCTTTTCACAGTTCCACCAATTCCATCACAAATACTTTTTCCATGGCTAGTAGCATGAAAAGACCAGCAAGCATCTAACCCAAAATCTGATTTGTGTGCACACAAGTTCATCATACTTTTAAAATTTTTATATTGTGAAGCACAACCATCTGTAAAATACTCTACTTTATTAGTAAATGGGAAATGTGTTTTTATATATTCTATTGTCTTTTGCTGAACACAATAGACGAATGGAACATCATGGTTCAAATCATTTGATATAAAACATAAAGGAGTTTCTTTAATGGATCCATCAGCTGTCTTACAATATATTACTGTAGGATGCAAAGTGCAACTTAAATGGCTCCAGTGGTATGACTGTACCTCATTTTGTAAGACAAAGTTGTAATTTTCAGCAAAATCCATCAGAATCAGTCCTTCATTTTCACTTAAATTTTCTTTTCTTTTTTTCAGGTAGGAATTTTGAATTTTAGAAATGTACGAATGAGGTATGAGTTCATTTACTTTTTCTGTTACCAACTCTATAAATTCATGAAGAGGGAGTGTCATTGACTGAAGTTTCATTCTTTTTTCATTGATCCACTGTGAAAACTGTATTTCATCATCCTCATCATAATCTTCCAAAATCTCTTTTAAATAATTTTTGAGAGGTTCACTACTAACAGGACAATTGCTGCAACAACGTAACATACATGATCTGTTTTCTCTGCTGCAAACAAGCTTATCAACCAGCTGGTGGACTGCTTCTTTATGATGTAAGTTGAGAGCATATGCTAACAGATAGACATTTTGATGAATAACGCAAACGCATACTGCATGTGTGCCAGGAGATCCTGCTAAGACACACCATTTTGGGCGCAAACAACAAAATTTTGAAAAACTTATTTTCATTTCAGGGTATTTTTGTTTGAAGGAAAAATACAATTCTTTCAGATTGCATAACAATAATCGTTTCTGTTTATATTCATTTTTCTTTACACTAACACTATCTTTTTTGCCAGGCATCATCATACTGTATTCATCATCTTCATAAAAATTTGTGACTGTGTCTATTACTTCAGAGGAAATTTTATGCCCTTCTTTTGGACCGGGTATAGCCAGGATCCCCTTTTCTAAAGTTAATTTCCGAGCCTTTCGAACCATATACTCTGTGACTTTAAATTCTGTGGCAACTTTACTGCGAGACCATGACTGAGGTGCAAGAGTTAATACTTGGATTTTTTCTCTTTTACTTAAATTCTTATCCAATTTGGTTTTCATTAATTCTACTAGTCTGTCAAAATCAGAACACTTTTTTTTATTTTGTTCTTCTTTTTTCTTCTTTTCAATATCACTTTCTGTTTGTATACCATCACTTTCGGTTTCATCTACATTTAAAACAAAGGATAATTTCTTTTTTATTTGTGATTCAGCCTGTTTTAACTTTCTTTTTGCATAGCTCTTTCTAGAATGTGAAGGAACTGATTGCAGCTTTAATGGTGTGACATCTATTCCTTCCAATGACTTGTTCAGCTTATCTTTTTCTGTGATTCTAGCAAAATCCAAATCATAATTTTTATCCTCATCAATTAACTCATCATCAATTTCATCATTTTCTTCAAGCAACTTTATTTCACTTTTTTCATTTAAAGCTTTACGGCAGGAACTACATAAAAGATAGCCAGGTATTAAATTTATATTATTTTCTTCTTTGTAATATTTTGCTTTTTGCAAAGTTATTTTTCTTAAATCTCTTTTGTTTGAAATAGGTTTTAAATGCTTGTTATAGGGGTCACAGCAAGATTTCTGTTTATGTTCAAAATAAGTAAAATAGTAATAAAAGTGATGTGAGCATATAGTGTCTTCTTTGTCATAATTTTGGAAACCTGTTCTCCAAATCAATAACTGTAATTGCTCTTCGTTTAATTTATCCTTGATGACAAACAAATCATTTTTTGTTGTTAAAATTTTATTAGGACAAGAAGATGAAAGCAATGTTCCTACTTTGCATATACTTTCAGACTCATCACATTTCAAAGAAAAATCTGCTTCCATAACTGGAAAATCTCTTACAAATAAAGAGAGAGAAAGAAACAGTGGAATATGAAGACTTTACAAATTATGTACAATTAGACAAGAGAAGAAAAAATATCATTTTGATAGCTACTCAGTTCTGACTAAACTAAATGCAGATGATCAACTGATAACATCTGCCTATGTATATATGAATCAACATATCAAAACATTGTTTTTATTATCTTTCTATCCTCTCTTCCTTTATCCTTTCTCTCTCCCTCTCTCTGTTTCTTCCTCAGCCCCCTGCCCCCTTCATCCTGTGGTCTACCTTATTCTAAGCATTTTAGCATATGTTGAAAGACAAATAAAATTTATTATTAATAAATCAGTTTAAAAAAAAAAAAAAAAAAAAGGATACTGGTTTTTCTAACTTGTAACAGTTATCTGGAATGATTTTTAAAATCAAATGTATGTTATGATAAAAATATTCTAATTATATCCCAGATACTTCAATAAAAATAATTATTGAAAATTATTTTTATCAAACATTTTCTTACAGTATTATTAATCTATATTACTTTCAGGTTTTTATTTATTTTTTAAATAAAATTTGTTTGAAATTCTTTCAAGATTATAAAGAAGCATACAATCTAGTTATTTAATTAAATAAATATATTTAATAAACTATAATTTAATATGCTTCTAATTTACAGACTTAAGAATTAAAATTTAGTCCACTTTATAATTAAAATATAATACTTAAAAGCATAAAATATAAAAGTAACTATATTTTCACTTTTATTTTGTTTATATGATGAAAATATCGCTTCAAATTAATAAACTGAATATATATATATTGTTTCAGCTAGCTATAACCAAGTTTTGTGCGTGTATGTCTGAATTTCATATTTTCAAAAGTTAGAAATTTAATCTGCTCTAAGTTGGGAAAAACTCAAAACCCCACAAATTTTATTATATCATTTTTTTCCATTTTTTATCTAGTTTTCAAAGGTGTAACTGGTTTATTGAGTTTTGGAGTCAGACTCATGTTATAGGAAAATTTTCAAGTACAGGTCAAACTTTCAGAAAAAAAATATTTTTACACATTAAGATTTTTTAAACTGTATTAATAATTGTTAAATTTAAATATTTTTTTATATTTTCATTACCCATTTAATACAGAGTAAAAAGCAAAAAAAATTAACTCTCTATCTTTAAAAATAACTGTTTTGGAGCAAAAAATGTAGAATGATGCAGAGTAGCTGAATGGGCAGTTCATTGCTTTGTGCTTATTTTTGCTAAAACTTTGAGGTGCTATAATTCTGAAACTAATTGTCACAAAGAGATAACATTTGGTATATGTTTTTATGTCCTTGTACAGAACAAACTCACCAAGTTTCATTAAAATTTGCCAACCTTGGGTGACGACCCCTGGATGATCTGACATGGAATGACCCAGTCAAAAATTTTCATGATTACCTAAGTTCCCCATACGTATAAGTATGATGGGAAACTAAAAATGTCAGTCTATTTTTATCACTCCAGACAAGATAGCAAGCAGAAGTTTCAGCATGTTTGATAATGCACACATCAATGTATGTTAAAATAATTTCAATCCAGTGATTAATTAGAGTGAGGCAGATGGGCTAATTTCTTTGTTGTGAGGGGGAAAAAAAGTTCGATTCAGAGATTTGTTTATTAATTTATTTATTTTCTGTATGGTCTAAACTTTGTAAATTAAAAAATTCTAGAAAACTTTCTTATGCACTACTAGACCCCCCCCCCCACACACCAATTTTTTTTTTTATTTTATTTACGGGTAAGACAGTTTCTAATACTAACACACCACTCACTAAAAAAAGTAATTTTAAGTACTGTTTTCCTTTAAGTTATTTATTTTTTAATCTTTTAGTGTTTAGTTAAATTTAAAGCTTCACAATACTATCATCATGGCATTTTGTCAAAATATATGTTCCTGGCTTCTATTTTCTACTTATTTTTTTCTGGTATATTTCCACCACAGTGTGTTTTGTTTTGTTAAAAGATAAAAAAGAAAAAGAAAAGAAAAAGTAAGATTGTAAGAAACAGAAAAAAAAAAAAAAAATGTAAGAAATATAGAAAATATAAAACTTTATTTAAAGAAATATAAAGTAGTATAATTTCGCTTTATATAACAGGGTTGCCACTCAAACAGGAGAATGAAATTCTCTGACTTTTCCTAGTTTTCCAGGTATATTCTAAATAAATTCCAGTTTAACCATACATTGACTGTGTTGAGGGCAAAATAATTATGGTGCCACTTGAAAACACAAAAGTTACATGAGACAAAAATTGCATATAGTGATAGCATCTGCCGCTTATAAACGAGATAAGAAATTTCTTACATGACTGGAAAAGAAGCATGGTGGTGTTTAAAAAAATGACGGAAGCTAAGAAAAAAATAAAAAATGACCCTGCATTTGCTATTATTATTATTATTTTTTTGTCAATCACTGTATGAAATTCTCTGACTTTTCCAGATTCTGGCTGAAATATTTAAATTCCCTGACTATTCCAGGTTTTCCAGGTAGCGTGGCAACCCTGATATAATTATGTTCAATATGCTACAATGTTCTCATACTCTTTTATAGGTGCAAATTCTTTTGTGTCCCACTAAATGAGTAATAAATACTACACATGTTACTTTTAATAGAAAACTTGCACTAGGGAACTTTACACGGCTGCCTCTCAAACAAGAAAAATAAATTTCCTAAGTGCACTGGTCTTCATGAGAGTAAAACTAGTTGGCAAAGGTGGATTCTGCTCAGTTCCCCATCATATTTATGTTCTCATAAGTTTCTAGTGTGAGACATGTTATAATCATGTTAAGAGAAATGAATTTGATCAAAGCTTGACACAGTGACAGAATGAAAACCCTGCCTAACAGGCTATCCACCGTTCACTTCGATATATTATGTTATACTAATCTATTAATTTATTTTATCAGGGTCAATTCCGTTGTTTAGTTTTCATGCTACTATTTCCGATGCAATAATCCTCAAATTTCCTTTTTATATGAAAAATTTTCAACTTTGCTATGTTGATAAAATCTTAAATTATGAATAACTTACGAAATTTTTCTATTAGAATATTTCTAGTCAATCATGTTTAAACAAGTATCATAAATGTTATTTTGATGTTGTCTGATATACAGTCAAACTTCGATATAACGCCCCCCGAAATACCGCCAAACCCGTTTAACCGCCACAAATATGGGTGAACAAATCTTCTGAATAGGAACTACAATGTAAAGTATCCTTTATAACGCCAACTCAATGTAGCACCAACTTACATTTCCTAAAAAATTATAACTTTTTGTTAAAATTCGTATTTTATTTTTATTTATTTATTTATTTATTTTCAGTCAAGCACTATGTTATTGGCGCTCTTACCGCAGCCGATTACGCCATGTAAACCTCCTCGCTGTGATAGATTGAAATGAGGAGGAATAAAATTTTATTGAGAAATAAGACAAAGGTTCTTCTAATTTAATGCGTATTTACTCAAACTGTTACGTCAGCGAAAACTTTCTGTCTTTTTTTTCTTTATTATTATTATTTTTTTATTTCAAAATGTCAAAAAGAGTTACTTTTTCAGTTTCTGAAAAACGGCAACTTTGTGAATATACAGAGATGAATCCAAATGCATCTCAACAAAGCATATCTAGTCATTTTACTCTCTTGTGGAAAAATCCTATTCGTAGACGTTGTATTGGCGACATATTATGGCAGCGGGAAAAATGGTTTAATCTTAACAATCCTCGGTCAAATATAAAAAACTGAAATCAGCTAAATATGAAAAATTAGAAGATGCTCTTTACATGTGAATATTTTAGATGAGCGCGAAAAAGGCTAGACACTGAGAACATTTCTGTAACAACAAAAAAAAAAAAAAAAGCTATTTTAAAATATTTTTTTCATTCTTAAATACAAATACTTCGTAGATCGAAATAAAATTCTAGTTATCACATATTCAGTGCTATGATACTCAATTTTTCTGATACTTGCAATATAAGGAAGTAAGTGAATATTTAATTTTATTTCATTTATACAGTTAGGATTATAATTCAATATAGCGCCAAATCCGTTATAACGCTATATTATTATACGTACCGATGATGGCACTAAATCGGGGTTTGACTGTATTTATAATCCTCAAAATGGACGTTTATGCTCAATTTTGCCCTATTCTGCCATGTTAAGTAAATCGTAAATTCCAAATAACTCACGAATTCTTTATATTGGAAAATTCATCGTCAATAATATTCATGCCAGTATCCTAAATAATATTTCAAAAGTGGTGTGACATCTTTACAATGAAAATATCCCTCAAAATTGACATTTATGTGAAATTTTGCTCTATTCTGCCATGTTAAGAAATTCGTAAATTTGCAATAACTTACGAAATTTTTATATTGGAAAATTCATAGTCTATACATTTATGCCACTATCCTAAATGATATTTTAAAAGTGTTCTGATACCTTTACGGTGAAAATATCTCTCAAAATTGACGTTTATGTGAAATTTTGCCCTATACTGTCATGTTAAGAAATTCGTAAATTTCCAATAACTTGCGAAATTTTCTAAGTAGCATGTTTATAGTTAATATGATGTTCATTCCGAATTCAAAACTGATATTTTAAAACTGTCATGACATCTTTACAATAAAAATTTTCTACTTAATGGACGTTTAAGTGAAATTTCGTCCTATTCTCAAATGTTAAGAAAATCATAAATTTATAATAACTTACGAAGTTTTTTAATTCGAATGCTGCAAATGAATAGGGTTCTTGCCAGTGTCAAAAGTAATATTTTAAAACTGATCTGACTTCTCTGCGACCCTTTGTTCTTGAGATATCAAGTACACAGACTAACAAACTAACAGACATCCTACAGATGGACACCATACAAATTTTGTCATTTTCGGATTCCTCACATTTGAAAACGTGTAAAAAAGAAAAAAATACGAGGTCGAAAATTTTCACAATTACCTAAGTTGGCCATACCTACAGTATGATGGGGAACTAATAAATAAATGAATGAGACTAAATGAAAATTTAAATTTTGAAACTCCCCAAAACTTGCTTTGATAACTAATTTATAGTTTAATTTTGAATATTCAAATTACAAAAGATATACAATGTTTGGACACCAAGCCTTCATCCTTGTTAACTTACTGTAAATACCCTATTTTAACCCATTTTCAGCCAATGGTGCGTAAACGCACCATTTCAGTAAATATTTTTTAATTAACACTGTGACGTATATTTTTCACTAATTTTATTTTTCTGCTATTTTTAAGGGTTCTGAAGACATCTATAAAATAATCGTAATTCAATTGGAGTAAACACTTTCTCTTGAGAAATTTTCAAATTACGCAAGTGTACTAACTTGAAACGATTATTGAAAAATTCTCCTTTTTGAAAATGTATAATTATTCCAATTGAGATTAAGCATATGCTTTTAGAATGGATTAATGTTCCAATTTGTGTAAATAGAATACAAATAAAACAAATGTCATAAAAATTTTAGAAATTTTCATTTAAATTTATTTTTTATTTAAGTTTTTTATTTAAATATGCATCATTTTATTTCTTAACTAAAATATCATTTTTCATGCACGAAACTTTTTTTGTGTCTTAATAAATGTAATTTAAGCATATTTCAATAAAAATAATACCACATTTTATAAAATTTCTATGCTTGGCCTAAAATGGGTTAAAATCCCATCTGTAATGTAAACAGATAAAACACAATATTTTCCAATTGTCAACATAGCTAAGTTTATTATGTTAGAGATGGACACAAAAATCTAAGAATTTCTTAAACTTTCAACTAAATTTTGTATTTCCTAATTTTTCCAAGTTTTTGCTTAATAATAATCTTGCTTTAATAATATTTTTTGGTATCATGGTAATCTAAGTATATTTACAATAATTATAAGATGAAAAAAACCTTTTTATACACCATGTTTTTAAATTTTCTGTTGAATCATATAAACTTCACAATTCTATGTATGTATACATTTTAAACTTTTTTTGATGAATTATCCCATATGTCTATAAAAATTTTTAAGTGATAATGATGCCAATTTTTATGATATGCATAATTTTTTACAAATTCTCGTTATTCCCGTTTAAGTAAATGTATTTATTTTCCTGTAGAAAAAAAATGAACTCGTAAATTTCTTTGGCAACAATTAAATTATAAATAAAACTTAAACGGCTAATTTTAAAGCTATTGTGAGGTTATTATTTTCACATTTTATTATTTAATTAAAAGAAAACATTTATTAATTGAATAAAAGTATTAAAAGAATGCATTGTCATCGTGTTCTAAGCTATTCTAAAAGTTTTAAATGTTTAGATAGTAGGGAAATTAGTTAATAATCGATTGTAAGATTTGTACAGGACAAACAAGCAAGAAAGCCAGTTAATAAAAACATGGTAAAATAGAACATGGGTAAGACAAACAGACAAAATAACATTCTGAATATAACTGAACAAAAATCATCAAAAAAAAAAAAAAAGCATAGAGAAGCAAATTAACATTTTTACCTGGTCGAGGAAGTTGTTCATCGGGCATATTGCTTGAATAGTAAGATATACTTGGAGCTAAAAAAGAACATTTTAATATTTTGTAAGCAATTAACAACTGAGTATACATAAAGTATGTTTTCTTAAAAATCTATATTAATAAAACCACACAGAATTGAAAAAAAAAAAAAAAAAAAAAATGTGATACATTTACATTCCAGAACAACAAAATAAAACAGATTTCTTTAACTCTGTTATTTGATTTAATAAAGTGCCAACATATTTTTGTTTTTTCTATTTAAGTTCAAAGTGATGATTTCTCTCATTACATGGCACTATGCTTTTTCTTCCTCTGATTGGCTACATATTTTGCTGTGCTGTAGCATAGTAAAAAAATTTAGAATCCAAATACCTATTTAAGGGCCTGCTTCACTCACTGTCGATGGAAGCCGAAGCTAATGTCATTCTATGGGAAATTTTCTTTACTTATAACTAATTAATGCATGTTTTTAAAATCTGTTTTCACATTCAGAAAATTTCCAACTGTTAAATTGATGGACCTTTTTAAAAAAGATTTTTTTTAATTTTTAATATTTTGTTTTGAAATAGCAAAATGATAAATTTCACATATTGAAAATTCGTATTTTACAGCTTCAAAATAAAACATTAAAAAAAAAAAAAAAAAAATCTATTTTTAAAAAAGGTCTGTCAGTTTAACAGTTGGAAATTTTCTGAATGTGAAAACAGAATTTAAAAATATGTATTAGTTTATTAGTTATAAGTAAAGAAAATTTCCCATAGAATAACACTGGCTTAAGCTTCCGGCGACGGTAAATAAAGAGGGCCGTTAAATTTTTTTGTTCTTCATGCGTATATAATGTTTTGAAAATTAAATGTGTTTCATTCACTTTCAGGTTGATTCTCATTGACATTTATATTTTCTTAAACTATTTTTAAACAATACAGTTCATTGTTTTGAATTATTTATATTTTATTCTGCTTTTATTATTATTAACATTTTAAATTCCTATAATTTTATTCACTTTCATATTTCTTTTACCTATTGTTGATAGTATTTAATAAAAGCCAATATTTTAAGAGCATTTCAGTTTTGCAGTTGATTCAAAGTAGTTATAAATTTTCAATAACTAATTTTTTAATAACTTTCTAGTTAAAAAACAGTGTAGTAAATTCTAAATTCAAACTTTAATTTAAAATGTTACAGCGCAGTTGAATATAAATTGTAAGTTTATTTTAAATTAAAATGATTTGAATTATTAATATTCTTTTATTTACATTTAAATTATCCGTGTATTGAATTATTTGTATTTATATTTTATCTATCCTCTTTGCTTTTAACATTCTTTGCTTATATGATACTTGATTCATTTTATCTATCATTGGCAGTTTAATTAAACTTTAATTTTTGAATAGAATAACAGTGCAGTTTAATTTTAATTTAAAATTTTGATTTTTAATGTTACAATGCAGTCAGTTATAAATTTATAGTACAGTATAGGATCCATTATCAGAAATCCCATTATCCAGAATGCTCCAAAAACCAGAATGCAGAATGCCAACTACCAAAATTTTTATTTATCATAAAATTTAAGAATGAAAGTTATACAATAGCAACAGTCAGAAATATATTTTTACGACTTATTTTCTTTAACACTTTTGCTGTGACAGCCATTACAAACAATGCTTCAAATCACTCGCTAGTGTGTGATCGGCAGCGAATGCGTTAATGCTAAGGAGTTATTCTGGGGAAATATGGTGAGGACAAAATTGTCCAAATAATGACTTGATAATTTTGCAAATTTAGGTTAGAAAATGAGTTTTTATGGTATTTTTTAACAGATAAACATTTATAACTCATGCTCATTAAAATGCCCAATAGAAGATGAATTTTATGCTTGAACTCATGTCCCATGCATGAAGTCCCAATTGTTATGAAAATTTTAAATAGTTTTTATTATTTTTAGAATTCATTTCATAAAATATTTAGTATAATGTGCTAAAAATCTATGAAACATATATTATACATATACACTATAACCAAAAAACTATCATAAAAATGTTTCCAAAAACCAAATGAAAGGGTTTTACTCTCAAGTCTAAAATTAAATTATATACATTCATTTTTCATTTTATATTAATTTTATTAATATTTATAGTTTAAAATTGTAACTAAGAATGTTTTTATTTTGTGGAAATAATTTATTAAATGAATAAATCTACAGGTAATGTGTTTGTATTATTCATGTTTATCACTGCTATTTATGAAATTATTTCGTACCATTTTTATACATATAGTAAAGTGTTCCGAATTACGGAAAAATCCCTTATCCAAAATACCCCAAGTCCCAAGGCTGTGTAAAATGAAAGCAATACATATAAAATAAATATAAATTAAAATTAATATAGTACATTTATGATTTTTAATTACTTACACTTGTATTTATTATTATGGTAACAATTACTATTTCATGTTTGTTACCATGCTTGGCATTTATCATCATGTTTGCAACGCATTTTGTATTTATTCTCATAGTTGTGCAAGTATCAAGTATACTTATAAATGCAAGTTATTTAAAATATGTTGTAACATTTATGTTTTAAAGATAATATTGTTAATGGTTTAAATAATAATTGTATAGGTAACATGTTATTATGAACAGTAAATGACTTTCACACCACCATTTATAAATAGTAATTTTCAACAAATTTAATTGCAGATAAACATCACAAAAGAATACTATTAAAAAATAGTGGTACAAAGACTACACACAATCTATTATAAATTGGGCACCTAAATGATAGTAATAGTGCATTTAAGCTTAATTCCTATAAAAAATTGCAAAAGATATATATATATACAATATATAACACTTAAGTTTTAGTTTATTATGTAAATATGAAGCTTTTTTATTTATTTCATTATAAAATCAACATTTTTATCTGAAATTTCCTGAGTGTAGTTGAAGTTTCATGACTCTCCCCTCCCCCCAGATTTAGTCACAACTCCATGACTTTTAAAACAAAATTCCCTGTTGCTAATCATAACAGGTGTATTAGAATGATGTGTGATACAACTAAAAAATGTTAGTGAAAACATGCTGTTTTAAATGCACTTATATATAATATGCAGTTTTTTTTTTTTTAAATAGGGATGCATAAAAAATCTATATGGATATCTTGTAATTTGTGGTAATGATAACGCAATATTTCATATTGTATGGTTACAAAACCTTAGGTATCGGAACAATTTCAAATATCACCTAAAAAAACTAAAGTACCAAATACTTGGTGTTTGATATTTAACAACTATATCAAATCAAGAAAAACAGGTCTTTGGGTGAGATATACAATTGAGTGATACGTGAGTCAAAAATCTAAGTTTCAATATCAAATACAGATTAAAAACAAATAAGTTATATACTGTGTTGTAATAATATAAAAGTTTGTTGAAAAAAATCAATGTCTTACTTATCACTATTAGTGAAAAAGTAGTTTTTATCATAGGAATCTCTCTAAATATTATTTTCTTTATCTCTATTCCTATCAATTATTTTCTTACACAATTTAATTCTAGAAAAGTGTGGAGCGATACAAGATGGAGATGTGTATTTATAAGGCTGAGTTAGTATCAATATTTCAAATGATACTATTATTGGTAACCTACGAAAACATAAACAAAAGTGTTTCCAACTTTAATATTAGAAAATTAAAATTTTTTATAATTTTAATTCAAACTTTCACAAAAACATCCAGGGCAAAAACATGAATGTAATATATTTTGTTAAAGAGAAACATTTTAACTGAAATTGTAAAGTTAATTGAAATTACACTCTTAGGTGGCCCTCAAATGCTTAAATGGTGAATATAATAGTATGCATTGTTGATATAAATAGGTAGAATATTGCTGATTGAAATAGGTAGAATTTTACTAAGATGATCTGCCTAACTTTTTTTCCCCCTGCAACTATACATTTCAGGAATAGGCAACGAATTTACATCAAGGTGAGACTACACAAAAATTTGTATGAAATTTAGTGCATTAATTCTTGAGCTACAAATGGCAGAAAATGTTTGTCTCACACACACACGCAGACAGACATTTTCTAAAAAGGGGTCAAATCGTTTTCTAGACCTCTCAAAACATGTAACAAGGTCCCCACTCAATTTCAAAAATAAAATTCCCTGACTTTTCCAGGTCTATTTTTAGAAAATTCCAGTCATAAAATTTAGTTCGCAACATAAAAAATAGCTCACGGTATAAGACAGAACATACCTCGCGACATAAAAGACAACATAGTAACGTGACTTGCGATATAAATTGAATGCTCAAAAAGCATTTTCCAGGTTTATAAATCATTTTTCCAGGTTTTTGAGCAATATTTAAAAATTTCCCTGATATTTTCCTGACTCAAAGATGAAAATTTTTATAAAGCCAATACATTCGAACTCCATTATAATGAATTAATTGTTTCTTCGATATAAGTAAATTAAACACATTCCAAGTTCCTCAGAGCTTTCCTTTGAGAAAAATCATCATTACTTTATCAAAAGTTCACGTTGTTCTTACAAATTTAAAATCTTTCCGTTTAAACCTCAAGAATTACAATAAATAAGATCTAGAAATTGCCTTTTAATAATTAAAAATTTAAAAAAGAAATATTTAAAATCAAATTTGTAACTTATCATGGCGTTTTGAAGAATATTTTCCTTGAAATGGTTGCAGAGATAAGTTATGGGGCGTGTTTAATTTGTAACTGTGCTGCAAGCATAAAATCTTCGACAATGAGCGATAATGAAGGGTTTGTTGTGCTTTTTACATTAAAAAAAAAAAAAAAAAAAAAATGTAAATAAAAAGAAATTTTTTAGTGTGCATAAATGATATTTTTGGCTGCTGAAGAAATATTTTTGAGTTTATTAACTGGCAATGCTGATATTATTACGCTGTGGCTTTAAAAGTAGTTTGTATTGATTTGATTCCGGTCCTGGCAATTTCATCAGATTAAGCGGCAGTTACTATATTTAAAATTTTAAACTTTTTTTAATTTAAATAATTTGAGAAAATTTAATTTATTGCATAACAATACTTTTCAATGTATATGTGTTTAGGGTTGGCTAGATTCTGCCCGATCTGAAAAAAACCCAGGCGGGTTTTTTCAATAAAACCCACTTGGAAAAAACCCAAGAAAAAGCCCAAATGGGTTTTTGCAAAATCCTTGTTTAAAATTGTACTTTTGTCTAACTTACAATAAACATACAAATATAAAACAAATATTATATACATTATTAGAATATGAACAATGAATTTTCAGAAATATTGGAGATGCTAAAACTGCTCTATAAAAAAAAATCCTGAAAAATTCCCCATGAAAGAAAAAATGTATAATTATCTTATTAAAACAGAATTTAAAAAAAAATTATATTAAAAAAATAAAAGCAAGAAAAAAAAAAAACAGTTGTTTGTCAATATAAAGAAAACTGTAGGACTCGAGGAATGTAAAATATAAATAAGTACAATAATAAAAGAACTTTTTATATACCATGGTTTTAAATTTTCTGTTGAATCATATAAACTTGACAATTCTATGTATTAATAAATACTTTTTAAAAAAATTTCTGGTAAATTATCCCATCAACTTGAAAGAAAATGATCAAATACATAATAAAGAGAGCAATTACAAGAAATTTTCAAACATTTATGAATTAAATAAAAATATTAAAAGAATGAATTGTCATCGTGTTCTGAGCTATTCTAAAAGTTTCAAATGTCTAGCTAGTCAGGAAGTTAATTAAAAATCATTTGCAAGATTTGTACTGGACAAACAAACAAGAAAGCGAGTTAATAATTACTATATGATAGAGAACTTTTTATTAACCATGTTTTTAAATTTTCCATTGAATCATAGCTATAGAACTAACTATATTAGCACTTTATCAATGCGCATGAAATCTTTAAAGTGATAATGGTGTCAATTTTTGTGAGATGCATAATTTAACTTTTTACAATTTTTTAACGCACACATTTAATTAAATGTATTTATTTTTATGTCAAAAGAAAATGAACTCGTAATTTTTTTTTTTTTTTTTTGGCAACAATTAAATTATAACTAATATTTTAATGGCTATTTATAAGGCATTAGGAGGTCATTATTTTCATATTTTAATTAATTATAAGAAAACTATCAAAAATCGGACTTCGAAGTATTGGGTTGTGAGCTATTGTGAAATTTTCAAAATGTCTAGCTAGTAAGGAAGTTAGTTGAAATTTGATTGCAAGATTTGTACCGGACAAACAAACACGAATAGAAGTTAATAAAACATGGAGTCATTCCGTGTCAAATCAACACAAAAAAGTGGCATTTTTAACCTGACCCCCTCAGATATTTATGAAATTGGGCTCATTTATTTGTTACAGAGATATGAATGCATACCAATTAATAAGTCCCTATCTCTTTTATTTTTTGATATACAGGGCTGCAAATGTGGGTAAAAAGTGCAAATTTTCAAAATTCTTGTGTTACAAGTGTTCTTATATCTTGTTTCCTAATTGTCTCAGAGATATAAGTTTGGTATCGTTAGAAAGCTTTCAATACAGTCTTTCAAATGATATATCACATGCACATATTTTTAAAACTTTTCATTTCAAGGTCAAACAAGTTGACCTTTGACCTCCAATATCTCAAAAAACGTATTTTCATTTTTATTTTAAAAATTATATGTTATTCTTACGTTTATTGTCTATAATTACTGTGAATTTCAAAATGGGAATACCACGGGATGCTGAGTTATAAATTAATATGCAACCCTAAATCAGTATTTTCATACTAACATGACGTATGTCTTACGCATATTTTGTTCCCTAATTAACTTACAGATATAAGATTGGTATCACTAGAAAGCTTATAATACAGGCTTTCAAATGATATCTCACATGTATATGTTTTTAGAATTTTTCCTTTTAAGGTCAAACATTGTGACCTTTAATATCTCAAAAGACATTTATTTATTCTTCTTTTAAAAATTATATGTTATTCTTATATTTATTATCTATAATTATTGTAAGTTTCAACACGGCACAGCCTAGGGATACTGAGTTATAAATTAAAATGTGACCATCCATCAGTATTTTCATACTAACCTAACCTAAGTTTTACAAAATAAAGGCCGTCCCATAATGAAACTTACAATAATTATAGATAATAAATGTAAGAATAACGTATAAAATTAAATATTTATATATTAAATACTTATATTTTAATTATTAAATACTTATATTTTTAAAAGAAATTTAAATGTGTACTTTTTGAGATATTGAAAGTCAAAGGTCAAAATCTTTCACCTTAAATGAAAAAATTAAAAAAAAGTTTTTTCCAACCCTGGCTATGTTTATGCATTTTTTAAGGGACCATTCAAAAAAATATGTAACTGAAAAAAGTATAACTAAAAATTTATTTTAACCCACTGATATATAAAATATGTCTATAATAACAATATAAATCTAATACATTTCCATGATTTTTCTTTTTATCTGTTCGATTACGATAAATTTTAAATAAAATTTAAAATAATTTAACTATCAAACAATAGTAACAAATAATTTATTTAATATATATGCAATCATATTTAGTGTTGATACAGGAATATTCAATTTTTTTGCTTATTGAACTCTGTTTAACACATTCCCTGCAGATCTTACGTTACTGCCATTTGAAACAATACTGCCCATTACGCGGTGGCGCATGATCGGCCCCGAATGTGTAAATGCATTATTTTTATAAACTTTTCATAAGACCTCAAGATTATTTTTTAAAGACAAAATCTTTAGTTTTCTAAGTGAATACGACATTCATTCAAACAATTAAAAGCAAAAGGAATACTTGTTTCTCCAAAGGTAAAGATGTTAATCCGTTAGTGGTCACTAGTTGGTCGATTTGCCGTCCATCCTTCAGTGTTGCCAGATTTTTTTATTCAATAGCCCCCAAAAATTTTTAGAAGCGGCATTTGATATACATAAAACGCAAATAAGAAACGTCGATCACATCACTTCTTAAAATTATTGGTGACAGTTAAATAAAAAGTGTGCTGTCTATAGCGACTACTAACAAGTTAAGTGAATATGTTGAAAGAGAAAATCTTCAAGTATCTTATTCAAGTTCATTTACTGTACGAAAATGTGCAATAAATCTGCAAATTTACAAAATGCATGTAAAAATGTGAGGGGTTTCCTTTAATTTAAACCCATTCTTGGAAAAAAAAAATATATATATATATATTAAAGGAGACGGTGAGAAGTCAAAACAATCAGTCACTTTCCCTTCTCTCAAAGAAATCCTGGGTAATTGTATACCTATTAATCAACCTTATCCCCACACCTTCTAAATTTTCTTAGGCTACCAATTCAGGTAGCACTGAGTATACTACAGTTCCATTCCATGAAAAGGTAATCAGTAAAGATAGGAAAAAACATACACACAGTATTTTTTTAAATTCTGGAATGAATTGCAGACTTGAAATACTTAAAGGAAAAAACATACAAGTGAAATTAACAATTTACTTATGCCACATAAACAAAATATTTTAACATTAGAATACAATGGAACGTTATGGTACCAAAATTAAAAATATTTACAAAATGAGAAAAACGTATAAAAAAGTGTTCCGCTAAGATTTCTTAAGCTCATACCAAGGATAAAGATTCTATTGCAACAAAATTTTACAGCTATTTATAATATTACAAAATTAAATATAAAACAAATCATAAATTTACTTTTTCCTTCAGCAGCACTGGATCTGTTAACTTCCATTTCCCGACATATGCTTTTCCAAGCTGTGTATAAGTAAAATGTTGTTAATAACAATAATAGTAAACGTTTAATCTTTATATATATATAAATATATATTTATAGCAATATTAAATAATGTAATAAAAATATTAAACCATTTTCCCTCCTTTTTGCCTAGCTATAAAGAAAGGATTGTGAATGTTTAAAAAGGCACCTTAACACAATTAAAAAATATTTAACTCACACATCAAATTATTATAAAAACACTATTTGAATCTTTTGATACTCATTGGACACCATCATCTGTTGCTCTGCAGAATAAAATTAACTGAAAAAAAAAAAAAGAGTGTAATCCTGCCTTGTGTTAATAAATAAGTTGAAATTAATATAGTGTTTTGCAGTTCAAAAACTTTTAAATCTCCCAAGTAATTTATTTACTCAAAAATAAAAACTTAATCTGAAATGGTTATCTATTTCTCAAACTAAATAATTAAAAACCACGTGCGAAATAACTATTTCTTAGAACAACAAGATAAAGCTCGGTGGCTTTCATTAATTGACGAGACCTGATGATGTGCTAGTAAATAAGCACGAAACATGTTGTCTAACTGTCTTTTAACCTTTTAAAATTCTTTTAAATATTTTTAACGTGCCTTTTACAGCAGATTTTACTCTTTTAAATAGATATTTCTCAAACTACATTAGAAGCTCTGAAATATCTTTTCTTATAGCATACCTGAAAAATATTCAAAGAGAAAAAAAAAAAAAAATAAATAAATAAATAAAAATCTGGAATGTAAACAACTACTCAACTTCCATTACTAACTATTATAGGGTAAGTGCACCAGTGATTGACACTTTTAGAGCAATCTCTGTTTTTTTTTAATGTTCTATTCATCAGAAAATATTTTTAGAAATCTTAAGTTACATATGGCATGAAACACATATATGTTAATACACATTCAGAACCACATATATGTTAATAATTACAATATAAAAAGATCTTTTTATATACCATGTTTTTAAATTTTCTGTTCAATCATATAAACGCTACCGAAGGCAGCGGGAACCCGGAGCAATTGGATAAATTTTTAAAAAAATTCATTGCTCTCGTGTTTTGAGCTATTATAAAAGTTTCAAATATCTAGCTAGTCGGGAAGTTAGTGAAAAATCGATTGTAAGCTTTGTACTGGTAACGCTGCCGAAGGTAGCATGTACCCGAAACATTTGGTTAAAAATATTTTAAAAATGCATTTTCACTGTATTCTGAAAGTTTCAAATGTCTAGCTAGTCAGGAAGTTAGTTAAATAAATTTTCTGTTGAATCATATAAACGCTGCTGAAGGCAGTAGGGACCTGAAACAGTTGACTAAAAGTATTAAAAAAAATGTATTGTTACTGTATTCTGAGCTATCCTGAAAGTTTCAAATATCTAGCTAGTTGAGAAGTTAGGGAAAAATCGATTGCAATCTTTGTACTGATAACGCTGCCGAAGGCAGCAGGAACCCGAAACATTTGGCTAAAGGTATTAAAAAAATGCATTTTAACCGTATTCTGAACTATTCTGAAAGTTTCAAATGTCTAGCTAGTCGGGAAGTTTGTTAAATAAATTTTCGTTCGAATCATATAAACGCTGCCGAAGGCAGTAGGGACCTGAAACAGTTGACTAAAAGTATAAAAAAAATGTATTGTCACTGTATTCTGAGCTGTCCTGAAAGTTTCAAATGTCTAGCTAGTCGAGAAGTTAGTGAAAAATCGATTACAAGCTTTGTACTGGTAACGCTGCCGAAGGCAGCAGGAACCCGGAGTAGTTTGTTAAAAATATATAATAAATGCATTTTTACCGTGTTCTGAACTATTCTGAAAGTTTCCAATGTCTAGCTAGTCGGGAAGTTAGTTAAATAAATTTTCTGTTGAATCATATAAACGCTGCCGAAGGCAGTGGGGACCTGAAACCGCTGACTAAAAGTATTTAAAAAATGTATTGTCACCGTGTTTTGAGCTATCCTGAAAGTGTCAAATGTCTAGCTAGTCGGAAAGTTAGGAAAAAATCGATTGCAATCTTTGTACTGATAATGCGGCCGAAGGCAGCGGGAACCCGAAACAGTTGGCTAAAGGTATTAAAAAATATGCATTTTAACCTTATTCTGAAAGTTTCAAATGTCTAGCTAGTCGGGAAGTTAGTTAAATAAACCTTCTGCCGAATCATATAAACGCTGCCGAAGGCAGCGGAACCTGAAGCAGTTGACTAAAATTATTAGAAAAATGTATTGTCACCGTGTTGTGAGCTGTCCTGAAAATTTCAAATATCTAGCTAGTCGGGAAGTTAGTTAAAAATCGATTGCAAGATTTGTCCCTGACAAACAAACACACAAGAATCGAAGTTAATAAAAACATGGTAAAATACATACATTTGATAACAATATATATATATATATATTTTATGAATTCTTATTTGACACTCACTCAATGTTTCAGTAACTGACACTGCCAGTTTTTCCTTTTACCAGTAATTGGCACCTTATGTTCCAGTGTTTGACACTGCTAGTTATTCATTTTACCAGTTATTAGCACCCTATGCTCCAGTGTTTGACGTAAAATGTTAAAATTCTTATATGTAAAATATATGTATATATTATTTTTCTTATTAATTAATTATTTCGGGATAGATGCCAATTACAGGAGCATGCCAATCACTGGAGCACCGACCATACATATAATATTTTTGGAGATGGGTAAATTTTGCATCTTCTGACCACAGTGACAAATCAGACACCTAGCAATTTTCCTGTAAGAGCACACTAATACATACATTGTAAAGAATGTAAAAAAGAACATACATTGTGAGTTTTTAAAAAAAATAGTAGATCTGTTTTTTTAAATACCAAACTCTGTCAATTTTCCTATATTAACCAAGTAATTCATATAGAAGGACATCCAAAAAGGGGTGTAGATAGCAAATTAAAAAAAAAAAAAATGTAGCCACTTTTGAGATATCTGTATTGGAACCCACTTCAGACTTTTACCAAAAATTTCACAAACTGCTCTCTAGAGACCAACAATTACATTTGAAATGGCATCTAATAGAGAGCTATGACTTTGTATGGAGGGCAGCCCTTAGCAGGACACTGAAAGCTAGGGCACATCGAACCATAGATATAGTAATATATATAGATCTATCATCCCCTTGTTATCGAGCAAAAAGTTTTGATGCCGAAAAAAAGTTCTAAAAATCAGCCATTAGAGAGTATTGAAAAAACGAATAAAAAGAAAAATGAATATGAAACTGTATCTGGAGTTTTTGATTCATCTTTAGTAAATAAATTATTCATAAATTTTATTTACTAAATTATCCGTGTGTATGCCTGTGTGTGATTTACTCGGGGAAAGGCAGCCATTAGAGTGACTTTTCCTGAAAAAAAAAGGCATCACTTTTCCCCTCTGGCTGATCAATCTATGTCTTATTACTATATCTATGCATTGAACAGGTATATTATACCCAGATCCAAACGCATCCTTAAGAGGGGACAATACCTAATCCCGAAGACAGCCGTTGCCAATGTTATTCTATGGGAAAATTTGTTAACACAATTACTCATTACCCAATGTATTTTTTTTTAAATTCTGTTTTCACATTCAGAAAATTCATAACCGTTAAATTAGTACTCATTTTTGAAAAATTGATTATTTTAAATTTTTACATTTTAATTTTGAGGTCAAAAATGTGATTTTTCACAAATTGCATTTTTCTCATTTTTTAATAGCTAAAGCTAAATAAAATACTAAAAATTTTAAAAATCAGTTTTTGGAAAATAAATACTAATTTAACACTTATGAGTCTTCTGAATGTGAAAACAGAATTGAAAAATATTCATTAGGGAGCAAGTAATTATGGAAACAAATTTTCCCATAGAATAACATCGGCCAAAAGCTGTCGGTGAGATTAGGTATTGTCCACTCTTAAGAGAAAACTCTCGTAGCTGAAGCAAAGTTCAGAGAAATTTTATTTTTCCGACTGAGTGAAAATAATGCCTGGACCGGGAGTTCAAACCCAGATCATTGACTTACAAGGTCAAGGCTCTACCGATTGAGCTATCCAGGCCGACAACCGGTCAGCATTACTGACTCAGACAACCTTTTAGGCAGAAATATCTGGTCTATCATATAGATAGCTCAACAGAAATAAGCCACAGATAATGGAAATTACCTGCGGCTTATTTCCCGTTTCCATTACCTGCGGCTTATTTCTGTTGAGCTATCTATATGATAGACCAAATATTTCTGCCTAAAAGGTTGTCTGAGTGAGTAATGCTGACCGGTTGTCGGCCTGGATAGCTCAAATGGTAGAGCCTTGACCTTGTAAGTCAATGATCCAGGGTTCGACTCCCGGTCCAGGCATTATTTAACTCAGTCGGAAAAATAAAATTTCAATAAATATGGTTTTCTTCCAATCAGTTGATTGTGGATTTTAATAAAAAAAAAAAGTTCAGAGAGCTAATATGATGAGTTGAAGAAAATCCTTAGAGCTGTTTTTTCAGAAATGCCCTTGCGAGACCTAAATAAAAACCACTTTTTGGGGCTCACAAAGACATGTAAAATCAGGTGGAAATTCAATATCAAAATTTTTGACTAAAAACTATATTTCTGAAATAATAAACAAATAACTAAATTTGATTATGAACAACATAGGAATAATTTTGAGCTACATGCCAATATTGTGCTTGCAAAAAGAAAAAAAAAAATCTGGAGTGAATTCATTCGATTTTCAAAACATTTAGTAATTAATGAGTATTCCAAAAAATTTAAATTAGAGAATAAATCAGAAAGTAAAAAAGGGGGAAAATATATAGTGTCTGAGTATTTCTCCCTGAATTCATATGTTTTGTGTACATTGGGCTGTAATGTATCTGAATTCTTTTGTGTGCCCTTATAAAAGAAGTAATAATGTACACAAACATTAATAACAATCATGTTGTAGCAAAATTTTAAAACATAATATGTAAATTCTTTCAAATATCTTTATAAAAGAACTATAAGTAATATGCACAACATTTCACACAATTTCCATACTTAGCAAAACAATACAATGTACAAAATTAATAAGAAAACACCAAAGAACTGGCATTTTTAATAACAAATATAAAACTTTGAATAAACACCATAAAATGCAATAAACTCGTAACAATTGTTTCAGGTAAAAAAAATACATGACCCTTCGTCAGACGGACAAAGTAGGCACGAGTGCTGCAATCAAAGTGGCACGAAACAGCCTGATGAAGGGTCGTGTGTTTTTTCGACCTGAAACAATTGTTGTGAATTTATTGCATTTTATGGTGTTTATTGAAAGTTTTATACTAATTACTTTTTATATAATATACAGTTTTTCTATTTTAAACTTTTTAACATTATTAAAACAAATTTTAATACTTTAAGTCCATGGACTACAACTGTATAAGAATTCTACTTTGTACTCCTGTAAAAGAAATACAAGTTTCATACTTATGAAAATCTATATATCTCTTGTAACGATGACCTACAATCACTGACAGTAATAAAGGATCTGTCAAGTCCCTGGGCTTAGGAGGTCCCTAATTGGAAACCAAAAAGATCTAAGATTTTTCGAAGTTAAATATATTTTTATAAGCAACTATGATAATATGCAGAAGCTTTGTCACTTCGCAATTTTATTGTGTCAGCAATATAGGGTTCAAAATAAACATGTCAAATAATTCAGATGCATAATCTTGGTAAAATTATTCATATTAACTTTAGATTTAAAGTATGACAACTTTTCTAATATAATTGTACTAATTCATTTCTTTAAAGATAAATCTATAATTTGATAAATCATAAATAGCTGGAATTGGACTTTTTAAAACATCAGGAATTATTATTTGACGGAGGTCCCTTCTTTAACCCTTTCAGCATTAGCCGTTTTTCAGTATATGCATTTAATATGACTAGAGATGTAAAATTTCTGGAAATTTTGAGGCGGTGGAAAAAAAAAAAAGGTTTCTTAATAGTTATAATATCTTAGAAAATATAAAGTGTTAGACATTTAAAAATGCATGCAATCCATATTATATTTTCTTAGCAGAAATATATAAAAAACTTTTACTATTAAAAAAAGAGCCTTTCTGTTTCATAACTGCCAATACCTTTCCTTTTACAAAACACCAAAACTACTCAAATCATCATTCAACCATTTTGCATAGGGTGTGCATTTCTATGGAATGTTCATCTCCCAGTAGCATTGATTCAGTGAATTTAGATTAGAATTAACTCAACCAAAAAAAAAAAAAAAAAAAAAATTATCAACATGAACACGATTTCTTTTATACATGAAACCTAAAAACTAAATAAAATTTAATAATTCATCTGAAAACCATGCAAAACTCTTTTAAGTTAATAATATAAATTTTCATTGCCAGAAGTTGGTAAATCATTAAAAAATAAATAAAAATGCAGTTACTGATATACTGAATTAGTTTTACATTTTGTTTATATAGGAATCTCGATTATTCCAGAATTTTTATCATTAATTTAATTTAATAAAAGAAATAAAAGGTATGCATGCAGTTTATAATGTACTTTTTTTTTTCCTAAATCATTCCTTGATCAAAAAATATGTGTGCTATAAGTTTTAAGCCTTCATATGTCTGTATATATCTGTCAGTAACACTGCAATTTCCAAATGATTCAGTATAAATAGTGAGGATCACATTCCAAAAATCTCTAAATAAGTTAAAAAATTAAAAATCTGAAAAATGGATTAATAGTTTTTAACTAATTATGCTTGTTAAGACTTCAAGAGTAGAAAAATATGCTTTAAGTTTAATATATATATGTATATCAGGGTTCGCACTAAGGAAAAAAAAAATGAGTTGGATTCTCCCACTCTAACAAAAAAATTAAGTGGGATTTTTAAAATCTAAGTGAGATTTTTTAACTTTAAGTCAGTAATTACATTTTACAGAAAAAAAGTATTTTCAAGAAGTACGCAAATTACAGACAGGTGATTGCTGAAATTAGAAATTAGCTGAAAATTTTTCGCTAATGATTGATTGAATGATTAGTTGAATATTGATAACGTCACTTTCAATAAACCGATGACATAAACATTTATATATATAGTTTTTATCTGCATTAAGCATTTTCAGGATTTTTCATTAGCGTAAAAAAAATTCTTCAATATACCTGCAATAACTTTTATATCCATCCACATAAAATCTTATTAAAATTTCACACCGAGAGAAAAACAAATTTTTCAAACAAATATAGAATATGATTTTTATGTATGTACATTAATCATTCATATAAAAGTAGCAGTAGCTAATTATTAGTTTCAAACGTGCATGAAACCAACTGAGAATTAATTTTCCTACCTGAAAAATCTATTCTTCATTTCCCCCCATGTTTACAAATTTGGTATAGATATGACACCCCATAAAGATTTAATTTAATTGAGAAAAAATAAATAGATTAATAAAGTTCAGCACTAAAGGTCTAAAAATAATTACATATGTCGGAAATATTGAGCACTTCTATTGCTGTATTGTCTCTAGACTTGATCATCGATCACAATCCGGATTCTGGAGATGGGAAAAAAAAAGGGGGGGGGGGATTAAAGAAATAATTACAGAGTAAGAAATATTAAACTCTTTCAATTCTACTTCTAGAATCTAATAAAGCAAGTTTAAAATGAATATTATAAATATAATTTATGTTGCAGATGGGTAAAGATTGGGAAACAAGACTTCTGCAGAACATTTGATTGCTGATCACTAGATAGATATAAATAAAGGGGGAGGTGGGCAAAAAATAATTACATGAGGCAGAAATATTTAACAATTGTATTTCTTTACAGGTTCTAGAATTTCATAAAGCAAGTTTGAAATAGATATTGACATTCATGTTGTGAATGGAGAAAGATTAGGAATCGGAAGCTTTTGTAGAACAGTTAATCACAGATTGTTCCATTTTTATTTATTTATTTTTTAACAAACAATATCCGCGATTTTTTTAAACACGGAAAAAATAAATTCGCGGAGTTCAATGAATTAGATTTTTAAAAAATATCGCGGGAAAAGAGCGCATGTGAAATTTTTTTAATATTGCGCAATTTCCGCGATCTCGCGCAAACCCTATATATATATATGATTTTATTTGTATTTTTTATTGCCTTTCTTTGATATGTGTACATACATATATTTAATCATGGGAATATATAGTATGTTTATAATTATATCAAACAAATTTCTGCTTATTATGATAAAATTTCAACCTGACTTGTTGACAAATTGAAAACTAAACCCGACCACTTGCACCTAAAACCTGACCTACATGAAAAAAAATTAACTCAATCTAATCCAAACCCAACCCACAAAAAAAAGTACATCAATCAACCCAAACTGAACCTAACCCATAAGAAAAATAAATCAGTCAATCTAAATCGAACCTCGCATGCAAGAGAAAAATGTAGTCAACCTGACTCAAATCTGATCACAGGTCGGGTTCGGATAATATCGGTTTATCTGACTTGATGATTTTTAATATAAAAATTATTACCTCAGACGTAAAGGACATAAATCAAGTAAGTTTTTGCATATACAGTATAACTTGGATAATTCGAAGTTGAAGGGACCAGAGAAAAATTCGAAATATCCAAAAATTCGAATTACATATACTATTTTGTCAAAAAAAAAAAAGAGATATATTTAAAAATTTAAACTCTATGATCGAAGATTTAACTCATAAACTCTATATCTAAGAATACTGCTACTCCCCCCCCTCCCCCCATTAAATCAAAATTTTTTACGAGCTTAATTATTCAACATTTTTTAAAAATAGTCAGATATTTTTGATTTTTTCTTTAAGTACAATATTTGTGTCATAGCATATGACTTTATACAAAAATAGAATCTACTATATTAGACACGACTTTCAATTAAAAAAAAAAAACCTCAAAGTTCATGTACATTCACCATATCTTCTGATGCACTGGCCAGGATCTTCTCTTGTATTTCCTCATCCTTCTTTTAAAAGACTGTTAAGATATATAATGAACTTTAGCTGAGAAAAATCTCGGATACAAATTTTACTGAAATATTTTAAAGGGAATAGTATGAAAAATTCGAATTATCCAAAATAAAATTTGAATTATCCATGATTTTTTAACATTATTTTAATATAAAATTCAAGGGACCAAGTAAAAAATTCGGATTATCCAGAATTTCGAATTAAACAAGTTCGAATTATTCATGTTTCACTGTATATATTTTTTGTAAATAATGAAATAAATTTTTTGACAAAAAGTTGCTTAGGGTTTTTTTTTTAAACTATTACATGCATTTATACATATATGTATATGTGTGTTTGTGTATATAGTATACACACACACATTAAAATAATACAGTTACACAAGTTTAAGGACATATATTCAAGAATAAAGACAAAAATATAATGGTACTTGAAAAGAATAAGTAATTTCAAATGCATGTAACGGGAGGGACGTCATTATAATACTTAAATATTTCAGAATTACCATTTGATTATATGATCAAAACTTTATTTTTGAAATATGAACATTATCAAAGTTAGTGTTTTCATGTAAGGATACTGAATATGAAAAAATATCTCAAGGAAAAAGCATCGGAATGTAAATATAAATTTCTAAATACGTTACTTTATGCTAGAAATTTCAAAATTTTCAATTTTCCTGAGTGGAAATAAACCCCTTTGGAAAAAAAAAACTAAAAAAACTTTTTTTTGCCACCAAAATTTCTGGGTTTTTTCAGACCATTCCCATCTCTAAATATGACTCATAAAATTACTAATACTATGCACCTTATAAATATGAGAACTGTATACTATGGATATTTATTAATCTTATTTTACTGAAAAAAAAAAAAAAGTTCTTTAGAAATTTAGTTATACTAGTCTTTCCTTTTGACTATGCATGATGGAAAAAGACATACTTAACACTTAAAGTGTTAAATAAACCTACTATCTTTAAACAAACCTTAAAAAACAATGATGAACTGAAAATAGATCTTTTACAAAAATCGGCATCTTAAACAGTATCCTAAAAAAAATGAATGACTTTAAAAGCTTTTCTTCGAAAAGTTTGAAGGTGAAAAGAGCAATCAATTATTAGCCGCATAAAATACCATATTTCACCAGTCACCAAACAAAAGCAGAAATTTTACTGATTTGCTGCTACATAATCACTAATTTTGAGAAACACTTTTGTTTGAAAAAAATGGAAATTTTCATCGACTAGTGACAAAATAATTCCTATTTTAGTAATTGTTGGTGAAAAATAATTGCATAATTAACCAATTAGCTGCAATTAAAAGAGAATTTTGTCCATCAGCAGGAAATAATTCCATATTTCTGCATTTGGCTGCAAGATTATTTTTATTTTGATCACCAAATGTCAAAAAAAGCAGATTTTTTTTTTTTTTAAACTCAGTAGGTATTTCAGGTAAAGCAGGCCTAGGAGTGGTAAAACGCTCTTGAAAAAGAGAGAAAAGAGACTAAAATATTTAAAAGAGAATGAAAAGAGACAAGTTTTTTCCTTATAAATGAATATTACAAACAAAGATGTAAAATTAATGCATTTACTGCAGTGGCATAGCAAGGGGAAGGTGGAGAGAGTAGTCACCCTGAGCCTTTGATCATGAGGGGGGGGGGGGCCCTCTGAAGAAACTTATCTTTAAGTATGTATATCTGGTGAAGCTGTCGTGCCATTATTTTCTTCCCTGCAATTCCATTTTAAGTCGTAGGTTCCTGTCTAAGGAATTTTAAAGTACAAAAATGTGACCCAGGAGCAACAACTCCAAAATAAAAAAAAACTCATTTATATTTCTAAAAATCCTAAATAAGGCAGGGCAAATGGGGTCATCAGTGAGAATTTCGTCTCTGGCTTTGACAGTTGTAAGTCTACCACTGATGTACTGTTTTTTTTTTTTTTTTTTTTTTTTTTTTATGAAAAAAAAAAAAAAAAAAAGTGTACAATGTATTGTGTACAAAACTGAATGTCAGCTTGCATCATATGTAAGAAAAATTATCTTTGTAACAAAATTTATAGTAATACCAGAATTACAAGTATTTTCTAAATCTTATAGAATCCAAATGTTTACAGAATTGTTCTATGAAAGGTCTAAATTAAAATGCATCGCAGATGCTGCTAAATTCTAATTCCTGAAAACTGAAATAAGAATAACATGTATGTTACTTAAATGTAAATAATTTTTAATAACACAAAAGATACTAGTACATATATAACGAGGTGGAGAATTCACCAAATATCTTAGCAGCCAGCAATATAAAATTGGAAACTTAGGACAGAATAACAACTACATTACATGTACTACACAATATGCCTATGACAAAATTTTCTATACCGACGACATGCAGTAAAATGAAATTAAATTGTGACCTAAAAATGTTTGTCCAAGTTTGTTACTTTAATAAGTAACAACTCATAAAATAAGCAAAATTTGTATTTACAAAAAAATAAAGTATTATAGTAATTTAGTAACATAAAATATGTTTTAAGCTTAGCATTTCATTTTAAGCTGTTGAATTGACTTACCTATATTCTTAATGAAGAAAACAAACTTAAATTTCGCTATTACTTCATTGCCCTTTGCATGTGGTGAAGGAATAAATATATCGCACCAGGGCAAGAAAAGTGACACAAGTAAAAGATAACGATTTTGAGTTTACAGTAAAAAAATATGTATGATGTGCCCCCAACGGGCAACCTTTTTACTTGAATCTAATTTTTTTTTTCTTTTTTTTTAATTATTATTATTCTGTATTTTACATTCTATATAATACTCGTGACATCCCTCTTTAAGAATTAAAATCTATCACACTGATCTGAAAGTGAATCTTTGAGGAAAAATGGGTAAAGAAAAAATATCATTGGAAAAAGCATGATAAAAAAGCTAGAAAAGAGACTAATTGAACAAAAAAGTGACTAAAAGAGACAAATGTGAAAAAAAGAGAGAAATAGCTAGAATAGCTACCCACTCCTAGGTCTGGTAAAGGCTTTTAAAAAATTGCAATTGTGTTTTTAGTGGCAAAATGTTAATTTGTGTTTAAGGCCGATAAAAACTCAAATTTTATGAATATAAGGAAAAGATAATATATTTTATTAAATAGCATTGGAAAATGATGCAAAAATTAGCATTCGATCATGTGTTTCACAAAATTATTATTATTATTACAAAAAAATGGACCCTGTAAAAAAGTTGGATGAATCTTTGAAAATAAAACAACAATATAAACAGCAAAAACATATGTATAAAAAACCCCAGGCTCTAAGTAAAGAGGAAAGCAGTAACGCTCTTTATTTTATAGAACAGCTTTCCTCATTTAATGTGCCCCTTTCTCGATTGCCTTTTTGTACACTTGAACTTGAAACAGACTAATACTACATAGAATTAAAACTCTTAAAATAATTTTTTGCAGAAGAACATAAAAAGCATACATAACTATGAATGAAATTCTGAAATACTCACAATCATGAATGTATTTTGTTACTTCCCAATGGGGAGATTCTGGACTAGATCTTGGCAAATATTGTCTTCTTCCATTTAAATGATGAAATGGTGGTTTTGAGCTAAAAATAAAAACATTCTATAATATTAAAACAATAAAAGGCTTAAATAAATTAAAAGCAAAGTTAAAAGTGTTTTATTTCTTTTCAAAATGCAACAAAATATTTTGGAACATTGTCATGTTCTTCCTCAATGCTATTGTGACTTGACATTGTTTCCTAATCATCAATATCTTCTTCCATTTGCTTTCTGTTTTTCCACAGCATGGGACATCATCTTGTTTGTATCTTTCTGTGCTCCCTAGGATTTACTAATTTTTATTGCCTAAAGTCTCTAAATCCATGATTAAGTTTAATAAAAATACCACCACTTTAGCAAAAAATGCGCTCAATGAAAATATTAATATCAAATTAAACAAAACAATGAAACTTGATGAATACAAAAACCCGACATATGCTTCTTTTCATAAAACTATTGAAATTAATAATTTTGAATCTTGCAATGGCAATGAGCTCAAAGCTGACGTAAATTGAATGTGGCACCACCTAATTGAGGACGAGCCAGCCAAAGCAAATAACAACACATGCTCCTTCTGGTATGCTATCACAGAAGTTGCCTTTGAAAATGCTGGGTGAATGCCAACCCCCAGTGAAAGTGACTTACGATGAGACCTTAAGTAAGGTTTTAAATCTTTTCTAAAACAATTTATTTTCATAATATCGCTTTAAACATGAAGTTTTTAATTAAATATATTAAAACATTTAAAAAACAACCTTTTCAACAACTCCACGGCATGGATGTTTTCACTGTCAGCCGGGGGATCCCGGTGAAAAAGTTCCAGCGATGACGTGAAGTTGTTGAAAAGGTTGTTTTTTAAATGTTTTAATATGTACAATTTATTTTATTTACAATTTACGATTTAACCAAGTTTTTCAGTTGTCCGAGTTAATGTTGGTCTAGATTAACTCGGATAATTGGGACTCTACTGTGTTTCCAAAAGGTTAGATGATTTCAGATTTGAATAAGTTGAGAAATTGTACAGATATCTCAACTAATTCAAACTAAAATCATTAAACATTTTGGAAGTAATAAAATTAGCGAAACTCAATTATAGCTAAAATAATGTTCTAAAAAGTTTTTTTTTTTTTTTTTACTTTCAATAATATTATTTATTTTAATAAAATTATACATAATCTATATGTCTCATTAATGTATTAAAACCAAAGTAACATAAAAAATGAGATAAAGAATACTAAAATTTTTAAAAGACACATTTAAATTAAAAAATATAAAAACACAAGACAGACATTTCGGCTAAACACTAACCCTCTTCAGTGTCATAAACATACAAAGCACAACATTTACAATAAAGTCATAATACATCAAAACAAGATTAGGTATTCCGGAGAAATAGCTTTAGCCTTTATTCAAGGCAGAATATTGTAATTTAGTAAAAGCACCCTCTAGAAAAATACGGATTTATACATATTTACATTTGAAGCTAAAATTTTAATGTTGTCAAAATCAGGAATATGATCACTATCGAGTGAATGAATTGAGAGTTTCGATCTTAAATCACCTGTTTTATATGAGCAGTTATGTTCCTTTATTCTAATTTCTCCTGTTCTGTCAGTTTCACCGATATACGTAGAATCAATTTGTACATGGGATACTAAAGATTACACTTAAACATTTAAGGGGGGATGACAGTGGGTTTAAAGCAGGGTTGGCAAAGTGGGCCCAGCCCAGAAAAACCCGCCCGGATTTTTCTGGGCGGGCCCACCAACAAAAACCCACTGGGTATTTGCAAATAAGCGGGTTTTTGTTAAAAATTATTTATAATTTACAAATCCCATCTATAAAGTACAGAAAACACCTTACCTTTAAAGAAAAAACTCTGATTTTTATTTTCTAGAAAATAGTATTAAACATAAAAAGTAACTACAGTTATAAATATAATAAAAGCAAGTTTATCTTCTATAATTGGTTCAATTTTCCTTTTCCTGTAAAACCGAAATATTTTTTTTTTTTTTAACAGCGGACATAAATGTTGTCCAGAATCAATATTTAACTAATTAAATTGTTTAGTTTTAAAACTTTATAATAATTTTATTTTAATTTTAGTACCAACATAATTATAAATCTAAAAAAATAAAATTCTCTTCTATAACTGTTTCAATTATTAAAAAACTTAAAAAAAAAAGGATAAAGCAATGCAACTTATTTTTATAATTAAAACTAGTTAGCATAAGTGGACTCTGCTCAATTCCCCATCATATATATGTTCTCATAAATTTCTAGTACAAGACATTCTCTTAACATGATTATCATGTTAAGAGAAATGAATCTAACCAAACACTTGACACAGAGACAGAATGAAATCCCCACCTAATAGGCTATCTATCCACCGTTCACTTTGATATATTTATCTTATTCTAATCTATTCATTTATTTTATTAGGATCAATTTCGTAGTTTCGTTTACATGCTACTATTTCCAATGCAACAATCCTCAAAATGCATATTTATATGGGATATCCCCCGATTTTGCTATGTTGATAAAATCTTAGATTACGAGTAACTTGCAAAATTTTCCTATTAGAATATTTGTAGTCAATTATGTTCAAACAAGTATCATAAATGTTATTTTGAAGTTGTCCGATATATTTGAGATCCTCAAAATGGACATTTATGCTCAATTTTACCCTATTCTGCCATTTTAAGTAAATCGTAAATTCCAAATAATTTACGAATTTTTTAAATTGAAAAATGTATACTCTATGATATTCATGCCAGTACCCTAAATAATATTTCAAAAATCATCTGACATCTTTACGATGAAAATAATCCTCAAAATTGACATTTATGTGAAATTGTGCCCTATACTGCCATGCTAAGAAATTTGTAAATTTCCAGTAACTTGCGAAATTTTCAAAGTAGCATGTTTCTAGTTACTGATGTTCATTCTGACATCAAAACTCATATTTTAAAACTGGTCTCATATTTTTTCAGCAAAAATTTTCCATTTAATACACGTTTAAGTAAAATTTTGCCCTATTCTCCCATGTTAAGAAAAGCATACATTTTTAATAACTTATGAAGTTTTTTAATTTGAATGTTGCAAATAAATAGGGTTCTTGCCAGTGTCAAAAATAATATTTTAAAACTGATCTGACTTCTCTGTGACAATCTGTTCTTGAGATATCATGTACGCAGACTAACGGACTAATAAACTAACACACACCATACAAATTTTGTCATTTTTCGGATTTCTCACACATGAAAACATGTAAAAAAGTAAAAAAAAAAACAGAGGTCGAAAATTTTCACAATTACCTAAGTTCTACATCTATAGCATGATGGGGAACTAAAAAATTTAAATGATATGTATTAAGAATTTAAATTCTTTTATTTTATCAGTTATTGTCATTAAGAATATTTATTTTGAATAAGCATATTACATTAAAATAAAGTATAGCTTAATCTTACTAATTAACACTATTTTATTAGAATCAAACCAATTTTTATTTCTAAGATAAATATTAAATTAATTATTAATTAGTAGTTTAATATAATTAAGTGTATTACAACTAATATGCTAAATAACATATATCTAACATTGCAATGCAAATGTATTCAAACAAACCCACAAAAGCCCAGAAAACCCACAAATGCCCAGAAAAACCCGCAAAAACCCAAGTGGGTTGGGTTTTTCTAGAAAAACCCGGGTTTTTGCCAACCCTGGTTTAAAGTTTGAGAGAAAGTTACTAATACGAAGTTAAGGTTTAAAGCTAGTAGAGATATTGACTGTTCGAAGCAATTTAGAGATATTTTCGGATATACTTTTATAATAAGGGATAGTAGTATGGTGAGTGGGATTTATAACTTCAGGATATACTGATTTATATGAAAAATATAACTCTTCTTTATAAATTCTTTTAATAAAACGAGCGGGGTAACCATTATTTTTTAAATCAGTTTTGCACAATGTAAAAGAGTACGAATAACTGCAAATTTATGATCCTTTATCTCATGATATATTCATTCGTGTTGCTTATATATCTGTGTATGTGTGTGCAAATATTATAAATATCAATATTTGAGATACAATTATCCATATTTTTCCATTAAAGCTTCAGTAATAAATTTTTGTTTTGGAATATTATATTTGTAATATGCATCTTTCACTTTCACTAAACATATTATTATTAGAACTTAATAGAATATACTGGAAAATGTTACAAAACAATTATAATAATTTTTTCAAATATTTGCATAATTTTTATAAAATATAATTCTACTAAAAACTATAGTTTTGGAAAGTTTAAAACACCAATGTTTTGGACAGTACGGTAAAAACCATGATTTATACCATAGTGTCCAAAACCTTGCCAACCCCGATGAAAAGCTATAAGGAGCATTTTAAGTAAATTGGAGTGTAAAGGTTGATATTTTTATATACCAACTATGTGAAAAATACTAGAGCCCGGAATCGAACCCGGGCACCTCTGCTTAACGCAAAGATTTCTCTGCCACTGGCACTGAGCTACCCTGATTGATAACCAGCTAGGCATTTCTCACATAATATTCATTGGCAAATTCATTGAGTCTGCAAACGCAGGTATAACAGGTGAGACAATATTAATCGTAGCACAACTCCATACACCACAAAATTTCAATTTAGAAATTTATTATTCATGAATTCATCAACCGTGAATATTTATTTTAAGTAAATTGGAGTGTAAAGGTTTTTATTTTTATACACCAACTATGCGAAAAATAGCAGAGCCGGGAAACAAACCCGGGCACCTCTGCTAAACGTGCGGATGCTCAACCACCACTGAGCTACCCTAACTGATAACCAGCTAGGCATTTCTCACATAATATTCATTGGCAAATTCACAGAGTCTGCAAACACAGGTATAACCCGGCTCTGGTATTTTGTAGTTGGTATTTAAAAATATCAACCTTTACACTCTAATTTACTAAAAATGAATATTCACGGTTGATGAATTCATGAATAAAAAAATTTCTGAATTGAAATTTCGTGGTCTATGGAGTTGTGCTACGATTAATATTGTCTCACCTGTTATATCTGCGTTTGTAAATTTGGTGAATTTGCCAACGAATATTACGTGAGAAATGCCTAGCTGGTTATCAGCCAGGGTAGCTCAGTGGTAGAGCATCCGTGCATTAAGCAGAGGTGCCCAGGTTTGATTCCCAGCTCTGGTATTTTTCACATAGTTGGTATATAAATATATCAACCTTTACACTCTAATTTACTTAAAATGAATATTCACAGTTGATGAATTCATGAATAAAAAATTTCTAAATTAAAAATCAATAGGGAGCTTTTAACTTTGGCTTTAAAAATTTCTATTTTTATGAACAGTAGAGTCATATTAAGATGTTACAGAAACTTTTATATTGTTAAACGCCAAATTTAGTTTTGGGAAGGTTTATCTATTTTTATTGCTTATTTACATATAATGAACTATTTTTGAAAAACATTTTAATATAAAACAGAAATGTTGTACAGGATACCATAAAATGTAACATGCATCAGTTTAAAACTTCAAAATTATGATAAGAACACAATTGGTGAATTAAATTTTCAAAGCACTCTATGAATGCAACAAAACGATGTTAGTGCTGACTCTAGAATATAAGGGCTGCCGGGGGGAACTCAATAACAAGGGCAACCTATTTCCAAAAAGGGTATTATTTCTATAATTTGTGCTCTTCTATTCTGTGATTTTTCTATTTGACAAAAGTAAATTACTAATTTTATATGTATATATGTGGGCTATATTCCAGGAGCGATGTAAAACTGTTACTAGATTGTTTCATGTCAGGAAAAAAAGTATCTAAAAGGCCTCTGAATATTTAAAACATTAGAAAAGGCCACTTGATATTAAAATTTTTTAACAAGTCAGCCAGGTGTTAAAAAACGCATTGCAAAAGGGCAGCCAAGTGCTAAGATGGGTTAAAATGGGCCGCCGAGTTGAGCACTCCACCAAATTAGCCTACAGTCAGCACTATGTGTCAATAAATAGTTTTATGCTCCAGGCTGAGAAATTCCCTAGGCTTGGAGAGTAAAATGAACACTTTGGGACAAACTCTTAATTGATATACCTTGATAAGACACCTTAAGTGTTATAATTTACTACTATTAATTTAATTTGTAAAATATTAATTTGAAATTTTTAAATAAATGAAGCTTCAGAAAAAGCTTTAAGCAGACCAGAAGAATGACCTTCCACTTCCAGTTATTTTAAAATTTGAAAAAGTAGTATATGATTAATACTTTTCATATGTATGGGAATACACTGAGAAAATTGTAGCTTATACGGTGAAACCTCTCCAAGTTGGACACCCATAGTTCCAGGAAAAAGTATCCAAATTAGAGAGGAGTCCATATTATAGAGGTGCTTATATTTCTCGTTTTCATTAAACTGTATGCATACCTTTTAACTTCTAATCACATTTAAACATAAGACAATTAAATGTATTCATGATTTATAGGACATAAAAACCAATTAATTTGCCTTGAAAATCTAAACTGTTGTGTTTTGATCATTACAGTACTTCCTTCGATATCTTTCTACATAACAGTGACACCTACCAGAATTAATAAAGCTTCTCGAAATAAAGATTTTAGATATGCACATTGGTGCTTCATTTTCATAATGGCAATCTCACAATTTGGTGAATTTATTCACTATAGAAATTGAGGTATAATTTTCCTGTGAATTGGAAAAATTGCAGCATAGCAGCATCACCTGTCAATTGATGCATCCAAAGTGACTTAGCATAATTTTTCACAGTCGACCTCTCACTTATTAAGTTTTATACATTCAGGTTAAAACTGAGTAAAAAAAGTAAAAGTGGCAAATAAATGTAAAGGAATACTAACAACTAAAATGTATTATTGGTCAATAACCCATTTTAAAAGAGCCAGTCAAAACATGCTTGTAGGTTTTCTGCTAGATATTTCCTGAAGTCCTGGTTTAAGAAAAAAAAAAAAAAAAAAAGGGTGCAAATCAATAAAAAGAAACACTCTTGCATTATGCGACAAACCACAGTAGTTTGTAAATGTTTCAACTGGTGAAAAGACTTTTTTTTTTTTAATAAAATAAGGTAGAGGTGAATACATTGTCACACTGCTTTTCCGATATTTACAGCTATTTCTACGAGGTGTAAGTAAAATTACTACAAAAAAAAAAAAAAAAAAAAAGTGAGAAAATTGAAGTTTTCTCATTGGGTAAGAGTATCCAACTTAGAGAAGTATTTCAGTGCTCAATTTCCAAGTTAAAGGGATGTCCAATTTACAGAAGGCAGACATAATAATCCATGAAAAAGTGTCTAACTTTAGAGTTTTTCCTGTACTTAAAAAAACAACTTTTTATGTTAAGCCATGCATGTGATATTTCGCTCAGAAACATGATATTGTTAGGTTTCTGTAAAATCATACAATGTACACACACAAACATTTTATCGTATTTTATATATTTTCATGCTTTTTTAATCTTGACATTGGGAGTACTTATATGTATAAGTACCAAAATGATTGAATGTTTCTGTAGGTACAGAGTAAAAAAAAAACATTGTAGAGGTCTATAACTTTTTAACATACATGTTTTTAAAAAATTATGACATTACTTTATCATCTTGATTATGCTGTATTTTATGTAGCAAATTTCCTTATTCTACTATATTATTTTTAAAAAATAATAATAATAAAAGGTACTTGTGTATTAATCTGCAGACAATACAAAATGCATATGTTATGCAATTATTTTTATTTAGATTTATGTATATAATATGCAGCAATATTACATAAATGAACCTATGATTTTTTTTTTTTTTCTTATACATTTATAGCTATGAAATATAAATACCCCGCCAATGGCACGCAATTAATATATAGGTAAGTACAAAAAAGAAAAAAAAAAACATCAATTTTAAGTGTTTTAAAATGAATGTTGATATTCAATAAACAAATCAGTAACATTAATGATATTTTAAAATTAGTCCCAATTAGTTTATCATGAAAAAAAAAAAAAAAAAAAAAAAATTCATAATGCACACTGAAGCAGAAGTTTGTGAGTTAACATATAACACAGCTATAAAAGTTGCTGTAAAACCACCATGGAGTCCTCTATTTAGGAAAGAAACATAAAACTAATTAAATACACATATTCATATACATATGTACATTCAATAAATTCAATGTTTTTGGCATAAAATTAAAAGAGTAAATACATACAGGGGTCATAGCAAAGATATAAAAAAATATAGGAGTCTAAAAGAAAAAATATAGGAGTTTAATAGAAAAAAATATAGGAGTTTAAAAGAAAAAATATATAGGAATTTCGAACAAAATATAGGATACATAGTAGTTCGGAGCACATGTACACAAACAAAACTGAGTACCATTATCCATAAAATTCTAAAATGTGTGTCACCAATTACAGCCCTAATAACTTCAATTTTTAATAAACATCCTATAATTTCAAAAATGCAATAACGTATGCACGATTCTATTAACACATTTTAGAAAAATACATGGTTAGAAAAACAGCCATCATTTAATCCCATATATAAAAAAATTAGATCAACTGGAATTTTGCTCACCTGCAGAATCTGATTTAGATCTTGGATTTCAGTGCATGGGCCTGTGCATTCACTTTGATAAGGGCCTCCAAATCAGAGAGTATTACCTTAGACTATTACCTTAAGTGACAAATCTGTCACTTACGGTAACAAGTGACAAGTCTGTCACTCAAGGTTTAAGCTGACAAATTGGTCAATATTATTAAAAAACAAAGATTTTTTTTTTTTTTTTTTTTTTTTTTTCGGGGGGGGGAAGGGGGGGGAGTGTAAACAAACCAAAGAGTCAATAAACTTATCAAACAATTTTGAAAGGCACTCTTATTCTATATTAATATTATATACAAAAGAATGAAACTCTCCATTCCTCTAAAAGTCCAACAAGTCAAGCTTTTAAAGTTGGTAATGTTGGTAAGTAAATGGGCATATCACACGGGAGCATATATACTCAACACAACATGTTCACTTAGCATCGTTCAAAGTTGGGGAAGCTGAACGAATGAGAAACCGATCAGCTGTCCCTAGGGTTCCCCCGAACTGATAGCGTGATGTATCTCCCCTTCTCTAAAGGTATTCCAGGAAAAAATCATGTCTATTCCTCCTATTGGTCAATTTTGATGAGCACACTCAACACAGTCAGCTTTTTGTAAATGGCTTCGAAAAAGCTGATCATCTGAAAATGTGCTGTCCTTGAACAAGGTCAGGTTGAGTGTGTTGGATATAATGTTGTGCGAAAACCTCTCGTGCGATATGGCCAAAGAATGTCTTGTGAAAGCAAAAATGCATTGTTGTAAATTTGGAAATTGATGAAAGGATTTTTTATTAGCTTAAAAAGTTCATTATAAAGAATATGAACTAGTGCTGCATCGAGTAGCACTTTGGCCGAGTAAGCGAGTACTTGGTCTTTTACTAGTCGGCCGAGTACCGAGTAGTTGTAAGAAAGAATAATTGACATATATATGAAGAATTTCGCACATCTTGAAATTTAAAAAAGGCTTTTTGAACACGAAATTAAATTAAATGGCAAACAGCATGTTTTCATGAAACGTTTTCAGAACTTTTTTATTGTATATACACAATTACGTTCATTGTTATATTTGATGCTTCCAGCTTAGTGGATTATTAAAACCATAATAACTGATAACTTCATTCTTTATTATATAGTCTTTCTCAGATGCAAATCATTCTCGGATAATTCTTTGAGAATATAAAAGTTCCTATACACTCAGGCTTAATTTAAGATGCACAAAGTTCACATATGAAATGAGAACATTAAAATAAATATTTTATCATTTCAAACATGACAGATTTTATTAATCTTCAAATTCTAGAAGTGTAAAAAAGATAGGTGGTTTTGGGCCATAATTTGAAAAACAACATTTATGATTTTTAAAATATATTTTTAATAACATTTTAGTGTATTTACCTTTTTTATGATTATTTTTTAAATTAAAAACCAATCTTTTCTTACAGTTTTAAAAGTGTCTTACTTTTATCTGAACAAATATGTAACTAAAGTTTTATTTATTATATTAGTATTATATAAGGGCTCTTTTTTCTAAAATATTTTATTTTTGTCTGTTTTATAGATACAATAAGTTTTTATAAAAAAAAAATTGTATATTACACGCATACAAGAAGGTTATACTCAAATTCTTGTAACTAAAATGAATAAGCTCATATCACGAATCGTCTCTATACAGAGTTTGGTGGCAATCTGCTTGCTCGTTTTAACTGCAGAAAACTGTTTGCAGCAAAAGTTTAATGACTATGTTTTGTTTATATTTTCATATTTATTAGTTTAGTTATTAATAAACAACTCTTATGAATACATTTCTTTCAAAAAATAATGAAATTTTTACAACTACTCAGTACTGGCCGAATACTTAGTCCATATTTGGCCGAGTACCAAGTATATAATGAGTACTCGGTACAGCTCTAATATGAACAAACGATTCTTCTACTTGCATAATTTTCAAAAGAATTTCTAAGCTTTCACCCACCGATTTTTAAAAATGTAAACGTGTCAAAGTGGTAGAATCAGTAAGAACAGTTCTCAGGAATCGATATGAATGGGATTGCAACTGGCTCTTGATCTTACTTTCTGGTATAAATTTCAGGAAATATTCATTTAAAGCTTCTCACTGGTTGATAATTCTAGTAATGACTGATATCAGTGTCATCCATCTATTATTTACAAATCTCATAATTTCTTCTTCCTTAGTTCCAACTTAGATTTGGACACCTCGGAAATCTTCTTTGCTAGCCAAATATTTATAAAGAAATTTAAACACAGTATCCAAAAAATCTTCAATATCCCAGTGACTAACTACTTGAGTCATTGCATTCTTGAAGGAATTATGCACAATATGCAAGTTACAAGAACTATTTACAAGAAAATCTCTATCGTTACAAGAAAATTTCTATCATTTAGTTCACTGTCAATTTCTTCAAGTCATTTTTGGTTAACAGGTGGTCCATCAGAGCTTACAGATAACAATTTATTAACTGGTAAGTTATCAAGTACAAGTGCCAAATATATCTTGTTTTTCAAAATATCTGCTGTAGAATGTCCCAGTTCAAAAGCACGCAGGAAGTTACTAACAATTTGGTTATGCTCTTCATCCCAAAATTTTATAAGTATATCTAGTTGTTTTTTTCAATTATCAGTTGTTTCATCGAAAGCAGAGAAAAGAAATTAGTTCATAAATCTTCAAAGTATTATTTGTAGAGTAAATTTTTGCAGTCTGGATATCATCTAACAGCAGATGTAAAAAAAAATATAGGAAATATAGGAGGAATTGTAAAAATATAGGAGAATATCTGCCAAATTGCGAAAATATAGGAAAAATAGGAAATATAGGAGGACTATGAGGCCTGTACATAAATTTTGTTAGTTAAGGACCCAATTTTAGATGACCCCAATAAACAATCACAAATGTGAAAACTGATTTTCTCTTCAGATAAAACAAAATTACAAAAGAAAGATGATATTACAATGTTTACTTAAAATAGAATTTAGAAGAATGAAGTCAAACTTAATAAAATAACTTAAACTTGAGGATAAATGATGTTCAATTATAATATACAATATACTACTCAAAGAGATAAAAACAGAATAAAAAGAATCACTACTTATTATCATATTTTAAAAATTCCACTGTTTTGATGTAGAAATATAGGAAGAATTTTTAAGTAAAATATACAAATTCTAATCATACATTCACAAAGAAAATCATACAACTTCAGTTTTAAATAATTACATACGAAAAATTATAAACTGTTATTATTTTTTAAAAGAAGATAGAGAAATTTTTAAATCGAAAGAAAATTTATAATAAATTTACCTCATAATGATACTAGAATAAAACTTATTTTAAGGTGTAAGAAAAATCATAACATTTGCAGACTTGACAAAATCTAAAATAAAATAATGATTAAATAATTATAACACTTCAAGAAACATTGCAGTAATGAATAAAAGTAATTTTGTAATATTATAATTATAAAATAAACGAATTATAAAGTAAAATAACTCACCGTTGTCCATTTAAAAGAAAATTTCTGAATAAATACAAACTGAAGTTAAAGTTGAAGTTAATATCCACTTTTGACAAGCACAACAATAGGCTCATGGAGTAAAGAACAATATGGCTGTATACTCTGCAATCATGACTTGAACTTACGATAGGCTGACCATATGTCCTCAAATCTCGAGGACAGTCCCCGAATCTTGAGGACAAAACTACCTTCGTCTAAGGCTCCCATATATACGAGCTGGCGCATCCGACATTTTTTTGCCTTAGGGTTGCCGCATGTATCCAGCGTGATAAACAAACGGCATCCATTGTTTCTACCGTCTTGCTCGTAATTTTAGTGAAATAAACTACAATATGGGAGGTTGTTCAGCAATAAACTGCTGTAAACACTCCAGAAAAGGATACAAAATGTTTAGGTTTCCTTCGGATAATGCAAGAAGGAGAAAATGGGCTGCGAATTGTTGTCCAGATCCCGGGACCTAATGCACAGCTTTGCATAGTAAGTTTTATTGTTATTCACTTATACTTTTCTTTGCATTTCTGACATTTATAAAGTAAAACATTTTTAAAAAAAAGTATTATTTAAATCTAAATATGTATTTTAATAACCATAAATTATTTTAAGAAACGCTTTTTTACTGTGTGTTTGTAGAGCCTTGGCGACGTTTTTTTTGGTTTGCCAAAGTTGTCTGTTTCCGTGTCCTGATAGTATTAGGTCGTTGAAAAAACTTTCCAATTTTAATTGGTACGCTCTTTTTTTTTTTCCCCCTTTCAAATGTTATGAATTATTTAAGAAACAGAAACAGATTACTTGTGTTGCTTATCATTTTTGGTCGATTTTATTTTTAGATGAAAATTTCTTAAAACCACCAGTGAAGCGATAAAATCGCCAAGCGGAAATGCTGTCCTCTTACGAGGCAAAAAAATGGCGGTGATGCGCCGGCCTATTATTTATTTAAGGGGCTCTACCTTCGTCTCCAAAAAATTACAACGCATTTGGGGACGCCGGTTATACAATTATTAATGTTTTATTATAGTAATTTATAATATGTATAATAAATGAGCTGAAATAAGTTCTTTTAGGTGCTTTATACATAAAAATTACTAAAATTTTACAATTTAAGGTGATTTAATTAAATTTTTATTTTTTTGTCCTCGAAATTCGAGGACGCCGCCATCTTTGTCCCCAAATTCAATGAAAAAAATATGGTCAGTCAGTAACTTACGATAAATAAGTACTAAGGCGGCCAAATTTTTAAAACCGAATTTGAGGACAAATCATCGCAGAGTCCTCAAATTGAAGAGCCATTCGAGGACAGAGCTAAAGTATGCTTTAATTTGAGGACAAATTTGTAAATTCGAGAATATTTGCCCTCAAATGATTGGTCAGGACATAGGTCGAAGAAATTCGAGGATTGTCCTCTTGGTTCGAGGACGTTTAGTCAGCTTCTATTAAACATTTTTTATTCTTTCTGTCAGTAATCACTTGTTATTTTGGTTTGATGGATGATTCATGAAATGAATGGTTTTCGAGTGATGACGTCACTGACCGTTTTTGGTCCACCAAACCCAAACAAAAGATTTCCTCAAAGATGGATTTCTAATTTTAATCGTCGATTGGACTTTTTGTCCAATGGGAATTTGCTTGGCCTAGAGCCCCTTAAATGCATCACCGCCATTTTGTTGCCTCGGATGAGGGCAACATTCCCACTTGGCGTTCTTATCGCTTAACTAGCGATTTTAAGTAATCTTGATTTGAAGCTACGATCGGTCAAAAGCAATAAGCAACAAGTAATATCCCTAACAACACATTTATATACAGTACATTCTTGGTATGTTTTTTCATCTTCAGGATATTGTGTGGATGTACTGGGTATAAGATGTGTTATTAGGACTGTTTCTGTCTGTTTCAAATACAAATCATAACTTTTTTTGGGGAAAAAAAATGAGCTTACTGTTTAAAAGTGGAAAATCTTTATATATTTAGTTACTTTCTCTGCTATTTCTAACCTATACTGTTCATTTAAAAAAAAACGAACCTTAAACTAAATGTAATTACGACTTGAAAAAAAAAAAAAACTTTGGCGACACCAGAAAATATCGCCAAAACTTAAGCGCACAGTAATAAAAGGCTTTCTTTAATTAATTTATGGTTATTAACATAAATATTATGATTAAAATAGCACTTTTTTTTTTTTGTATTTTTAGATTTAAGCATGTGAAAAACACAAAGAAAAATATAAGTAAATAAAAAATATTTTATTCTGTTTTTCCTAAATTATCTTATGGAAATCTAAAGATTTTATGCTCTTTTCTTGAGTTATTATAGCAATTTATCACTAAACAATCTCCCATATGATAATTTACCGAGCTAAAATTATGGAAACTGATTAAAAAAGTAACTCCAAAGTTGTTGTTTTGGAAGGAGAGACCCTCAGAGCATGGGGTTTATAGCTGCAAGACTTTACACCCCTATTATTCTTAAACAAGTTCGATGAAGATCTCAATTGTGAGGAAACAAACAGTACATAGTTGCATCGTCAGCTAAGAACGTGTGAGTAAGACGAAAAAGCCAGTCAGAATCTGTCAGTCTTGAGAATAAACGACACCAACGTACTAGCTTGAGTAACTCCAGAGACAGCTAGGTCGCATAAATCGCTGAAAGAAGGCGAAGAACCAAGGATATTGAGATTACTATACAGATCGTGCCGAGCTGAGGCTGAGGCGTAGCGGCGACAGACTAGGAGGTAATGGTCATATGTTTCTGGAACCTGACAGGTTGAACAGAGAGGAGAGTCACTCATATGAAGCTTGTAGAGGAGAGCCCGCGTGGGGAGGGTTCGAGTCCGCAGTCGGCTGAGGAGGACTTCACTTCTTCTGGGCAGACAAAGTTTACGATACTCCCAGGTTCTTTTAGTGAGGTGGGGGAAATTAACACTGTATTTCCCTAAGAGCCACTCTTGGACGTCATCCTTTTCATGAATGGTGTAAAGGTATCGACAGATGTCCTCAGGAGACACCTTGCTGAACGAGATCGGTGCAGAAACGGTGGACCGAGCAAGCATGTCGGCCATTTCATTTCCATGGATACCCATATGACCAGGCACCCAAACCACCTGAACCTTGTCCAGACGGCTGGCTACCATGACCAGCTTGCAGTAAACACAAGTAATCACCACTGGCGAGCGATAGTTGATAGCCTGGAGGCTGGCGATCACAGTCTTGCTGTCGGAGAAGATGATAAGTTTGCCCTTAAGAGGGGCATGGTCCAACTGTCCAAGGCCAAACCAATCGCAAGCGCTTCAGCAGTAAAGATAGAATTTATATTGTCTACTTGCTTTGAATGTCCACAGAGCAAAGATATGTCCCAAACAGCGATGCCAGTGCAAGGTGGAAGCTCTAACATGATTGACTAGCGAGATACTGCAAATTTCCAGATTTTTCTATGCAGGTATTTAAAGAGTTGGATCGCGCGCCAAGTGTGTCAGTCTCTCGCCAACCGCTTTACGATAAAGATCTCTCCTGACCAGTCTCTTTGATTACAGCTTTGCTGTGTGTTGATTCTCTAATACCGTTTGTACTGTGAATTTGCTGTTGTCAGCTGTTATTTGAGCTGTGTTACTGGTGAAACTGAAGTTGATACCTGGTTTATAGACCTGTAATCTTCTGGAATTTTCTATAAATAAACTTCTGAGCTTCTGCAAGTTTCGCTTTTCATTCGGAGACGACTCACGAACCCCAAGTATGCAACATTAACTACTTTTCTTTTCTTTCTTTCTTTTTCAAATGCTTCAAATTTGCAAAACATTTTTCCCAAATTGCATGGAAAGCGCTATCTATAATTCGAAATTTAAACTATTGATTTTTACTGCAAAATTCTTTCTTCCACGGTCTAGTCTATATGTCGGATATCCCAAGCTTCAACGAAATATTTCTATTAAAACAGGATCTACGTATGTTTAAACAGGGTTACTTTAATTGTAACCATCCATTATTGTATATACGTATTATACAGGAGTCGTACTCTACTCACCGCCCTTTTTCCAGGACACTCTTAGAGATAGGAAATTTCTGCCATTTTTGCCACCACTAATTTCTGTCCCTCCAAATAATTTTACACTCGAAAATATCCGCAATCGATTTATCTTGCCTTAAACCTAATAATAACAATTTAAAACGCTGTAACTCCGTTTTTACTTTCCGAACACTATAGTGAGGAAAGTATTGTAATCATGTCAAAAATCCGAATTCGAGATTTTGATGTTTCTATACGTTTCGAGGTCCAACGAGTCCGTTTTCACTATTTTTACGATGATGTATGTATGTGTGTGTGTATGTATGTGTGTATGTATGTGTGTATGTATGTGTGTGTGTATGTGTGTATGTGTGTGTGTATGTCTGTGAGTGAACACGCTAGCGTCTAAACGCTTTGTTCGAATAAGCTGAAAGTTGGTACGTATATTGTAAGTCACCATAGTACGAACCCTATAGATTTTGGTGAATCTAGCACTTATAGTTTTTTTACAGGGACACAAAGAAAAATTCTTTATCATTATGGCCAAGGGACCAAAATCTTAAAAGTGCGATAGCATCTAAACGCCTTATTCAATTGAGCAAACACTTTATACACATATTATAGGTCACAGATACTCAATCTGTATAGATTTTGGAGAATCTAGCACTTATAGTTTTTTTACAGGGACACAAAGAAAAATTCTTTGCCAAATTTTTAAAAGTGCGATAGCATCTAAACGCCTTATTCAATTGAGCAAAAACTTTATACACATAATTATAGGTCACAGATACTCAATCTGTATAGATTTTGGTGAATCTAGCACTTACAGTTTTTTTACAGGGAGACAAAGAAAAATTCTTTATCTTTATGGCCTATGAGACCAGCGATAGCATCTAAACGCCTTATTCAATTGAGCTGAAAATTTGTATGAATATTATAAATCACTGTTGCACTAACTATAAGCATTTTGGTGAATCTAGCATTTATAGATTTTTACAGGGACACAACGAAAAATTCTTTATCCTTATGATCTAAAGGCTCAAAGTTCAGTAGCGTTAAATAAAACCTCGTGTGATGTATGGAGAAAAATACTCAAACACTCTGTTATGGTTTTCTCTTTTTTGTTTGTTTAGCAACTCCTCTTTCTTTATTTTATCTACAAAACTGTTAGTTACTCAATGTTCGGAAAGTCGAGTGGAGTCACTCCAGATTTTTTTTATTTTTGCCCCTTCGTCCCCCCCCCCCTCAAGCCCTTCCTAACAGTTCTACACTTTCAAAAATATTCACAATCGAATTATCGGGCATTAAAACCAAATACTACGAAATTTCAATGACATATCTCAATTTAAAATATTGTAAAATATAAAAGAAAACCTAATCTTACATTCTCTTTTGGTCATGTGAGTCGTGATAAATATAATTCCCAATAAAAATGTAAGTTTTTTTGTTTATTCACACATTTTCATGAAAACTGAACTGTAGGTTCATAATATGCTGTCTAGGCCGAATATTTATTTAAGTAGTGTATGTGAATGAAAATTTGAAAAATTTGAAATTTTTTCTCCCGCTATAAACACGTGACATCTTAATTCTTTTTCTTTTCATTCATTTTCTTTTTCATCGCAGACAGTCGTCTGACAGTTAACCCTTTGCTGCGCAAGACAATTTAAAACATTTAAATTATACTGCCACCGGAATTCGTGAACTAAATTAAACTAAAAGAAATTTTAAATTTTAAGGTTTAAAAACCCGGCCTTTTCTGATATGTTATAAACGTGAATTTTTGCTAAAAAATTTCCGGGATGAAATTTTGCAGCTGGATCTTAAATTTTGCGTCCTCGCAGCGAGGACAGCGCGCGTTAAGGGGTTAAAATGATGTTGCCACCCAAATTTCATACTTTAGTTAATCTTAGAAAATCTAATTGTTGTATCGGTAAGCCGCTTGCACTCTTAGATTCAGAAAAATCGCCCTATCAATAGTACGACTATGATATATGGTACCATTATTGTATATACGTATATACAGGGGTCGTACTCACCGCCCTTTTTCCAGGACACTCTTAGAGATAGGAAATTTCTGCCATTTTTGCCACCACTAATTTCATGCAGAAATACTTTAGGTATATTTATAGCAATGCGCCATGATTATAGAGGGTAGACATTATTTTATAAAATTAGTAATATCAATATATTTGAAAAAATTTCATTCATGAGAGTGTCCTGAAAAAAAAAGCGGAGAGTACGACCCCTGTATATATGAGGAGCAAACATTCATACTGTGTTTTCTCTCTTAAAAAAAAAAAAAAAAAAAAAAAAAAAACTGAGTTAGTGATTTTTCTTTAAACTTAACATAATATAGTATGTCTAGATATCTTGCTAGATATGTCTACTTGTCTCCCTTGTAACTAGTAATTCATCTAAACAAACGATAATTAGGGTTTAAATTTAGTCATTTTTTAATTTGTTAGTTTTTTATGTTTTTTTGAAAAATTGTATCCGAAGAAGAAAACATGGTTTGAATGTTTGCTCCTATATCTGTACTGATAAGTATAAAGGATTTAAGTCCATATTCTTGATTTTGCAGGAGACGAAAAATAAAGTTAAACTAACTAAAAACTAATCAGAAGAATCGATTAGGAAAAAGGGATTATGTTGATTTATACCCTTTATACCGTTCAGTGGTTGTCAACCTTTATTTAATAAAGGGAAAAAATTGAATTAAATATTTTATACAAAGATTAATGCTAAATTTCTGACTTGAATCTTTTTTTACCAATGGATTTTCTCAAAGACTAAATGACATGGATTTAAATCCTTTATACCAATCAATAGAGAATTTTTTTTCTGGGTCTGACTATGTACTTAACTCAAAATCGACAATTTTGGACTTGAATCCTTTATACTTATCAGTACAGATATCTATATATTAATTTGAAACATGTTTTTGTCTGTCTCTACTATATTGAGAGAACTACTTGGTGTAAAAATTTGGTTGAGGTGTCTAAAAAAAGGTCTTGGTCTGTAGATGTGCTATGCGAAGAGAAAAAAAACAAAAGTCGAACAGTTTCCCCCCCTGGGTGGGAAACCGTTTCCCACCCGTTTCGGGTTAAAAACACGTTTACGAGCTTAACTAAGCTTCAAATTACTTCACGGTGAAGAAATTGTACATATGGGGACTAGAGTTGAATACTAAAAAATCAGTATCTGCGAATTTGGAATTTTCGATTTTAAAGGGGAAAAAAGGGGGAAAGTAGATTTAGAGGGAAGGAGAAAGGGGGGAAGTTAGTTTGAGAGGGAAATCCGTTCTAGACCCACACATGTAGCACCTCATTTTAAAGGTCTTGAAATTTCATGTAGATTAGGGATGTTTGTATACAGTATAGTGCGACCCCTGGGGTCGAAAAATGGAACTAAGTGATTTTGCTGTAGACCCTATCATGTTACATCTTATTTTAAAGGTCTTGGTATTTCCTGACCGTTGGTGATGTTCGTACAGAACACAGTGCACCCCCTGGCGGTGGAAAGTGCAACTAAAAGATTTTGTAGCTGGCACCACCATGTGACACCTTATTTAAAAGGTCTTGGAAATCCAAGGCGATTGGTGATAGAGGTCTTGAAATTTCATGTTGATAGGGGATGTTTGTATATAATATAGTGCGCCCCCTGGTGGTGAAAAGTGGAACTAGGTGATTTTGTAGTAGACCCTATCATGTTATATCTTATTTTAAAGGTCTTGGTATTTCCTCACCGTTGGTGATGTTCGTACAGAACAAACTGCGCCCCCTGGCGGTGGAAAGTGCAACTAAAGGATTTTGCAGTTGACACCACCATGTGACACCTTATTTGAAAGGTCTTAGAAATTCAAGGTGATTGGTGATGTTCGTATACAACATACTGCGCTCCCTGTTGGAGGAAAGTGGATTTTGCTGTGCGTGCGTAGCATGCCTGCTATACGGTGCCGCAGCCACAGGCAGCGGTAACACGAGTCAGAGGTTCGTTCGGTTCAAGGTTAATTTTTGAGAATTTTTTCATGTTAATAGCAGCCTGCATATACGTGCCACAGGCACTGGGATACGAACCCGAGTTCCGTTCTGTTTGAAGTAATTTTTTTTTCTTTTTTTTGTTACAGTTGATTATTATCATTATTATTATTATTTGTAATGTTTTCATTTAAAAATAGAAATTCAAACAAAATCGAGTTAAAGATATAAAACCATACAAATTTAAGGTGCATTTAAGGTTATTATCATGGGCCCGGGCAACACCGGGCGGGTTCTTTCGGTTGCAGGTTAATTTTTGGGAATTTTTTTTTGTTATTTGCGGCTCACGTATGTGCTGCCGCAGACACCGGTGTCACAAGACTGAGTTTCGTTCGGTTCGAGGTAATTTTTTTTGTTACAGCTGATTATTTTTTTCGCAATGCCTTTATTTAAAAATAGAAATTCAAACAAAATCGAGTTAAAGATATAAAATCATACAAATTTAAGGTTCAATTAAGGTTATTATCATGGGTCCGGGCAACGCCGGGCGGGTCAGCTAACATGTAGCCTTAGTATTAAAAGAAACAGAAAATAAAAGATAGCAACTGTTTTATTTGGAGTCAGTTTGACGTCACATTGACAGTATTTTGTAGAAAGTGATGTCATATATAGTATTTCAATTTATAACCATTTTTCCGAATTTCTTTTTTTTTTTTAAGTGAAATGTTGTAAATTATATTAGATGTTTTAACTTGAAATACATTTAAATAATGATACGACGATTTTTGAAACATTACGGTCAATAAAATGACCGTCGAAGTCGATGGGTTCCAGCTAGTATTGATAATTTTAATATGTCCACCGGATGGTGCTTTGTATGGAAAACTGGAAAACGTAATTAATGGAATGACCTATCAGAGATAAAAAACTAATCAGTAAATATTCAAATTGTTTGTGCATTCAGTATGAGTCATTATCTTTGTTTTATTATGGCTGGTGCATGTTAAATCCGTCGTGACTGCAATGTCTTTCAAACTCCATAAAAAATATACCTCAATAGGTTACCGAAGTGAGGAATCAAACTCCTCCGTGGAGGATCAAAATTGTCATGGTATGTCTTCGGACCGCCCCTAGGAGATAATCACAGGCCATTGCCAAACGTCCACTGCTTAGCTCTAGTAGGATGCACTAAATTTCAACCTTTTTTATGACATCAGTTTTTTACGTAAAGCGCCATCTACTGAAAATTTTAAAACTATTCTTTTAACTCCCTGAGCTCTTTTCTGGAATATATGCATACACACATCAGATTTGGTGACAATACATTCACAATATTTAACGACAGGAAGTTGTTTATACAGTGAAAGTTTACTTATAACTTTTTTGTACTTAGAATTAAAAATTACATAATGAAGAAATTTTAATACGTACTTTAACAATAAAATGATATATAATAATCATAAAGGTTTATCTTTAAATGCATAATTATACTTTTCGCGTCATGTAAAAAAAAAAAAAAAAAAAAAAAAAAAAAACTTTTATTTTGTCACATTGTAAAAACTGTAAAGTTAAAACAACATTTCAATTTGCCCTTTTTCTAAGTCGAGGGTTAAATGAGAATGAAAGGAAAGTACCCCGCGTAAGTAGATTCTCCTCAGTTCCTTATCACATACAGTCGAACCTCTTTAACGTGAACACTGTTAACGTGAATTACTTTTAATATGAACTGTTCCCACAATCCCCGTCAAAATGATTAGTTTAGTTATATGAAGATTAGTTACTGATAGCATGAACTACTGATAATATGAACAAATTTTTTATCCCCCTTGAGATTCACGTTAACGAGGTTCGAATGTATTTGTTTTTACACATTTCTGCTATATAACATATGGCCGATCACTCAGCATGATCCAGACTGAAATGCTTTACCCACTAGGATACCCTACTTCCGATTCGATATATTTACCTTATTCTAATCTGTTAATTTATTTATTATGGTTGGTATCGAAAAAGAGTTTTCTATGTATTCTATTTTCACTATAGTATATTATATACTATTTCGAATGCAACGATTATCATATTGCCCGTACATGCTAAATTGTTCAATGTACGTTAAATAATTTACACGAAATTATTTAATACGCGTTCGTGCTAAATCTTGATCCATTCTCCAATGTTAAGAAAATCTTAAATTTCGAATAATAAATTACAAATTTTTCAAAATAAAGTGTTCATTGTTAACGATGTTCATGGCAGCATCATGAATTATATTGAAAACTGATCTGACATCTTTACGATGAAAATAGTCCTCATAATGCACGTTCATGCGATATTTTGCCCTATCATCCCATGTAAAGAAAGTCGCAAATTTCGAATAATTTACAACGATTTCAAAGTAGAATACTGAAAATAAATAAGGTTCTTGCCAGTATCATAAATAGTATTTTAAAATTGGTTTGACCCTTTATGACAATTCATTCTTGAGATATTGTCTAGACTCTAGCTTAAAAACTAACTAACTAAAGTCCAGCGAACTAACTAACTAATTGAATAACCTATCAGAGGACGTCACACCAGTTTTGTGTTTTCCATGTTCCTTACACTTGAAAAGATGTAAAAACACAAAAAATCCAATAATCCAATCGCGAATATTTAAGGTTCCCATACATATAGTATGATGGAGAACTAAAATGTTGATTCTAAGAAAACCTACATAATAAGATGAAAGCAATGAACTTTCCAGCAATTATAAAGCAACTATTCATTATCCGAAAAGAAAAAAAAAACCTTCACAGAAATCGAAAGTAAAGTGAAGGTGGGAATTTTAGCGAAACTGCATTTTCATTAGAACTGATCTGTAGAGCGTGAAAAATTGTAATTTATATTTTGCTGATGAAGAAACATATTTGTAATATGAGGAAAAAATGAGTCGTATAACCTACAAAATTCCTTTAATGCTTCCTACTAGGAATTCGTATTTAGAGTAGGTCGTTATGACATTATTTTATTAAGATAAATGTTTTTTGAAATATCTTTTCCCATTATAAAATCAATGAATATGATGTTACGAATGTGTAAATAATTGTATCATTTTTTATTTAATTTCATTTAAAGAGACTTAGGTTGTAAAATGTTAATTTTCTGCATTAGCTTGTTTTAGCGTTATTTTGCTTTAAAAACCTGTTAAAACAAAACCTTCATTAAGACAGGTAAAGGCCTTGGCGCCAAATTTGGCTACCATGGGCGTAAAATACACTGTTTAAAAAATGCAACTTTGTTGCCAGAAATTCTCTGTAATTACAAAAAAGAAAAAAAAAAACGTTTTGTCAACATAATTTTCCCGTAATTTACGACTTTTTTCTCAAATTACAGAAAATTTCTGGCAGCAACGTTGTATTTTTTTTAACAGTGTACAAGCTTAAGAAATAGAAAAAAAATTAAAATTATATTCAAAATTCGCATACAAAACAGTTTGTTTATAAAAAACCGTATAGTTATCATCAGAAGCAACGAAATATATAAAGTAGAGTGATAAATGGTAACCCTTGAAAAGGTCCAAGATGAGTCGTGTAACATGCTCTCTTTGCACCTGCGTATTCGATGGTTCCCTTGGTAACAGCTTATTTTCAGTAAATTTCTATGGCAACGGTTTGGAGATTGTTCTTCGCATAAGTCATAAACGCCAATGTTTTTGTTTACTTACGTAGTTTAATATTCTTTTGTTCTAAATCATTTTGATTTTGATTTTACTTCTCTTTTATTTCGTGTAGTTGAACTTTAACCGAGAAAATGCTTAAAAATATATGAAAAATTATTATTTGTTGTTAAATTTAGCTCTTTAAAAGTTTAAATTTTCTTTTATAAACACTTTTAAACTTTGTTGGGAAACGTTGAAAAAAAGGTATTTTATTATTTATTAAAATGTGAAATATGTAAAATTAGTTTAAAAACAATTTATTTCGGTCATAGGACTGTCCTGTTACCTAATAATAATGATAATTTGTCGAACTGATATTTTAAATGCCAAAATAGCGATAAAGGGCCAAACACAGCAACCTATTCGGAGGGCCTGAAAGGGTGGAGAAGAAATAGGCGTGCACCGCGCGCGTATCCCTTAACTTGTGCGCGCGCAGAGCGCACGGGACTGCAATGCCGAAGGCAGTGGGGACCCGGTGCGAGTTTTTACCCGACCAGAAATGATTTTTTTTTTAGGGGGCACGAAGGATCAGGGAAGGAATACGCGCGCGCAGCGCGTGTATCCCTGAAGTTGTGCGCTTTTTTTTTAGGGGGCACAAAGGGTCAGGGAAGGAATACGCGCGCGCAGCGCGCCCGGGACTGCGCTGCCGAAGGCAGTGTGGACCCGGGCCGACTTTTTACCCAATCACAAATGATTTTTTTTTTTTTTTAAATTTCTTTTCTTAACACTAAAAGTTACTGTTAGTGATTCATTAATTATAGTGATTTATTTGAAAATACTGACCCGCTAGCGGGCGAAGCCCGCTAGTTATTTATTAAAATGTGAAATATGTGTAAAATTATTTTAAAAACAATTTATTTCGGTCATAGGACTGTCATGTTACCTAATAATAATGATAATTTTTCGAACTGATATTTTAAATGCCAAAATAGCGATAAAGGGCCAAACACAGCTACCTATTCGAGCATGTCACGTGATTCATCTTGAACCACGGAAAGTTAATCCTTCATCCACTGAATCAGCACTCTAATTTATATATCTCGTTGTTCAGAATTACAGCAATGGCTAATTTCCTTTGATGAGTATTAGGTGTAAATTAAGCAACGAGATATATAAAGTAGAGTGATAAATGGTAACCCTTGAGAAGGTCCCGGTTCCCGCTGTTCAATGTATTTTTCTAGTCAACTTTGTCCCCTTATTACTTCCGGTGTGAATTTTTTTTTTTTTTTTTTTTTTTTTTTTTTTTTTTTAAACACACTTGACATTGTGAGTTTTTTCGCTTTTCTTCCCATGCTATTCTTATGGGGTTTTTAGCCTTTTTTCCCCTCTTTTTCTACATTCTAAAGTGGCGGTGATAAAACAACATCACAAAATTTCAGCGTTACCTTCTTCTCCTATTAAATATTACTCCGTGTACGTAGTTTAATATTCTTTTGTTCTAAACCATTTTGATTTTGATTTTACTTCTTTTTTATTTCGTGTAGTTGAACTTTAACCGATAAAATGCTTAAAAATAGTTGAAAAATTATTATTTGTTGTTAAATTTAGCTCTTTAAAAGTTTAAATTTTGTTTTATAAACACTTTTAAAGTTTGTTGAGAAACGATGAAAAGAAAGGTATTTTATTATTTATTAAAATGTGAAATACGTGTAAAATTATTTTAAAAGCAATTTATTTCGATCATAGGACTGTCATGTTACCTAATAATAATGATAATTTGTCGAACTGATATTTTAAATGCCAAAATAGCGATAAAGGGCCAAACACAGCAACCTATTCGAGCATATCACGTGATTCATCTTGAACCACGGAAAGTTAATCCTTCATCCATTGAATCAGCACTCTAATTTATACATCTCGTTGAAATTAAGCTTATTACTTAAATGATAAAGCGAAGTTACACTGACTAACCCCATGGTTACGCTTACTCTACTAGCTATATATAGTTTTATAAGGATTTTATTTAATTTTTATTAGGTAAAGTAGTGGCAAAATAGTAATTTTACTAACTTAAACAGTTTGTCTAAAATGTAGCAATTACTAAAGTGTAAATTTCTTTAGATACGTTTCACATATTTCTTTCTTTACAGTGAATTTATCTAATCTTCAGCTGAAATTTTTTTTTACGCATTTTAGAGTAACGGTTATTTGTGCAACAAAACCCGCAAACTGGCTCTTTTTTCTACAAACAAACTTGTAACTGAGGTTCATTCTGTACAGGGAAATACAAAGGAATTCTAATAGATGGTAGTCTATGAGCAGATTTTTAAAAGTGCATATTAACGTTCTTGTATTATGAAAAATAAAAAATTGTATTTTTTCTTAATTTTTGTAAAATTACCAGTGGTAAAAGATCGTAGGGTTAAGACATATCTCTTCTCACCCCAACTTTTATCGTAGTGAATATTTTGTATTGTATTTAAGCAGTAGATTATTATTATTGAAAAAAAAAAAAAAAGAATATTTCAAATAATTGAAATAAAAATATAGGAATAATTGAAATGTTTATATATATGTGTTTATTTACGTTTTTAAAATTTTCCATCAACAAAGTTCAAAAGTGTTTATGACTTCGGTTTGTCAGTCTGAACAGTCACTTTCATAAGTATAGTACGAAAGATACTACACTTATGCTTTTTATTGAGGCTCAAAACAATATATTGTTCCCCATTGAAAATGAGGTATGTAGCATTTACAGAGACACACAAAATATTTCATATAAATATTTGCCTACGAAGAAAATAAAATTATTTAAAACACTTTTAAGGTTGCTTCAAGCTTGAAGAGCATGCCATATTGTTTGTATGGATACCCAAAGTTCATCTGTATAAGCTTTAGGGCGAGGATCACGAGCGAGACGCCGACCAACGAAATCCCACACATGTTCAATAGGCGGCATTCCGACGAATGGGCAGGCCAAGGAAGAAGCTTTATGTTTTCTGCTGAAAAGAAGTCTTGAACATTCCTTGCAACATGTGGGTGAGCATTATCTGTTGAAAGGTAGTTTCAGGAACGTCTTGAAGGAAAGGGACGACTTCGGGTTCCAGCATTTCATTGATGTACCTCTTGTTGTTAAGATTACCCATGATTCGTAGCATCTGAGATCGTCCATGTTATACTATCACACCCCAGACCATAACACCAGATGTTCGTCCACTATGACATTCGATAATATACTCTGGAAGGTAGCGTTCACGGGAATAGCGTCTAACACGTATATGGCCACTATTGTACCTCAAATAAAAGTGAGATTCGTCAGTAAAAACCACTTGTTGCCAATTTGCACGCAAGTCTCGATGTACATGAGTCCATTGCAACCGCAGGCGTCAATGAATCTGAGTGAGGGGGATTCTGCACAAAGGAGTTTTACACGCAGCCCACGGTGCAATAGAGTCGGCGAATTGATGAAGCAGACATTGATATACCTGTAGCAGTGGATCAAAGTCCTGCCAGTTATCTAGATGAAGTTGTACAGTCCGTCAGCGCTTCGATAACCAGTTGTCTATCATCGTTCTTCGACGTCATATTTCGGGGTTCACACCAGGATTTCCGAATTGTCTGCCCATTGCTTCCAAACTCACATCACTGTGCTGCTCTATAGAAATATCCTCCTTCACGAAGGCCAGTGATTCTCCCACGTTCCTGTTGGTGAGAAATAAACTCAAAATGACATTCTTTCAATAATTACAAAAACTTTCTTTTTCATATTATTCTAAAAACATTTCATTTGACTCTTTTATTTCTTCATGCATATATACATCTACACTGGAGCGTCGGTGTGACGCATTTGTTCTGATTGGCCGTCTTTGTTTCTATGTACATGTAATGACGTATTTTTCGTTTTTTTTTTCCTCTTCTTCGAGGTTCAGTTTTATAATAAAAATGTGATTAAAAAGGAACACATGTGGGTTCTTCTTTTTATTCCCACATATATTTTTTCCTATTCATAAACCAAGCTAAAGAAGGCTGGTTTAATTCAATTAAAACCATTATTTAATTAATTTCAAATTATATATTTTAAACAGCATCAGTCAACTCAAATGATAGTTCCTGAAACTCCTACTGATTTATTTTCATTTATGAAATTCTACATCTTGATACTGAAAGCTGAAATAATAGAGGATACTCACAACCAAGGTGAGTGCATTTTACTTACCTTATAAACCTTGAACTATTTTTATAAAATATATAAGAAGTAAATTGAAATATTTGTCAATAATACTTTTGTCAATTTGTAATAGATTATGAGACTGACGCGCTAAATTGAGATTTTAAATTTATTCTTGACAAAAGTTTTTTCTTTGCATATTTGAAGAAACATTTGCTACATTTAAAATAATATTATTTTGCTACATTTAAAATAATAATAATGATAAAAAATGTAAGCGAAAATAAATAAATACGTTTTTTTTGTTTCTTGAAAACGAAAGTATAGAAATCTGTATAAACATTAAAAACGAAAGAAGTGAAAATATATATAAGAATGTTTAAAATAAACATATGAATGATTAAATATAAAATTGCAGTTATTATAAACTAGAAAGAAAACAAAATTGAAATATTAAAATGAGTATCCTAAAGGACACTATAATTGAAAAACTTAACGCACAAAATTATGATGTGTGGAAGTTTAAATTGAAAATGTTTCTCCAAAAGGAAGATTTATATTCTGTGGTTATTAACGATGCTCCGAATCCCATTACGGACACATGGAATAACAAAAATAGGAAAGCACGCGCTATCATAAACCTTTAAATAGAGGATAATCAAATAATCCATGTCAAAAATCTCGAGACCGCTAAAGAATGCTGGAACGCTTTAAAAGCTGTACATGAGCGTTCAACCCTCAGCAGTAAACTATTTTTGCTTAGAAAGCTTTACTCTACGAAATTAACTGAGGGTGGCGATATGATCGACCACTTAACGTACATTTATCAATTACGAGATAAGTTAGTATCAATCGGAGAAGAAATAAATGACAGGCACCTTTCAGCCCTAATGCTCTGTTCCTTACCTCCAAGTTATGATGTACTAATCACCGCTTTAGAATCGCGTGATGAAAAGGATCTTGTACCAGAGTTTATACGCTCGAAATTGATTGATGAATTTTCTAAAAGAAAAGAAAACAAATCTGAAAATAATTCAGTCTTAAAGGTTAAATTTAAACCGAAACCAAAAAATTCAAAGTTCTGCCGTTATTGTAAAAAAAAATCGCATACAATTGAAGAATGCTGGCATCTTAAAAATAAAAATAAAGAAAAGACTCTGAAACAAACAAAAGCCAGCAATGCCAGATCAACTTTCAAATCTGGTATGTACTCTCAAGACAGACATAACGCGGATAGGGCTCTTATTACTGAGAGTGAAAATAAAAAACCTAACGATAAAATATTTACTCTATTTATCGGTGAGAAATCTAACAATTGGTATGTAGACTCAGGTTGTTCAACGCATGTATGCAATGATAGGAGTAAATTTCATGAATTTAATCATAATAATTCACGCGTAACAATCGCGAATGGACAGGAGATAGAATCCCTGGGTCATGGGTCTGTGAAATTAAACACCATAAATTCCAATAACACACATAATACTATAATATTGAAAAATGTTTTATATGTACCAGAGATAGAGACAAACCTCATATCTGTAAAAGAGGCTACTGAAAATGGTTGTGTAGCAATATTTGAAAACAAAGCATGCAAATAATGCATGAAGGAGAAAAATGCATTGAAGGTTACATTAACAACAATTTATACGAATGCAAAGTTAACTATGATACAACACACACTATAAAGATGGTAAAAACATGCGAAAATAAAAATTGCATTGATAAATGGCACATTAAATTAGGCCATAGAAACATTAGTCATATAAAACAATTGGTAAACAACAACATGGCAGTTGGGATAAAACTAGACAACTGCAAACATGATAATGCATGTGAAACTTGCATATTAACTAAATTAACGGACAATCCTTATCCCAAAAAGGCTCAGTTTAGGGCAACTAAAGCACTAGAGTTGGTACACACTGACTTGTGTGGACCAATGACAACCCCCACGGTCGGTGGAAAATACTATTTTTTAACATTCATTGACGATTTCAGTAGATTTACAGTTATATACCTACTGAGAAAAAAGGATGAAGTTTTCACAAAATTGAGGGAATACATCGCAATGACATCAAACAAGTTCGGACGAATTTTGCATGCAATCCGCTCCGACAACGGAGGGGAGTATACCGGGACAGAATTAAATGAATACTTAACAAAATTAGGTATAGACCGCCAATTCACTGTTCCCTATTCAGCTTCTCAAAATGGAACTGCTGAACGTAAAAATCGTACTTTAGTTGAAATGGCACGTTGTTTATTAAAGGATGGCAATTTACCAAATTCTTTCTGGGGGGAGGCAATAAATACCGCAGTTTACTTGCAAAATAGACTCCCAACATCTTCGTGTGAATTGACACCTTATGAATTATGGACAGGTCGAAAACCTGACCTATCGATGTTAAAACCATTTGGTTGTCGTGCCTATGCATACGTACAAAAGGTACACAGGGGAAAATTAGATAATACGGCACAGGAAGGTATATTCGTAGGGTACGATAATAGAAGTAAAGGATATAGGATCTGCACAAATGGAAAAAACATAATTATTAGTCGAACCGTAAAATTTGTAGAAAATGAAAAACAAGCGATACTTAAATATGAAACATCACAAAACAATGATGAGAAAAGTGATAATAAAAATCCATCACTAAATTTGCAAATAATAGACTCAGAGATAGATGAAACTAATGATAGTGTTGTGTCAGATAATTCACAAAATACTCCACGTAGATCACAAAGATCTAATAAAGGGGTACCACCAGATAGATTCGCATTCACATTACACAATGAAAGAATAAGTGAACCAAAATGCTGGGATGATATAATAAGTATGGAAAACCCTGTAGAAAAGGAAAATTGGATCAATGCTACATTAGATGAAATAAATTCACTCAAGCAGAATGACACCTGGGATTTAGTTGAGGTTTCACCAGGGATGAAAATAGTAGGGTGCAAATGGGCATTCAAAGCAAAATATAACAGTCAGGGCCGTGTTGAAAAATACAAAGCTAGGCTGCTTGCGAAGGGCTTTTCACAGAAATATGGAATAGACTACGATGAGACTTTCGCCCCAGTGGCGTCTCACACAACTTTGAGAAGTTTTTTGGCAATGAGTCTTTATAAGAATTTAAGTCTTAGACATATTGATATCAAGACTGCATTTTTACACGGTAAATTGAGTGAAGATGTTTATATATGCATCAGCCAGAAGGATACGTGGTATCCGGGGAAGAACATAAGGTGTGTAAATTAAAAAAGGCAATATACGGGCTAAAGCAGGCCGCGAGAGCATGGAATTTAAAATTGAATGAGTCATTACTTAACTTAGGCTTTATTCAAAGTCAATTCGACAAGTGTCTTTATAAACGTAAACAAAACGATGTAACTACTTATGTACTTGTGTATGTCGATGATTTGTTAATAGCGGGGAATGATCAACAAATAAATGAAATTGTAAACAAACTAAAACAAGAATACCCGTTAACAGACTTGAGAGAAGCAAAACAATACCTTGGGATAAATATTAATCGTCCTAACGAAAATACAATGACTCTTGATCAAACACACAAAATACAAGAACTTATAGTCAAATACGGTTTAGAAAATTCAAAACCTACAGACACTCCTATGGACACAGGTTACATAAAATTAAATGACGAAGAAAACCTTTTACCAGAAAATACACAATATAGACAGGCTGTAGGCGCATTGTTATATATTTCAACCGTGTCACGTCCGGATATTAGCGCCGCGGTAAATATTTTGAGTAGAAGAAATGAGCGCCCAAGAGCAAAAGATTGGGAAGCGGTAAAAAGATTAATGAGATATTTAAAAAGTACAATTAATCTTAAATTGACATATAATAATATTGAAGAGCCTGTCTTGAGGGTATATGCAGATTCCGACTGGGGAAACGATCCCAGTGATCGTAAGTCTACAACAGGAAATTTGTTCTGCATAGGAGCAAATACTGTATACTGGACAAGCAAAAAACAAAAATCTGTATCAATGTCATCAGCGGAAGCGGAATATATTTCTGCAGCAAGTGCCGCGCAAGAAGTAAAATGGCTTATAAACCTTTTTGAAGAAATTGATATGCAACAAAATTGTCCTATTACACTCTATGAAGACAATCTTTCTTGCATCAAATTGGCCGAAAATGACAAGTTTCGACAGAAAACTAAACACATCGAGCTAAGGTACCATCTGATTTAAGACCTTGTTGAGCAGGGCACAATAAAGATTGAGTATGTAAGTACGGAAAATATGATCGCCGATGTGCTCACCAAGCCTCTGCCGAGACATTCTTTTCGAAAATTGCGAATTTCCTTGATGAACTGTGATTAAATGTCATCGAGTTTACGCAGGGGTGTTGGTGAGAAATAAACTCAAAATGACATTCTTTCAATAATTACAAAAACTTTCTTTTTCATATTATTCTAAAAACATTTCATTTGACTCTTTTATTTCTTCATGCATATATACATCTACACTGGAGCGTCGGTATGACGCATTTGTTCTGATTGGCCGTCTTTGTTTCTATGTACATGTAATGACGTATTTTTCGTTTTTTTTTTCTCTTCTTCGATGTTCAGTTTTATAATAAAAATGTGATTAAAAAGGAACACATGTGGGTTCTTCTTTTTATTCCCACATATATTTTTTCCTATTCATAAACCAAGCTAAAGAAGGCTGGTTTAATTCAATTAAAACCATTATTTAATTAATTTCAAATTATATATTTTAAACAGCATCAGTCAACTCAAATGATAGTTCCTGAAACTCCTACTGATTTATTTTCATTTATGAAATTCTACATCTTGATACTGAAAGCTGAAATAATAGAGGATACTCACAACCAAGGTGAGTGCATTTTACTTACATTATAAACCTTGAACTATTTTTATAAAATATATAAGAAGTAAATTGAAATATTTGTCAATAATACTTTTGTCAATTTGTAATACTTCCCACTCCATAAGTTGTTGAAATGTCAACTCCTTTCGTTTAAGAGGCATTGTTACGTCTCACTAACTTTTACTACTAGCAGATAACCATAGACAATTTTCAGCGTCCCGTTATAGTTCTCTATTTGTATTGTTTCAGCAGCAGTTAAAAGAGCGCTATTCAGTCCTCACGTGCGTGCTGACTCTGAAATGTTAATCCTTTGCTCAACACACTATAATTTGCATTTTCTGAAAATTTCATCTCAATCGCATCATTCTTTCATTGTGTTGCAATTTTCACAAACATGAGGGTGCATGTGATTATTTACGTCACACTTCATATGTTTCTGAGTTATAAACTAAAAATCTACTGCACTGATTTACGCCTTTCCCTCCCTCAAATAATCCACATTGTACGAGGAAGGTTTGTGGCCACTGGAATCCTCGATGTGACCAGTAGAAGAAAGTTAGTGGCCTACATTTTTTTCGTTGTGTTTCTGGCGTCATCCTATGCTTACCTTCCGTCGTACTGGTCGTATCACTTTGAAATTTCCCCAACGGTCCCTTTTTTCCCTTTACCATAACAATGGCATCTAATTTCATTCTGATTCTTTCATTTCCTTCGCCTATCTTCATCCTATAAACCTATAGCTCTTGAATTTTGTCTATAATTTTATATGCTTCTTTATCATAAAAACGTTTTCTTTTATGCCGCCATTTTGTTTCACTAACTGAGGTTCGTTTGCGAATTAATCGGACAAGACACTACCTCAGTCAGCATGGATCTGGACCCCGAATAGTTGGGCGGAGAAGAAATTCTCAAAAGCAATGGGGACCCTAACAGAGGTTCATTTATGACTCGTTTATTTCTGCGCGCTGACAATACACTTTAGTTGGGCGCTGCTGCAGGCAGTAACTTCCCAAACATAAAACATTGCGGATGGTGAAGATGCTGCCGGTAGCAGCAGTATCCCATACCGCTCTTAAATTTTTTCTTCATCTACTTTTATCACTCTGATTTTTTTTTTTCCTTACTGTATCGTTTTTAAATACTTTCTTTATTGATTTTTTCTTTCTCCCTTTAAAGATTTTTCTTTCTTTTTAGTTCCCCATCATACTATAGGCATGGGGAACTTAGGTAATCGTGAAAAATTTCGACCTCGGTTTTTTGACTTTTTTATACGTTTTCAGATGTGGGGAATCTGAAAATGACAAAATTTGTATGGTGTCTGTCTCTAGGGTGTCTGTTAGTGTGTTAGTCCGTTAGTTTGTTAGTCTGTTTACACGATATCTCCCGAACAAATGATCGCAGAGAGGTCAGATCAGTTTTAAAATATTAATTTCGATACTGGCAAGAACCCTATTCATTTGCAACATTCGAATTAAAAAACTTCGTAAGTTATTAGAAATTTATGATTTTCTTAACAAGGGAGAACAGGACAAAAATTCACTTAAACGTGCATTAAATGGAAACTTTTTAATGTAAAAATGTCAGACCAGTTTTAAAATATCTGTTTTGATGCCGGAATGAACATCAGTAACTATAAATATGCTACCTATGCCAACTAGATTTTCTTTTTAAAATAATATATTTTTTCTTTTCCTACTTTAATGGGACCTAGGGCATTAGATATTTAATGTTTGACACAATTAGGCAGTAAAAAACGACTGCGAATCATTAAGTAAAAGCATCATAAATCTGAAGTGTTTGCTATAATTAACCAACCATTACTAATACTTATATTTAAGAGTGATGAATCGCACAAATCTTGTTATTTATAAATCTTTAATCGCTTTTTAAATGTGCAATTCCATTTGTGATGAGACTTTCAGAAATCCCCATTAAGCTCTTTAAAGACATCTCAAACGCTTCAGATTAACGCTTGTTCAATATTTATCTTAGATTTAAAGACAGAGTTGTTTACGATGTTTGTATAAAGGGAAAGTTTCACAAAAACTAATCTTCTTCAAGATTTTTTTTTTTTTTTTTTAAAGCAATGTAAATGTTTGAAATGGTTTTCAAATTGTGCTTACAAAAGTATGCTTTTGAATTTGATTAATCAATTCAATAATTTGAATAATTTTTTTAATTGTATTTTTCAAAAATACAGAAATGATTTTTTTTATTTTTATTATTTTTTTTTTTTGAGAATATGTGTGTATTAAAAAAGGTTTGACAAAATAATAATGAACGAAAATTCTACGCTCGACGACGCAAAAAATCTTTGACATATTCACGATATCCTTTTTTAGGGAAATATGCACAAAATGTATAAGTTAGTTTTAACGGTTTCTAACAAAGTATAAACGTTTTGAATACTTCGATTTGTCTATCTGTCAGTCAGCCCGTCCGCTCATTATTTTTCATGAATATTTTTAGAATGCCTTGAAACTGATAAATATTATTCAGGCTCACAATGTCCTTCTCCTTAATGAAAATGGTACAGATAGCATTACTGGTCAGTGCACAGGAACTTATAAAAAAACAAAAATATTCGGATACCTTATGGTCTATGACAGGTATTTGTTTAAAGAAAATGTTTAAATATCTTTATGCTGCCTAAATCATATCGAAATCATAATTCGTCATTCGTATGAATAAAGACCTGTTTTCATATTATTATTATTGCTAGTGGGTTTACAGGGTTACACAAAATGACTCTTATACATTAGGAGAAATAATTGAAAATTGTTGAAGAAAATTAAGGGGACGGTGGACATTACAAAACTTTTTTTTTAATTATAGCCACAAATTTATAAAAATTCATATTTTTATATATGGACTCATAAATGTCCTAAATACCTAAAAAAAAAAATTAAAATTTATTTTTTTTTATTTTAATTTTAAAATATTTAAAATTTTTAATTTTTTTAAAAAATGCTCCGGGCGTTCCAATTTTTAACATTTTTTCCCATTTTTTCAAAATTATTAATTACAAACTCATTTTTAAGAAAAGTTAGTATTAATTGGATGAATTCATTGAAAAACTCTATTTTTAATGAATTTTTTTTGCATAATATATCAATTTTCGATGAAAATTTCTTGTTTTTCCATAGCAAAATCTAATTAAAAAAAAAAAAATGGACAAATCCTAAAATCAATACTAATAACTATTCTAATGTGTAACAAGAATTGTTGATATGAATTTCATAAATTTTAATTAAAAACTGAGACGCCTGGAGCATTTCATAGAATGAAATATGAATGATTAATCTTTGCCGCTTCTTTGTTTACATTTCAGAGGGCATTTAAATGGCCCTTTAATTATTTTAAACGTCTATAACTTTGGAGTTTCTAAACTTTTATGGCATATATTATTTTTCTATATTATAACTATTTTTTTAGATGTTATTTATAGACAATAAAACTGTCTTTCTTTGGATATTTGGTGTTAGTTTTCTCTAAGAGGAAAATCATTTGCAATCATCGTGTTAGCTAATTTGAATAAATAATAGTTTTAATAAATTATTTGCACTTAATGAATTTGTATAAGAAAATATAGAAGGAAATCTTGTGGTGGCCACAACATACTAGTTTAATCTTAATTTTACTTTCTTAAGGATGTTAGAGCTAATTTTTTGTTTCGATATTAAGCTTGCACACAGAAATACATTCAGATAATACATCACATGATTAAAAAATAAATAAATAAATGTGCACATGAGAAAACACTCTATAATAAAAATGACGAAAAATAATTTTGTTGAAAAGCGCCATTGTTTTGATTTTTTTTTTAAGTAATACATTTATTATTAAAAATTTTATCACTATATTCGGAGCAAATATGCTTCTTTTAATGTTAAAAAGCTAACTAATCGTTCGTCTTTTTAAGTATTTACATATAACGTAAAAACTGTTAAACATTCATTAAATTCCGACTAACCATGACGCAGATATTGTGGGTGCAAGATTATGCATCAACAAAAAATTCGTCCGGGCATTTTTCATTAAAAAAAGAATAAATTAAATATGTAGAATTATTTTAATGGCTATAATAGACAGAAAAACTTCTTAACACTTATTAAAACTAATAAATTTTAAAAGTAGTTATTCCTTTAGTTATTGTAAATAAAATTATGGTAATTTTTTTTCTGATATACAGTAATACCTCTGAATAAGGGACACCCAAGGGAACAGACATTTTGTCCCTTAAATAGAGGTGTCCCTTCTTCAGAGGTATGATTTAGTATACATGGTATATAAGTCAAACTGTCCTTAAGAAATTTAAATAGAAATATTGGCAATACCAAACTTTAACGACTCAGAATGCAGTGTAACATAGTACCCATTGTATAACGACTCTTTAAAATATTCATTTATAATAAATAAATCTCTCAATTAACGAAATCGTTAAAATTATGAAAGAAACGGAGAAAATGTTTTTTGCACTTTCGAAAATTTATTTTAAATAATACATTACGCGAGTTCATTTAGAAGCATTTCTTTTCTTTTTTTTTTTTTTTTTCAAAATGGATATTAAACACACTTATTAGACTTTCATAATCACCATTATTTACGATGAATATTTTAACTGTTAAAGTGTATTTTAAGGCATTTTATTAGCGTTTGACATCACACTTTTCCTACTCTATATTCACATTTTTACTGCTTTCGGTATCCTCTAAATATTTTTTTCCAATGTTTCATGATCTAGAGACGACAACAAAAATCTGATATCCTCACATGTCTCATCAATGCACAAATTTCATCAATGGCCAGGTATTCTTTTACTTTAACATTTGGGGAACTTATTTAGGCAAGTTCAGACATTCCCTTTTCTTCAATGCCTTCATCAAGCATCAAACATAGTTAAAACTGGCGTTTGAAAACCCACTCTTTCAAAATGTTGCCATTCGTAACACATGTGTTTCTCAGTGGATCGTCATTGTAAAATTTGAAATAATGGTTTGAGTGTATCTTCCTGTATTGCTCTGTTTTCTACACTGAAAATTATTCTTCAAAATAGAAGGCATAATAAAATTTTACTCATTTTTATGTTTTCTTTATCATGAAACCTTCTTTCACTTGCCCAAAAATTGTCCCTAAAGTGACAAAAGATTCATTTTGCAATTTTTGGGTGTCCCTTAATTAGAGTGTCCCTTTACCAGAGGTAAATGTATTAAGGTTCCTGTTGTAAGGGACTGGGACCAGAGAAATTGTCTCTTAAATAGAGGTGTCCCTTACAGGAGGTTTCACTGTATATATTTTTTCTTTTTAAAGGTAACTTTCATTGTACATATTTATACAAAATTTTATCTTACTGTCATATTAAAAAATATGAAAATCTTGAAGAACGACCTATACGCAAATGTAATCAGCACTAATTTAAGTCCAAATCCAACTAAATGTGAAGCTTGTAAAATTCCAATCATTGATTCGGAAGATACAGCTTCCACAAAATTTTGGTAACACACAGACAGAAAAACATTTTCTAAAAATAACCAAATCATGCTCTGGACATTTTAAAACGCTACCAAAAGTCTAAAGTCAAAATTTTTTACGAATCCGATAATTTCTTCTTATGTATACAGAAGAATATAATAAATACTGATTACAAATTCTTTATTTTGGAATTCAAATAAATTTTGATAAATCTCGAAATAAGTTGGATTTACCGATATATTTTTTTCAAAAATTTTCTAAAATCTCAAACCTCCCTTTAATTTAGTTTAACAAAAAACAGATGATGTAACTTCAATAAATTCAAGTATAATAAACATTTTATGGAAAATTTGTAAAGATGAATGAACAGCTAATCTGAAATACGAATTTCAAACTGATACTACACTGTTAAAAAAATGCAGAAAAAATACAGAAATTCTCTGTAATTTCAGAAAAAAAGGCGTAAATTACGGAAAAATTACGTAGACAAAACGTATTTTATGACTTTTTTTTCTGAAATTACAGAGAATTTCTGTATTTTTTCAGCATTTTTTTAACAGTGTATAGTCCTTTTCTTTTGGATTCAAGAGCATGGATTATTCTGAGTAAAATAAAATTTTCTGAACTACATATCACATTTTCTGAAACGTTATTTCATAAGTAATAATTAGTATGTAATGTATGTATATTTTCTACATATTATATACATACATACATGTATAACGTGTATATGTTATATCTTGATTTTGAATATGAGCTTATAAGTAAAAATTAAGTTAAATATTAGAAAAAAAATTATTTTCAATAAATTATGAAAATCTGTATAATATTTCTCTAACGTGGTCCAGTTACGATTAAATTTTGTTGAAGCGATACGATAGTGACATATTTAATAAAATATGCGAGGACAAAAAATAATATTTATCAGCAATATTTAAGCACGTGTACTTAGTTCATTGATTTAATTAGAAAAATGACGACATTTGTCTGATGAGACTTTTCTATAGAAAAATGTATTTTGAAAGTTGCATCTTTACAGTCTTTGCAAGCGTCATTTTAAAGCTAGCAATACTTTATATATATATATAAACAAAATATGAAATATTGCCAAACATCGGCTAAAAAAACGCAATAATAAAAAGTATAATCAAAATAGGTACCAGTTTTTTTTTTTTTTTTTTTTTAAACAAAAATTATTAGTAAAAAAGCATTGCCAACATAGCAACAAAAGTCGCCATGTGAGCCTTATACTAAAACTGTATTGCTTACGCAAGTAGGAAAATTGGTACGTCAAACATGAATTTTATTTTGAAACCTTTCTTTGAAGGGTTTTGTTTTCCCTATCACGCAATATTAATTTCGTTCTAACAATAATTTGACTTCTGCTGAATTACAATTCAAATTGGGTGGGGAAGTCGGTATACGATTTATGAGTTTCGAGTTTTAAATGTAAATAAGGAGAAAATAAATTAAAAAAATTAGAAAATTTCGTGCGGGTTTGTGCAAGTCATTATTATTTTTTTCTTTTTTTCTGAACAAACAGTTTGAAATTTTCTTAACAGTATCAATCGCCTCTGGATTCAAGACTGAGCTCCGAAAATTTGAGATTAATGCGATATTACGAAAGAAGAGAAACATTTACACCAATGAAATCAATCAGTATTTATTCATATAAATATCTTCATATAAAATCCATGGACAATAAATGAACTCTGCACAAATGCTTGTAAATAATTATTTTCAATTACAAAAACTTATTTGCTTTTGAAATTAAATGCACAAGAAATTGTTACAAAAAGAGAGAGGGGAAAAAAATATATCCATTTTTTTATACTGTCACAATTATGTCAAAGATTAAAATAATAATAAAAATAATAATAAAAATCAAGAAACTGTCTTAAGTGTTTTTTTTTTCTTTTCTTTACTGACAAATTTTGATGAGCAACGTATTTCATCTACATGAAAGAAACAGGAAACCAAACAACATATATTGATTCGTAAATCTTTAAAGTGAATTACAGTTAGGTTTTCTTTGTTTTAGAAAATTAAAATTATCCAAAACAGAAGCCCATATTTTTACAGAAATAAAGTCTGTTGATTGAATAATTTGTTTTCACAAAACTGCTAAAATCTATCTAAATAAATGCTTTTAATTTCCTTCACAAAATATCGAAGAAGAATTTTCTTTTTCTTTTTATTTAAGTTATTATTTGGGAAATAATAATAATAATAATAATAAGCAGAGGTTTGACTTGTGACCGCATTCTCCATTAACTTCGACTCCGAAAACTTCATAAAAGCGTCTAAAGTTAGGTTGAAACATCCAAGCGAAATTTAGCGCACTGCTTCTGCCATCTAGCGAAATTGTTATTCTCAGATTTATGTATGAGAGTAACAAATCTCACAGTATTTGAAATCTTTGTCATTAGATAGCAGAAGCAATGCGTCAGATTTTGCTGCAAAGGCGCCTCCTGTCTTTAGACGCTTTTCAAGTTTTCACATTCAACAGGGAGTTGAATTTAATAGTGAATACGGCCGATAGTTTTCAACATTTTGTGGAATAATTTTCATTTCAGAATGAACAATAAATATCTAATGTGAATATCAAGCTGATCCTAATCGTTCTGTTTCTGGATTCCGATTTGGCTGAGTATCAGGACGGATAGGTTCTTTTCCCTCATCACCAGCAGCAGATTCTCCCTCATCTACTTCCCACTGTCGTTCTGCAACAAGTGAAAAGAAATACGTTAGAAATTAACTTAGGTAAATTATATACAGGGTTTAATAAAATTAAACATAATTTATACGTCTCACTAATATATTAAAACCAATGTAACATTTAAAATGATATAATGAATACAAAGATTTTTAAAACTTAAAAAATACATTTTAATTAAAAACATTAAAATACACGACATAAAACCTACCTTCTCTGGTCAATATCTTAATTTTAATTCTGCTAATCCTTTATCTCATAAACTTGCAGTTATTCGTACTCTTTACATCGTGCAAAGCATTATTGTAATAATTCTGAATTTTTAAATATTGAACTATCTAAAATTTTTTTTCTGATTTAAAAAATAATGGTTACCCCCTCGTTTTATTAACCCTTATACCGGAACATCGGTCTCTGAGACCGCTAAAGGTTAGGCTTAGTGTAGGGACTTGCGGGTGCATATTTCTAGAATAGAGTACCGGCACGTTTGGCGATAAATGTTGAAGACGCCAAGCCTATCTAACTGCAGGCCCTGACTAACGGCAGGGCATACGGGGCAAATGCCCTGGGCCCCCCTACAGGCGTATGCAGAAATTCTGCAACCCAAAGAGCTCTTATGCCACTGCAAGGGGACCCCCCAGAATAGGCTTGCCCCGGGGCTCCAGGTAGTCTAAGTCGGGCCCTGTCTAACTGCAACACTAGTGCGACGTAAAATACACTCAACCTGTTGAGGATGGCATATCTCAGAACAACCCTAGGGATGAGTCCCGGATCGTTGCCAATTGTTCACAGCGTGGCACTAGTACAACGTAAAATCTGTTCAAACAAGGAAGCTTACCCATTGGGGTTGGAAAAGTGAGCAGGGTCCGGAGCCGCTTAGTGTTGACGGTTGTTTGGTTGGTTGGATGGATTTTACGTCGCACTAGTGCTGCGCAATGGGCAATCCCCTTAATGTTGAAAAAAAAAAAAAAAAACATGTAAAATGTTATGAGAGTATTAGGAATCTCAATATTTGAGCGCTAACAGACACATTACGTAGAAATGTCAATAATTGCAAATTCTTTCTAAAAGTTTTGTTTTTTAAGTTTGATTGCTTTTCTTTAGCACAGTCGGTAACAAAAGTCTCCGAAAACTAGCAAAAATTTCTATGTAAAAAAAGTACACTTAATACAGTTTTGTTAAATAAATCCTTATCGAATCATGTTCTTAGTCAGTCTCGAAACAGGATTTATTTAACAAAACTGTATTAAGTGTACTTTTTTTACATAGGAATTTTTGCTAGTGTTCGGAGACTTTTGTTACCGACTGTAACTCAATAGTCGAAACAGGGTGACAAAATTTCTTCGAATCCGAGCACAGACTCATTTCCTGCAGTTCAAAAAATAATAAGAAATTGTTTATTTATAACTTTTTATTAGTGTGGTTATTTACAATTCAAAAATTAACGCCTTAATTACATCCTTTTAATAATTTTAATGCTTCGTATTTATAAAATTACTCTAAAATTACTCTATAATCACATTAAAAAAGAATAATTTCAGAAACCAGATGATTCAATCATATAATATACCAAATTATAGCTCTGGGGGTCACCTAAGCGGGGGAGGATCAAAATTATGATGGCATGTCTCCGGACCATCCTTAGGGGTGCGTCCCAGATCGTCGCCAATTACCCATTGCGCAGTACTAATGCGGCATTAAATCCAATCAACCATATGATACCCTGTCGTCCCTATAATACGTCATGATTGAGAAAGTAAAGTTATGGCTGCAAGAATGAATTCACAATTTATCGCCACGAAATTTCGCTAAATACATTCAGTACCTTTTTCTAAAAATAACGGTCTGTGAGACCGATGTTCCCGATAAGCATGATGAAAACATGTTCCGGGCAAAGGGTTAAAAGAATTTATAAAGAAGAGTTTTATTTTTCATCTAAATCAGTTTATCCTAAAGTTAAAAATTCTAATTACCGTACTACTATCCCTTATTATAAAGGTATTCCCAAAAATATCGCTAAATTTCCTAAAACAGTTAATATCTCTGCTAGCTTTAAACCTCAACTCCGTATTAGCAGCTTTCTCTCAAACTTTACCCCCCCCCCCCTTTAAACGTCTAGGTGTAATCTATTGTATTCCCTGTAAAAATTGTGATTCTACATATATCGGTGAAACTGGCAGAACAGGTGAAATTAGATTAAAGGAACATAAACGCTCATATAAAACAGGTGATTTAAGATCGAAACCCGTAACCCATTCCCTCAATAGTGATCATATTCCTGATTTTGATAACTTTAAAATTCTAGTCTCTAATGTAAATTTGTATGAATCCCGTATTTTTCTAGAGGGCGCTTTTACTAAAATGCAACATTCTGCGTTGAACGAGGCTAAAGCTATTCCTCCTGAATATATAATCTTGGTATGATGTGTTATGATTTTTTGTAAATGTTGTGCTTGCATGTTTGACACTGAAGAGGGCTAGTGTTCTAGCCGAAACGTCTGTCATGTATTTTAATATTTTTAATTAAAATGTATTTTTAAAGTTTAAAAAAAATTTTGTATTCATTATCTCATATTTTAAATGTTACACTGGTTTTATATACAGGGTGATTTTAAAATCAAGGGATTAACTTTAAGTAGTGATACAGTTCACTAGTATGGGAAAGCAGGGCCAGAATTTGCCTAATTGTGGCCTTGGGCAGACACATCTTCAGAGGCTCACTTACACTTCTTCATTTAAACTTACAACAACAACAATAAAAGAAACTAATGTAAGTTTTGCATTGATGGGTAAAACAATTGAAATTTAAATTTAAAGAAGCGTTATTTACTTATCTATTAAAAAAAAATGGAATTGGATTCTTGCAAATTAGTTGACATTGTTTCGCTCATGGCTTAATAAGCATGTGATTGAAATATATACTGGGTTGTAATAATCAAAGTTATTTTATTTAGACCTATGTAGATGTCGTTCTAGTTGAAGTATTTCGTTGAAATTTGGCATATATGTTATACGGACAGTAGAGAAAAAAATTCTGCAGTAAAAACTATTAGTTAAAAATTTCAACGATAAATGGCGATTTTTATGTAATGTAGAAAGTGCTATGCAAATATAGAACATTTAAAAAATCCAATAGTCAATGTCGTAATATCATTCTTCACCATTCCTTCAGAAGAGAAAGATTGATCTTCACTGATCAAGTTGTTTTATTAGAATGGTAGTAATTTTTCAACTGAACTGTTTAAGTACTGACGTTTAAAAAGGCGAAAAAAGCCTCTGTGTAGACAGGGTTTGAGAAAAATGATTATGAAATTTGAAGAGACTTGTGCGTTGGATGTGCTGAGAGGAAGATGACAGAGGCTGGGCTCAAATGAAACTGTGGAAGAAATCATATTACCGCAGTTGAAAGAGCATTCTATGTCCAATAATCTTCGACAAGTTCAGTCGAAATCAGTCACGTCTCTCACGTGATTTGAATCTCTCTTTATCTAAAGTACGAAATTTTCTGTAATCCATTGTAAATTGGTATCCATACAGGACCTACGTTCTGGATTCGGAAAAAAAAGCATTTTTTTTTTTTTTTGCTTTCTTTTGATCAAAATAGCCTGTAACAGTGTATCCGAACGCTTTTTATACCACGGAAATATACCTTCTTTCAAGACGATTTCTTTCTGAAATTAATTTGCATTATCTTCCTAGTAACATAAACAACGCTCCAGTCTCTTCAAATTTAACATTCCTCTTTAACAAATCTTGTGTCGACAGAAGTCTTTTTCGTAACTCTACCAAGCATCCATTTTCTTGCAGTGCAGTTGAAAAATAATTATCGTTCTAACAAAACAGCTTGATCAATGAAGATCGATCTCCCACCTCTGAAGACATGGTAAAGAATAATTTTACGATATTTTACTGCTATCATTTTTAAAAGTTACAAATTTGCATAATAACTCTTCTACACTGAATAAAAAGCGCCATCTATCGCTCGAAGTTTGAACTATTAATTTTCATAGCAGATTTCTTTTTCCCATATTCCCTACAACGCATATACTAAGTTTCAACGAAGATTGTTTTCTACAACACGTATATATGTACCTCTAAAAAGGATAACTTACCACCCAATATATCAAATAAAATTGTTTCTAAAATTATTTTTAATTTGTTATTTAACATACCCTAGAAATATTCAAATAAAGTGCTTCATTTATATGCTACACCTGAAACTGTAATAATATGTCGTAATTTAGAAAAAGAGGAACTAGTGTGAATGCCATAACAGATTGTTTATATCAGTTGTACCTCCACTCAAAGATTGTCCCATAATTTTAGAAAGAATTTCATTGTATACAAGGAGTTCAAACAACCATGACTTTAGCTTTAATTTCTCAGATATTGATTTAATATATACATAAAAAATTATTAAAATGTATAAAAAATGTAAGTAATTTTATGCAATCAATTGAAAATTTAAGGAGATTGAATTTCATAACTTACAATTTCAAAATTATTATATTGCCTCATTTAAAAGTAAAATTAAAAAAATTCAACGAGCGAAATGTGTCTTATATCTTAATATAAGGTCATATACAAATTTTCAGATTTGTACCGTAAACAGCCTGCAACTTTTGTTTAAATGAAGTTCTTGACGGATTAGTCACAAGTTAAAGTGTAAATTTGTTTATTTATTTCCGTTCAAAGAATGTTTAAGCAAAAATTAAATAGCAAGATTTAAACTAAATAGTGAATGAAATAAGCCTATATTTTAACATTAAAAATAAATAAATAAATTAATAATAAAATTTCTACTGTTGTAATAGTGATTAACAGAATCATAAGTGTCGGTACAACTGATAATATTATATAAAGTTTAATATTCAATTTATGTAAGATTTTTTTTTTTTTTTTTTTTTGCGATATTTAAATATTGAAGTAATACTAAAAATTTAAAGGCATATGCTAGCGTAGGCTAAATTGTCGCCAAATATCAAATGTCATGTCTGAAAACATTTGCCAAAAACAAAATTATAGAACATAGAAGAAATTGACATAAAAATACAAATATAAAATGCATCTGCATTTTTATATCTAGTATGTTTTAAATTTTCTTAAATACAGTTTTTCTCTAAAATTCCAATTATATTATTATATTCGATTAATTTTCATTTAAAAGAATTCCTGAAGTCTTAAATAAATATACTTGAATCTTGAAGTATTAATATGAAATTTATTTTAGAATCATTAAATGTTTTTTTTTTTTTTTTAGTTTTATTTAACGTTTAATCATTTTGGCGCCTAAAGTGGGGCATATAATAAAAAAATAGTTACAGAGTATCTTATACTCACCAAGGCAATAAAGGGTTTTTCTGTTCCATTCACCCTCTCTAACACACTCAAGTTTAGCATCTGGACTCCTTGTATATCCCCTATCGCAGACCAAAGTTGCTGTTTTTCGAGTAAGTCGAAGACGTCCACTTTCAATACGATAATGTGGATCCACACATTTTGGAGCTGAAGGGAATTTAAAAAGAAAAAAAAAATTCATTAACTAGGTTGTTTTAAATAAATAGGAAAATACATAATTTTACATTATATATGTCATAAGTTATGATACAAAAATTTGAGATTTTCTGCTGTGATACAAATGCAGCAGACGATAAAATAATATTTTTAATTTCATCGTTAGAGATCGTCTGCAACATTAGACCTTAGACTAAGAGGTTATCGAAGAATAACTGGCCATTTTCTTACAATTAAATTAAAGCTCCAGAATTACCTTAAATCAAAAGTACTGTTTCGACGGTACGCTTATAACGATGACATTAGAATTCTGTTTATGGACGAGAAAATTAAACTGAGACTGAAGAATTTGACACTAAAGAATCTTTCAACCGCCACACTGCAAAAAAAAAAAAAAAAAAAAAAAAAAAAAAAATCTGTTAAAAGTACAGGAAAATTCTGGCAGCTGGGGTGCCAGTTTTTCTCCGTCATTATATACAGTTTAAAACCGTAAAATTGTGGCACTGACATATATTTTACTCATCAATTCTGTAAATCAAACAGGTTTTTTGTTAAAAGTATAGTTTTGTCCTGTATATTTGACGGAGAAATACTGGCACCCCAGCTGCCAGATTTTTCCTGTACTTTTAATAGTTTGTTTTTTACAGTGTAGAATGATCGTGTATACAAGGACTGCTCAAGAAGCTAAAGAGAAGAAAAAATGCGCACAGAGAACTCATTATCCGGCTTCTGTAATGGTTTGGTGAGGTATCAGTTATAAAGGCGTCACGGAGATTCATTTGTTCTAGAAAGGAGGGAAAAACCACGGCAAAAGTTTATCAAGACACTACCTTAGAACCAATAGTAAAGCTCCTGAACATAAACTTGTTCAGTGGACACGATTGGACTTTTCAATAAGACAACGCTCGTACTCATAAAACGAAGACGACCCAGAAGTGGTTGAAAGAGAATGTGTCAGACTTCATAGAAACCAAAGGTTGGCCTTCCAGCAGTCCGGATTTGAATCTGCTCGACTATGAATTGTGGTCAGTGTTGGAGGTAAAGGTGTGCCAAAAACGACATTCCAGTTTGAAAAGTCTTGAACAAACTTTAAGGAAAGCAATGATGGAAATTCTTATGGAAATAGTGCGTACCTCGATAGATGATTGGCCAAAGAGAGTTAAAGCCTGTGTGAAGTAAAAAGGTGATAATTTTGAATAAAAAGGTGCAATATGTAAATTTAAAGGTAAAATAAAACTTGAAGGAGATTCAGTTTCAAAACTGATTACAAAGTTTTTTATTTTAATTCCTTTATAATTGTATCAGAACTTATGGCACTACTAGGTATATAATGATACTTTATAAAATAATTAAATGTATTTTGGTGAAATATGAACTTATCAAATTAAATATTTTAAAATTAATTACGACAAAACCGGAAGTAAATTGAAATCAGAAGAATAGAAACGAAAATCGAAATCTAATATTTTATATATTGAAATCATACTAGAACAGTTTACAATCCAGGCTTTCCAGACTAATTTAGGTGTTTTCGGCGTCTATCTGACGACCCAATGATGAGTGGCATTCGAGATTTTAACCAATTGAAATTATTAGGTAGTGTTCGGCCTCCTATCACTATTTTACGGAATGACGTGAACAAAACCAGGGGGCACATGCTCAGAGACAGACTTTTACACCTTATTCAGCTTCTAAATAACCTGCAGAAGGACTGCTAGTTGCTGAGTATATTTATTTCTACCTTTAAAACAAAGCTGCTACACCGAATTTTTGATTGAGAACAAATATAAATTTTAGTGTTTAAATGCAAAGTAGAATGCATTGTGATAATGGTTTACAATACTTTTCTGCATCAAACGTGCCATTGTAGTAAAAGTAGTTTTACCATCAAACTAGAATGAAAGGGCCAGTCCATTCACTACTATTAACACCGGCCTTAACGCCAAACTTGGCGGTATTTTGGAAAAATGGGATCGTTTAGGGGTTCCAAAGTTTTGAAGGTATATCTTCAATAGGAGCCGAGTTCTGGAATTTTTTATTGGATTCTAGTATAGAAGTAACCAGTATTTGAGAAAAATTCCGGCCTCCAAGATTTTAAATAGAAGCACACTATTCCCAGTGAGTATTGTTGTGTTCAGAGTATTGTTTTGAATAATAATAATAACAGGAGACCTGGCGTTGGAATATTAAAACCCATTCTTTTTGCACTGAAGACGGTACGCTTAAGGCTACCGAAACAGCTGTATGCATCTCAAATATTTTTCTTTGGCGTTTCTGACGTAGTAGTTTATTCGGGTTTTAATATTCCAACGCCCAGTCTCCTGTTCAGTTGTCTTCACAAATTTTCTAGAATTAAATTAGCATGAAATTCACATAGATAAATTTATAAGAATATCAAATTTACGTAAAATCTGTTAAAGAGAACTTACAAGTTAACACATGGGCTTGTATCTCACAAATTTTTAAAGGATCAGTAGTTAGTGACCGAATTTTGAGACCAGCTGCTCCTACATTGTCTGGTTCCCGACAGTTTTGAATGGTCCATTCGTAGCGATCTGTAGTGATAGAAAAATGTAAATCATGAAAAATATTTTTAAATAAATATTTCATTTCAAAATAAAATGACTTATTTTCTATATTTTTTTCTGTTATAACTCCATTTTAATTTTGAAATTGATTGCAATTAATTTTTTTTTTCTTTCTTTCTTTCTCATCCAAGCAATATTTTGACTTTTTTCAATTTTACACTACCTTTCCAGAAATGACAGGTCACTTTCGATTCCAGACGTTTAGTCAAATCTCAAAAAGTATTATAGACGACAAAAAGTATTATTACCTTTAAGAAGTCTGCCTACTGTCGGATGTGATTTTTTTTTAATAATTGAAAAATTGCTTATTTATGTGCATTACATAATAGAATATAGTTAAAAACAGTGAATAACATGAAAAAATATGCAAATTTTAAAATATTTTGATATTTAGGCTCAAAATTTGCAAAAAATAAGCACTTTTTCAAAACATCATAAGTCAAATTTAAATAAGGGTACTTTTATTCTGTAAATTTTATTTTGATTATTGAAAGATCCTTAAGGGAGTGAACTATTCTCAAAACTATAACTATGTTATTTAATATTTTAGAGAAGATAACATTTTACATTCTGAAAAGATCATGACAGTTCATAATTTATATCGACAATAATAATAATAATAATAATAATTTAGCTAGATTCATTGTAGTAGTTCAATCCCTAAAACAACTCCTCTACAGTATTTTGTCAATGTTCATAAGGTTTCAATTATAACTTTTGGAGTTATGATGTTTTCCGATAAAGCAAAATGTTAAAAATCTCATTCTGAGAAAAAGCGGAAAACGTAATTAAAAACCAGATAAAAACCAGATTAAAAATAATTTTAATAAGTTTCCTGATTTATTTCGAAGTTTTTTAAATTTATTTTAAGTTCATTTTATATGCAGTAAAAGATTTTGATGCTTATATTGAGTAAAACATTTATGTAAACAAACATTTACGCTCACTTCCGGTTTCAAAAGCTTGAGAGTGACTAATATTAAAACGCCTGTAACTCAAGTTGTAAGCAATAGAAACAAAATTCAAACTGATTTCGAAAGCTTAAATGTCAGGCTTTAATACTAAACCAAAAACAGAAAATCCGAGTTTTGACCGAAAATTGCATTTTAAAGGTAGGCAGGCACCTTAAACTTCAGGAGTGTAAAAAACAGGTTATATCTCCTATATTTGAGAGAGAAAGTTTTGCCTGGAAAGCAAGTAAAGGGACCAGTAAAAAATTAAAGAAAAAAAAAAGAACATTTGAGTAAATGCAAAATGCCTGTAAAATGCAATGTTTTGTGCAAATGCATTGTAGCGTTGTCATATGATTATCGTGCTTCTTTTTATCTGTATATTCTTTTTTATTTTTTATTTTATTTATTTATTTATTTATTTATTTTTTTTTATGAGAATAGCACTTGTATTCATGAAGATATAAAGTCTTTTCTTAAAATCGAAGATTTTTTTCGTATGTTTCATGTTTATAAATATGCAAGGTTTACAAACTAATGCAATGCCATTGTTCGAAAAGTTGAGATACTGGCTACTGCAATCAGAAAGAATATACTATAATCAGAATATAAAAATGAAAATCTGACGAAATACGAATATGTTTATTAAATAATTTTTAACCGAGCATGAGTAAACGTTAATCAAGTTTCATTTGCATAATTTATTATATTTTAACTACTCATATGAAAAATAAATTTGAAAAGTTACTGTAAGTCGAATTAAAATAAATAAATAAATAAATAAATAAATAAAATAATAATAATTACCAAGATTTTTTGTATGACTTCCACATATAACTTCGTCTCCATTTTGTTTCACGAGAACTACTTCAAAAGATGCTGGACCTAAAAAAAATAAGAATTACAAAGAATTGTTAATGCGTCTTACGACAAAAATATATAATGTATATAATATTTCTCTAACGTGGACCAATTTCGATTATATTTTGTAGAAACGATACGATAGTGACAATAAAATACGCGAGGATAAAAAAAAAGCAATATTTAAGTACGCAGACTCGGTTCAATGATCTAATTAAAAAAAAAAAAAAAAAAAAAAAAAATGACGACATTTGTCTGATGAGATAATTTTATAAAAATTTTTTTTTTTAAATTTGCATCTTTACAATCTTTGCAAGTGTCGTTTTAAACCTAGCACTGCTTTAAAGATATAAACAAAATACGAGTTTTGGGTCATAAATTGACTAAAAAACGCAACAATAAGAAATATAATCAAAATAGGTAATAAGTATTTTTTTTTTTTTTTTTTAACAAAAATTAATGCCAAAATGAATAAGGTAAAAGGCATCACCAACATGGCGGTAAAAATTTAAAAGTTGTCATAGGGGACCTATACTAAAGCTGTCCTTCCTGGTGAAGTATGAAAACTGGATCGTTACACACCAATTTTATTTTGAAATTTTTCTTTGAATGATTTTGGGTTAACTATCACTAGCGTTTCATACCCCCCCCCCCCCCCCAAAAAAAAAAAAAAAAAAAAAAAAAGAACTAATAATGATTTGGTTTCTGATGAATCAAAATTTATATTGGGTGGTGAAATTGATATAAGACTTAAAAGTTTCAAATTTAAAAGGTACTAATATTATAGTTTTAAAAAATCAAAGAACACGCTTTTATAGAAATGTGAACTAAAAAGCACAAAATGTCTATCTTAGTATTAAAATGCAGGGTAAGAGAAAATCGTGTGAGTGACACACCATAGTATTTACATACATTTAAATCTTTAAATAAAATAATTTAGAATTAAACAAAAAACATTTTTAAAAAATCTCCCCTGACTGGGCTCGAACGCTAGATCTTTAGGTTCGTAGAGCGGAGCTTTACCTCACAGCCACAGGGTTCACGTAGGGATAGTCTTTTTTTACAATATAGATTTTTTGTTTGCTCCCAGAGCGGTTACAAACATACACTATACATACAAACATACATACATACAGGTGAAGTTAATAAAAGCGTGTTAAAAAAAAAAAAAAAAAAAAAAAAAAAGAAAGAAAGAAAGAAAGAAACTACAAAAATTTCGCAAGGGTTTGCTAGTATACTAGTAAAATAAAATAAAACAAAATATGTGCTTAAGACTTCACGACTGAAGTAATTTGTAAGCTTTATACTGATACATGTTATATAATAATAAGAATAATAATGCTAAAATTAAACATTACTATGAATTACAATAGAAACAGTAATTTTGACTGTTTAAAAGCAGCCTTGTAAACTGTCTTTATGTTTCTCGATGGAATTATATTAGGAGGTAACATGCCTGGAAAAACATGAAGCCAAAATCCCAACCACAAAAGCCAGTAAGTAACACAGCATAATACAACAGAAAATGCATTTTTAAGCATATTCAACAGTAATCTGTAATGTATCTGATTAACTGTAATGTATCTGAATTGTCCTGTAACCTGCGCATATAGTATCAATGGTGTTCATATCACTTTTCATTAGAAGGCATGCTTTTTGCGTCCGAAAAATATATTAATTTTGCTATGTTTAGTGTATGCACTTTTAAAAATCTAGATTTTTTTTTTTTTTTTTTTTTTTTTAAGATTTGAGAGACATTTTTTGAACGTCAAGGATTTGTTTTCTTGGCGTAGACCAATTTATGAGTTTTGTTGCATAAATAAGCGCTACGCTAAAAAGTATAAAATTAGTTATTTTGGCAAAGGATTAGAGGATTTCACTCTGAAGGAAGAAGAGATTGCAGTGCACCTAAAGAATTTATAATTATCTGGATGTACCTGAAACAATATGCTACCAACTACATTAAAAAAAGAAAAAAAAAAAAAAATAGTTTAGTGTTACAGAAGTTGAATTTCCAAATTTTATTCCTGACAAAATTTTGTTCCAATCAAATTAACTATTCTCGTTCAAATAATTACATATTTTTATGTTCAAAAGAGAGTTAACCAATGGGCTCCTCCCATCTGACGTCAGAGGTCACATGATAGAGGAAAAACAAATAGCAGACGAAGTCTTGTTTATCTACAGCAATTGCTGAAATAACGTATTTTCTATTCTTATTTTTGATCAATCATATTTAATCTGTGTTATTATTTTTTATATAGAATCATTTTTAATCCCTTTTACATCATTATTAATCATATTTTGTTGGCTGTATACATTTACAATCATCATTTAGTTTATATTTGTTATTGATGTTCATGAAGAACATGTTTAATACTCTGATTTTTGGTACTTAAATCAGTGACAGTGCAACATCGTACTGCGTGAATCCATTTAGACCAGTAACTAAGTTAATTAACTTGTTGTAACACCTTTATGCAATTAAATTAAATGAAAACATTTTAAAATTTCAAATTATAATCCATAAACATTCCACAAGAACAAGCTATTGTTTATTGCTAGATCAGTTAATGTAACAGTTACACTAAACTTCAACATACAAAAATCGATTCTTACATTTGAAAATAAATAAACACAAAGTGTTTTTAAAAAATTATTAAATTTACAAATACAACTATTCTACTGTTTACAAATGCACAATATTACTTTTATTTTATTTTATATTAAATATTAACATTTTTGTTCTTAAGAACAATATTTAATTGAATTCGATTCTCAGAATTCGATTATTCGTTTTCCTCTATCACATGATTGAGCAGACGAAACTGGGAAGAGTTCATTACGGGTTTTGTTGTTTGAATGAACGTGAATTTATTGATTAGGTAAACTAACTCTGAAGGAAAAATTGTATGTAGCGCGCTTAAATAAATATTGTTGCGTACTTTGGGTTCGTGAATTCTCTGTGAATGAAAGACGAATCTTGCAGAGGCTTAAAAGTTTACTTAAAGAATATTCCGGAGATTACAGATCTGAAAACCAGATATCAACTTCAGTTTCACTTGAAAACACAGCTTAAAGAACAGCTGACAACATAAAAATCACAGCATAAACTGTACCATACAGTCGGCAGCAAAAGTATTTGAGCACTAGCAAAAATTCCTATGTAATAAAAGTACACTTAATACAGTTTTGTTTAATAAATTCTTATCGAATCCTGTTCTTAAGCCGCTATCAAACGAAAAACCATACGATAGTTTTTAGCACAAAATATCTCATAAACAGGTTTTTCATGCGGGAAACGATCCAAATATGCCGTTTGATACAAATTGCCGAACGTATGTTCGTCAATCACGCACTTTCGATTGTTTATCTTTAGAATGAAATCCTCCAATCAGAGAATCGCTATTACAGAACACCCTCTATTCTTTTTCCTTTCAAACATCCTTGGGGGGAGAATAATAGCCAAATGTTAGGTCCGTTGTTTACATTTCTGGATTTCGTTCTTCCGTTTATGATTAAAAACAACCCTACTGAAGTTGTTTGGTCGCTTTTCAGCGGCAATAGCTTATATTTTAGAATATATCGTCTTTCGTCTGATAGCACCTTTAGTCGGTCTAAGAACATGATTCGACAAGGATTTATTTAACAAAACAGTATTAAGTGTACTTTAATTTGTGCTAGTGCTCGGATACTTTTGTTGCCGACTGTAGCATTAACACACAGCAATAAACTGCAATCCAATAACAGAGCCTTCTATTCTGCAATGTCTTGGCGAGAAATTGACTCACTGGTCGAAACGCAATTCCTTTTATAGCCTTCTATAAATTCAGAATTTTCCAGTAACTTTCATAATAATCGACTTAGAGCATAGATAATTGATATCTCGATAATAAGGATTTTCTAGTCAAGGTCGCCAAAAAAGTTGCCAAATTTGTCGCCAAAGCTATTACTTGCCCTGGTGAGGCTTTTTAACGGGTTTTTAAAGAAAAATGCGCCATTTTAAAGCGAAACAAGCTAAAAAAGCAGAAAATTGACATTTTCTTACTTGACTAAGTCTCTTTGCATGAAATTACATAAAAATAACTACTATTATTTTCAAATTCCTAACAGTATACATTTTGAAAAACCTGTTTTTAAATTATCTGTATGTTTTGATATTAACAGTGATAAAAACATAATCCATACAGGTATATTTATGTAGAATATGCATGAAATCGTTTTATTTGGCACACTTATTTTGTGAGACAGACAACTTTTTATTGTAGGATTGGCTGATGAAATATTTTAAATAAATTTAATAACTTAAATACAAATGATCATGTTCTAGTTGGGAGGAAGTGGGGTAAGTGTAACAACCTTTCGGCATAATTCGATTTCGACCTCATTTTGTTTAGTTGTTAGTATACTTGCACAGCTAAAAATTTTTAGGCATAAACTACTAGTAATTGACTTTTAAAAAAAATATGAAATTTTTATAATTTAACAATGTGCCACCATTCTAATTATCTGCAGCATTAGACTTCCATTTTGAGATATAATAACTGTTCACATTCTACAATCAAGTTCCGCTATTCAAAGATGTCTGTATAAAAACAGTTACAGAGTTTCCATTGTGATGAGGGAATGGATTTTACTACGTTAACTCTGTTCATAAATTACAACAATAATAATAATAATAATTCATTATTTTGACCAAATTTAAAATTGTATTAATAGCCTACGTCTGAAAAAAAAAAAAAAAAAAAAAACCCTTATTTTCAGCTGCATGAAATGATTTTGGCAAACTACTTTGTATTTTCGAAAATGTTGAATCCAAGGAGGACTTCTATTTCTGTCCACCACGATTTTTTTTTTTTTTTGAAGTGAAAACTTCTTTTCGGCGCGTTGAGCACTTTCGGGCGAACAAAAATCATGAAACTCGCGTCATCGTCAGCTAACGCTTTGAATGAAATTCTGCAGGCGTTCGGTGCCGTGACAACCCAGTCACAGAGAATCTGATCGGGAAGAAACATATTTTTTGCCAATTGACATCCCGTGGTTTTCTACTAGGAATAACAGTTGCAAATTTAAAAATGCTTCAATTTTCTTCTAAATTCTTTGAAACTTACTGTGCGCCATTAACAGCACACGGGATAGTTGCAGTTCAAATTTCATCGATTTTGGAAAAAATTTACATTTTAATTGCAAATTAAATTTTATTCTAATACGCGTAGTTCAATTTCTAATTACGATTAAATTATTTTTAATACATCATTCGAAATATATTTTAAAGTTCTTTTATATTATCGAAAGTGGAATTCGAGATTTCACCTGTTTTACACGTTTTAAGGTGTCCTGAATGGGTTTTCTTTTGTATCTCAGCTACTAATTAAAATAATTTCATAAGTAATACATCATTAGAAAGCTTTGTTGATTTGAAATCGAACAGTTGATTACAGAAATTTCTACCGCCAGATGGCGCTGTAATATTTTAAAATTTCAATATTTCAATTTCATTTTTTTTTTTTTTTTGAGTAAAAATGTATAAGAAATAGTAGGAAAAAAGAAAAAGAAAAAGAATTTTATGCAGTTTTTTGGTAACGGACCTGCGTAACTGAATCACTGCACTGAAATTAAGTATCAGAACAGTAGTGAGCAAACCTTTTGGAAGAAACAGCATCACTCGAACAAGCTGTCCTGCTTGAGTAAAGTTGCCATACCATTCTTCTCTCTCGCCTCCAATTGTTTCTGAGCAGGACGTACGTATCCCATCAACAGCAGCTTGGGCACCACTATCATCATCTATGTTACTTGTTTGAAAGGTTGATCTAAAAGCCGTTGGCGCATCTGAAATAAATAGTTAAAATAAATAAATAAATAAATAAATAAAAGTATACATTTTATTTTCTTTGCAAAGAATCTAAAGATAACACACGCCATTCTCTCTTATAATTAAAGATGAACAAAAATAACATACAACTCACATTTCATGTTTGAATTTTAACTGAATTCCTCGAATATTGTGACCATTACAAAACTTTCTTCTGTATTTTCCTTTACAAATTCACACAGTAGAAATTATTTATTAAAATTGTTTTCCGTAATAAATGCAATCGATTTTCATGCCAGATAGGTATAATAACTTTTGAACGAAAGTCAGTTTTCGACATTATCGAAAGAAATGACCCCCATCCCCCTCCAGATAATTTTTGTTAAAAATGAAAATAATCGATAAATTTATTTCAAATTATAACAGATAGGTTCAACCATTCGTTTTAAATATATTGACAAGTTATTTATTTATTTATTTTGTAACATACCCATATAGAAAATTTACACTCCAGCGGGAAGGGGGGGTGGGGTGATGCCTCTGCATAGCTGCCAATATTTTAATTTATTCCGGTATATTTTTAGCCCCGCCTTTATTTCGTGCCACTTATTTTTTAAAAGTAATTTCTTTTTATTTAATTGAAGTTATACATTGGAAAAAAAATTTCTGTAAATAAAGTGGTGCGAAATAAAGGCGGGGCTAAAAGTACTCCGGAATAAATTAAAATATTGGCAGCTATGCCTCTGCCTATGCACCCACAAACAATTTTTCCTGGTTGACTATTATAAATTTATATCTTATTGCAAATGTGTAGTATATACACACATATATATATATATACATATATATACTGGGTGTCCTATAAGCCTGTAGACATTTTAAAAATTCATAAAAATTGAGGAAATTAGTGGACTTGAACGCGGTTTGCGAAAAAGTTATTCTTGGGAAGAGGGATTTTTTTTTTTTTTTTTTTTTTTTTTTTTTTTCTTTTTCTTTTGGTAGGGTAGGTGCTCCAGTGATTGGCCTGCTCCAGTAATTGACATATCCCGAAATAATTAATAAATAAGAAAAACAATAAAATCATATATTTTACATATAAGAATTTTAACATTTTATGTCAAACACTGGAGTATAGGGCGCTGATAACTGGTAAAATGAATAACTAGCAGTGTCAAACACTGGAACATAGTGTGCCAATTACTGATAAAATGAAAAACTGGCAGTGTCAATTACTGGAACATTGAGTAGGAGTCAAATAAAAATTCATAGAAAAAAATTATTGTTATCAAATGCATGTGTTTTAACATGCATGTGGTTCTGAATGTCTTTCATGCCATATGTACTAACTTAAGATTTCTAAAAATATTTTCTGACAACTAGAACATTAAAAACATCAGAGATTGCTCTAAAAGTGTCAATCACTGGTGCACTTACACCTACCACTAATTTTCACGGACGTGTATTGAGAAATATGCAAATCAGAGTCCTATAAACTGTACGGTTTTATAATTAACACAGCTTATTTCTTATTTTGCTTTTTACATGTGCATACACGAAGCTTTAATTGCGACTCTGACTTGATGGATAAAGGCCCAGAATCCAAACAAACATTTACGTCTTGCATCTGTGATTTTACCGCAAAGTTGCAGGCGAAAACGAATTTTCCTAGTCTAGGGTGTGTATATTATCCTTTATCTAGGCACCCCATCTTGTGGCTCAAATCTGCGGCCGGTATAGAAAGCTATCGCATTACCCTTGCAAGAACAATGGCGGACGCGGACTTTACAACGTGCGAAGTGCTTCGTAAATTATGTACTATATGAGATTTCTTTTAACTAGTATTGATTGAAAATAATTAATACAGAGGTGCCAACCTAATCCGGCAAATTGTTAGTACCGCCCCTTTTTCTACACCACTTAATTTTTAAAGTAATTATCTTCAAATATGTTTGCGATGAATTAAGAAGGAAAAAATTCTAAGAAATAACTGGTGTAGAAAAAGGGGCGGTACTAACAATTTGCCGGATTAGGTTGGCAGCTCTGTTAATACTATTTTTAAAACATTCGGTATCTTTTCCGTTAAAAAAAAAAAAAAAAGAGAGAGAGAGAGAAAAGGATACATGTAAAACGAGAAATATTTATTTTCGCTTGAAAAGATAAGAGCATGGCAGTTAAAATACAGGTATGTGAAATATTTTCAGTATTTTTTTTGTATCTTATGTTTTATTATTGCAGTGTTTGCATAACATATTTTCAAGATAAGACAAATGTTAAAGTATTACATTCATGTATTTCAAAGGAATTACTCTTATTACCAATTGAAGAAATAGCTGTTTGCTTCAAATCTACATCTATTATTTAACCATAGCCTCCTAAACTAGTTTAGGTGGCTATATGGCTTAATGTCGCACTAGAAATATACACATTAGCAGTGCCCGCAGCAGTCCTATATTTTCACGTGTATTTTATTATTTTAATACCACTATTTTTTTTTTTTTATGCATTTTCTGTCAAGATTTAAAGCTAAAGCAATAGCTAAACGTATACCGTTTAATTAAAGTGGTGGGAAAATAATAAAATGCACGTAAAAATATAGGACTGTTGCGGGCACTGCATTAGGGCAATTCAAATAAAAATAAAAATACTTTTGAAAATAATAAATTTTGACTTTGAAAATATTTCAAAGAAAAATGCAAAAGTAGAGATAATACTGATTTGTGAGAGTGGTAAAAATCTGAATTTTTGTATTATCAGGATGTAATCTTGAGAAATGAATATATAATATTTACGTTATACATAAGTTTTCTATATGCAGACGTGGTAGTAACATTTGTAATTTATTCCGGAGTTCTGTTAAAAACCCTCTATTTATTATACCATTTTTTTTAAAGATCATTTTCCTTGTTATAATTATGATTACATATATTGGAGATAGAAATAGTTGCTCTACAAGCAAAATAATATATGTATCATACTTGCCAACCATCTCATTATAAACCGTACAATTTTTAGTACCTGCCTTTTTTTTTCCACACCAATAATTTTTCAGAGTAATTTTAATCTTATTTAATCGTAATAACATTTGCAGAGAATAACTCTAAAAATATAGTGGTGTAAGAAAAGGGGCTTTAACAATTGTACGGTTATTAACCCTTTCAGTCGCAGTGTTCCCGCTGATGGAACACCTAATTTTAATTCTCAAGTGCAAAAACTCATTCCGGAAATTTTTTAGAAAAAATTTGCATTTATAACGTAGCAAAAATGGCCCCCTTTTTTTAACCTGAAAATTTAAAATTTCTTTTATTTTAATTTTGTTCGTAAATTCCGGTGGCAGTGTAATTTAAATGATCCGAATTACCCTGCACCGCAAAGAGTTAATGAGATGGTTGGCTGTATATATGTATATATAATATATATATATATATATATATATATATATATAAAATAGTTGGGTGCTAACTGTACACAGAAATAATTTAGAAATTATGTCTATAAAATGTACTAATATCTCTAATTTATTCCAGAGCATTGTGAACCTCGTCTTTTTTCATTTATTATCCCTCCCCCCCCCCACACACACGCAATATTAGTTGAAGATTAATTTTCTTTTTATTAAATGAAGACTTGGCGCTGAATTATTAAAATCAATAAAAATTACAACGTAAGGAACTTCAGTGCACTGAAGACGGTACGCTGAAGGCTACCGAAATAGCTATATGTTTCCCATACTTTTTCACTTCGGCGTTTCTTACGTTGTAATTTTTTATCGGATTTAATAATTTTCTTTTTATTTAATCATAATAACATATTGGAGGTAACACTGCACTGCACTGTACTGAATTAATTAAAAAAAAAAAAAAAAAAAAAATCGAGTGTTAATACCATTTTTGCTGATTTTTATATAAAATGACCTCCTTAATTCGATTATGACTCCCATTTTGCCAGATCACCCACCTTTTTCTCGAGACGCCACCCTTCTCCAACAATTTTTATCACTATTTGGTAATTTTATGTCCATGAATTTCATTTGGAGAATGGAAAAGAATTACTTTAAACATATATATATATATATATATATATATATATATATATATATATATAGTTTATAATATTTAATTAATAAAAATATAATAAAATCCAATTCACAATTTCAATGGCAAATCCCTCCCCCCTAAATTTTTCCCTTGTCGCCAATATTTATGTTTTAGAATTTTTCATTTCTGCAGCCCCTCAGAAGAAATCTTCACACCTTCTAGAAATCAAATTTATAGCCATAAAATTACCAAAAAGTGATAAAAATAGGAAAATAGGAAGGCGCCCTCAAACAACGATGCATAGCTGCCAATATTTTAATTTATTCCGGAGTAATTTTAGCCCCGTCTCTATTTCGTACCACTTATTTTTTAAAAGTAATTTTTTCTTATTTTATCGAAGTTATGTATTGAAGAAAATTTTTCAATAAATAAAGTGGTGCGAAATAAAGGCGGGGCTAAAATTACTCCGGAATAAATTAAAATATTGGCAGCTATGACGATAGTGTTGGGGCCGATTTTTATGCAGAGCAGAATACAGTGGTGTAAAAAAAAGAAAAAAGGCGTGGCAAACAATCCTCCTGAATAAATTGTCAGAGAGCGTATCTGGTCTATGTAGAGCCCCTTAAATAAAATATATAGGCCGGCGCATTGCCACAATTTTTTTGCCTCAGTAGAGGACAGCATTCCCGCTTGGCGTCTTTATCGCTTTCCTGTGATTTTAAGAAACATTGATCTGAAGCTATTATCAGTCAACAAAAGCAATAACAAACAATAATGTTCCTAACAACACTTTTTTTTTTCACATTATATTATCAGGATATCCTATGAATGTATTCCAAATAAGATGTGCTATTAGGGCTGTTTCTGTTTCGTAGCCAAAATGTTCGCCAAACTAAAATACACAGTAATAATATGTCTCCTTAAATCGATTTATCAATATTAATATAAATAATATGATTAAAATAACACATTTTTCTGTATTTTTTACATTACACATGTCAGAAATATAAAAGAAAAATATAAGTAATATTTTTTTTTTCTTCTTACATTATCTTATGAAAAGCTGAACATTTTATGTCCTTTTCTTGAGTGATTATAGAAGTTTATCGTTAAACAAATTCCCATATCGTACTTTACTTAGAATTATAAAATATAATAGAAGAAGTAACTTAAAGTAAAGTAAGACGATAAAAGAAATGACTGCAGTTTATTTATCAATGAAACGCGCTGGGTGCATGTGGCAACCCTAAGGCAACAAAAGGCCTGATGTGCCAGCTCCATACTTGCCAACATCCTAATTAATATTCCGTAGTCTCGTTAACCCCGCCTTCTTTTTTGCACCAATATTTTTTTAGAATGTTTTTCATCTTATTCAATCGTAATTGCATTTGGAGTATATTACTCTACAAATTTACTGGTGTGAGAAAAAGGGCGGGACTAACAACACTACGGAATATTAATTAGGATGTTGGCAAGTATGCAGCTCGTATATATAGGAGCCTTAGGTCTATGTTTACATAAGACACACCGTCTTGAATTACGAAGATCATGTAAAGAAGATCATGTATCACGAAGATCATGTATCTCAAGTAAACTCCTACATTTCATACACGTGAAGGTAAACAGCGAATCCGATCATTAATGGAACTCAATAATTTTCATGATGATTATGATGACATACAAATAGCTTTTGCGTTAACGATTAATAAATGCACAAATGATAATAAATAATAAATACTAATGATGTTTAACCGAATCCTATTTAATCTTAAAGTTAAATTAATGGTTCTCGCACACGTCATCTTATAGCAACACCACTCAATATTTTCCCATTTAATTTATTTTTTAACATTGTTTGTTGGTTTGAAATTAACTCAAAATGAATTGCCAAAATTTTAATTTACTCCGGAGCATTTATAGCATCTCCTCTATTCCATACCACTTTTTTTAACGTGTTAATTTTTCTCATTTTATAGTAGTTATATATTGGAGAAAAATATTCTAAAAATAAAATGTTACGAAATAAAGGCGGGGCTAAAAGTGCTCCGGCTCCGGAATAAATTAAAATGTTAGCAACTATGATAATATATATTTTGTAACTAAATAATAATATTAAGCTTTATGAAATTAATAAAAACGAAAGTAATATATATATATATATATATATATATTTCAATAAGACGAGAAATATAATTTAACAAACCAATCGCACGTAATTTTCTTTATAAGGAAGTCAAACTGTTGATGATTTTTTATTCTTTATATGAATTAAACGCATGAGAGCTTTTCAAAAATTTGCAGTGTGGTGCTATTGACACAAACGTTTAAACGAAAGCACATTTCTATAACACTGCCCAATAAATATTAATATATATATATAATAATTACATTCGTATCCGCTATCCAGTATGAACATTTATACCAGAAAAAAAAGGAAGAAAGTTTCGAATATAGATTTATAGTTACCACAGTTTAAACTGCTCACAAGACATCCATGGGATACTCACTGTTCTCTTGAAATCGATCTGTCGCTTATAAAGTGGGTGGTTCGATGATTATGTAGCGTCGTACTCAGACGTAAGGATTTTGGCATAAGGGGATTTTTTAAGTTAGCTATTTTTTGTTTTCTGTAATTGCTATAGTATTTAATTTGTTTTATTTTAAATATTATTTCTGGATTTTGATACATTGTATTTTAGGTTTTAGGCAAGTGCAGCTGTGTAGGTAACTTACTAGTACTCCTGTTTATTAGATTTTGCCGCCTTCACATGAGCACACTTGTTTGCTGATCTATTTCGATCATAAATCTAACTTTATATGTATATCCCTTGCATAAATGAATTTGGAGGAATAAATCCCACCTGATTTTCAGTATAAAATCTGAGTTACTGATATGACATGTAATGTTTGATAAATGCATTTATTTTTATTTATTTTATTTTTTCTCAGATTAATGCTCTGCAAAAAATATTAATTTAATTTTAAAAAGTCAACACAAGAACATATTAATAAATATTAATGTTTCTTATAATAAATAGTAATAATCTGGTGTGTCACTCACACGACTTTCTCGTACCCTGAAATTTAATACTATGAATACAGGTTGGAGATTAAGATGTAAGATAACGAGTACTGTTATGTAAACATGTGTTAAACAATTCAAATTAGGCTTCGGAAGAGTTTTATATGATAATTAGTTCTGTGTGAGGGTGGCTACCGCCCCCCTCAACCCCCGTTTCATTAACGCACCTACATTTATATAGAATTCATTTCTGTTATTAAAATTAAATTTTACTTAAAATTATACTAACAATTTTCACACGCAACATTCATTGTAACTTATCAATTTTGATCAAACTTTTCCAGCAACAAACTTATATTAACTTCAAAATACAACATTTGGATCTCCTAAAATTATTCGTGTTTAAGTTACTCTAAGAGACACAGACAATGATCAAACGTTAAAAAACTTGACTACGGTAATCAGGAAGCCTCAATACGTGTAAATATACAAAAAAACAAGCGATGAATATTTATCTTGAACCATATATTATTTACCATGTCTCTATGAGGAATTTATTTCAATTCCCGAACAGCTTTCCTGGAAATGGTAAAATATTATTAGTAAAGCACATCTACTAATAACAAATAACTAGTGTGTTGTGGCCACCACACGACTTTCTTCTATATTTTCTTATACAAATTCATTCAGTAAAAATAATTTATTAAAATTATTATTTAAAAAAATTATCTTCCATGATAATGCATACTATTTCCATATTAGAGAAGTAGTATAACACTAAATATCCAAAAAAAGTTAAATTTATTCTCAATATTACATAAAAAAAAAAAAAAAGAAATGAAAAAAAAATCGATAACTTTATTTTAAATTATCGCAGATCGATGGTTCAACCATTCGTTTTCAAGGTATTGGCGAGCTCTTTTGAAAGATACCCATCATGAAAATTTACTCCCCTCGAGGGGGGACTTCCCCCCAGGGGGGGAGGTGAGGCTCCTACATACACAAAAGTTTTTTCCCAGTTGGCTATCTCTATTACAAAAAATGTATATTCGTTTCATTTGATTTAGTGCAGTCTATAGATGTTAAACTCTACTTACCTGTAATTTCCCCCCATAGACGTAATACTTTTGAGTGTCCCTGTACACGAACCATTTGCTTCATCTCAACGAAAAGCTTAGTGTAGCATCTCTATATGATACACACTTAGAATACCGAGTTTGGAATTTCTGCTACTATTTGTTCTCGAGATATGCTGATAACAGATACACACACAGACAATTCGCTAACATGATTTTTTTATTCAGGGGACCTCAGAACATGTAAATATTACAAAAACTCTCTTTCGAAAATTTGACCCTAAAACAATACTTTCTCTACCGTAAGGGTAAGAGAAAGTAATTAATAAAATGAAAAGTATAGAAACTCTAGAAATACTATTTTTCTGCTTACAAATTTGTTTATTTTATTAATTTCTTTTTCCTTTCCTTTTCTTTTTTTTTGTTGTGGAACATAATGAAAAGACATACTCACAAATTGAAAAATTATAAATTATTTTACAATATGGTGAATATGATTTATTATATTGAAAATAAATTTCTGTACTAAATTTGCAAATTTCGCTTTAGTTAAAAACTAGCATTAGATATTTATGCAATTCAGAAAAGGTTGGAGAAAATGGGGGGGGGGAGGAGGTCTAATTTTAATTTACTAAAATAAAATAAAATAACAGTCTTCCACCTGAAAATATAGTAAGTGGATTATAGTATTAACTTGTGTTATAAATATACCATATCCTCATATTTTGTCATAAAATTATAGAAATCGTACGTATAAATAGTTATGCTTTGTTATGTAAAGTACTAAAATGAAAAATTAGGGAAAACATACACAGAGATGGTTATTTATTGATTATGCCTTTCTACTTTTTCCCTTTTTATATAAAGTAAATAAATAAAACCTATTACTATTATTATTTAATTATTCTTACTATTATAATTTTTTCGGGGATTAGTTAAAGCTTTCATGATTATCTGATGTACTCATCATTAATGAATGAAACCAATATAAGCAACGATAAAAATAAATAGAAGCTTAATCCATATGATCGGTCCCTTTAAAACTGCATACGGATTCTCATTGGTTAAATTAAAAACGAACAATATCCGAATGAAATTCGAATATTTTCTTCGAATCTTCCCATTCTTACTTTCCTGATGTCAACAGTTGCGGAAATCAGCTGTGTTTAGCTTGAATCCCCCCCCCCCCCCTTTTTCTCGCAATCCCTCCCACTTGCGAGCTGGTCTTCGTAACGTTGTGGCGTTTGACCAGAATTGACCCAAAGTGTTTTTGGTGAAGCTGTTTCCTTTGAACTAAGGTTCGCCGACTGAAGCTGTAATTAGCGATGCCGTAATTCGTTAGAAAACTGCAATTTGTGGTGATAGCGCACATATAGAATAGAATTTTATACGCCTGCAAAGATTTGCATAAAAATATAGTTTTTTTTACAGAAATTTGTGTTTTGCACGCGTACAGCGCCATCTATCGACAAAAATTTTTACTATTATTTTTTCTTTAACAAAAAAATTCCCTTTCATGATAATAACTTTTTCACAAACCGCGTTCAAATCTACCAATTTCTTCAATATTTTCTGAATTTTTAAAATGTCTACAAACTTATAGGACACCCGGACCCGGTATATATATATACACTCTATAAAAAAAAAAAAAAGACGCACCAAGAAGGAGTAACGCAAACTCGACACAAATTGAAATGCATACAGGTTTCGATGAAAAATGCAAAAGTTTAAAAAGTTCGGCTACTATCGAATGAGCATGTGACGCTGCAGCGCAGCAATTGGCAGAATATTAAAAATGAGAAATTTTGATTCCAGGTCATAAATTCTTCGAGAATTTTATTCCGTCTACTCAGATAGACAGTATCTACGCCTCGCATAAAAGTACACAAACAATATGCGCAGTTGTCAGCATTTGAGAGAGGTGTGTAGCTGGGCTGAAAGAAGCCTGTTGGTCTAATCTGTAAATTCTTTTACAATTGCATAGGAGCGATGCCACTATTAGATGATATTGATAGGAATGAGTGAACCATGGCCGAACAAACGCCAGGGAGGAAGCGGGCGGCCTAGAGAGAGAGGACAGAACGTGAGAACCGATTAATTGTCAGAGCGGTACTCAAAGCCCCAATTCATCATTATCATCGATTCTACGTGCAACTGGTACTTCAGTGACTTCAAAGACCATTAATAGCCGGCTCAGAGAAATGGAGTTGAGCTCACGGAACCTCTTGCGCTGACTACTATTAAACTTTGTCTTTTGATAAGCCCGTTTGCAGTGATATCGGGCACGTTCGATCTGGAATGTCACTGAATAGAGTAGAATTGTCTTCAGTGATAAGTCTCGCTCTGATTTGAGCACCGATGACAAGCGAAGACGCTTCTGGAGATACCCCGAAAAAAGGGAGGATTCCAACCTGACTGTCGCCAGCTGTACGGCCCGACAACCAGGAGTGATGGTGTGGGATGTCATTTCATAGCAGGATCCCTTTGGTTGTGATCCGTGGCATCTTTACAGAACAGCTGTACGTCGACGACATTCCACGTCCCGTTGTATTTCCCTTCATATTACGCAATCCTGATCGTATATTTCAGCATGATAATGTCCGCCCGCGCACAGAGATTGTTTCTACTGCTTGTTTTCTTGCTTGCCTAACATTATTTTGGCCAGTAAAGTCGCCGGATTTCTCTCCCACCGAGGACGTGTGGAGCATCATGAAAAGTGTCTTGCAACCAGTTCGGAATTTTGCCAATCTAACGCACCTATTGAACAGAATTTGGCATCATATCTCGCAGGAGCACAACTGCCAACTCTATCAATTAATGCCAAGCCGAAGAACTTCTTACATAAGGGTCAGAAGTGGACCAACGCGTTATTGACTTGTTTATTTTTTGAGGCCATTTCTCTTGATTAAACCAACCAAATTTTCTGAAACTGTAATCATTTGTTTTTCTCCACATGTACATCATATCTACCAATTTTCGCCCCATTCCAGATAACTCCTTCTTTGTGCGTCTTTTTTTTTTTGTTGTTGTTGTTATAGAGTGTATATATAAGTTTCACATTAAAAAGGTAAAAATAATTCTCATTTTGTACATTTATGCGAAATTCCGTCTTATGCTGCCATATTAAAAATTATGCAAAAAAAAAAAAAAAAAAAAAAAGAAAAGGATGACAGCGCCACTTGTCGAGCGATTGATACCCAAATACATTCAGAAAATGTGATCCCCAAATTTTGCGTCAAGATTTTCTAAATATCATCGATCTCCAGTTTCTCTCCTTTACGCTAAAAGACATCTACTCTCCATTTGCGTACAGCTGTCCAATATTTCTTGAATAGAAAATTTAGTAAATTCCATTTAAATAACAAATTTTTTAAGTTAATAATAATAATAATAATAATAAAAATAGAAAAAAAAAACATAAATAAGTTAAATAAAATAAAAAAATTCTAAATCCTGCTTTTATAATAAAATTCGAAATTTTTTTTTGAACTGGAGTTTAGGCACCAAGACTTAGCTCCCCCACACCCTCCCCCGGTCCCAAGGCTATTACTGCTTGAACATATATTGTTGTCGGAATCATGTTTGCAAGCAAAATTTCAATATCGGGTGTAAGTTCTGCATTAGCACTGGAGTTTGGAGTCAAGGGCCCAGGACACTAAACTTGATCTAATACATTATCATATATTGCCATCGCAATTACACATGTATGTAGAATTTCAGGTCAACCAGACGATAGAAAAAAAGGATGAAAGTTCATTTCTAAGATTCGACACACACACATACATAACATAGGAAGCTAAATAAAAGTATGTAATAAAATAAAACCAGCTGGTAATTCTGGCAACATTATAGTAATTTTTTTAAATAAATTTTCTAAATTACAATACTGCTTTTAAAAAATAAAAATTAAAGTATGAAGCTGATCTCAAATCTTACCACATACTGGTGTATCTCCTGTCCAATCGCCTGTATCCAAGCACCTTCTGTAGAAATTTCCACCAATATAAGTATCGACGTCGCAAAAATAATGAATCACATCACCTGGCATGTAATAAGTTTGTTGAGGACCATATCCTCCCCACACAGGTAGATCAGGTGGTTCACATTCCAACACTGAAAATAATATGGCATTTGTAAAATTGATGAAACTTTAAGATAATTCTTGATTAAGTTATTAAGCAGTTGAAGGTTAATAATCTATCTATTTACCTAGTATATCTATTTCTAACTGTCTCTCTCTCTATTTCTATATCTATACATATATATCAGAGTAGATAATATTTTAAAATAAAATATAAATGTTTGATTTAATTTAAATAAAACTGAATTATAAATATCAATATTTATTTTAAATCATAATATATATGTATGATTTAGTTCATATAAAGTTGGTTCTTAAATATCACTAATTATAACATAATTTTTTTTCCCCATATTACTATAAATTTTTTTTATCTTAACTCTTTCTTTATCACGTGGTCTTGCAGAGGTTTGGGGGAAAGTTTGGAGCCAGTAAAACATGTTTAACCCATCAATTAATCGCAATTTCCACCCGTCTTAAGCCGTGGTGGCCTCTGCTCCTTCATAGTGCTAATTCGGTTTCATTTGTAATTTATTTCTTTATTAACATATAGTCTTGCAGAATATTTAAGCAAACTTGGGCGCTAGACAAACTGGTGTAATTTACCCCTACCTACTCGTCTTAAGCCGTGGTGGTCTCTGCTCCTTCATCTTGTTATTCTAATTATCTTATTATTTCTGCTTTATTTATTTATTTTTTACCTTGTTTCACGTAGTTTTCAGTTCTTAAAACGAATATGTATAAAGGTGTGTTTGTGTGAGAGAGAAAGTTTGTTTCTTTTTTCCATTATACAATAGACACACACACACACACAATATACACACACACATATATACATATGTATATATGTAATATACATGAAAGAAATTTTTCGTTAGCACATTTAAACTTCTTTAGACAGCGGTAAATAGAAGGAAATTAACATTTACTTTTTACATATAGAAAAACATGTTTGCTATAGAATAATAGATATAGACTATGGTATGAAAATTCATTGCAATTTTGTAATCCTATTGCATTGCAAGTCGAGTTTCTTCGAAAGCTTTTGTTCAATAGTTTACTTTAAAAATTAACTCTATTTGTTAATTATTTATTTATTTATTTTTTATATCACGCAAAGAAAGGAAAATAAAGAAAATAAAAATTTGCTCATAAGAAAAGGGGAAGGGGCTTCTTTGAATTTATCCAGTTTAAGAACCCTTTTTATGTTACATTTTCAACATGGAAATAAATAAATAAGTAATTACTTATTTTAAAAACATAAATAATTTTTTTTTTCAGCTTAATCGTTTTTTTTTATGCGATTCGAAAACATTAACTTAATTTTATAGTCTCTGGTCATGACAGCGGGTGACATCGTGACATGGGACATTTTCAGTCTTTTCCTCATACGCATCATATCGTAATTTGGCAAGAAAAGTGAGATTACTAAAAAATGCAGTATTTGACAAAAAATCAATTTAAAGATAACGATAAAGCATTTACTAGCATCTAATAAAATTGATACAAATGTTTCTCAGGTGTATAAATTGCAAGCTAGAGATGTGACACTTTTCGCGCACACTGAGAAAAAATTCTGTAACTGACATCTAGATCTAGAATCTAAAATTCGCTCTAGAAAAATAATTCCATGTCATCCTTATAAATTCTAGTCCCCCTTGAAAACGAGTTCTAGAAGCCCCTATTAGAATTCTAGAGCGTTTGCCTATATTCTCGAGGGCAAAATTATTTAAAAATTTCTGCAAATAAATGAGAATACAAAAGGCGGGTTTCAGAACTAAAATCTTGGTTTATTACCCAATTCTAAAAAATCAAGCGAGAATATCTCGCAATACAAAAGATTCAGAATATTGTTTCACCATCTAGAAATGTGTAGACTAGAAATTCTCGATCATTTCGTCTATTTAGTTTATTGGTGTGCCTTATGCGCATAACCCGGAAATCTTTATTTCTAGTAAAGGGATTTAGAAAATAACCACTTATTCATTCTAGATGAAGGCGGTATATATTTTGTTTTCTCAGTGCACGTTGAGGCACTTCATAAACATCTTTCAATAAGATATAAATTAAAAATTACTATTTTTTTTACATGTGTCGCCGTTCTTGCAGGATGAGATACGTTACATTTATGGTCAGCTACCTAATACGAGCTGAAAAATTGAATTCATGCATTGGTCCCAAATAAGGTATATTATTATTCATCTTGTTTTCACCCAATATTTTTATTTTTATTTTATTTATTTATTTATTTATTTTGTAATAGGAATATGCAACTGAAAATATTGCATTTCTTATTCTGAAAATAAAGCAATGCAAAGCACTTATCTATATAAATAAAAGGAAGTGTCTGTGTATCTGTGTTTCTGTCTGCACTCTGCACTCTGCAGCTCAGACTACTCATTGCAGAGCTACAAAACTTACAAAGAGGTAACTGGGACACTATAGGTATGTACTTCATTGAGATTTTTTCGAATTTGAATTTTTTAATTATTATTATTATTATTTTCGTTTTTATCTATTGACTTTTCTGTTTCACTTTTTAAAATTTATTCTTTCACAGTTATATTTATGTACATTTTCATAATGTAACTATTTGTACTAAAATCCTAAATTTATTCGATTTATAATTTTATTATTACAGAGTAAGAGCTAGAAAATACGAGTGATTAGATCTTGCTAATAAGTCGTGCCAAAACTAAAAGAAAAGATCGATGCTGAGATATAGCCATCTGTAAAATCGCAGTTCTTAAATAATAGCAGATCCGTCTGTCGTCTAATAACTAATTAAACTGAAATGTCAGAAAAAAAAATTGCCACAAACATTGGGAGACCAGACTCGACATAGCATGAAAGAAAAAGACGCTGCCGAAGGCAACAATTATCAGAACAGATGTTCAGAGCGATTTCAGTGGAACTTTTTTTTTAGATTTTACTATAAAATGATATAAAAATTAGTGATTCAGTTTTGAGAGTTTATTTCAAATATGACCAGCGAAGCGAAGACAGTCAGTCTGTTAGTCTTACAATAGTTATATATTCTGTCGTTAAATGTGTAGATAATATCATTAATAATATTTTGCTGTCATTAAATATTTTCAAAAAGCAGATTTTTCTGTTAATAAAGTACCTTCAAACTGAGAAAATTGTGTATATATATTAATACTTTGTATTATTTCACTAAATACAGTAGTAATATTATTCAGAAAGAATACCCCCCTCCCCTTTTTTTTAGGATCTGCTTCAATTGCATATCCTCTGTAAATGACACACATACGTGGATTGCAATCTTACTCAAAATTTTCTGAAATTATACTAAAGGAGAAAAACACGGGGAACTTAGTTACAAATTAACGAGAATAATTGATGAAATAAAAAAAAATAATTGTAAATATAAAAAATACTGTTGAGTTAGTAAATACACTTTCTAAATTTCTACTATGTCGCAAGAAAAGTGACACAACTCTAAAATCCAGTATTCGAGAAAAATCAACAGAAATATAACGATAAAGCATTGACTAGCTTGTTATAAAATAGATATAAATGTTTCTCAGTTGAATAAATTGCGAGATACAGATGTGACGCTTTTCGTGTACGTTTGGATACTTCATACATATTTTTTAATGATATTAAACATAAAATTACAATTTTTTACTTGTGTTACCATTTTTTTCCGGGGGGAGGGCATCAGGTGATGTATTAAAACAATAATCAGCTACATCATTCAAGCATTAAAATTGAACTTATGCATAGGTCCCACAAAAAGTATATTTTTACTAAGGTTATTTGTTCCCGTAAATTTTGTTGCAATAGAAATAAATGACAAAATAATTATAAGATTAAAAACTTTTTATATACCATGTTTTTAAATTTTCTGTTGAATCATAGCTACAGAACTACATTAGCACTTTATCAATGCGTATAAAATTTTTAAAGTGATAATGACGTCAATTTTTGTGAGATGTATAATTTAACTTTTTACAATTTTTTAACGTTCACGTTTAATTAAATATATTTATTTTAATGTCGAAAGAAAATGAACTCGTAATTTTTTTTTTGGAAACAATTAAATTATAGCTAATATTTTAATGGCTATTTTTTAAAGCTATTTAGGTGGTTATTACTTTCCTATTTTATTTAATTAAAAGAAAACTAATCAAAAATTCGAAAATCGGGCTTCGAAGTATTGTGTTGTCATCGGGTTCTGAGCTATACTGAAAGTTTAAAATGTCTAGCAAGTAGGGAAGTTAAAAATCGATTGCAAGATTTGTACCGGACAAACAAACAATAATCGAAGTTTCAATACAACACTTTAATATTGTGTTTTTAGATGTATAAATAGTATCAGTAATATTAATATCGCAGTTATTAGTCTAGATATTTTCAATAAACAGATTTTTTCATCAATAAAATGACTTTAAAATGAAAATATCCTTATTAAAAAAAAAAAAAAATTCTACCATAATATTCATAGTATTTCATTAAACTTCTTAAATAAAGCAGACAAGAAACAAAAGTAATGTAATTTTGAATAAATAAGATCCAAATTATTCATTTTAGAATTGCTTCAGTTGCATGTCATCTTTAAATAACACACAATAGTAATTTTAACCTTAGCCAAAAAATTCTGAAATTAATTTAAAAGAAAAAAACACTGAGAGTTCTTTTTAATGAAAATTTAATCAGAATAATTGATAAAAAGCAAGAAAAAATAATTATAAATTTTAAAAATGCTATTAAATTAATAAATACTTTTTCAAAATTTTCATTACATCGCATTCTGGCAAGAAAAATGCAAAAAACTCAAAAATGCAGTATAAGCACTGGCTAGCCAACAATAAAAGTGATGTAACTTACCCATCAGATGGATAAATTTTGAGATGAGACAGATGTAGCTTTTCGTGCATATTTTGAAACACTTCATACCAATTTTTTAATTACCTAAGATTACAATTTATACCATTTTCACTTTCCGGACATATGTAAGGAAACTATTGTAATCATGTAGAAAATCCGAATTTGAGATTTTGGTGTTTCTACACGTTTGGAGGTGCCCTGAGTTCATTTTTGCTTTTTTTACGATGATGTATGTGTGTGCATGTATGCATGTGAGTGAACACGGCAGCGTCTAAACGCTTTGCTTGAATGAGCTAAATGTTGGTATGCATATTATAGGGGGCCGTTGCGCAAACTGTATTGATTTTGGTGAATCTAGCCCATATACTTTTTTTTTACAGGAAAATTCTTTATCATTATGGCCTAAGGGCCCAAAATTTTTAAAGTGCAACAGCGTTTAAACGCCTTATCTGATTGTGTTATAGAGTTAAAAATTTATATGCATGTTATAAATCACTGTAACAGATACTGTATGAGTTCTGGAGAATCTAGCTCTTATACTTTATTTATTATTATTATTATTTTACAGAGACACAACGAAACATTCTGTATCATTATCACCAATGGACTCAAATATTTGATGGGAAATATCGTTATTTAAGCAACATACTATATGGAGAAAAATACTCGAAAATCCCATTATAATTTTACCTTTTGTTTATTTAACGACTTCTCTTACTTTATTTATAAAACGTTAATTACTTAATATTCGGAAAGTCGAGTGGAGTCACTCCAGATTTTTTGACTCGTGTCACTTTTCCTGCTGGAGTGCGATATATGGATATTCAAAATAATAATAATAATAAAAATAAAATAATAATTTAACTGATAGATTTGGGAGGGGGGCCCTCAAATTTAGTGGCCCCGGGACAATATAAGACTTGCCCATGCGTTAATATGGCCTTAAAGAGTTAGTTTGTTGAGGGGAAAAATAAGAAAAACTTTGAGCAACTTTACTGACAATGCAATAAAGTTTTTTAATTTCTTATTGCTTTGATAAAGAATACACTTTATATTCCATTAATATAATTAGAAGGTTGGAAATAATCGATATCAATCAATTGCAAATAATGAAATACCTAAGTAATAAAATATACTAACTTACATTCGATTTCAGTTGCGCCTGAACTTGAAAACAAAACATTTAAAAGCAGCCAGGTAAACGCCATTTTGTGTGTGTTTGCAAATGCAATAAGCAATGCAGTATGAAAACCGGTATTTGAAGATGAATTTAACTATCTACTGCCAGAAGTTGAACTCTCCGGTGTTCGTTTTTCATTTGTCGAAATTTCAGCATAGAAACGCAGAGATTGCAGATTAGATATTTACTTCCTTCACAGGAAAATACTCTGACGTAGAAAGTGAAAGAGAAACTTTTTCAAATTTTTATGAGGCTGCAAGTTAGTTGAATATTAATCAGCATACTGCGATATATGAACTTATGCTCGGGCTCCCAGCTGAAGATAATACTAAAACATCTTTATATGTCTTTTACATCTATATATTCTTTTAGTCCTGATTCATTCCTATTTTTAATGCAAAGGTGCTTCATTTATAAGCCGCTGTTTTTTCCATTTTTTCAAAATTCGCATAATTTCTTGACTTGTTATTGTTTTTCAGTTCTAAATATTAATGTTGATAAGCATGTGATCTGTGATACCGATATCATGACTTCAGAATTATTTAAAAACGATGGACTAATCGAAAACAAATCGTATCGCTTGTTGCTAATTAAAACTGTGATGATATAGAATGTGAAGAAGTTATTCCAGTTGCCTTTAAAGACAAAACGGATTACAACAATTTTTTTTTTTTTTTAGTGCGACAGGACTATTTCTTTCAATCTGTCATTTTGCGTCGTTACCAATTTATAGTGTTCCACTTCGAAAATGCCTGCCAATATCCAATTTTACCATTTAATTTCTTACTCTATCTTAAAATATTTTGTAAAATTCGTAAAAAGTTTTAGATATACATTTTTTTTTTCACTTCCTATCGGTCAGGATCGACCGATCCTGACCGATCCTGACCGATCACAACCTTCAGGTCCGTAGTTGTGTACTCTAAACACAAAGCCAACGAGTTTTGGCTGAAATTTCCCTGATTATTTAGACTAGTGTTTTCAGATATATATTTTTACTTCCATTACCTCTAAAAATTCGATATCGAGATTTCACCTGATTTATACGTTTTAAGGTCCCATGATTCCAAAAAAGTGGTTTTTGGGAATTGGTCAGTGTGTGTGTGTGTGTGTATGTGTGTGTGTATGCACGTGTGAAATGGAAATCTTCTGGTTATCATATCTCTGAAACTAATAAAGATAGAACTACAAAACTTCAGAATTAAGACAGGTCTGGTGTACAGATGATTTTTCCAAATTTTGGTGAAAATTGAAAAACCGGAAGTGGAACATCGGAGACCGGAAGTGGGACTGTAAGTTTGTATCTCAAAAACGGCTCTAACGATTATCTTCAAATTTGCTATAAACACTCTATTATATGCTCTTTCGAATGATGTAGTTGGTTAGTTCAGGAAAATTGATAGGCGTCTTCTATAAATAGATCAATTTCAGGTCTCGCAAGCGCGTTCCTTTGAAATGGATATTTTTTCAAACTCGCGCTGTTAACTCACTTTTAAATATCCTTTTGTATGTAATTATTGTTTTCCGGTAAATAATTGATTTTTTGTAAAAATTGGTATCTCAAAAGCGGCTCTAATGATTTTCTTGAAAATTGTTATATAAATCAATTTCTTTCTCGTGTATTACGAGGTTATTAGAGGAAAAATAACAGTCTTCCTGTCTTCCTGTTTAGGCAGGTCATCTTCACATATCGGAAATTTGTGTTTCAAAAAATAAATTTACCATTTTTTTCTCTTATTTTTTACCTCGCTATATGTAAGCTTCGTTTTATATGTCTTTATAAGTTTCTCTTACCGAAAAAATTTTAGGTTTCTACTTCTTTAGGTAACTTTTATGTTTTCTGATCACATTATCTCTCAAAAATGCATATAAGTGTAATAGTGGGTAATGGAAGTCGTGTGTTTGTTTCACACCAGATTTTTTTTTCTTTTCGAAAGGGTGTTAAAATACAAATAAAAGTAGTCCTGTTGTACTAAATTAAATTCTGTGATAGACAAAATTTCATCCGTAATTTTAAAGCTCGCGAAGCGAGCATACATCCAGATATTCCTCACTGTAGTTCGGGTTTTGTTTATCATTATTATTCAAAACACTTAAGGCCGTGATTTTGGCGCATGGAATGATTTGATTTCAATTGGACACGACACCAACCAACCAACCAACCAACCATTCAAAACACTTGAAAAAAAAAATCATTTAATGAATTCAACTCAATTAACAACGTGCTTCTTAATACTCACAGACAATTAATACTTCAGGCGAGTTTTAAAGATTTTTTAATACAATTTAAATAGCTACTTGTATGGACATAAATCGTATAATACTTATTATTAAAGGTACGAATTAACATTCATACAAAATTTTAAAAGGAATAGATAAAAAGGAATCGCTCAATGACCAGTACTTCAGCCAACGGGTTTTGGCGCTGAATATTTCCTGATTATTTAGATTAGTGTTTTTAGATATATTAAATTATAGATAGAATAATTTTAGATATATAATATTGTGAATAATTATATGTTTAATTATTCACAACATTTGAAATCTAAGAAAAAATAAAGTTTCAGTCTTTGTAAAAATTCGTAAATATTAATTCTGGAAATCCAAAACGATATTATTTTGAATGATATATTTTTGCACACTGTAAAATAACTGTAACTGTATATTTTTAATTCGATCGATTTTGATCCTATTAATCATAACTTGTATCCATATTAGTGACCGAGAGGTTATGCTTTCGAATTTGGTCGATGGGAAGTGCCCGATTCGATCCCATGTCAGAATCGTTGGCCTAGCCGTTCGGAGTTTTCCGTAGTTTTCTCCGAAATTCGCAAAAATACAGATTAGGATCCCTTACAAGGGTCTCCGCGGAGAATGTTCCATACAGGTCTAGGAATCATATGCAGGTCAATCGGCCTTAATCCCTATACAAACGTCACCATTAACTTCTATCTTTAAGAGTATTACGAAGCAGTAAAATTAAATAAATAAAAACTAACATCGAAAATTTATATAGAGTAATTTCCATTATCCCATAATGCATCCCCTAATTTATTAAAAAAATTGTGAGATCTTGTAAATAAACCAGTTACGCTAATCATATCTTATTCTACAGTAAAAATGGTTTTATCTACCTGAATAATTAATATTAATTTTATTAAATTCTGTGCAATAAACAGATATTAAAATATTTTTAAAAAATGCCTCTCGTAGACCACAACGTATCGAGAATTTTTGTGAGTCCTGTACAAAAAGCAGTTGTGCTATTCATACCATTTTATTAAGAGCATGCCATAGTGTGCTTGATTATAGCATGTATCAGTTTCTAGGCATACTAATAAAAATTATGAAAATGTGAGCGCGACAGACAGAATGACAGACAAACAGATAGATGAAATAAAGTCAAGGGCCCTTTTTAACTTGATGAATAATTACTATAAGCATACTACATAGCTAAAAATGTTCTTCAAGCAATCTCTACCTGTATCCCTTAATGTATCTGATTTTTTAGTAGGACGGTGTAAAACTTAATACTATTTACACCATATCCTATAGAAAGTATGCTTTTGTTTATAAAATAATACACATTGATTTCGCTATGTTTTGTGCCTAATAAAAAGATATTTAAATAAGTTTTAATGAAATATCGCTCGTAGACCGTAACGTATTCGGAACCTTTTTGTGCGTCCCTGTACACAAATCAGTAGTGCTATGGTGAAACCAGTATTATCATCTATGCTATTTTTTATTAGGGGACATGTCATATTGAGCCTGAATAACACATACCAGTTTGGTGGCATCCTTAAAATATTTACTTATTTACTTTACTACAGCGCGGACGGACAGATGGACGAACCGAAGTCATTAATACTTTTCAACTTTGTTGGAAAGTATTAACAAAAATTAAATTAATAAATAAATCTGCACATATCTAATCTGTTATTATAAACGGTTTCGGCTCTTTAGAAAAATGAGGTGCTACTTTAGTAGTATTTAAAACACCAATCGCACCATGTTATGTTATCTAATAAAGATATAGCTATGTTATTCTGCCCTCAAAGCTGGAAGACGATGGATACAGGGGTTCGATTCCAGGTTTTGCTTGTCGGCCTAGTCGTTTCGAGTTTTCCGTAGTTTTCCCCGAAAATTGTTGGGACCCTTAAAGAACTTCTATGGAAAGAATTCCATCGAGGTCTAGGACCCTAGAGTAGTCAATCAGTCTTAACCCTTACAACTACTATCTTATTAGATAATGTTCTGATTTGTACTATTTTGTCAGTCATTCAGAGCGATTTAATTTGCTTTTAATCCGAAATCAGTTATTAACTCGGCTACAGCGTTAGAAATATTTCGGTTTCTTTGATGATGTTATACGCGAGTTCAACTGTATTTAAAGTTTTCAATTTCTTTTTTATGTTTAAACATTTGATGATCTAGTTCTTTACAATAATTTCCATAAAGCTGTGAAATTTGAGTGATCATCAGGAAAGCAGATGAAAAAGAGACAAATACCCCCTTATTAAGAAATTTTCCTCCATTTGCAGTCTTCATTTAAGGTTTATTATTCCCATATCGTTTTCAAGGTCACAGCTTAACAAAGATAAACAGAAAAATATCCCTGGAGAAATATTTCTGATATCATAAGCTATTTAAAAGTTATTCTGTAAAAAGATATTGTTAATCTCTCTTGAAATGTGTACTTTTCAACTGCCTGCGAATGACAGGTGGTGCATATTTCATGTTACCTCTAAACTTCTTATCATGATAATATAAGAAAATTATATATCTAAATGTTACCTTGGTATGATAAAAATATCTTTTTTTTTTTTTTTCCACGTCACATTTCATTGATTTAACCTTAGCAATTAAGATGTATTGATAACTAAAGTAAAATATACGTGATCTATACGGTTCAGTTACAAATAATTGTTAGGAAAACAATATGTGCTAGGGTTAGGAAACAGAGGTCAGAAAATTTATAAGGTGCAAATAACGGCGTTACAGATGACTTAACATTTTCGCTACCGCATGCTTTTGTCTTTTTGACAGCAAAGTCCACCTGTGGGCGTTACACTTACGAGTTACGGTATTTCAGAACAATATTTTCTGTATTCACATTTATATTATTACAAATGGATATACATTATAATTGTATACTTTCTAATCAAAGTATTTGTATCCATAATATATTTGATTGTAAAATATGAATAACAGGTATATTCTTAAGAAATAAATAACACACAAATTGCGAAAGAAACGCCCGCTGGCGGAGTTACAGATTTTCAAATGACGTGAATCTACGTCAGCGGTCGCGAAAGTGTTAATAAAAAATCAATATCAAACACTGTTAGTTAGTGGAAATACAGTAATTCTTGAAGTATCGAATTTAACTGTTAAGTTAAAAAAAAAAAAAAATAAAATAAAAATAAATAAATAAATAAATAAAAGATAATAAAAGATAATAAAAATAAAATGATGCTAAACAATTCTTAGACAAACAATTTTGAACTAATTTTATACAAGTTTATATTATTTTATATTAGATCATTTTTATTTAATATCTCTTTGTTTAAGAATATTTGAAGAATTAAGAGTTTTCTGTTTGTAGTGAAAAACTATATCTGTAATTTTATTTTTCGTTCCTTTCAGATATAGTAATTAAAAAATCTACCTAATCCATCTATCTCTACAGAAAGTTTAATACATAAAGATCTACAAAACATTTAGAAAACAGCGTTGAATTTAAAGTGCGTGAATTTGTATAGGCAAATACAGAAAAACGTTTTTGATAGCCATAACATACTAATTAAATTTGTGTCAAACATCGAATTTAAAATCTTAAAAAAGCTTCACACACACACTAAGGGGGGGGGGGGAAACCCGCCTTCATAATAATGAATAAGTGGCCATTTTCTAAATTCCTGAACTAGAAATATAAAATTCCAAGTTATGCGTATAAGCCGCGCCAGTAAGCTGAATAGACGAAATGATCGCGAGAATTTCTGGTCTATACATTTCTAGATATTGAAACAATATTATTAATATTCCGAATATTATGAATCCTTTGTGTTGCGAGAATAGAATCTTTTGTGTTGCAAACGCTCTAGAATTCTAATAGGGGTTTCTAGAACTCGCTTTCAAAGGGGACTAGAATTTATAAGGATGACATGGAACTATTTTTACTGAGCCTCAATTTAGATTCTAGATGTTAGTTACAGAATTTTTTCTTAGTGTAGTTGCCCCATATAAACATGTACAATATACTCCCGAATATCCGCGGAATTGAGTGGTTCGATTTCCGCGGATAATGCAAATCGTAGATAAACCGCAAAATGTCTGAAAATGAGGGGCAAATGAGATACCAAAATGAAAAAAAAAAAATAAATAAAATAAAATAAATAAATAAAAAATAAATAAATAAATAAATAAATAAATAAAATAATAAAATAATAATAATAATGTAGCTTAAAAACGCGATTGCATTGTATATAAAATATAAAACAGTGAAAATATTCATATTATGAAAAAAGTAGTTGTATTTTATGTACTAAAGGATGTAAAAATGCTAAATAAAATAGTATATTTTCGATGAGGCCAAGGTGCAGTCTGTAAGCTAATTTGTGCCCTAAATTAAACAGTACCACAGGCATGACAACATTTTAATGTATTCGGGGCATTCTGATGAATTATAGCTCTTTTTCCCCACCACTTTATTTGTAAAATCATTTTCTCCAATACACAATGAGAAAAAAAAAATATACCACCTTCCTTTAGAATGAATAAGTGACCATTTTCTAAATCCCTTAACTAGAAATATAGATTTCCGAGCTATGCGCGTAAGGCACGCCAATAAACTGAATAGACGAAATTATCGAGAATTTCTAGTGTACACATTTCTAGATGGTGAAACAATATTCTGAATACTCTAAATATTCTGAATCATTTGTATTGCAAGAAATTCTCGCTTGATTTTCTAGAATTTGGTAATAAACCAAGATTATAGTTGCTGAAACCCGCCTCTTGTACTCTCATTTATTTGCAGAGATTTTTAAATAACTTTGCCCTCGAGAATATAGGCAAAACGCTCTAAAATTCTGATAGGGGCTTCTAGAACTCGCTTTCCAGGGGACTAGAATTTATAAGGATGACATGGAACTGTTTTTTCTAGAGCTACAACTTAGATTCTAGATGTCAGTTACAGAATTTTTTCTCAATGTATAATTGCGATTAAATAAGAAGAAAAATACCCTTCAAGAAATGTGGTGTAAGAGAAACTTACAAAGACATATAAAACGAAGCTTACATATAGCGAGGTAAAAAATAAGAGAAAGAAATGGTAGAGTTATTTTTTGAAACACAAATTTCCGAGATTTGAAGATAACCTACCTAAGCAGGAAGACAGTTAATTTTCCTCTAATAACCACGTAATACACGAGAAAGAAATGGATTTATATAACAATTTTCAAGAAAATCGTCAGAGCCGTTTTTGAGATACCAACTTTTACAAAAAATCAATTATTGACCGGAAAACAATAATTATATAGAAAAGGCTATTTAAAAGTGAGTTAATAGGGCGAGTTTGAAAAAAATCCGTTTTGAAGGAATGCGCGCGCGAGACCTTAAATTGATCTATTTATACAGGACGTCTATCAATTTTCCTGAACTAACCAACTATATCAATCGAAAGGACGTCTAATAGAGTGTTTATATAGCAAATTTGAAGAAAATCGTTAGAGCCGTTTTTGAGATACCAACTTTCACAAAAAATCAATTATTGACCGGAAAACAATAATTGCATACAAAAGGATATTTAAAAGTGAGTTAATATGGCGAGTTTGAAAAAAAATCCGTACACTGTTTAAAAAAAAAAAAAAAAAAAAAAAAAAAAAAATTGTTAAAAGTACAGGAAAAATCTGGCAGTTGGGGTGCCAGTATTTCTCCGTCAAATATACAGGGCAAAACTGTACTTTTGACAAAAAACCTGTTTGATTTACAGGATTCCTGTGTAAAATATGTATCAGTGATACAATTTTACGGTTTTAAACTGTATATATTGCCGGAGAAATACTGGAACCCCAGCTGCCAGATTTTTCCTGTACTTTTAATAGTTTTTTTTTTTTTTTTTTTTTTTTTTTTTTTTCAGTGTACAGCCATTTTTGAAGAAACGCGTTTGCAAGACCTGAAATTGAGCTATTTATACAGGACGCCTATCAGTTTTCCTGAACTAACCAACTATATTATTGGAAAGGACATCTAATAGAGTGTTTATATAGCAAGTTTGAAGAAAATCGTTAGAGTTGTTTTTGAGATACGGACTTACGGTCCCACTTCCGGTTTCCGATATCCCTCTTCCGGTTTTTCAATTTTTACCAAAATTTGGAAAATTTATCTGTACACCAAACCTGTCTTAATTCTGAAGTTTTGTAGTTCTATCTTTATTAGTTTCGAAGATATGATAGCCAGAAGATTCCACACATACATACACACACACACACACTAACCAATTGCCAAATATCACATTTTTGACTCAGGGGACCTTAAAATGTGTAAATCAGGTTAAATCTGGATTTCGAATTTTTGGACCAAATACAATACTTCCACTGCCTACGGTAGTAGTGTAACGAAGTAAAAAAAAAGAATAAAATTATACTTTTAAAAAATTAAAGAACACGCTTTTATTGAAATGTGAACTAAAAAGCACAAAATATCTATCTATCTTTATAGTATTAAAATGCAGGGTAAGAAAAATATGTGTTAGTGTCACACCATATTACAGGGTGATTATAAAATAACTTAGAATTAAACAAAAACCATTTTTAAAAAATCTCCCCTGACTGGGATCGAACTTTAGACCTTTAGATTCGTAGCCCGGAACTTTACCTCACAGCCACAGCGTTCACGTAGGGAAAGTCTTTTTTAACATGCTTTTATTAGCTTCACCTGTATGTATGTTTGTATGTATGTTTGTATGTACCAATGTATGCTTGTAAACGCTCTGGGAACAAACAAAAAATCTATATTACAAAAAAAAAAAAAGACTTTCTCTACGTGAACGCTGTGGCTCTGAGGTAAAACTCCGAGCTACGAACCTAATGGTAACACGTTCGAGCCCAGTCAGGGGATATTTTTTTAAAAATGGTTTTTGTTTAATTCTAAATCATTTTAATTAAAGATTTAAATGTATGTAAATATTATGGTGTGTCACTCACACGATTTTCTCTTACCCTGCATTTTAATACTAAAGTAGATATTTTGTGCATTTTAGTTCACATTTCTATAAAAGCGTGTTCTTTAACTTTTTAAAACTATAATATTATTTACAATATAGATTTTTTGTTTGCTCCCAGAGCGGTTAGAAACATACATACAGGTGAAGCTAATAAAATTTTGTAAAAAATAAATAAATAAATAAATAAAATATAAATAAAAAAATTATACAGACACGACATTATTTCATTATTTAAAACATGAAAATCTGACATTGACAGATTTTAATTTAGTGCCAGAGGCCTACTGCTAAACTTGTTAATATCGACAAATTCTTCTTTAGTTAATTCGTGACGATCTAAATTCCATGATAAAGTTTTCATTAAATCAAACCAATGTGTTTCAGCTGCAGACACTGTAACAAATAACGTTGGAAGTCCAAACTGTCTTATAGCCGCAAAACAACGTTTTTCTCTTTTTCCCAATGAGGGGGAGGTGTGCCTTGGGGGGGACTCATGTCAAAGGTGTGCCTTGGGGGGGGGGGACTCATGTCAAAGTTGTACCTTGGGGGGGACTCATGTCAAAGTTGGGCCTGGGGGGGACTCATGTCAAAGTTGGGCCTTGGGGGGGACTCATGTCAAAGTTGGGCCTGGGGGGGGCTCATGTCAAAGTTGTGCCTTGGGGGGACTTCATTCAATAAATCCCCATTCAATAAACCGACTGAAATAGGCCCTTAGCACTATTAAGAGTGTATTATAAAAATTCGACAACGCTGTACCGACTGAAATAGGGGTACCTTGGGGGGGGGGGCGGACTCATGTCAAAGTTGGGCCTGGGGGGACTCATGTCAAAGTTGGGCCTGGGGGGACTCATGTCAAAGTTGTGCCTTGGGGGGACTTCATTCAATAAATCCCCATTCAATAAACCGACTGAAATAGGCCCTTAGCACTATTAAGAGTGTATTATAAAAATTCGACAACGCTGTACCGACTGAAATAGGGGTACCTTGGGGGGGGGACTCATGTCAAAGTTGGGCCTGGGGGGACTTCATTCAATAAATCCCCATTCAATAAACCGACTGAAATAGGCCTCTAGCACTAATTAAGAGTGACCTATAAAAATTCGACAACTGTACCGACTGAAATAGGCCTCTAGCACAAAAAAAAAAAAAAAAAAAAAAAAAGACCCGATTAACTTTTAATAAAACTAACAATTTAGGCATTCATTTCTTTATTTATCAATAGCTCTACTTAATCGAAAATCCTTTTTTCGTTTTTTCGGAAAAATCATTCTATACAGCAAATTCTATACAGCTTTATTTTCCTTAATCTAAAAATATTTACAAATCTCCCTTAAAAAAAAAAAACTAATCGTGAAAACCCCTGTTAAAGAAAAGGAAAACTTCGTTACAATAAGTCAATTAGTTTTCTAGGCTTTATATATTTATCTTTATAGAATTTTATTCAGTGTGTTTTGAGAATAGGTGTGATTGACTTCGCTTAGGTGAGGTATCCTCCGACGGCGTCTTTCAAGAGAAACTATCCCACATTTACTCGAGTTTCGGAGAAAACGAAAGAAAACCACAAACGTCTATGCCGACGGGCGTTAATGCAAAGGAAATTAGTTTCGGGAATATACAAAGAAAACTTTATTATGACAAACCAGTCATTCTTAAATCCATCATATGCTGTTTTTTATTACTGTTTTTATAATCCATCATATGCTTTTTCTTCATTTCCTTAATTTATTTTATAATTGTAACTTGGAGATTAGTATAGATTTTACCTGCTTTAATTAATGAGTGATGTTTTAAGAATATTCCAGTATAACATAATTTTAGAAGTCATATAGCTCATACTGTACTAAATAAACGAAACAAGACTTTCCTTTAAAAAATTTTTCCTGTAAATAATCAATTCATTATCTAAAAATAAGCTGACTAACTTTTATAAAACTAAGCCTTTTAGACATTCAGGCCATTATTTATCAATGGATACTTCTATTGCATCAAAAATCTTTGTCAAAAATCATTCTGCCGTAGAAAACTCTCTTTATATTCTCTAATTCAGAAATATTTATAAATCTCCCACGTTCATTTAAGTAAATTAAAGGGTATTTTCTCCATATAACCCTGCTTTTTCGTGATTTTTTTTTTTTTTAACAAACGGTGCATTGTGTTTCACCTAATTACAAAACTAATTTCAGAATGTTAACCCAAGAAGCTTCTTTCATTATCTTTAAATGGTTTTTTATGCACAATAGGATTCTTTGTATTTAATTTTTTTTATGCCGATTTACACAATTACGTGTTCATTTCTGTAACTACCTGCAGATAAACTAATGGACATGGACAATTTTTAGAAAGGAAGTCAATCGTATGCTAAACTGACCACAATTGGCTATTTTCCTTAAAGATTATAGAAAGAGCACAAATCTTACAAAAGTTATTCTAGATGTCTTGCATTTATTTAACAGAGCGTTATTCCAGAATTTTTTTCTATTTAATTTTTTTTATACACGTTTAGATTATTAACTTTTCCCGAGAAAGTTAAAAAGAGTTTAAAACTTCGGTTTGTCCATCTCTCTTTTTATCAGTCCACCTCTAATGTCCGTAAATATTTTCATGTTAGAAGTTGTTTTAAATGTCATCCATTTATTTAACAAAACATAATTTGGAAACTCAATTATATTTAACTTTCTAGACACATAAAGATTATTAACCCTTTTCAACAAAGTTAAAAAGTGTTTAGAACTTTGGTTTATCAGTTATCTTGGTTTATCTTTCTGTTTATCAGTTCGCCTCTAACATCGGTAAATATTTTCATTTTAGAGATGGTTTCAGATGTCATGCATTTATTTAACAGAGCATAGTTTGAAAACATTTTTCTATTTAACTTTCTAGACACATAAATATTATAAATTCTTTCCAACAAAGTTAAAAAGCTCTTAAAACTACGGTTTGTTCGTCTCTCTGTCTATCAGTCCACATTCTAAATGTCTTGCATTTATTTAACAGAGCGTTATTCGAGAACTCTTTTTATTATTTAATTTTTTTATGAACATTTAGATTATTAACTTTTTCGAGAAAGTTAAAAAGAGTTTAAAACTTCGGTTTGTCCATCTCTCTTTTTATCAGTCCACCTCTAATGTCCGTAAATATTTTCATGTTAGAAGTTGTTTTAAATGTCATCCATTTATTTAACAAAACGCAATTTGAAAACGCAATTATATTTAACTTTCTAGACGCATAAAGATTATTAACCTTTTTCAACAAAGTTAAAAAGTGTTTAGAATTTTGGTTTATCAATGGACTCTTCCCAACTGACGTCAGAGGTCACATGATAGAGGAAAAACAAATAGCAGACAAAGTCTTGTTTATCTATAGTGATTGCTGAAATAACATATTTTCTACTCTTATTTTTGATCAATCGTATTTAATCTGTGTTATTTTTTTATAAATCATCATTTTATATCATTATTCATCATCTTTTGTTTGCCGTATACATTAACAATCATCATTTAGTTTATGTTTGTTATTGATGTTGATGGAGAACATGTTTAATACTCTGATTTTTGGTACTTCAATCACTGACAGTGCAATATCGTACTGCGTAAATCCATTTAGACCAGTAACTAAGTTAATTAACATGTTGTAACACCTTTATGCAATTAAATTAAATGAAAACATTTTAAAATTTCAAATTATAATCCATAAACATTCCACAAGAAGCTAATATTTATTGCTAGATCAGTTAATGTTACACTACAATATACAAAAATCGATTCTTATAGGTAAAAATAAATAAACACATAAAATGTGTTTTAAAAGTTATTAAATTTACAAATACAATTATTCTTCTGTTTACAAATGTACAATATTACTTTAATTTTATTTTATTTTATATTAAATATTAACATTTTTGTTCTTAAGAACAATATTTAATTGAATTCGATTCTCAGAATTCGATTATTCGTTTTCCTCTATAACGTGATTGAGCAGACGACGGTGGGAAGAGTCCATTATCTTGGTTTATCTTTCTGTTTATCAGTTCGCCTCTAACATCGGTAAATATTTTCATTTTCGAGATTGTTTCAGATATCATGCATTTATTTAACAGAGCATAGTTTGAAAACACTTTTCTATTTAACTTTCTAGACACATAAATATTATGAATTCTTTTCAACAAAGTTAAAAAGCTCTTAAAACTACGGTTTGTTCGTCTCTTTGTCTGTCAGTCCACACTCTAATGCCCGTAAATATTTTCAAGTTAGGAGTTGTTTTGAATGACTTGCAATTTTTTAACAAAGCGAAATTTTAACATTTTTCTATTCAACTTTTAAATATATATATTTTATTAATTCTTTCCAATAAAGTTGAAAAGTCTTTAACCGTAAATATTTCAAAGTTTCTTCAAACTTATGTAATGTTATTCACGTTCACTATGACAAAATAAAATGGCATAAATATCTCGACTGGTTTGTATACAGAGTCACGCAAAATAATACTATTATGGTGTTCTATCTATCCTCCCTGGTGCATTTTATGAGATGGCGCTGCAAGCGCACGAAAAGCACTACAACTTTTCTCTCTGTAAAAAGTTTTGTTTTGGATTCTGCCATGTTCGAACGAGAGAAGTGTGTTCGCTTGTAGATAGTTCCTCGTTATGTTAATAAATAGTTTATTTTTCTACATTGGAGTCATTAGTTCAAAATACGCCGACACGCCATTACATAACTGAGTGTTAAGCAACACACTTCAGTGGTGACCCGGATAAACTGTTCTTATTTTTGGATTATAAGTGTTTTCGTTTCTGTTTTCAACATGAATGAAACAGCTGCAGTGAAAATCCCTGCATTCATCCCTACGGACCCGGCCCTGTGGTTCACGATGGTAGAATCAACATTTCAACTAGCTGTGCCGAAACCAATAACGGATTCTAGAACAAAATATAACTATTGTGTTGCGAATTTACCTCCAGAAATTGCAATGACTGTGCGTGACGTAATAATTTCACCTGATAATTCCGATCCATTCAAAAACTTAAAGGACGAAATAATTCAACGTTGTGGTGAAACAAAATCGCAGGAAATTCGCCGATTATTAGCTGGTGAAAAACTAGGGGATAGAAAACCGTCAGAACTACTTCGCGTCATGCAGAGAAGAGCTGAAAACCATAAGGTATCCGACACTCTTTTGCTCGAACTATTCTTGCAACAACTGCCTTCAAATGCGCAATTTATTTTAGCATCAGTGCAAGACCTTACACCCATTAAAGCTGCCGAAATAGCTGATAAAATTTTGGATGTATCTCCACCACAGGTAGGTGTACAACTAATTCTTCGAGTGCTGATTCCGAACTTTTAAAAGAATTAAAACTTTTAAGAGAAGAAGTGGCTTCATTGCGACGTTCCAGAAGTCATTCTCGTTCACTATCTCGATCTAATTTTCGGCACAAAAGCCCAAAAGTTAATAAAGAATTTTGCTGGTATCATCAGAAATTTAGCTCTAAAGCTAAAAAGTGCGTACCTCCCTGTACTTTTTCCGCGGGAAACGACTACGGCAAGGAGTAGCGGCGACATACGCCTCGCCTTCCACTTCTCGTCGCCTTTTTGTACGAGATAAAAGAAGCAATCTAAAATTTTTAGTGGACACAGGAAGTGACTGTTCATTAATTCCAGCATCAAAAATAGACAAAATGTCTATTCCAATTCAAAAATTTGTTGCAGCTAATGGTACTTTAATTAATGTATATAAACGTAAATTATTATCTATTGATCTTGGTCTAAGAGAACAGTTTGTTTACCCTTTTTATGTTTGTAATGTTTCAACCCCTATTTTAGGTGCTGATTTTTTACATTACTTTAATTTAAAGCCAGATCTTAGAAAACGTTCTTTATTTGATAATGTCACAAGCTTAAATTCTCATTGTGTTGTACATAATTCTGATATATATTCAGTGAAATCTATCATAAGTAATGATATTTTTTCTAATCTTTTAAGTGAATTTCCTAACATCAGTAAATCTCCTAGCCCAAACCAAATTGTGAAACATTCTGTTATGCATCATATCGAAACTTTTGGCCCACCGGTATACGCTAAACCACGTCGTCTGGCCCCCGACCGTTTAAAAATTGCAAAAATGGAATTTCAGCATATGTTGGATTTGGGACACATGCGTCCATCCAACAGCAATTATGCTTCACCTTTGCATATGGTTCCAAAGAAAAACAGCGATGACTGGCGACCTGTTGGAGATTACAGAGCACTAAATGCTCACACTAAAAAGGATAAATATCCCATCCCCAACATTGCTGATTTTACTAGTGAACTTCACGGAACCACAATTTTTTCACGTATTGATTTAGTTAAAGCTTTTCATCAAATTCCGATTGCTCCCGAGGATGTTCACAAAACTGCCATATGTACACCTTTCGGACTCTTCGAGAGCACTCGGATGCAGTTTGGTTTGTGCAATGCTTCCAGCACATTTCAGAGATTTATTGATGAAGTTACAAGAAATTTAAAAGGTGTTTATCCATTTATAGACGATATTTTAATTGCATCCAAATCCCTCGAAGAACATATTGAACATCTCAGAGCACTATTTTCCAGACTTGATCATTACGGCCTTACAATTAAGCCCTCAAAATGCATATTTGGTGTTCCCACTTTGGAATTTTTAGGTTTTACAGTGTCAAAAGATGGTCTTTCACCAACTTCTGACCGTGTTGAAGCCATTTTAAAATTTCCAAGACCTACAACTATTACTCAACTTCGTAGATATTTAGGTATATTTAATTTTTACAGACGATTCATTCCCAGAGCTGCTGATATTTTAGCACCCCTCGTTAAATTCCTCGAAGGGCACAAAAATAAAAGGAAACATCCGCGTTCCAATGCCAAAATTTCAATGGAGCAATTAGAATGGAACGACGAAGCAAATTTTGCATTTACGAAATCAAAAGAAGCAATTTCTCATGCAACGCTTCTAAAACATCCTATTCCTGGTGCCCAATTAAGCTTATGGGTAGATGCATCAAACGTCGCTGTTGGTGGCTCTGTCATGCAAATGTCTGATAATCAATGGGAACCTATAGCATTTTATTCTGGCAAATTAAGTAAGTCTCAAAAGAATTGGTCGACATATGACCGTGAACTTTACGCCATATATTCCTCTATAAAGAAATTTCGTCACTTACTAGAAGGTAGAAACTTTTTCATTTACACTGATCAGAAACCCTTAAAATACGCTTTCAAACAAAATCCTGAAAAGTGCAGTCCTCGACAGCTACGTCATCTCGATTATATATCCCAATTTTCTACCGATATCCGATATATGAAAGGTTCTGAAAATCATGTAGCCGATGCATTATCTCGCATAGAGATCAATCAAATTTCCCCAACTGTACTTGATTTTAAAGAATTTGCTTCTGCACAATCAACTGATCAAGAACTTCAAAAACTTTTGCAATCCAATACCACATCCTTACAATTAGAAAAACACTATTTTCCCCTTGAGGATATTGACCTATATTGCGACACATCTCAAAAACATCCCCGTCCATTCGTTCCACAAAGTTTGCGAAAATTAGTTTTTGAAAATTTGCATTTCCTTTCACATCCAGGTATGTCAGCCTCCATAAATTTAATTGCTAAAAGATTCGTATGGCCTGGCATGCATAAAGATATCAAATCTATGGTTCGCAGTTGTGTTAATTGCCAAAGAGCCAAAATAACAAAGCACACCAAGTCACCAGTTGGAACATTTGCCCTACCGGATGCCCGTTTTGCCCATATTCATTTAGATTTCATTGGCCCTCTTCCCCCATCAGATGGAAATCAGTATTGTTTAACAATCATTGACAGATTTACCAGATGGCCCGAGGTAATTCCGACCCCTGATATGACTGCGGAAACAACCGCTCGTGCCTTATTGCATGGTTGGATCTCTAGATTCGGATGCCCAGTCACTATCACCACAGATCAAGGTCGTAATTTTGAATCTACTCTATTTCGAGAACTTATGCATATCTTAGGCTGTAAGCGCATTCGGACTTCGGCATACCATCCCCAGTCAAATGGAATTTTAGAACGCTATCATAGACATTTAAAAGATGCTCTTAAGGCACATAATCACACTAAATGGACTGAAACCCTTCCAATTGTTTTACTAGGTTTGCGCTCAGCTCTTAAAAATGACATTAATGCAACACCTGCACAATTAGTATATGGTACCACTTTACGATTACCCTCTGATCTTATTACTGATAAAAAACAAATTGACCAAACGATTGATCCCAATTATGTTTCCAACTTGGTACAAACAATGCAGACACTTAATCCAACTGCTACTTCCTTACATAGCAGTCCTAGTGTTTTCGTAAATCCTGCATTGTCGAATTGTACACATGTATTTTTAAGATCAGACAAAGTAACTCGTCCATTAACACCGCCGTATACTGGACCTCACCTTGTCATAAACAGAGATAATAAAAATTTTGTCATTGATATAAATGGTAAAAACACAACAGTTTCTATAGATCGCGTGAAACCCGCCTATAGATGGTCAGATACTGTTGTGACAAATAATTCTGTTCCTAACCAAGAACCATCTGAGCCAACGCCTGTCAACAAATCATTCGAAATACCACCAGAGCCGACTCCTGTCAACAAAACACGTACTACACGCTCTGGACGTAAAGTCACTTTCCCAAAACATTTGTGACTGAATATGTAATATAGTTTTGTATATATTATCTTACACTTTTTAATATTATATATTGTTCATTGTATTTCTATTTTGCATTACTTACTATGTTACTATTACATATTATACTGTATCAAGCATTTATTGTATTGAACTTTTGCATTTTATCGTTCACCTTGTTCACTGGGGGGATACTCTATGGTGTTCTATCTATCCTCCCTGGTGCATTTTATGAGATGGCGCTGCAAGCGCACGAAAAGCACTACAACTTTTCTCTCTGTAAAAAGTTTTGTTTTGGATTCTGCCATGTTCGAACGAGAGAAGTGTGTTCGCTTGTAGATAGTTCCTCGTTATGTTAATAAATAGTTTATTTTTCTACATTGGAGTCATTAGTTCAAAATACGCCGACACGCCATTACATAACTGAGTGTTAAGCAACACACTTCACTATTGTGTTGCGTTTTGTGAGGGGCACTAGTAGTGTAAAAAGGGTGATTCACCGCCACGGTGGAGGCGCGGAGGCGCGCTGAGGCGCGCGCGCCACCACCCTGTTGGAGAGCGCCTTCGCGCCTCCACCGTGTCGGTGAATACACCCTTTTTACACTACTTAGTCATCATCTTGGACGAGGGGGTGTTGCCACCGGAAGAATAGAAACTGTGTGTTGCCACCGGAAGAATAGAAACTTTGACTATCATCTTGGATGAGGTTTGGTGGTGCCATCTATAGGGAATTTTGAGGAGTTAGATTTATTTTCCTAAATTTCGGACTTAGTATTTTTTTTCACAATTTTAGGGACTTCAAAATTTTTTTCGAATTTTTGCGGGAAGTGAGATGACGTCACGATCTTTTGGGACTTAACCTGAAAAGAGATACATACAAAATTTACAATTAGAGAAATAAGTGAAAGGGAAATGTATAGAAAAAAGTTAGAAAGAGAATACAAATTTAAGAAAAAAGGTAGAAAGAATAAAGTTAGAAAAAAGAGAAGAGAGAGAAAGAAAGAGTTCACCTTGAGCGCCTGGGAGACTGCCCTCCCGAGGCCCTGCGGTGCCCCTTTTCACTCCGTAGAGCAAGGCGGGAGTTAGTTCCTTTAAAAAAAATAAAAATAAAAATAAATAAAAAATGTCAACCTGGTGAACTCATCACATAGTTTTCTGAGGTTGTCTTCAAAGCATGGGTTCAGGCAATCTTCATAGGTGCGAAACAATTGATATATACAGGGTGCAGGAACAATCTTCATAGGTGCGAAACAATTTAAAATATATACAGGAACAATCTTCATAGGTGCGAAACAATTTAAAATATATACAGGAACAATCTTCATAGGTGCGAAATAATTTAAAATATATACAGGGTGCAGGAACAATCTTCATAGGTGCAGAAACAATTGATATATACAGGGTGCAGGGACAATCTTCATGGATGCAGAAACAATTGATATATACAGGATGCAGGAACAATCTTCATAGGTGCAGAAACAATTGATATATACAGGATGCAGGAACAATCTTCATGGATGCAGAAACAATTGATATATACAGGATGCAGGAACAATCTTCATAGGTGCGAAACAATTTAAAATATATACATGAACAATCTTCATAGGTGCGAAATAATTTAAAATATATACAGGGTGCAGGAACAATCTTCATAGGTGCAGAAACAATTTAAAATATATACAGGAACAATCTTCATGGATGCAGAAACAATTGATATATACAGGATGCAGGAACAATCTTCATAGGTGCAGAAACAATTGATATATACAGGATGCAGGAACAATCTTCATGGATGCAGAAACAATTTAAAATATATACAGGATGCAGGAACAATCTTCATAGGTGCGAAACAATTTAAAATATATACAGGGTGCAGGGACAATCTTCATGGATGCAGAAACAATTGATATATACAGGGTGCAGGAACAATCTTCATAGGTGCGAAACAATTTAAAATATATACAGGATGCAGGAACAATCTTCATAGGTGCAGAAACAATTGATATATACAGGGTGCAGGAACAATCTTCATAGGTGCGAAACAATTTAAAATATATACAGGGTGCAGAAACAATCTTCATAGGTGCGAAACAATTTAAAATATATACAGGGTGCAGGAACAATCTTCATAGGTGCGAAACAATTTAAAATATATACAGGAACAATCTTCATGGATGCAGAAACAATTGATATATACAGGATGCAGGAACAATTTAAAAATATATACAAGGTGCAGGAACAATATATACAAAAATTTTCACTATGGATGCTGCGGTATTCTGTAATGGCCATAAGCCAGACTGGTGATTCCATCATCTAGCAGATACCTCTTGTCATCAAAAGGAGATAAACACTTTTTGTTTTGATTAACTGTATAAAGTTGATGACGTTCTTGTAGGATTCTGGTTTGTTGCTCATAAATGGCTATCTCCTTTTGCAGGCACTCTTGGTAGTCTTGAACACTTAATTTTTTTCTAACAATGGAGGTTGATATGCCTTTTGCTGTCTTCTTTTCACCACCAGCTGACTGTATGGCATACATTTTGGGCTTTAATCCAATGAATTTGTAGGCAGCTTGACTGTGGAGCTCGTCTTTAAACTTTCCAAGGACCTTTTTATTTACATTAGAATGCAGCGGATGATTTTCTGGATACTCTGAGAAGTCAAAATGGTGCTGATCTTCCTTCATATCTTCGTACATGTTGGCTGTCTGGATACAGTACGTCAAGGAGTCTGTATCCGTGAACAACAAAGTTGCACGACTTTCATACTTTTTCATAACGAAATTGTAATGAAAGTCGTACATGAGCAACTTTGCTAATTCAAGGATACAGAAACCCACGTATATCGGTCTATTCATCAGGATGGTTGGTTTTGTTCTCTCCACAGCTACGAGGCTATTGCAAAATTCTTTAAAAGTTGTAAAATTCGGTGATGCAACTAATTTTTGGGCTCTGACTTCATTGTTACACAGTTCTATGTTACGACGTTTTCTCAAATTTTCGATGGTCTTTCCATAGACGCTATTGTTCAACAGTTTAAAGAAATCTTTCTCAAAACTATTGTTTGCAGATTTTCGTTTATCTGTGTTGAAGTCTACATACTTTTTTAGCCAGGGTGCTTGTCGAAATTTCAAAACCTTGTTCACTTTTAATAGCTTCATTCCAAGTTTTAGGTATAACTGTAGATTTCTGTAATGTACAACATATTCTGATTTATTGTAGAGGTTTGGAATGAGTTTGGGTGTTCCTGAATATTTTTGGTTCTGCAACAAGGACTTGGCATAGGTGGAGAGCATTTCTTCTGTCACGGTCATTCTTTCTGGTGCAAGTGGGTAGCTATTGTGGAGGTCATGCAGATGAGATGGGTACTCCAAATTCACTTCAAAAATGAACCCTTCAGCTGCATCTTCGGGTATGTTCATGATGAATTCTTCAGTAATGTGAGAGGGATCCATCCATTGAAACTTGCCATAAGGCATGTACTGGGACATAGCCCAACCGTAAAGGTTGTTCGCATCCCAGTACATGATATAACTAGAAGGTTTACGTGAGTCGTAGTGAGGAGTGTGCGGGTTGTTTGCAACAGCAAAACGGTGTGAAATCTGCGACACACCCCCGCGCACCCCTTTTTCAATAAACAGCAGCATGTTGATATCCGTAAGCAGCTCTAGCTTAACATCAGTCATCTTCAGACAGGCTTGCCAGGACAGTCCAGGAGAGGTGTATAAATGGGCAGCATCGATGTTATAATAGTGTAGGCAAAGACTTCTGAAATTTTGGAACACATCGGCAAGAAGCAAAACATCTGTCTTCACATACAGGTCGTGATACTCGCCGAGGTTTCTTATCTGGAAGACTTCCCATACGTTTTTTGCATGTTGATAATCAGCCTCTTCAACGGCTTCATTCGTAAGTGAGTTGAAAAACGCTGAAGGAGGCGGCAACACTGTTTCTTGGAATTTGTCAAATCCGGTGATGTAGTCATAGGGATATACGCCTTTTCTGGTGAGGAGACTTAGATCGGTACTTGATTCAAACTGGTCTTTTAGAATTTTAAACTGACTAATATCCAAATTCTTCACCAACTTTTCTAACGAAGCAGGCAAAAATTGGTACGAGTCAAGAAAGACGAGCTGTACAGGACTGTCTGGTTTCTTTAAAGTGAATGATATATATTTTTCTAATGTTGTTGCGATGACTTGTATCTGATGGTCTTGAAAATGGCCTAATTCTGTCATGATATGATGGGCATCATAGTTCTTCAAGTTGTGGAAAACCACGGGAATCTTCTTTGGCTGCTTAAAATTGAGATTGCAGCTAGCATGGGCGGCACCTCTAAAAACTCCAGTTTCGTGATTGTGATCTCGAACTTTAATGCATCCGGGTAACAGGGGTTGACGACATATGCAGCACCTTGTTGCATTTTGGAAGGCCTCCTCTTCTTGGGCAGAGAGCTTCATTGGCTTAATTTCTTGGAGTTTTTCTTCAAGGATATCTTTTTCCATGAGGATATTTTCTAGAAAATGCTTGACTGCATTCTCTCCTCGATAGCTAAAGATGGGCTTCACAGCTTTTCCATCAGACCCTACGATTACATAAGCGTAACCGCAGGCTGTATGACGGGCTGTATGTTGCAAGTAAGAGTTGGATGAGGATGGAACAGCAGATGCAATAGGCTCGAGCAAACTTTCAAAATCCGCATAGATGATATAGCTGATGGGATGTTGAAGATGGGTTCCCGTGAACTCTAGTATATTTTTATCCTTGCTGGGCATCTCAATGGCTTGAGCAGTGTGTTTTTTGCAGTTTGTTTCATGGTCTTTTAACAAAAGTTCTGTCGAAAAACCATGCAGGCACCTATAACAATAATACTGTTTGCAGCAGTGTTTTGTTCGACCACCCATCAGTCTGGAAAAGTCCCGGATTAAACAGTAGTGGTGGGCACCTTCTTCGTTCGTAATGAGTAATAAATTGATAGCTTCAACATCTTCTACTTCGGAAATTCTTAGAATAGTCACTTTAGAGTTTTCGTAGCCGAAGACGTTGATTCTAAGATTGTTCAGGTTTTCTATGAGGCCTATTTTTGAGATGGGAACAGGGTACTGAACATTACCCATCTTGATTTCCTCTTCATGAGGTAAATAATGGGAGACTCGATGAGGATGGCTTGTGTAGTCTAAATTCAGTTTGTGTGCTAGCAGACACCATAGGAAGCACTTGTTATCTCTGTTCTGTATATTTAAGATAGCTTTCTTGGCAAGCAGTTTAGCTGGCAATTCTTGATAGCTACTCGCTCTCAAAGGGTTATATTTAGCAGACTTGAATTCTAGGTAGTAGATGTTTCTCAGCACCCAGCCGGAACCTCTCTCTAAAAACTCTTCGTAGTTTTGAATAATCTTCATAAATCCTACACTTATTTGATCGTCAATTAAGTCAGGAGTGTGTTGCTGGTAGCAGGGTGTTCTGAAGTACGCATCCATAATTTCCAGTTCTCCTTCAGCTGTCTCTCTTTCAAAGCAGACTTTTATTATCAGGTACCATTTGATCGAATCTTTCTCATACAATTCCTGTAGGATGTTTTCATGTATCTCGGCACGAATAGACTCTAAAAAGATTTTCACATCGTACCGAGTGGCTTCAGTAGGTTCAATGAGCACCGTCTTAAACGTGTTCAAGGCCTGTGTATAGGGTCGTCTTCGAGTGAGTGGTGGAGGAGTCGTTTTCGGTTTCTTCCGGCTCTCACTTAGGCTATTTGAATGCTGAAGTCGCATATGGTTCATTAATGATGACTTCGAGGAAAAGGTGGACTGGCATTCTTTACAGGGGTAGTTATGACTCTTTAGATGAGCGTTGTACTCGTCCAGGCGACTAAACTTTCTTTGGCATGTAGCACATTGATGAGTGGAAGTGTCAGCATCATGCAACTTCTTATGTCGGTTTAAGGCATCCTTTCTGGTGAACTCCTTCAAACACACAGAACAGGAGAAACCCTATAAAAGAATAAAAAAACGATTTTTTAATTAAAGTGTTACAATTTTTAATCAAAGTGTTACAATTTTTCGAAATATCACAAAAACTTTAAGAAATAATACATACTTTAGAAGGACCGGGCTGAGGATCTACAGATTCTTGTAATTCACTCGTGGACTGATGCGATTTTCGGTGCCTATTTAGGTTGTCCTTTCTGGAAAATTCCTTATGGCAAATGAGACACACGAACATTTTTTCTGTGTTGTGTGTTTTCTTGTGTCTAGTCAAATCCCGACTTCTAGAAAAAGATTTCCCACAAGTAGGGCAAACAGGTTGAACCTATAATAAGAAAGACATTTTTTTTTTAACTTTTGTAAAAGGGACAATTTTTCAAACTTTTCTAAAAGGAAACACTCTCATTTTTAATGCAAAACAATACATACCTTAGAAGGCTCAGGTTGGGCTTCAGGTTGGGCCTCAGGTTGGGGTTCAGGTTGGGCGGCGTCGTCCCATTGGGGGTTTCGCCACTCCTCGTCATTCATCTCGGCAACATCACACAGCATATGAAATTCGTCATCGGGTATACCGAAGGAAATACCCAACTGAAAATAAACGAATAGGATGCAACTTTAAAAAATTTTAGAAAAATAAATTCTTCTAGTTAAAGATTTCATATACAAAAGGTTATACAACATAAATAAATAAATCTATTCGATGAGTCATTAAATAAACGAATCATTTTATAAACATAGGATGCAACTTTAAAAATTTTTAGAAAAAATAAATTCTTCTAGTTAAAGATTTAATTAATCTAACTTTTATACATACACGCTACTATTTTAATAAACCAATACACTATTTTATCTAAACATAGGATTAGGTATGCAAATTTTAAAAATTTTTTAGAAAAATAAATACTCCTAGTTAAAGATTTAATAAATCTAACTTTTATACATACACGCTACTATTTTAATAAACCAATACACTATTTTAACTAAACATAGGATTAGGTATGCAAATTTTAGAAAAATAAATTCTCCTAGTTAAAGATTTAATAAACAAAAGGTTATGCAAATCTAACTTTTATACAACATAAATAAATTGAATAAGTATAATCTAATTGATAGCTTATCAAACGATGAGTCATCCTAAACATGTCTGAACACTAACATTTTATTGTATAAGCTATGCGATGACTCATCAAACGATGAGTCACCCTAAACATGACTGAACATGAATCTACTTGAACACTAACATTTTATTGTATAAGCGATAATTACTATATAAATCACAAAGTATAGGATGTTGGAAATTAAATAAACAACACTAGTTGATGAAAATTATAAGTAAACTGATTTTCTAGTTAATAATTAAATTTTTTTTTTATTTATAATGAATGCAAATTAAGTTTCTCATAAGTAAACAATAATAATAATAACTTTTTGATTTGAATAATATAAAAAGCACCTTTAAACGAAGTATGAGTCATAAATTTTGTAAGGAAATAAATTATTAGAATAATAAATTTTTAGTTTAAACTTATGAGAATAAGTTTTAATTAAATCTTCTAATTAAAAAGTTTTTCACTTACAAAATAATTTCTATGTTATATGATTGTAAAAAAAATAAATAAACTTATTAAAATTTCTATACAAAGTTTTTCACTTATAGAATAAATAATTTCTCAGCATAAACAAGTTTTACACATACTTAAATTTCACTTTATGTAGTTTATTGAATGAAATAAAATAGATTTCGCATTTATCAAATTAAAGATTCGAAATTAAATTTATGTTTAACACATAATAAATAAAATAGATTTCCCATTTGTCAAAATAAAGATTCGAAATTCAATTTATTTTAAACACATATTATAAATAGATTTTCACTTATAGAATAAATAATTTCTAAGCATAAACAAGTTTTACACATACTTAAATTTCGCTTTATGTAGTTTATTGAATGAAATAAAATAGATTTCTCATTTATCAAATTAAAGATTCGAAATTAAATTTATGTTTACCACATTATAAATAAAATAGATTTCGCATTTGTCAAAATAAAGATTTGAAATTAAATTTATTTTTAACACATATTATAAATAGATTTTCACTTATAGAATAAATAATTTCTAAGCATAAACAGATTTTTCACATACTTAAATTTCATTTTATATAGTTTATCAAAATAAAGATTCGAAATTCGATTTATTTTAAACACATATTATAAATAGATTTTCACTTATAGAATAAATAATTTCTAAGCATAAACAAGTTTTACACATACTTAAATTTCACTTTATGTAGTTTATTGAATGAAATAAAATAGATTTCTCATTTATCAAATTTAAGATTCGAAATTAAATTTATGTTTACCACATTATAAATAAAATAGATTTCGCATTTGTCAAAATAAAGATTTGAAATTAAATTTATTTTTAACACATATTATAAATAGATTTTCACTTATAGAATAAATAATTTCTAAGCATAAACAGATTTTACACATACTTAAATTTCATTTTATATAGTTTATCAAAATAAAGATTCGAAATTCGAAAATAATTTCTAAGCATAAACAGATTTTACACATACTTAAATTTCATTTTATATAGTTTATCAAAATAAAGATTCGAAATTCGATTTATTTTAAACACATATTATAAATAGATTTTCACTTATAGAATAAATAATTTCTAAGCATAAACAGATTTTACACATACCTAAATTTCACTTTATGTAGTTTATTGAATGAAATAAAATAGATTTCGCATTTATCAAAATAAAGATTCGAAATTAAATTTATGTTTAACACATAATAAATAAAATAGATTTTCACTTTGTTAAAATAAAGATTTGAAATTAAATTTATTTTTAACACATATTATAAATAGATTTTCACTTATAGAATAAATAATTTCTATGCATAAACAGATTTTACACATACTTAAATTTCACTTTATATAGTTTATTGAATGAAATAAAATAGATTTCTCATTTATCAAAATAAAGATTCGAAATTCGATTTATTTTAAACACATATTATAAATAGATTTGAAACTCATTCTATTTTGCATAGTGTCAATCAAATTTATTTTTTAACATATCGTAAAAAGTAATAATAAATTAAAGAATTCTTATTACAATTTATAATCTCATATTTCACTAAAAATGATTAAACACAGTTAGAAAATCAATGATTACTAGATAAATATACTTACTGCATTTTCAACATCCATAGCTTGATTGTTGTTGGTGAATCCTTCCATTATAGAGGTACGGGAAAAGCACACTAAACGATGCGGTAAAAACACAGTAAATGTACGGGAAGAAAATTTCGCGAACGTCGGTAAAGGAGAGAAGTAAAAATGCGTGTTGTCAAGGCAGTAGATAATCTACGAATGACCTGAGAAATGAGTTGCAGCGGCTTATCTAGATAAGGGGTTTTCCCCATGCGTCACGCTGACTCACCCCCGTGGATCTTACGAGAAACTTCTCGAATTCTGATTCATCGTAGAGGTTGCTTCATTTGCATATTTCCCCTCGTGGATTTTCCAAGGTGAGTCACCTCCTCCGTGTTCGTACAGGTATAATATCTTACGGGAGATATGAAACATACTCATTTGCATATTTCTAATGAAGAGATAATGTCTACACTTTTAATTAATGGAAAATAACAATTATTATTTCAATTTGATTATTAAAAATTATTTTTTCAAGTGGATTGCTTTATGAATAAATGGTTTTATTGTATGTTTTACGAAATAAAATATATCTTTTCGAAACAATATTTTTCCCGAATATAAGTTATTAAATGCATAGGAAATGGTTTTATTATATGATTTAATAAATATATCTTTAAAATAAATTATTGAATCCCTAGAAAGTGAATCTCTGAAAAATATGTTTTATGAAATAAAATAGTCATTTCAAACTTATAAATTCATTGAATCTTTTATGAAATAAAATATTTCTAATTAAATCTTTTAAGAAATAAAATCAATAAAATATTTCAAAGACAGACAGACACAGATATTCAGTTTCAATCTATTTATTGAAATTCCATAAAAATAAATACACACATTACTTATTGGATACAATTGTTTAAAGAAGTCGTTTTCATAAACACACATTACTTTTTGGATAAAGAATCTTCAATATATTTTTCATACAAGGTCATATTTAATTGTTTAAAGAAACCGTCGTTGTAATGACAGGAACAATTAATTTTTTTAACAATAGCATGCATATTTAATTTTAAAAGTATTTCTTCACGATATAATTGATATTTTTCAAACATAGATTTCATTAAACACTCGTGTGAATTTTGATCGTCTGAATTAAAAACACATCCGTCACATTGAAATAAATTTTCAATTCCTAACTGAATTTCATACACGATAAAATCGAGTAAGATTTCCTTAGCACTTTGCTCATTTTCATGAGAAATACACACAAGAGGTTTATTTAGAATTAACATAGGAAGTTGAACGGTGAATATTGCATCAATAATAAAATGAGTTATTCTCATTTTGAGTTCTCTAAGCCTAAAAATTTGATCCTTCGCCAATTTAATGAGATTCGGTTTTAAATAAAAGCCAGAAGGATTTAAAGAAAACATTTGCTGTAAAGTACAATAATCCTCATCTATGTAAGCCATTATTAATTGATTGTTAGAAATAAAACTATCATTTACTGATTCAAAATTAAAATTTTCAATCTTACTTTGAAAATAATACCATGTCTGAGCTGTCATTACAACGCCTTCTTTAGTAGGTATCCATTGACCTGTATGTAATTCTTTAAAATTACGAATGTGGATTCTCACATTAAAATTCTTTTCTATTACAATTTGTAAAAAACTGCTAAAGTTTAAATTAAATTCACCTCGTATAGGATCCCAAGATTGTTCACGTACCCATTGGTTTAACCAATCATTCACATTCAATTCTTCACACATATCTTGAGAACAGTTTTTAACAGAAGTATCACAATGAGAGTTTTTCAAAGTATCGCATGCACTGGATGAAGCATCACTTATATCAAGTCTTGGTTTCTTTAAAGGTGGCATGATAGGGTTGGGTATTAAGTGACGAAAAGTCAGGCTGATTCTCATATCTTTGATGATAGGATTCGGTGCAATGCCGTGGGTAAACAGTTCGTTCGTAGGCTTTAACATACTGTAGAGAGAACCATGTTCTAATGAAATCAAAGTCGAAGGTGTTTTAGGCTTCTTGAATTCAATTGTTCGTTCGGCACCAAAGCTGAGGACTACGATGGGGAAAGTTGCATCTAATCCACTTTCGTTGTCTTTATGTTGAGGTATGTAGCTGTATCCATTGCTGTAGAGGTTTAGCAGAACATAGTTGAAGGTAGAAGCCGTCCATTTTTCCACTCGATCCCGCAGCTCCAATACCAGACGTGTCCAAGGGTTAGCAGGCACATGAGTTCCGCTGAAGGCATAACTCAAAGTTGAATCGCCGTATCCCAGAACTTGTCTTTTAGGCTTAAAACTTTTTCCATGAATTCTAAAGGTTGGCGTGTAGAAAGGTAAAGTTTTTAACTCGGCAAAATACCGATCTGCTTGTTCCTTTTCGATGAAGTTTGAAACATACTGGACATTCAGTCCGTTTTCCGTGAAACTCACTGCAGACATGACGAGACAACCAACACACACGAAATCAAATGGTAGACTGAGCCGTGATCGCTGATAAGCAATCTCTGATAAGATAAGACTCTCGTCACGTGACCAGAGGTAGCCAATCAGATAACTCGTGACGTCACTCACCACGTGACTGAGCATAGCCAATCACATTACTCGTGACGTCACCCTAATCAGGTGACCTCGCGTTGCTGATAAGAACTCTCCTTATCATTCATTTCTCTCAAGGTAGCCGTTGGAGTAGGACGTGTTTTCAGGTAAGTGTATTTTATTCTATAAATAATCACACGTATGGATAGATACAAATTCATTTTATTTAGTATGTTTCCCAGGTTACAGGGTTGAGTTTAACAACAGGTTTTTTTACAATAAGTTTCTTTTTCGGTTTGACAATGTTTTTTCTTGAAGACAAATATCGATTCTTAATAATACTTTGGGGTACTCCCATATCTTTCAAGGCTTGCAAAAATTCACTTTGTCCTGTAATAGGTGGTTTTTTATTCACAGAAAAGATGAAATGAAAGAGTTCCGCTAAATTAGAATGTTCCATGGTCCTTCCGTTGTAAGTAATCTCTCCTTTCGGGTTCCACTTAAACTTGTTTGAATGAGACTTGAGAAAATTTAATAAGGCTTCGGCTTGTTTCTTCATGGGTTTAGCTACAGATGATAACACAAAGGTTTCATAGTCTTCTTGGGGTTCTTGTTTTATAGACTCCACTTGTTTAGGTTCCACTTTTTCAGGTTCTTCTTCGAGTTGTTTAGACATCCAAGGCAAATTATATTCTTGCAAATCCATTTTTCTTTTTAAGAGTTCGTAGTAGTGTTGAATTTTTTCGTGATCCGGTAGAGAACTATTTAATATTTTAGCCATAGCTAAATCAAATTCCGTCATTTGCTTTTTAGAAGGCGTATGCTTAGAAAATTCTTCTTCCGGTACCAACGCATACTTAGCTGCGAATTCCATTGATGATGCCGGTTAAAACAGACAATGCAGCCGGGATTAAAATATTTAAAAATCCACCGTGTTGAACAATCAATTTTTTCTTGTTGAATAAACTTCCTTTCTTGGTACCAATTTTTCGAAGAGTCGTCTTATATTTCCTTAAAGACCTTTTCTGGTGAGAGGAGAGAGGCACGTTTCCTTTTAATACGTTCAGGGTACATTCGCAAATAGCCTTCACAGATCGAGTCGGTAATTTTTTTAACAAATGCTTGCGTAAGGTTTGAGGACAAGACTTTATAAGCTCCAAGTCTCGAAGTTGTTTCCTCGTTAACGTCATGATCCCAAATGAATTAAAATCGGTAGGGCTTTCCTTTTAAACCTTTTTTGGGCTCGTACACAAATTGGGTTTCCCCCGGTAATATACGCGTTCTGAGTCGCATTCCTTCGGGGGTTTCATTCCTTAAATCCACCAACAAATAAGAGAAGGGTTGTTTGGTAGCATCCTCGAACACTTCTTGAAAAAACTGAGTTGATCTCGGGTATAATTGTCTGCCCAAGTGCGTAATTTGACTCATGTCCCGACGATTTTTAAAAAGTACTAAGTATTGACTGTTTAAGGAAATACCTCTCATTTCTTTACCTTTATGAAAAAGGTTTTGAGTAATAAAAATAATACTTAAATTTAAATGGTGACTTCCTTTGGTAAAGAGGTGGGTTAATCGTTCATCACCCCCACATTCCACCATTAAATCATCTAAAATCATTAAAGAATGGGTACCTAAATATTCCCGATAATTAGAAGGAAACCCTTCCACGAATGTCACGTCGGGAATTTCCTCGTAAAGCTTTTGAGAGATACCGTAAAACCAAACGACTTTATCGGGAGGAGGGTTAAACATACGCCGTCGTTCTGCCAGTAAATCCCGCAGAAACCAACTCTTACCAACCCCCGTGGGGCCTGCTAAGAGCATTGTAAAAGGGTGTTGAAAGCGTGGAAACTCCATTCTAAATAAACACAGACACATAGGTTTACATTATAAATAGTTTTTTATTGATAAAAAGGAGCACGTGTGCGAAATCGTTTGGATACAAAATTATAGACTCTATGGTCGTTACATATATTTTCAGTTACAAACTGCTTTAAAAAATCTTTCAAAGTTTTGCCACGACATCGGCAATAAATATAATACACACAAAATTGACCACAAACAGCTGTCACATGACTTTGCAGCGGAAGTGGATTAAACACCACTCGTGAAAATTGAGATACATAGTTCGATATAGGTCCTTTAAAAAAGTTTGGCTTGTTTCCATAGGAATCAAAGAATTCCGCTTCTGTAGGGGAGGATAGGTAGAATGCCACCCAGTGGCTTCCGGCTTCTGTAGACTTGTCCACGTTGCATACAAAACATGCAGGATAACGCTCGATCTTCTTGGGTAATTGATCACTGGGGAAAACACCGGAAAAGTATTTCTTGGTTACTGGATCGTGTGATAAAATAGTCTCGATTTCTATAGAATTCATTTTCAGTTGGGGAAGTCACACAACACATGTCGTGTTTTACTAATTTCTATAATATTTTCAAATTCCGCATACACCAATACAGTCGTGGTTCTTTCTAAGGTGTCTGCAAACTTGATTTCAATTCGTAAATTTCCTTGTTGCTGTAGATTCAGATGGGGTCCGTCACACATGTCAGGGCTCAGGTCGAAAGCATACAAAGTATGCCCGTTCGCAAAGTCCTCTCGGGTTAGATAAATGCCGGTATCCCGGTTAAATCCCGAAAACAAACGATGATACGCTCTTATATAGTTATTTTCTTCAAAATCCAATTCCAAGGGTTTGCTGGGTACAGGTTGTCCATCCACGTAAACACTTAAAAAGTTGACCTTGTGATGATAGAAATAAAAGGGATTTAAATCATATTGTCCAGTGTAGGCACTATTTCCTAAAAGTCCAATAATAATTCTTTTCGGCATGGTTCCTAAAAACACATTGTCTTGCATAAAGGATTTACTTCCAGTTGAGATCGAATAGGTCTTGCATAACACTCGATCGATGGGATACTTTGCCGTACTTTTCTCTAAGGCCTTGGCATGACCCAGTAATACACCTGGGCTCACTTTCACTTTACGTATGAAAATAGAAGCATGTTCCAAAATCACTTTGTAGTTGGGAATGGGTTTCGCCGCATCGATTTTACACATTAAGGAAAATTCAGGCTTGCTTCGGGTCATCTTAATTTTCAAGTCAACCATATTCAATAGCAATCGATTTTGTTGAAAAATATCACAATGCAAAGGTCCAATCATATCTAACGTTTTGCTTTTATTCGTGAGTGCGTAACGTATCTTCAATCCGGGGTTGTCTCCAGCAGGATCTGTAGCAGCCAAATTCTCATCTTTGTAAAAACATTCGCAGGTCAATAAACTTTTCTTGGCATCTTCTCCATAATTCAACAGCGTTTCAATATAGGCGCGGTAGGGGTAGGTGTTACTCGACGAGGAGATCACTCTTTCGTTCAGGCTAATATCCACTTGAGAAAACAAGGCGTGTAAAAATAAATTCACGGGGGCAACTGCATCCGTTTCCGCTAAGGGTGATCCATCAAACTTGGTAATTTTCACTTTCACATACAGGTAGGAAGCCGATAAATCAATATAGTCTTCACCATTTCCGGAAATATTAAATTCCACAGGTCCTCCGTCTCGAATATTCGCAAGAGGGTGGTACTCAACAAAGTATCCCTTTTCAATAGCCGTTTGCGTGGGTGGGATCAAAAATAAATCCAATTCGGATTTCGCACAGGCAGCAGAATCTTTATGGATAAGTCCAGACATCTTTAAGCGAAAATATCTTGTACCTTCACTTTCTTGGCTTTACGTCGAATGACTGCTTTGGTAGAACGCTTCCTCTTTTTATACCGGCGGCCCGATCCTATCATCGTCTTCACTTTAGTAGCGGCTTTGTCGGTTAAGGTCTGTCCAGCTTCTTTTAATCTTCGCTTGGCGGCCATTTTAATGTCTTCTCCGCGAGACAGGTCACTTAACACGTTCACACCTGAATGAAACAACTGCTTGCCGACCGCTTTCGCTCCCGATTTGAAGAGGGGTACTGCTGCACGAAAAAGGGATCGAAACAGTCCACCGAATCCATATCCCTTTTGTAAAGTAGTGCCTTGATAATAATTTAGACCACTACCCGACTGATGGGAATAGTAATCTTCAAAAGATTTCGCACAACACTGGTAAGGAACAAACATCACGAGAGGTATTTTTGACGAAAGTGAAGCTTCACGTACGAGCGCCCACGTTCAAATGGCGTGAGTTCGCCGAGGTGGTTCCTTATAACGATTTCCAAAGAGTCGAACGATTTTCGGCTGACAGGTAAATAGTGTGGTCGGTCGAATGTCTCACAAATCATTTCTCCATCTTTTCCTCTCACATTAACAATTCGTAAAAGGGGTGCTAACACATCTCCGATAATTTGGGGTTCGACAATATCCGAATAAACCAGCAACACTCTATAATGCGCACAGGGATCTGCGACATAGGTACTAAAGATAGTTTGCTCGATATTTATATCCGGCGAGGCGATTTCACCTGGTTCGAATCCCAACATCTGCGCTATCCCCTCATGCAATATCAGTTTTGTTTTATCTTTCACGTTAATACACACCTTTTTCGTGTGCGGATCATAAGTGAAAGAAATTTTATTTTTAATCTCTTCAATAGACATTGCTTTTAAAATGTCATCAACCGATTCGTAAAAGCCAGGGGGAATTCTTCTACCAAACGGAGATTTCTGGTCATTCAAATCGAAACCAAATAAATTATTATTTTGATTCACATTATACCAGGTGTGAGGGTAAATAAATTCGACAAGGCCTACTTCCCATTCCCCTTTCAATTCAACGGGGGTGGGTAATCGCGTAATAAAATGAGAAATTTTATTCTCAGGAAAATAATTCCGGGAACTGTCCGAAGGTAACGTCACGTAGAACGACATGCTTTCAAATGATCTTTCAACAATCCAAACACTTGTTTTATAAGGCGAATAAATCAGAGGATGGAATCCATTGGTCAAATTTGCTGGGATAACCTTTAAATTTTACTTTGTATTCCACACGCTTTTTGCGTATCCGCTTATCTAAAATCTTTTCAATCGTATAATTCTCTTTTGGTTTCACTTTCTGAAGTTCTTGAGGGTAAAAGGTTCCTTTAATGGGTTCTTCTAACAGGTCCTTGATTCGGTAGACGGGAGGGTCTCTTCTCACACATTCAGTCACCACAAACACTTCTTCCGTCCAGTTCGTTTCATATCCTTTTTCGAAGGTTAATTTCTGCTTGGAAACTCGTACAACATCTCCCGGTTGAAACATGCAGGGTTTTCTTTTCGCATTTTGCATGTCACCGTATAAAGTATCCCATACATCGCTTTCATTTTCAGCGGTTACTTCAACTGGAGCTCTCTTGATACTTGAATGGTAAGTATGATTATAACTGTGTAACAACTGATCCAACACGTCTAAATAGCGGTAGGTATGATTATGGGTAAAATATTTCCACATTTTCGTTTTCAAAGTTCGGTTAAATCGCTCCACGACAGATGCTTTCGTATTGTTATTCGTCGTAAAAAACCGCACGCCTTCTTCTTTCAAAAATTTTTGAAAAAGTCTGTTTTGATACTCTTTTCCGTCATCCGATTGCAGGGACTTGGGTTTCCTCGTTGCAAAAATAGACCGGAACGCCTTTACAATATCTTCACCCCGTTTTTGCTTCAAAGGGACCGCCCACGCAAATTTAGACAGAATGTCTATACAAGTCAGGATGTAGCGGTACCCTTGATTGAACTTTTGCAAACTGCCGAGATCCACTAAGTCGGTCTGCCACTGTTGATCGATTGAATACACTATCACTCGATTGGTCGGGAACTTTCTTCGAACAGGTTTGTGCAACGTGTATGCATCGACTCCGCTCAGCCAGTCCTGAATCTTCTTCTTCGAGATTTTGCCTTTGGCAGCACGAAATAAGGCATTTACACCACCAAAACTTCCCTCGTGACTTGGATTCTGATACACCTCCATCGTTACAACACAAAATCTTATTATGACTCACATTCACACGAAAGCGCATCATACCTTCCTCGTACGAAGATACGTTTTACAATGACTCACTAACGCAACGTCTCTCTTTATATACCTTATAAGTGCACTCACAAGCATAGCTTCATGGCTTGATAAATAAAACCCTTATCCACTTATCAAGCCGTGAAACTATTTTACCTTCGGTTCGAATCTAACCCCTGCAAAAATTCGAAAAAATTTTGAAGTCCCTAAAATTGTGAAAAAAAAATACTAAGTCCGAAATTTATGAAAAATTCCCCTTCTCCCCGATAGATGGCACCACCAAACCTCATCCAAGATGATAGTCAAAGTTTCTATTCTTCCGGTGGCAACACACAGTTTCTATTCTTCCGGTGGCAACACCCCCTCGTCCAAGATGATGACTAAGTAGTGTAAAAAGGGTGTATTCACCGACACGGTGGAGGCGCGGAGGCGCTCTCCAACAGGGTGGTGGCGCGCGCGCCTCAGCGCGCCTCCGCGCCTCCACCGTGGCGGTGAATCACCCTTTTTACACTACTGGCACTTTTATAAATAACATTAAAAATACATTTGTATGGTACTAATCATAACTTAATTGGCATTTATTATTCATAAGCATAAAAAAAAAATGTTTTGTATAGAACTGGTATGCTAGCGTTACAAGTTTACAGGGCCACACAAAAATATTCAGTTACATTAAGAGCTATTATTGGAAATTGCTAAAATTACATTTTCGTATATGTTAAACCTTTTTAACCCTTTTCAACAAGGTTTAAGAGTTATTATGATTTCAATTAGTATATTTGTTAGTTTTTACACTCTTGCTCAAGATTTGCAAACGATCAGTTTTTTTTTTAACATTTAAAAACTTATCTCTCGATGAAATGTTTTCAAACATTGGGTATTTAAAGGACTAAGTCTCCCTCATGTTTTTCAGAGAAGATTGGTTTAAGACAACATTTAAGGGGTAAGCAGTAAAAAATTGAGCAAAATCAATAATGTTTGTGATCACCCTGTATCGTTAAGTGAACGAAACGAAATGAACTGTAACATTAGAATATGTTAATATAGACCTAGTTCAAATTGTAGATGAATTTGTGTGAAGATAGCATATAAAATAACGGAGTTATAAGCTTTTATTTTAAAACACACACACACACACACACAAGAAAAAAAAAAAAAAAAAAAAAAAAAACATGTTTTTTATTTATATTATACAGTTTTTAACGAAAATTATTCCCACTTTCAGATAAGTTAGAGAAACACTTTTAAGACAATATGCTGCAATCGGAATATAAATATCTTAAATATATAATGAAATATGAGCATTTTTATGAAAAACGTCTGTACTGCGCATGAGCGAAGTATTAAAAAATAAATAAAATATTGCATAGGTTGAAAGCTAGATATATTGGGCAACTTTTGTGAAAGGTGAATTTGAATAGAGTAAATATGAAACAAATTACACGAAAAAGAACGAGCTAGATTTTAAATATTTTCCAAGATCTGAAATTTCTTAAGGAGTTTTTCCCATGCCGCGTAATTTATTTGAAGATCCAATTATTTCAACCACGCTAAAATATACTTTTTTGTAAAAAAAAACCCTTATAAACTTGTAACTCTAACATATTTTTGTTTATTTACTAGGATTTGTGAGATGATAAAGGGTTTTTACAAAAAATAAATTTTGCCAAGTGGTTAAAATAATTGAATCTTTAAACTAATTACGTGTCATGTAAAAATGCATATATGTATTATTCAAGTATGAAAATGTTTTCAGTATTGCCTTCTCACATATCAAGTTTGGTGCAATTATACGCTATGACCTTTCGTAAACAGGAAATTTGCAGCATAACAGCGCAATTGGTCATCCAGTATGTACTCAAGTTAAATCTGAATAGTTTACCATAATTGTATTCTCACACATGAAGTTTTGTGTAATTACAGCTTAAAAAATCTGAAATAAAGCTTTCCTGTAAATGTGAAGTGATTGCAGCGTAACAATTCAGAACGTTGAATGAAATGCTCCAAAAACTGATAGAAACCTTTTTGTATCAAACTGCAACAAAATTTAAATGTCTGTATAATTTTGCGGTTTAGTTCTTGATATATAGCTGTCACAAAGCTGTCACATACCCAGACAGACAGATATTATTTCAAAAACGTACGAAACGCGTTCAGTATATCATAAAACGTATACATTCATCAAAAACTGGGAAAGAAAAGTTTTTAGGAAGCCAATACTTTCTTTTATAAATAAAAGAAAAAAGTGTTAAAATAAAATTGTTAAGTTAACACTTCCTTAAATTTTAGAATGAAATATAAATATAAATAATAATTCAAAATAGGAAAGTACTCTCTGGGAAAAGAAAGGGCTTTACAATACGCAGAGAGAGAGAGAGAGAGAGAGCGAGAGAAAAAGAAAGAAAGTAGAAAGCTCAAAAACAGGTTAATAATAATGTCTGCTTTTAACGTAAAATAAATAGCAACGGAAAATTTGAGTTTCTTATTTTTTAAAGAGTTTTATACGTTTTTTTTATTGTTTCATTTATCGAGGAAAATGCGCTCGAATATCTGGAATATTGAGGTCATCATTTGAAAAACGCAAAATAAATGCTGGTTATTACTACAAATCTCTAAGATAATAAGGCTTCAACAATGGTGAACAAATTATTATTATGTAAATGTGCATTTTGAAAGTCCATCTTATGGGAAAAAGGTACAATTTTGTTGTTTTACGGACTTTACGAGTACCGCTGTTAATAAAGTTCGAGTAAGTCGTGAGTTATTTTGTGAATTCGGTTAACCGTCTGAAGTTTCTTCGTCTGAAAGTTCTTCGTGACGAACATGATAGTGGTTATTTCGTCTGGTTTAATATGATGAAATGTAAGATATGTCAATGCGAGTTTTAAGAATAAAACCGAAATTTTTAACATTGTGATCGTAAAAATAATGTCGTTGTTAATAATAATAATAATAATAATAAATAAATAATAAATAAATAAAATAAAATAAAATAAAATAAAATAATAATAATAATTAATAAGTTGATAGTTTGTCAATCCTTGCAATATTTAAACTTCTTATGTAGCCAAAATGGAGAAATAAAAGATATGTATATATATATATATATATAATAAAGATGATCTATTAAGCATAGTAGAAGCCCAGCAACAGATACAAGATCACTGAAACACCAATGACCAATAAGATTTAAAAAAAAAAAAAAAAAAAAAAAAAAAAATCAGTGGATGAAATACACTGATGTAAAGAAACCAGATCTATTAATTAACAGCCTGCAAAACAAACGAATCAGTAAAGTAACACAACAAATCTTAACTTAAAACCAGAAACTTATCAAATTTAATGAAAAAACAACCCAAATATATTTATTTTAATGTATCAAAAGGCTTGTTGGTTGGTTGGTATGTACGTTGCACTCATGGGCGTAGGAAAGGGATGGGCTCAGGGGGCTCATGCCCCCCCCCCTCTCCTATTGGTTATTACAAAATTTTCTTTTAATGGCAAATGAAAGAATCGCCCATTTAAAAGCCAATTTAAAATATTAAATGTTTATAATTAACGATATTTTGTAATTAATACTAATACTTAGTGAACATTAATTGATATTTAATTATTAATTTACTTTCTTGATAATAATTTTAAGTCATTTTTAAAATGAAATTTTTTTAGCCACTCCCATGATTTTTCAATTGCTACGCTCCTAGCTATGGACAGTTGAGATCTGCCGGGACTAATCCATTGGGATATGGTCGAGAGACGTGTATTACAATTTTTGCTGGTTGATCGAGGGGTTTAAAGCCAGTTGACTGCACTAGTATTCTAGGCCTATAGGTGGAATGTCCTCTGCGGAGGGTACTACCCATACTTACGTGAGTTTAGGAGAAAACTACATAAAACTCTGAACGGCTGTCAGTGACCGTGGCCTAGAGTTTGACAAGGCATTTCCAATTTACCAGTATTGAGCGCAGAACCACTCGGCCACTGGTGGGACTCATCACAATTTTGGAGATGGAGGGCATGTATGGAGGGCATTAATGGAGGGCATTAACGTATTTTACGTGCACCAGCCATCATTTATGTACACGACGGTCTTTGACTGGTTCGAGTATCGAACCCGAAATCTGCGAATTACGAGCTAGGCACTCTACGGATCAGACTATCGCGGCCTTCTAACAAAAAGGTTGTTTATTTTCTTCTGTATGCATAAGAAGGCTGTATTAGATTTCAGAAAATTTCCGACATCCGGTTTTCGATGGATTTACATGCTTCAAGATGTTCTGTTCAGAATTTAACCTTTAAAAGAGTGTCTGTATGTATATGTCATAAAATGTTTGTTGACATTGTATCGCAAGAAACTGTGAACGAAATTTAACTAAATTCGATATCTAGTTGGAGCGTGAATTAAAATTGTGCTGAATACATTTTAGGATATATTGCTTGCATAACAGATGGCGTTGTTATCCTTAAATCTATCTATCTATCTATATATTAGCATGCCAGTATAGGGAAAAAATTCATAGTAATGTGCAAAATGAGAATTATTTTTAACAAACCATTGCGATAAAAAAAAAAAAAAAAAAAAAAAGATACTTATAGTAATCAATCAAGAAAATGTGCATAGGTAAGTGCATCATTTACCGCATGGGAGAATGAATTCTCTGTATGAGTACTTTTCAAAAACTCTTCCATACCTTTAAAACGAAAATTTGAAAGATAAATATGCGAGAACTTGAAACAAAATTATCGATTTTTTTTCATTAAAAAAATAAATAAATATCTTGAGAAAATGCATTTTTTTAGGTGTTGTCTACAGTTTCAAAATTGATTATCATTGGACCTTTTGTGTTACATTTCTCCGGGATGAAATCATCTTTATTATAAACGATAACCTTAATAAATAACAATTTTAATAATCAATTTGTAGTACTGGAATTTTTATAGAAAAATGTAGAAGAAAATTTGGTGATGGCTATAACCAGTGGCGGCTCGTGCAAATTTTCACAGGTGGGGCCCGATCCATCGTATGATGCTTAATTTAACTTTAATACTATTCATTATTCAAACATGAAACAAACATTAATAAAATGGGTAAAATGGGATGTAAAACGAAATTTCGGATTTTTTTTTTTTTCTTTTTTTCTTTTATGATGGCGAATCTTAAATTCAACACTATGGAAAACATTGCATAAAATTGACTCAAAAATTAAAGTTTTATAAATACAATTGAAAAATTCTGCAATGTTCTGATCAATGGAATATCAAAATTTAAATATCTGGAAGCTAGTAGACGGAAATTGCCAAGTACGATACCAGACCGCTTTCGTCGACATATACATTTGGAGTTTACTATGGTTTTCTCCAAAACTCAAATCAAAAGGGCTACGTAACACTTAGAAAGACTTTCTACAGAGAGTACACCACTCAGGTCTAGGACCCTCTTTTATTCAACTGGCTTTAACCCTAACACTACACAGCATTAAAATTTAAATTGAAATGTCTCAGAGTGTAATATTATTTAGCTTACGCTAATTATATCCCTAAATCTTTTAATTATAGAATTTCAAGTGTTATATTCATGTTTCTTATCTTAAAAAATGAATAAAATAAACCTTAACCAATCTGTAAAATGTTATATTGGAATTTAGAAGTCATGATTAGTGTAATGTGGATACATATTAAAAAAAAAAAAAAACATGTTTTTCACTTAATTTTAGATAATTTAATTAACTTTCAATAAATAAAGAAATAAAACAGGCTATCATCTTTAAAAAAAAAAAAAAGAAAGAAAGAAAGAAAAGAAAACAAAGAAAAAAGAAACATTGTGGATGTTTCTATTAAATCGCATTTAAACGAAAAATCCTTTAATAATAATAATAAATCACGATTTTATGCAGCTATTTAATCCATTTATCCATATAAATCCATTAATTATTTATCTAAAAATTTTACAATTTATTTACATAAAAATTTTAGTACACTATTCTGAAGGGAAAAAATAAAATAAATCGCATACTATTTTTATCCCCCCCCCCCATTTAAATTCAAAACACTTTAGTTAAAGAGGTCTTAAATTCTTATACAAGCTTTTATCTCAAAGGCTAGTCTAGAAAATATTTTTGACTATTACCAGATTTCTTTTTTTAAACTCTAAAATCTTAAACTGTCATATATAACTCTAAAAAATTCACCGAAAAATCAATGAGGAAAAAAGAAAGAAAAAAACTTAATGCAGAAGTCGCCAAATATTATCCGTGAATTGCATGGTTATCAGACAGTTTTTCCCCCTATAGTTTTGTTTCAAAGGGCAGGACTCTGCTGGCTCATCGACGAGAAAATTACAGCGTGCTTCCACTGATAAAGCAGTTAGTCGCCAAATATGTTAACCCGATCTTCTAGTAGAATAAACTGTACAAATAAACACGCCAATTTCGGGCCGACTGAAAACGGTTGTATTCTCTTAGATAATAGTCCAGGCAACAAAGGCCAAAATTTCACGAATAGAAAAAAAAAAATCGTGTAGTTTTGAAATTTTGCATACTCATAGCCGAGAGGGTCCTGAACAACATACTAAAAGTCCCCGCCCGTGGTGGGTGAGCGGGGGGCAGGGGGGCATTTAAGGGGGCACTTTTCAGTTTTTATTAAATATCTTAAAAACTACCGCATTTAGAGAAAAAAATGTCAATTACAAAATTAATCTATGTAAAATTCCCTACAAAAATGTATATTACATTTTGTTTGTATGATCAATAGTTTAGAAGATATAGGGGGATGAAATAACACATTTTCTTGAAAAATTCTTTTTTGCAATAGTAAAATCAACTAAAGTGTGCAATTAAAAGGGTTCTTGTCAAATATTTTCTAATGTACAAAACAAATATATACATAGAGAATACAGCAAGGATAATACAGCATGTTTTGTAAGTTTTAAGTAATTTTAAGGCTAGTAGGCGCAAGTGGTGGTTTAGGTAAAAATCCAGATAACGAAAACCTAAAACCGATCAACATAAAAAAAAAATCGTGTAGCTTTGAAATTGAGCACAGTTTTATAAAGTTAAGTGTCCTGAACAACATACTAAAAGTCCCCAACCATGGGGGGTGAGCGGGGGCAGGGGGTATTTAAAGGGGGCACATTTCAGCTTTTATTACGTATCTTGATAATTATCGCATTTAGAGAAAAAATGCTAATTACAAAATTAATCTACGTGAAATTTCCTACAAAAATGCACATTATATTTCGTTTGTATGATCAACAGTTTCGAAGATATAGGGGAACGAAATAACACATTTTCTTGAAAAAGTCTTTATTGCAGTAGTAAAATCAACTAAAATGTGTAAATAAAAGGGTTCTGGTTAAATATTTTCTAATGCACAAAACAAATATATGCATAGGCATAGGGTATGTGTAACGATAATACAGCATGTTTTGTACATTGTAAATAATTTTAAGGTTAGTAGGCACAAGTTGTGGTTTAGGTAAAATTGCTTTTTAATCCTGACGTAAAAGAGGGGTTTATAAATTTGAAGCCTTTGTTTATCTTTATACTTGTAGTCATATAATTTTAGCATTTTTTTTTTCTTTCTGTGGAGTCATTTCAGGCAGTGCAAGAGAAATGCTTCTGATTAATAAAAAAAACTTTTTTATTATTAAAAATAATTATTTTTCCGAAATTTAAAACACTGCAAAGGAAATATTCTAAAACTATGTCAATATATAAAAATGAAAAATTGTCATATAAAATCAGTCTTTGAAATCATAACTACTCGTTTTATAGGCAAATTTATTCTGCGTGTTTTTTTTTTTTTTTTAAATATTATATACGATAGTAACGTAAACTATAGTTCGCTATTAGAAGGATTCGGGTTAAATATTTTCGACTCATACAAATAAATATCTATATGTGCATGTCTGCGCGCAATGCGCGAAGTTTAAAGAGTGGAAGTGAAAATATACAAATCGAAAAACTCCACTTTTCTGTAAGATATCTGTAACATACAAAGCAACCTTTATATTTGCTTAACTATTGTTCATACTAACAAATGTAATAGGCATTTTCATGTGAAATTTTACGTAGTTTAATTTTGTAATTGACATTTTTTATCTAAATGCGATAGTTTTCAAGATATTAATAAAAACTGAAAAGTGCTTCCTTTAAATGCCATCTGCTCCCCTCCGCTGTCCCCCCCCACGGTTGAGGACTTTTAGTGTGTTGTTCAGGACAGGACACGTAACCTTATTACTGTGCTCAGTTTCATAGCTATACGATTTTTTTTTTTTTATGTTGATCGGTTTTGGGTCTTCGCTATCTGGATTTTTACCTAAACCACCACTTGCGCCTACTAACCTAAAAATTATTTAAAACTTACAGAACGTGCTGTATTATCCTTACATATTCGATATGCATATATTTGTTTTGTACATTAGAAAATATTTGACCAGAACCCATTTAATTACACACTTTAGTTGATTTTACTATTGCAAAAAAGAATTTTTCATGAGAATGTGTTATTTCGTTCCCCTATATCTTCTGAAATATTGATCATACAAACAAAATGTAATATACATTTTTGTAGGAAATTTTACGTAGATTAATTTTGTAACTAACATTGTTTCTCTAAATGCAATAGTTTTTAAGATATTTAATAAAAACTGAAAAGTGCCCCCGTTAAATGCCCCCCTGCCCCCCGCTCACCCACCACAGGCTGGGACTTTTAGTATGTTGTTCAGGACCCTCTTAGCTATGAGTATGCAAAATTTCAAAACTACACGATTTTTTTTTTTTTTTAATGTTGATCGGTTTTGGGTCTTCGTTATCTGGATTTTTACTCAAACCGCCACTTGCGCCTACTAGCATTAAAATTACTTAAAACTTACAAAACATACTGTATTATCCTTGCATATTCTCTATGTATATATTTGTTTTGTACATTAGAAAATATTTGACAAGAACCCTTTTAATTGTACACTTTAGTTGATTTTACTATTGCAAAAAAGAATTTTTCAAGAAAATGTGTTATTTTATCCCCCTATATCTTCTAAACTGTTGATCATACAAACAAAATATAATGTACATTGTTGTAGGAAATTGTACGTAGATTAATTTTGTAATTTACATTTTTTCTCTAAATGTGATAGTTTTTAAGATATTTAATAACAACTGAAAAGTGCCTCCCTTAAATGCCCCCCCTGCCCCCCGCTCACCCATCTCGGGCGGGGACTTTAAGTATGTTGTTCAGGACCCTCTTGGCTATGAGTTTGCAAAATTTCAAAACTACACGTTTTTTTTTTTCTATTTATCCTATTTTGACAGGACTATAAAGAAGGGAAGTAGAAGCCAGTCGGTCATTAGGGATTTGTGACAGCTGGAAAAATATATTGACATATAAATGATAATGAAAGAAGATTAAGAAAAAGTTAGATAGACGTAGTTATTTTGTATATATGTTTTTGAACAGTTATAAAAAGCAAAATTATTATTATTACTACTATTTTAACCGAGAAAAAATTTAGGTGCGGCCGTGCCCGTGGCCCTCAATGTAGAACCGCCACTGGCTATAACTTATTCTTTTATATTATTTTTTAGATTTCTTTCAAGAATATTATAACATACAGAACTTTAACATCCTGATAGTTGATTTTTTTTTTTTTTTTTTTTTTTTTAAACAATATTTTTTAATGTCTGAATTTTTCATATCCTGAAATCGTCAAGTGTTTTTATGAACATAATATTTTCCGTTTGTTAATATCTTGAACACTGGAGTGATGATGCTACTTCATTTCTAAAACTAAAAGTCGGCACATTAATTTTATTTATTTATTTATTTTAAGATATGTAAAATGAAAAATTAATTTCTTTAGTTATAATTTAAATAATAATGGTGCGTACTATTTAATTCAATTTACATTTAATGGTTTCTCATTTATTTATAAAACTGACATTGCTACTTAATTATTATTCCCCCCCCCCTTAAACTAATACAAAAGGAAATAAGCAAGTGCACCATTTAAATTTCACAAAATAGCCCCCCCCCCCCAAAAAAAAAAAAAAAAAAAAAAAAAAAAAAAATCTATCGTGATCTTTTTTCTTATATTTTATTTAATCAATTAATTATTATTATTGTTGTTTACATAATTAATATATATAATGACCCTCATCTGTCATTCACGATTCCGGTTTACACCGCTTCAAAACAGAGACTTTTGGCAGCCATTTTTTTTTTTTTTTCCCGTTTGTTCAATTTAACTTACGAAAACATACATATCATTTTCATACATGTTTTGTATCGCACATATTGTTATTTATTCCCGCTAAAACCTTGAAAAACTATTCAATTGTAATGTTTAAATGTTTAATTAAATATAACGGATCACTGGCTATTATAAACATGAACCTATAAATAGAATTATGTAACTGCATGATTATAAACAACACAATGCCAAATAAAAACAAACATAAACTGTTGCCATTCAGAAAATACAAATTCCAAATGGACAACTCTTTAATTGCGAATGAACGACTCTTTGACTGTTTCATTAAAAAAAACGCTTAAAATGTTTCTAAAACATATGGACAATATTCCTGTGACGTCACAGTAGGTAAAATCGCCGAACACGTGGCCGATATTTTGTAAACAAACTAGATTCAAGGTGCTATTTTATTGTTACGCATAACATTTTCCTAAATATTTCTCCAGTGAAACTTAATAATCAGACATCTGTTCAAACAAGAACAAAAGAGAAATGTAAACAGCTGAATCGAATGATAAAGTTAAGACTATTCCATATCGTAAAATTGCAGAACATTTTATGTACACACACACACACACACACATATATATATATATATATAATGGATAAAAGATTAATATGAACATTTTATACAGACACGCATATATATATAGACATCAAAGCTTAAATAATTAGAATTTCAATCACTTTAATAAAGTAATTTATTAAATGGAACATCCATTTAAATTTGTTAACATCGCCACAGTTCACATGGCAACTTTTAATATTACATATGTTGATTAATATTAAAGTATATTACTAAAACTGGATTAAAAACAAAATAAAGGTATCACTATATCACTCTTACTTCAATTTCATATAATCTGTAACTCTTATAAATAATATTGCAAGATAAAAATTTTCAAGCCACAATGCTTTTCTATGGTAGAGTTGAGGATTGTTTGCCTAACCAGCTGATATTCTTGTAGCCTCGAACCAAAAGTGGGAATATGGTCCATTAAAGCCTTAAAGATCTTAAAATATTTGTAAAAACATATTAAAGTCTTTAAATATTTTTATCAAGCTTCGTTACTTGTTTACATTGTAAGGTATGACTGGCGTCGAGTTCAGTACGTAAATGTCGCCAGTTGATTTTAGTTCTGAAATTAGTGTAAAGTTATAGTTGGGATAGAATGTTTGGTTGGGCAAGTAAAGGTCACCAGTTAAAATGAGTATTGAAAGTAGGGTAGTCTAAGGTGATAATGTCGAGTCAAGATAAAATGTTCGGTTGAGAATGAGAAAGTCCCTAGCTGGATCCTGGATATTTTGGCGATGTTGTGGGTGAGATAGCTGGTTGAGAGTATAGAGTAGAGGTGAATTTGGGTTAGCATGGAGTGTCTGTAATTATTAGATAGTTAGTTAGAAAATACGCAAGCAAAGTGATGACGTCACTGGGCGTCAGTGGATGCAAGAAAAAGATTTCCTATGTTAATCGCCCATTGGATTTTTTGTAAAAAATTATTAAAAATTGAGGAAAATTATTTCCCGATTTTAATTCCCATATTTCGGTATAGATATGTATTAGTTATCGTGTGCATGCGTTAGATTAAGTTGTTTTTGCTGTAAAATTGATAAAATTTAAATTTTAAATTTCAAAACTTTAGAAAAATAAAATAGCAAACTTCCATATTCGATTGAAAACATAAGCATTTCATTTCAAAGGATGATATTTACACAATAAATATTCAACTAATATACTAATTAAAGGGAAAATGATAAATATTCTATCATAATTTGAAGTCCAATTTGTTCTCAAATGTCTAAATAAAGTGACTGATATAAGATACTCATATGTTGCAGCGGAAAAGATTTAATATATCTGTCATCCTTGGCGGAAAAAATATATCGCCAAATTATTTGGCAAATATATTTTATTCCTTTCAAAAATCATGGTTATTTTAACAACTTATATTAAGAGAGCGATGAATTATATGAAACAATATTTCGTACAATACATATTACGAAAATAAACATCTGGCATGTATATTTTCGTAGTATGTTTTTAATCGCCAAATACAAAAAACGCCAAAGATGACACAATTTTGAAATTTAAAATTTTGTCAATTTGACAGCAAAATAACTCAATCTAACACAGGGATACGATAGCATATCTATACCCAAATACGGGTATTAAAATCGGGAAATAATTTTCCTCGATTTTTAATTATTTTTTACAAAAATACAATGGACGATTAATATAGGGAATCTTTTTCTTGCATCCACGGACGGTCAGTGACATCACACTTCGCTTACGTATTTGGAAACAGGATCTTCGATAGTCTTAAAAAAAAGTATTTTGATAAAATGAAGTGAATCGTTATTTACTTCCTCTTACCCATAGGGATGAGAAAGTATTGTTTTAGGGTCAAATTTTCGAACGTGAGTTTTTGTTATACTTACATGTTCTGAGGTCCCCTGAATACGAAAATCACGTTTTTAGCGAATGGTCTCTGTGTCTGTCTGTCTGTCTGTGTGTCTGTTATCAGCATATCTCAAGAACAAATAGTAGCAGAAATTCCAAACTCGGTATTCTACATGTTTATCATATAGGGATGCTACAGTAAGCTTTTCGTTAAGATGAAGCAAATGGTTCGTGTACAGGGACATTCAAATATATCACGTCTATGGGGGAAATTACAGGTAAGTAGAATTTAACATCTATAGACTGCACTAAACCAAATGAAACGAATACATATTTTTTGTAATAGAGATAGTCAACTGGGAAATTTTTTTTTTGTGTATGTAGGAGCCTCGCCTCCCCCCATGGGGTAGATGTCCTCCCTCGAGTGGAGTAAATTTTCATGATGGGTATCTTTCAAAAGAACTCGCCAATACCTTTAAAAAGAATGGTTGAACCATCGATCTACGATAATTTAAAATAAAGTTATTTCTTTCATTTTTAACATTTTTTTTTTTTTTTTACTTTAATATTGAGAATAAATTCAACTTTTTTTTGGATATTTAGTGTTATACTATTTCTCTAATATGGAAATCGTCTGTATCATCATACAAGATAACTTTTTTAAATAATAATTTTAATAAATTATTTTTTTTAAACTGAATTATTTTTTAATAACCGAATTAAATTCTATATAAATGTAGGTGCATTAATGAAACGGGGGGTTGAGGTGGGCCAGAACTAATTATCATATAAAACTCTTCCGAAGCCTAATTTGAATTGTTTAACATAGGTTTACATAACAGTACTCTTTATCTTACCTCTTAATCTCCAACCTGTACTTATAGAATTAAATTTCAGGGTAAGAGAAAGTCGTGTGAGTGACACACTAGATTATTCTTATTATGAGGACTTTAAATAGAGCACTTAACGGAACACTGGGATGTGTTGTTGCTGTTGTGTTTTCGGGCCTATATTTTTTGTCAACCAGCAGTTTTTTTATTGTCATTCATTTTTATTGATCGGGTAGAATTTTTTTAATTTCAGAACGAAAATTATAAAATATCGAAACACATTTGATTTATAAACAAAAACTGAAAATACATTTAAATGATCACGTGGTAATCTTCATGATCTAAACATTGTTTTCAAGATTTATCGTTCACATTCCGTCATTTTTGACGGGGTTATATACTAGTATAAAATAATTTTATAATAATTTATGTGTAATGTTCCAAAATAGTTTTATCTTTGAACTAAATGATACATTACTCTAAAAAAAGTTACATACTGCACTTATATTGTAAATAAGAATAAGAATAATAATAATAATAAAATAAATAAATAAATAAATAGAATATGGAAATTAAGTGTACATTTTATTCAGAGCCTCTTTTAACTATTTACAATTTAAACAATTATTAAATGATTTTCAAATATTAAATAATTTACAATATTTTTCAGTTAAAAAAAAAAAAAAAAAAAAAGACATTATCAAACTTTATTGCATGTTATCGATTTTATTAATTTTATTATATTATTAAAAGTAATTATTTTTTTATTTCAAAGTGTTTCATTAAAAATAATTGTCACTAAGTTTATTTAGGGTAGGTGCTCCAGTGATTGGCATGCTCCAGTAATTGACACCTGTCCTGAAATAATTAAGAAATAATAAAAATAATAAAATCCTCTATTTTACATATAAGAATTTTAACATTTTGTGTCAAACACTGGAGCATAGGGTTCTAATAACTGGTAAAATGAATAACTAGCAGTGTCAAACACTGGAACATAGGATGCCAATCACTGATAAAAGGAAAAACTGGCAGTGTCAATTACTGGAACATTGAGTGGGTGTCAAATAAAAATTCTTAAAAAAAAAATAATAATAATAATAATTGTTATCAAATGTATACATTTTAACATATATGTGGTTCTAAATGTCCTTCATGCCATATGTATTAACTTAAGATTTCTAAAAATATTTTCTGATGACTAGAACATTAAAAACATCAGAGATTGCTCTAAAAGTGTCAATCACTGGTGCACTTACCTATATGAATTTTTTTTTCGTATAATCTCACATTAGAAATTATGATAAAACGAGATGGCAATGCTATCTGCTGGACAAATTTCATTAAAATTTAATAAATATTAATTCATGCCATGAAGCAGTTGCATACAAATTTAAACAAAATTCTATGCATTAGTTTTTTTTTTTTTTTTTTTTTTTTTTTTTTTAGCTACAACTGCCACAATTGTTTTGTCTCTCACACAAGGAGATACACTGATAAATATACAGATAGGTATTTTTTAAATATGATCAAATCGCGTACCAGATCACTCGAAACGTGTAAATCCACTGAAAACCGGAAGTCGAAAATTTTTACGAATAGAACGCTTTTTTTTTATGAATTTTTTTTTTTTTAAATTTATTTACAGAAGTTAAAAAATAAATAAATAAATAAAAGAAAGTCCCAATTTTTTCTTTTATTTATAGAAGAAATTAAAAGCAAAATCACAAATAAAATTTCAAACAAACATCTAAAGATATGTTAAAAGAAGGTAAATAACAACAGCAATTTACTAAAAAGGTAAAACACTGTTATTAAGAAGAAAATGTTTCATATTCCACGAAGATTTTCAAACTGGCCATTTTGTAAAGACGGAAAATGTTCACACGCTAACGTAAAATCAGTGAGAAATCAGTACGTCATGCAACAGTCACGTAGATATTAGTGATTAAAATCGTTTGCATAAATTTGCAAACACCGGAAAATATATTTTATGAACTTCAACTTTTCCCTGTTGAGGTCAATTGCCTTTTTTAACGTACTAAATGTACCTTTCATAGAAGTAGTTCAATGAAATTACTTGCTTTGTTCATCTATAGAAAAGGTAAACATTTTTTTATTAATCTAGTAAACAACCATTTTCTGACATTTTACAAGTTTTTAGTTTCCTAGAAAACTATACTGAAATTAGAATTCACCCATAGTAAAATATTTTTACTTTCTTATACAAAGTACAAGTATTGTAATCCCAATTTTCGAAATGAATTTTATATTTCGCATAACTCAAAAACGAATCATCGTAGAATGTTGTAAATTTATATGTGTGACTGTCATGATATCTAGTTGTACACCTGCAAGTTTCGTCTTAATACACGCTCTTGTTTTAGAGATAAAAGCGACTTTACACGATTTTTCGTGATGTCTGTATGTGTGTGTGTGTAATATTTATCTCTCATAACTCAAAAACGGTTGGACATAGAACATCGCAAATTCGTATATAGGTTTGTTATAACATCTAGTTGTGCACCTCCCTTTTCGGGTGCTCTCTTTTTGGGCTTCCTTTTTGTGACTTTCTGTTTTGGAGATATTTACGAAAATTATATTCATAATTTCCAAATATAGAAAGGTTTTGGCCATTACATATGACCTACAGTCTGTAACAAAAGTGTCCGAACACTAGCAAAAAATTGTAAATAAAGTACACTTCATACGGTTTTGTTAAATAAATCCTTGTCGAATCCTGTTCTTAGTCAGTGTAAAAACGTGATTCGATAAGGATTTATTTAACAAAACCGTATGAAATGTACTTTTTTTACATAGGAATTTTTGCTAGTGTTCGGACACTTTTGTTACAGACTGTACCATCATAGAGGTTTCAAAATAAGCTAATGATAGAACCCATAATGATATTATTATTAAAGTATACGACATTTTTTCTTGTAGAAAGTAATTTGTAAAGACATAAGCAGGTTCTAGTCGACGAATGCATTTTATTTAGTGAATATTCAGCCCGTAAATAGAGCTCGTAATGATACTTTTATGAAAGCTGCTGACATTTTTGAGTGTAGAAAGTAATTCGTAAATACATAAACAGGTTCTAGTTGACGAATGCACTTTAATGAATATTCAGCACGTAATGATATTTTTATGAAAGTTGCCGACATTTTTAACCGACTTCAAAAAAAGAAGGAAGGTTCTCAATTCAAACCGTATGTTTTTTTTATGTTTGTTAGCTCATAACTTCTGAACGGATGCTCCGATTTTGACACTTTTTGTTTTGTTGAAAAGGTCTTGGTCTGCAATAGGTCCCATTGTAATATCTTTACAATCTAAAGAAAATACAGGGTGCCCAAAAAAATCAGTCCCAACTCTTTTAACTGTTAAACTGCTGCAGCTACAGTGTTAAAAGTGGTATGTAAGTATAGCAAAGTGGCCATGCAGTACAAGGTTAAACCGATTGCAGCACCACCTGGTGGAAAATAGCGAAGTTAGAGTTACTATCTAGAAATCAGTTCTAGAGAAAAAAGTGAATTACAAATTTGAAAAGTATCATCGATTTAGTACAAAAAGATAGTTTAGACATTCATGCTAGCGTTCCTATCTCGGAAACGATTCAATACAGGGGGGGAAAATGAATTATAAAATTGCAGGGCATCATCGATTTAGTACGAAAAGATAGTTTAGACATCGATGCTAAAAATACAATGCTAAAAACGTGCATTTGTTTGTTCGCAATTTCTTACACTATGCACACTTGAGGTACATTGCACACATTGTAGCGTAGCTGATGAGACATGCGTTATATAGTTCAAAATATGGTTACTTGATACTTTTTGTTTTGTTGTAAAGATCTTGGTCTGAAGTAGGTCCCATTGTAATATCTTTACAATCTAAAGAAAATAAAACGCCATCTGGTGAAAAACAGCGGAATCAGCGTTCCTATCTCAAAAACGGTTCAAGATGGGAGAAAAGTTAATTAGGAAAATGTAGAGCATCATCGACTTACTACGAAAAGACAGTTTTTAGACATTATTGCTAAAAATAGAACGCTTAAAACGTGCAGTTGTTGCTTCGCAATTTCTTACACTGTGCACACTTGAACTACGTTGCACACTTTGCAGCGTAGCGGATGACACGTATATTCTGTGGTTCAAAGTACTGTTTCTATAAGCGGTCACATCGATTAGCGCAAAGTCGTTCTCAACTAACTTCAGAAAAGAGGGTGTTCTTAATTCGAGCTTTGTGTTGATGTTGGTGCTTGTAAGCTTATAACTTCGTAAGTGATGTTCTAATTAACCGACTTCAAATAGGAAGTGGTTCTCAATTCACACCGTATGTTTTTTTGTTTTTATTTTTGTTTGTTAGCTCATAACTTCTGAAAAGATAATTTGATTTTGGTACTTTTTGTTTTATTGTAAAGGTCTTGGTCTGAAATAGGTCCCATTGCAATATCTTTACGATCAAATAAAAATACAACGTGCCCAAAAAATTCAGTCCCGACTCTTTTAACTGCTGAACAGCTGCAGCTATATTCATAAAAGTGGTATGTAGGTATAGTAAAGTGGATATGTGCTGCGTGATTCAACCACCTACAGCGCCACCTGGTGCGAAACAGTGGAGTTAGCGTTCCTATCTCAGAAACAGTTCAAGACAGGGGATAAAAGTGAATTATAAAATTGCAGAGCATCATCGATTTAGTACGAAAAGAAAGTTTAGACGTTAATGCTAAAAACAGAACGCTTAAAACGTGCATTTGTTTGTTCACAATCTCCTATTTTGTGCAAACCTGAATGACATTGCATATGTTGTAGCGTAGCGGGTGACATTTATGCTATGTAAAATTCAAAGTATTCGTTATTGTAAGCGGTCACATCGATTAACGCATAGACGTTTTAAACCGACTTCATAAAGGAAGAGGCTCAATACAAACCATGTTTCTCTTTGTTGTTGTTGTTGTTGTTGAAATTTGTTAGCTTATAACTTTGTAAGGGATGGTTTAATTTTAATACTTTTTTTGTTGTCGTAATGATCTTGGCCTGAAATAGGCTTCATTATGATTTCATTACGATATAAACAAATTACAGGATACTCACAAAAGTCTGTTCTCACTTTAACTGCTGAACGCATGCAGCTGCACAGGTAAAAGCAGTATGTAAGTATCGATGTTGAAACTTCTGTCCGTCAGCTGCAATGCATATTTTGCTCTTTGTTTGAACTTTACGCTGCGCAATTTTCAGCGCAGCGAGTGACAAGTATTCACTGTAAAGTTCAATATATATGCCTACAGAATTTTTGGTTACGAATACAGCGTATCCGTTCTTTACATTTCAAAAGACTTTTTTGCTTAACGTATGTTCATTCAATAGATATTTTTTTCCTCATATCCGATAAAGGCATGAAAATTGGCACAACTTAAAAATGCAGCATTTGAGAAAATTCAATTTAAAAATAACTTGACTAGAATAAATCTGGCACAACTGTCTCTCGAGTGAATATCTTTCTAGATGGAGATGTAACTTTTTTGTTCACATTGGGTGCATTTCATGTATTTTTCAGTGACATAAACCATTTTTTGAGTTATATCACTTTTCATGGAAGTTGTGATTTGTGAAACTGCCGTCGAACGTCTTTTGATGTTCTGCTATATGAATAAGTTTTCACTGAAAAGAGAAAAATAAAATCTTTTTGTAAAAAAATAGAACCGACTCCAAAAAGCAACTATTCAAACAAATAACAATGAAAAAATGTATGAAATGAAACTAAATTGCGCCTAAAAGTAAAAAATAATTTTCTTCGAAAAACAACCTATAACACTGCAATTAATCATAACTTTTGAAGTCGGCGCAAAATTAAATAAAAATTGGTACTTTTATTCAATACAAATATCAAATCCTATTCAAAATACACATTTCACATTTTCACCTGCAAAACGCAGCCGAAAACTATTTTGATTCAAGAAAACAAATAAGATTTCGTAAGCAGTAAAACTTGGCGAAGATGCTGGTATCTGACGTCCTTGGTGCAAGAAAAATCGCAAAATTATCTGGCAAACATATTTAATTTCTTTGGGATATCATGATTAATTTGATAAAGTATATTAAGAGTGTAATCAAGTATATGAAACAATACTTCGTACAAAATATATTATGAAAATATACATCTTGCGTGTATATTTTTGCAATACGTTTTGAACGCCAAATCCAAAAGCCACCAAAGATTGTAGTTATCAAAGTTATATCAAATTTGCAAAGGAAACTTTAACTTCGTAGAAACATAAATACCACATTGTGAAGAATGTTCACTGTTCTGTGTAGATGCTACCAATGTACCAATTGTATACAGTGATAAAATAATAAAGGAAACATGAAAATGGATCATTCGAAACAACAGCATTTGTGGCTACCGATCTAAAAACAAACCTTTAAAAACTAATTAAATTTTATTTAATTTTGCGCCGACTTCAAAAGTTATGATTAATTGCAGTGTTATAGGTTGTTTTTCGAAGAAAATTATTTTTTACTTTTAGGCGCAATTTAGTTTCATTTCATACATTTTTTCATTGTTATTTGTTTGAATAGTTGCTTTTTGGAGTCGGTTCTATTTTTTTACAAAAAGATTTTATTGAATGTAGAAAGTAATTCTTAATACATAGTCGTCTCTTCTAGCCGTCACTTATTTTGTTTTAGTCTTGTTTGACATTTAAATAATTTTCGAAGAATTTATTTCAGTGCTATAAACAAATAAATATTTCTGGAAAATTCTAGAATTTTGTTGTTATCGAAGTTAAAGCTTCCAAACTTTGGCAACCCTAAAATAAAAATTTTCGCCAAATTCGATGCAAAATCGCCAAAATCGATGCTAAGACCGAAATCAGCGTTGACTACAAAATTGGTGACTTGGCGAGATTAGCGATCAAATTTGGCAGCAAATATTGTTTCAGGATAGCCAGAATTAGTAAATCCTTTCTCAGTTTTAACTGAATTAATTGTTTCGGTAAAATTTATCGTTTTTCACCTCTAATTTTTGGGAAAGAGAACAAAAGTGGACTATCATAACTCGAATGATTTTTTTAAACTCTAAGCTATGAATTCTTGGGAGAGATTCTGTATTAAGCCATTCTTGAAAAAAAACTAGTGTATTTGTTTGGCGGTTTTTTTGTTTTTTTTTTCGTGGTTGGAACCTACCGGTTTATTTACGAATCCGTTACCTCATACAAAAATGTCAATGCTTTCATAACAATATGTATATTCCAATGGGTTTATAAGGAAGTCCGGTGGTGGCCACATCAGTATTTTTTAATACCGTATTTCTCAACCACCGGCATGTGCCAGATGCCTCAAAAATATTAACATGAAATGTCAAAGTTGCAATTAGAATGTTTTAAAACGTTAATCGACAACTTTAAAAACACGAAATTTTCGTTTTCAAATTTATATTCTTGAACTGTCGGTGTATATTAAAAACAACGTGTGTTTAATTTAAAACTGAATAATGTTGAGTAATACTACGTTATTCTATTAATTTCACATAATAAAGGATATAGCATAAATTCTAGACCAGTTATGCTGCATAAAATCAATGCGAGCAATTTATGCTATAAATAAAAATATATTTATCAATTTAACTAGCCAGATTTAATTTATTCCATTAAAATTATGTACATTTAAAAAATAACAGTAAATAGTGTACCAAAGTTCCAGCTTGGGAACTAGTCTTATTTATTGAAATGGCCTGACTGGTATTATTATAATGCTTTCTGACATCATAATAATATGACTGACATCATTTTAATGTGACTGATATTATTATAATATGACTGATACTATTAAAATGTGACTGATATTATTGTAAATATCTCTGAATTTTCTCTACTGCCAACTGGAATTTATATATATATATATATACAAATATATGTATTACTCTGCAACAGTTGGCTTCCAAATTATAAAAAAGAAAAGAAAAATGTGCATGTAAAATGGAAAAGAATATTTTAGGAATTTCATCGAATGTCAATTATACTCATTTCAAACTTTATCATATAATTTTTTCGTAAATCACCATTTTTTCTACGAATTTCGTAAAATCATTTTGAAAAGTTTTTGACGAATTATTCTGAAACGTTGGGAGTGTAGAAAACTAGTTATGCTTCATGTATTTCAGTTAAAATTTTGCCTGGAAATCACAAATGGGAGATCACATAATAAGTGAGACGTATTAAACCCTCGATGATAGATTTAGATAGAGTCCCAACCCGAGTTCCTTCCCACTTTTCCACGACTTTTTCTAGTCAAGTTTGTTCTTTTATTCCTTCCGGTGTTACTTTTTTTTTTTTTTTTTTTTTTTTAAACATACTTAACATTATGAATTCTTTTCTTTTTCGTCCCATGCTTTTTATCTCTTTTCCCTCGTTTTTTTACATTCTAAAGTGAGGTGGTTCCCGCCTCTCCCACCGAGTCATATACTAGGCGAGTCATATCAAATCCTCGACAATAGCTTGAGGGCCCCAGCCCGAGTCACTTCCTGAGCTTCGATGACTTTTTCCAGTCAATTTTGGCCTTTTGTTCTTTCCGGTGTCAGCCTTTTTCTGTCCTTTTTTTTTTTTTTTTTTTTTACACACTTAACTTTTACACACGTTGTTTATTATTATTATTATTATTATTAAAGAAAAAAAAAAAAAAAATTCAAGCCTCGCAGCGTTCCTAAAAATTTACTCACATTTTATTATATTTTCACCACTAACGTTAAAATTTTTTTTCTTGAAGGTTTTAATGTTAAAATATTAGGTAAAGAAGCGTTCTTTTAAAATAGTAGTGACAATGTAACAAAATGATTCCTAAAATTCCTAAAATTTTAGGAACGCTGCGAGGCCTGCAAACTGTTTAGGATCATCTTGTAAAAAGTGGAACACATGAAATGCATTCTGCCTTTAGGATGTGATTACGAGATTTATTGTTATTATCTGCATTCACTTATAAGAGACTAACGCATATATTTATGAATATATAAAGATTTCTTTAAAAAAACTGCAAGAAAAGTACACTTTTATACATATATATTTATTTATTTTATTGTAACATGCAGGATATTAAACTCAATACCATTTTTAGAAAACTTGATACGATTGCTTACATTATACCCAACTTGATTACATTGACTTGGTTACATTATACCCAACATATTGCAATCAAAGTGTAAAAATATTAAATACTAGCTGTTACCCGCGACTTCGTTCACGTAGAAATTTTGATGTGTATGTGTGGGAACTGACGGTTTGATCATAATATGTAATGTAATGAAACCTTATCATTGTGGTGCTGTGCAAATTAGAGTCTGATAAAGTATACTCAAAAAAATTTGTAACTCATTGAAAGATCTACGGGAAAAATATACAATTTATTTTTATTTTAATACCGATCTGTATACAACATTAAATGACTTATTATTTTCCGTCAACACATGCAAGTTCTGGGCACTTGAAACACGTGAACAACCAACATATAATTGACCGTGTGAGAAGAATGGAGTTCCTAAATGAATGCCTGCCACTTTTAAGGTTTGCCCCAGCGATTTGTTGATCGTCATTGTAAAAGCCAATTTCAATGGAAATTGCAATCTCTTGAAATGAAATGGCAAGTTGTTGGGAATAATAGGTATGCGGGGAATCAAAACGCTGTCTCCTTTAGCAGTTCCTGTAATAATGGTACATTTTATAATATTAATACCCAGCTCTGTGATACAACTCGTCTCTTGACTTCTAGCTACTTTCATAGCCCGAGCTTTATTATTTCTGTTGGAAAGATTAGATTTGCGTTTCCCGGGCATTTCGAAAAACTATCAAATAATAATAATAATAATAAAACCCTTAAAAGGGAACTAAAAACAAAGTACTACTATGAAATAATAACAAATCAAAAGAATTAAAACTACTAACAAATAAAAAGTAAATTATAATTCAAAAAAGTAAGAAAACGCACGTTAAATGACAAAGTGAAATAAAAAGTTAAAAATGAGAATAGTAATTAACCAAAAATATTGAACGTGTGATGCTTTCTACTTATCTATATAATATTTCTTTAACGTGGTCCAATAGGGCAGTTCCTTGTTTGTAAACAAACATCTCAACTTTTATGAGTGGTTGGCAAAAAGGCTTGGGAAAAGCATAGCGATGGAGGATCACCGGATCACCAATATAGTAAATTGCGCGGGAAAGTCGAGCGCGCTTTTTTGCCAACCACCAGACGTCACGAGGAAATGCTCTATTACGATATACATGGGGATAAAAAATAATATTTATAAATGGACAATATTTACACACGTGGAATAAGCTCAATAATTTAATAAGAAAAACTGACGACATTTGTCTGGTAAGAGTATTTTATATACTTCATGCTTAGTTAATAGTAGTTGGTATATAGAAAAATAAATAAATTAATTAATGTGTAAACTTGATCATGGTACAGCCTTAATGCCCTTGGCGACTTTTGAATTTTTGTTGCCGTTTTAGACCAAAATAGAATTTATGCGATTATTGTTCCTATACGCAAGAGAAGTGTGACGTCACTGACCGTCCGTGGATGCAAGAAATTTGATTTCCTATGTTAATCGCCCATTGGATTTTTTGTAAAAAATTATTAAAAATCGAGGAAAATTATTTCCCGATTTTAATCCCCATATTTGGGTATATATATATATATATATATATATATATATATATGCAATTAGTTATCATGTGCATGTGTTAGATTGAGTTATTTTGCTGTCAAATTGACAACATTTTAATTTTAAATTTCAAAACTCTGTCGTTCTTGGCGCTTATTGTATTTGGTGATCAAACACGTAATACGAAAATATACACGCCAGATGCATATTTTCGTAATATGCATAGTACGAAATATTGTTTCATATTATTCATTACTATCTTAATATAAGTTGTTAAAATAACTATGATTTTTGAAAGGAATTAAAATATGTTTGCCAGATAATTTGGCGATATATTTTTTTTTTTCCCTGCAAAGGATGACCGATATCAAATCTATTCCGCTGCAACATATTAGTATCTTTATCAGACACTTTATTTAGACATTTGAAAACAAATTTGACATCAAATTATGATAGAATATTTATCACTTTCCTTTTAATTAGTATATTAGTTGGATATTTATTGTGCAAATATCATCCTTTGAAATGAAATGTTTGTGTTTTCAATCGAATATGGAAGTTTGCCATTTTTTTTCTAGAGTTTTGAAATTAAAAATTCAAATTTTGTCAATTTTACAACAAATATAACTTAATCTAACGCATAGCCATGATAACTAATACATATCTATACCTAAATATGGGGATTAAAATCGAGAAATAATTTTCCTCGATTTTTAATAATTTTTTACAAAAAATCCAATGGGCGTTTAACATAGGAAATATTTTTCTTGCATCCACGAACGGCCAGTGACGTCATCACTTCGCTTGCGTATTTCTTTCTATCTTTTCCTTGGCGAAAAATGTCCGATCTACTTCAGCATCAAAATTAAAAAAATTGTCCAGAATTATCAATAACAAAATACCTTTAATATAATGATGAATTAGCTTTTATGCCAAGCGTGTTCATCCGCCGTACTCAAAAAAAAAAAAAAAAAAAAAAAAAATCTGAAGTTGAGGTATATAAAAAAATGCTATGAAATAAAATTCAGAAGAAATATCTTAGATTTGTAATATTACTATTTTATTTTAAAATTATAAAGTGTCATTTTCTCATCGACCAATTTAACATTTAGTAATTTTTTATTTTTCGCGTGAAAGCATATTTCATTTTGTGTTGAAAAATAAATAAATAAAAATACCTCGTAAACTTTTTTGGCAACAATTAAAAATTTAAATGGCTTTTATTAAGTCAATTACCGGTTTATTTTCAAAATTACCGTTTTTTTTTTTTTAAATCTAATCAAATTTTCGGTATAAATAGTAGCCTATGTTCTATTCCAGACTATTCTACATCTCTGTACCAAATTTCATCCAGAACCGTTTAGCCGTTGTGGCGTGATTGAGTAACAAACATCCATCCATCCAAACTTTCGCATTTATATATTAGTATAGATATAATGAAATACGAGTATTTTTACTGCACATGCGCAAGCTTCAACAAAATTTCATTTTCATAATTTATTCGATAAATGTATTGAGCTAACATATAGCTAACTTTTATGAAAACTCCAAGCAAATATCGAGATAATTCATAAAGGTATCTTTGTTAGAGTGAACAGAATTTCAGTTTTTTTCAGAAAGTGGGAAAATGATAGTGGGTTTTATCAAGCCTAGTCATTTATGGAAATGTAGGGTTTATACATATAAATTTTTCTGTAATTGTTACTGACCTCCAAAGTTCTCATAACTGAAATTTTATTTGAAAATAAGATTTCTAAAACATTCTTTATAAGGCCAAGTTTAAGAAAAACGTATCTAGTACCTTCCTAGAAATCTCAGCCTCTATTGTTTAAAAATTCAGCAAACTGCATATGCAAAATCTTTGTTGTGAAAAGCTATGAATGAATTTTTGAGTGCCTTGACCAATAAGTTGCACTATTTTATAAAATGCTATAGAAGAAAGTTTTGTGGTGCCACATACTAGTTTACATAAGACACCCTTCTTCTTAGATAAATGGATGTGATAAATAAATCATAGGAATTTAATTAATCTCTACATTAATAATACAAATGTAAAATCAATTAAATTAATTTATTTACCATTTACGAACTCAGCTTGTACACTGAAGTTTGTAAACCATTATTTGTGAATTTAGAAAATTTTATTTATTTTTTCAGTTTCAGTTTTAATTTTCGACTCCAAAAGCAGCAAGAAGGAACGTAGGGAGAAAGTATCGAATTAATGAAATTTTTCGACCTATGGGTTTCGATGGTTTTACAGGTTTAGAAATATCATGAAAACGATCCGACCATTTTTAAAAAATGTCTGTCAGCTTGTCTGTGTGTGTGTGTGTGTGTGTGTGTGTGTGTGTGTGTGTGTGTGTGTGTCATTAAAAAAAAAAAAAAAAAAAAAAAAAAAAATGTATGAATGGTTTATGTTCCCAACCAACCGACAGAAATTAGGATAAGTTTATATTTCATTGGAGTTTCATTTAAGTTCGCGCACATAAGGTCATAAGTTTATGGTGAATGTCATTCAGCAGGCCTCGCCCACGACTTTTTTACTTTCTTCTATATGTAATATAGAGAAAGTATTGGATTCGCGAAAATTTTCGACCTCCGTTTTTTGACGGATCTACACGTTTTGGGATGTCCTGAACACGAATTGATAGTTTTTAAAAAATGTCTGTCTGTCTGTGTGTCTGTGGTTTAGTGTTTTCACCGTATCTCACGAACCAATGAATGAAATGCAACCAAACTTGGTATATAGTTGGATCCTGGCGGGCATTGTGCTGATTAGATTTGGGGATCAATAGCTCATCAGGTGGCGCTGTGATCGCATTTTATGTAAATTTTTAACATGGCAGTATAGGACAAATTTTCGTATTTTTCACCGTATCTCACGAACCAATGAATAAAATTCAACCAAACTTGGTATATAGTTGGAACCTGACGGGGCATGGTGCTGATTAGATTTGGGGATCAATCGTCCAGCAGGTGGCGCTGTGATCGCAAAATTTCGTATGTTTCACCGTATCTCACGAACCGATGAATGAAATTGAACCAAACTTGGTGTATAGTTGGACCCTGACATGGAAAGGGTCTGATTAGATTTTGGGATCAATCGCCCAGCAGATGGCGCTGTGATCGCATTTTATGTAAACTTTTAACATGACAGCATAGGACAAAATTTCGTATAAATGTACATAATGAGCGTTATTTTAAACTTGTGATTGTAAAATTAATATGAATTATTGATAATAGTAGTAGTTAACTACGAAAAAAATTTTGTGCATGTGGGGGCACCGGTTCCCCCCCTGGGGGGGAAGTACCCCCCCGGGGGGGGTAAATTTTCAAGATGGGTATCTTTCGAAAGATCTCGTCAATACCTTTAAAACGAATGGTTGAACTATAAATCTGTGATAATTTAAAACATAGTTATCGATTTTTTTAACTTTTAACAAAAAAAAAAAAAAAAAAAAAAAAAAACAGAAAAAAAATCGTAATTTTTTTTTTTTTTTTTTTTTTAAATTTTGTTACTGGTTGAATATGTATTACTTTTAACAAAAAAAAAAAAAAAAAGAAAAAGAAAAGAAGAAAATCGTAATTTTTTTTTTTTTTTTTTTATTGTTACTGATTGAATATGTATATAGGAAAATATAGAAGAAAGTCTTGTGGTGGCCACAACATACTACTTTTTTATATTATTATTATTGATTTTAATTTTGCTGACATGATTGGGGGGGGTGCCGCTCTACGGTCATCTTTTGCACATTAAAGCTCACCAGACCGAGGCCTGCGGCTTAATGTGGATTCTGAATCACGACAAACATCCTTGCCTGAAACGGGATTCGAACCTGGCACTTTGTGGGGGAATACTAATTTGTAAACCATGAACATCGTCAGAATAACAAAAATGTCCAAAAAAATAATTTTAGAAGGAATATCGAATCCAAACTTCATGCATATTCTTTTACGGGTTATTCACATTAAAAAAAAAAAAAAAAATCATCTGTGCATTAGACTAGAGCCTCTATAATAAGGGCGACGCATCAGCCGCTATCTGTTTTGCTTAGAAAGACACCAGCTGAGCATATGACATTTTAATTTTGAATCATTTTATGCAATACTTTTAAAAAACTTACAAATCAAAATTTCCTCATTTTTACATTACTAGGATTTTAAGTGGTTTTAGGAAATCGAATAATTAATCTAATAATTAAATGTCTCATATTTACTTAACAACTGAAAATTTTTAGAAACACTGGCATCAGTTATATGAGGAAGGAAAAGAATGATAATGGAGAAATTTTCATAAAATGATCAATTCCATTTCACATTATAAGTCAGAAAATTTTAAAGGTCTACACTAACATGAACTAGCAAAACAAAGATCCTCTTTTTCCCAAATTCTTATGTACTTACTGTCATTCATTACGTTATGTTTGTGAGTCTCAACCAAATAAAAAATGCGCCTCTATTTTAAGGTAAATACAAGCTTTTTCATTTGTCTCTCCGTGGCTCAGTTGGTGTTGGTAAGAGCGCCATGTTAGTAATCCGATGGTCCCGCGTTTGATACCCTGAAGGTCTGGAGTGTTAATTTTTCCAGACAATTAGTAGAAAAGATGTCAATTGATAAAAGAAAATTTATCGTTGTCTACACAGTATTCTAAGAATTTTCGAAGAGTTTTTTTTTAAGAAGCCTTTTTCTTACATCTCTTTTTAGAAGCAAAAAAGAGTTTTTTGTGGACTATAAGCGCCCTCTATTGGGCGGAATATTCACTAAAATGTCAACGAAACAATTAACAATACAAAATAAAAATGATTTGGAAAAACACACAAACATTAACCAAATCAATAAAATGTTAAGTTATAATATAAAAAAAATAATAATAAACTAAAATAGTAATAAAAAGGTGCTTCAAACGAATCATTAAATTGCAGATATTGGCACTTAATCAGAAAATGAAATCACAAAACTTATAGGCAATCGTGTGGTGCTGCCATCTGTTGTGAATTTTAAGAAATAATTTATCTTTTCTTAACACAGTTCAAATTTCCCCAATTTTGGTTAATAAACAAAAAAGTTACCTTTTTTTTTTCAAATTAAATTTTATTCTAACTTCAAAAAGATTTATATAATAACAATTTGAGTTTTAAAAGTTTTTTTTAAATAGATTATTAAACTTTTGAATTGTGACATATCCGTCAAGTTTTATGAATTGAAACTAGAGTTAGTTCTTTCACGCCTAAAACCCGAAATCAAATTCCGATTTAAAAGCCCCTAAAAACTTATATAAGGTTTTTCGATCCTTTTGATTTTAAATTTCTGAACACCCTATTAAAAGGAGCTTTTCATGTGCAGACCATCCGACCCCGGATTCTAAGTTTATGAGGTTTTATGGCTGCAAAGCCTGAGTGGCAAAGATAGCTTTATTAAAAATAAAATCTATGTTTGTTAGTTACATCTTTGGTTACACTGCTCTGCATGAAAATTGCCCCCCCCCCAACACCATTTTTGCGAATTCTTATGTAAAATGACGAAAAGAACGCCCATTTTGCCTTATCACCTACTGTTTTTTAGGGACGGCCCCCTATTTTTATCACTTTTCGGTCATTTTATGGCTGTAAATTTGATTTTTAAGGGGGGGATGTATTTTAACTCTTAAATATTGTCTGAAGGGCTACAGAGTTGGAAAATTCTAAAACAGGAACATTTGTGGCAAAGGAAGAATTTAGGGGGGGGGGGGGATTTGCCACTGAAATTATGTATTACATTTCTTATATTTTTTTAATCTATTGTTAATGTTATTTATTAAACATTATATATTTTTTTGTTTTTAAGTGTTCAATTAATTCATTTTCATTCTCCAAATCAAATTCATGGCCATGAAATGACCGATCAGTGATAAACATTTGAGGAGGGGTGGTGTCCCGAGAAAACGGGGGGGGGGGGGGTGACTGGGTAAAATGGGAGTCCTATTCGGATTCAGGAGGTCATTTTACATAAGATTCAGCAAAAATGGTATCAGAGCTCGATTTCTTTCTTCTTCATCTTTGATTATTAATACATCAAATACATATGGGGCGGGGATGAAAATTACATTGCAGCAAACAGATCGAAAAACTCAAGGAACGTAACCAATATATTTTTCACGGAACGAGATAAAATGTTTATCTTAACAGATGTTGCATTCCCATTTCAAAGTAACCTTTTTTTGTTTCCAGGTGAAAACCGTAAGATCCTAACGAGAGGCAAATAAGGACTTTGGTGTGTGTACACAAGAGGCCTGCTATACTTTTCTCTTTTGTAAACAAGCTAAGAAACAGCAGACTGTAAAAATGACACGTTGATTTTCTGCATAGGAGATCATTGATCCGTGTCAGTTATGAAAAGATAAAGCGAGGATAACAAAATATGCGAGCGATATTAATGAATTACAAACTTGTTAAATGCATCATAAAAGCGTTATTGCTTTCGGAGCCAGAAATGCATGCGTGGCATCACATAGTAGTGTAGAGTCATAGAAACCCGACTGGAACCCGACAGTTCAGTTTGTAGTCAACCTGAGACACATAAGACAATGAACACAATAAGAAATCCGACCTGAACCTGGAAAATACACTGGCGTTCAAAATTAAAGGAACAACTAGCTTTTCCATTTGCTTTTCTTGAGCATAACTTCCAAACAAATAAACATAAAATTTGGATAGCATGTTCGTTATCATATCTTTAATCGGGTTTTGATGCATATAACTTTAGCATATAAGTATTAATTTTTAAACTAATAATTATTCAATTTTTTTTCAAAAGTAAGATTTTGAAAAAAGGACATTTTTAACAGTTTTAAAAAAGAAAACTTTATGAAAAATGGTGTTAAGAATGCATTACAGATAAGTAAAGACGCGCATACCTTCAAATGTTAAACATAAATCCTAATTTTTCTTTCTGCGTTCACTTTTCTTTTGCTTATAACGAACTTTTTGAAAAAGAAAATGTAATTAGTAATTTTTAAATTATGAGCATCACCAGAATAATAAAAATGTCGATAAATAATTTTATAATGAACGTGTTATCCAATTTTCATGTTTGTAAGTATATTTTTATTTTTTAAAAATTTATTCACATGGAAGAAAAAAAAAGATGAAAAAAGATGAAAAAGGAAGAAACAGAAAAGCGAATACAGGAAGAAAAATTCGGTTTAAATCTAACGCATGGATGCATGTGCATCTTCATCTATCTGTAATGCATCCCTATAACCAATTTTCAATAAGTTTTCTTTTCTAAAGTTGTTGAATTTTTTCATTTTTTCCAAAGCTTACTTTTGAGAAAAATTGAATAATCATTAAATTAAAAATTATTACGTATTTGCTACAGTTATATAATATGATAATGAACATGCCATCCAAATTTTTGTTTCTGTGTTCATTTGTTTAAAAATTACGCACAAAAGAAGAAAACGAGAAAAGAGGTTATTGTTTCACTTTTGTACAGCAGTGTATTTTTTGACGACCTGAACCCAATTTGTTTAGACTCTATTGTTAGTTCTGTTTAGACTGTTTATTTATTTAGACTCTTTGTTAACCCACTTTAATCTAAATAATAATAACAATAAAAAATCAAATATATTTAGTATATGTGCATCAATCATGCAGCTATATTTATCTCAAACGATTTCACCCTACTAGTGGCCGAGAGGTTCTGTTGTGTCTAAGCAGGTTCTACAGATAGTGCCCGGTTCGATCCCAGGTCACGCCATCGACATACCCGTTCGGAATTTTCCGCGTTTTTCTCTGAAACTTGATTAAATATAGACACGGTCTCCTTAGAAAAACCCCAATAGAACGTTTCACCTAGGCCTAGGACCCATGTGCTGTCAGTCGGTCGTAACCAATACACCTACACCTCAAACAATTTCTGTTTACAATATATTTATATTAGAACATTATAAAAAATTTAGCTATTAACAGATTAATCAATTTAAATGTTAGCACTCATGTTTTTTTTTTTTTTTTTTTTTTTTTTTTTGTTTTTTTTTTTTTTCATTTACATTCTTTTAATTAATTGACTATACACATTTTGAGAGCTTAATTTTGAATTAAGTACTTGCACTAATGTTTACTGATTAGGAACAATACACTTAACCCTACGTCAGGCGCACCCATAGAACGAACAAAATCGGACGCACCTGCCTGAGAGGTCAGGTATAAATACTTTATTGTTAAAATACTTGTACTACAATCAATAGATTCGTACTTATGCATCAAATTTTCGTTTATTACTTTCTATTCACTCCTAATAAGGTCACCATATGGGCGTTTTTGAATTAAAGACCATGTGTAGGATATTTAGAGAATAAAAACCAGAACGGGCCTTTCAGGCTGGATGCGCCTGACGGAGGGTTAAGCCTACAGGGTTAGAAATTTTTCCATGCAATATTCAAGAAAATTATTCAACAGAAACCAAGAATTTTATAAAAAAAAATATGGAGCAAAGATAGCTGGAAATTAAAATTAGGAATTGGAAATGCTCAAAAATAGAAGGATTTCTTCATCGGGAACATGACCTTCATAAAGCGCGGCTAAGATTTCGGAAAATATACACTATACAGCCATACCAAGACAAATTTATATATATATATATATATATATTTAACATGTTTATGACCTGACCCTTATCGCTAAAAAAGTAAATCCGACCCAAAATTGAGCCACAAAAAGAAATTTAGCCTTAGTGACCCGATGTAGGGCTCAGTAAACAAGCAATTAGAACAGATGATGCGAAAAAAGAACCAAAAACCATTGATAAGGCAACTTCGTAAGCAGAAAGTGCTGCCGACAATTGCAAAAACCCTAGTCATACGCTTCCCTCTTTTGAATATCTTTTCTCTTGATAATTTTTTCTGCATAATCTAATCGATGTCAATTGAATTTTTCTATTTTTTACTTTCTTCTATATGCAATATAGAGAAAGTATTGGATTCGTGAAAAATTTCGCCCTCCGTTTTTTGATGGATTTACACGTTTTAGGATGTCCTGAACACGAATTGATATTTTTTAGAAAACGTCTGTCTGTCTGTGTGTATCACGTTTTTTGTGGACGCTGTATCTCACAAACCAATGAATGAAATTTAACCAAACTTGGTATTTATTTGCACCCTGACATATACTGGTGCTGATTAGATTTGGGGGTCAATCGCTCAACAGGTGGTGCGGTGATCGCATTTTTTGTAAACTTTTAACATGGCAGTATAGGACAAAATTTCGTATAAATGTGCATAATGAGAGTTTTTTTAAACTAAAATTAATATGAATTATTGATAATAGCAGTAGTTAACTAGGAAAAAAAATTGTGCATGTGGGGGCATCAGTCCCCCCCCCTGGCCGAGGGGGGGTAAATTTTCAAGATGGGTCTCTTTCGAAAGGTCTCGTCAATACCTTTAAAAGAAATGTTTGAACTATAAATCTGTGATAATAAAACAAAGTTATAGATATTTTTTTTTTTTTTTTTTTTTTTTTTTTTTTTTTTTACTTTTAACAAAAAAAAAAAAAAAAAAAATCTTTTTTTTTTTTTTTTTTTTTTTTAATATTGTTATTGAGTGAATTCGTATAGGAAAATATAGAAGAAAGTCTTGTGGTGGCCACAATACACTAGTTTTTTTTTCCTTTTAATTTTAATTTTTAGTGTTGCAGCATTGGAAAAATTACTTTGGACCAACCATTGTCAAATAAAGGAAAATATATTTATATTGGCTATAACCAACCAGGGTAAAAGTCTCGTCATATAGAAACATCGCTTCCCCCTCTGGAGTAAGTGTAAATAAAATAATTCTCGAGCTGTGAAAATTTTCAGTATGATTATTTTTCAAAAGAACACGTAAATACTTTTAAAACGAAAGGTTGAACCATAGATATATGATAATTTAAAATAAGATTACCGATTTATTTCATTAAATAAATGAATAAATAAATTACAAAATGTATCTTTTGTTATTGAATGTTAGGAATAAAATTGCCTTTCATTAGACGTTTAGTGTTATAGTTTTCTGAGATGAAAACCGTTTGTAATTGCCATGGAAATACTTTTGAAGAAAAGCTCTATGCGGGTATTTGTGTAAGAAGTTTTGTAATCGACACAACATATTAGTAGTTTTTTTTTTTTTTTTTAATCCATCGCAATTTTTATTTAAAAAAAATATATCTTGTACTCTAGTGAAGGAATTATATCTGTGGATAAGACGGATTTAAAAATACTTTCCAATTAAAAAAGATTATCCAAGTTTAAAATTTTCATTAAAAATCATCAACATTTATTCCTTTAAAGTTCAATATATAATTTTTTTTGAAAATTACTGACCTAATTTGAAAAATGGTTATTATAGAAATAGCCACACCTGCCAAAAGTTATAATTTATTCTGGAGTGTTGTTAGTTCCGCCCTTTTTTCACATCGTAATATTTGCAGAAAAATTTTCTTCAATATATAACTGTGATTAAAAATGAAGAAAATTTCTCTAAAAAGATTATGGTGGGAAAAAAAAGGGTGGGACTAACAACACTGCGGAATAAATTGTAACTCTTCGCAGCTGTGATGTAACTGATCATAAATATGTAAAATAATAATAATAATAATAACAGCATTTTTAACTTTTGGAAAATGTTTGGTTTGAAGCACCTATTTGTTAATCTGATTAAATGAAAGTAATAATTAATTTAACAAATAAATAACTTTGTAAATGAACATAAAAAAAAAAAAAAAACACCTTACAACAGTTGCGTCAGATCAAAATAATAGTACACTCCTTCGTCAGGTTAAAAAAAAAAAGAACTAGACACAAGTGCATTATTAAGCAACTCTGCACTACTAATTAATTACTAAGAAATTTAAATTGACTTCTGCATTTACCTTCCTCTTAATATCGTTTATTAAATTTCGGAGTAATGCTATTATCTACCGAACAGAGAGGAAGTAAAAATTTAAAAAATCGGTTAAAACAAGAAAACAAATATTGAAAAATTGCTGCAAAATGTTTTTAAATATTTGTTTTCAGTGCTAAAGCAATGAGCATTAAAGAGTTAAGAGGTTAAAAAGACTTAAAAAAAAAAAAAAAAAAAAAAAAAAAAAAAAAAATAACATCCCCCCCCCCTTCCCCTTAATTTTATAGTACAATATGTCTAGAATATTATATTAAAGTTTGAAGTCAATCGGAGTCAATGCTTAGGAGAGAAAGATCCTTTGTAAATTTATTACATCAGGTTTATTTTATTTCCACTTAAAACTTTAATCATACTTTTCCTGAAAAAGCTTCATTTTTAATTCGGTAGATACGATTTCCCGAAAACCAAAGTATTTGTCGTATTGCAATTTTGCATACTTCTAAATTCTCTCTTAAAAAAAAAAAAAATCATATACAATTAATTTTAAAAGATTATACATGGGTAAATTGTACCGAAAGCTATATGTTTTTGCATACAACTGTACCAAGAATTCAAATCCCCCCGACATTTTTTTTTTTTTTCAATTCCTTGTTGAAACACGAGCTGTGCTTATCCACAAGCAGATTTTTTATTTTTTTATAAAGTTTTCATGAGTTATCCTGACCACTACCAGGCAGTGTGTTGCCAAACATACAATAATACTTGCCAAATTTTTAAATTTTTAAATCAGGTTTCCCACCAGTATTTTTTCATATTAATTCTCCATGATTAAATAAAGTGAAATTTAGTATAGAGAATTCTTGGAAGGATGTCTCCCGGCTAAATTGGAGACTTGGCAACGTGTACGGTAATTATCGCGCTGTTGGCAATGCTGCCACCAGGACACTTTTTATTGAGGAGTTTTTAGAAACCAGGTCCCACCGGCTGAATTTTCCATATTTTTAATGAAAAAAATTGAAATATTGTTTCAATGTTAGTCTTTTATGTATTTTCTCAAAATTTTGAATGAAACGAATTATACATACATACATACATACATACATACATACATATATACATATATATATATATAGAGAGAGAGAGAGAGAGAGAATATTTTTTTATTTTATTATTTATTTATTTTTTAATGCTCGAAACCCATGATAACAGATACCGTAAATGGCAACAGAAGATTGTATGGCTTATATTGCTTTGGCAATTATACTTTGATCATCGATAAATATATATATATATATATATTATTATTATTATTATTTTCACAGCAATCACCAAATACTTAATAATATTAAAATACTTTATCTCACACAGTGCCATATATCATTTTACAGAAGACCCTTAAACAGGTTTTGTGAACACACTCTCATTAAAGCTACTTAATGCTAGATGCTGATTTGTGTTTGACATTCATTTGTATTCTATGACAGTCTGCGTGCAGTTTCTAATTAGCATAGAAAGTAATTTAGCAAAGAAATTATAAGACTATCATTAGTTAGGCAACAATAAATTTAAATTTATAAAATTTCCTCTTCCTTGGGCTAAGAGGGAGGGGCTCAATTAAAAGAAAGGATTAGAACAGCAATTCTTCTATTTTAAGCTAAAGTAATTCAGAGCATAATAATTCAGCTTCACGCATTTAATGAAGAGAAATTTGTTCAAGCATCTTTCTTTCGTTTTCGTAAGAGTAAAGGAGTAAATTAATGTGTGCGAATGCATCTAAATAATTATTCGAATTTCTAAAAGACATTATGGAAGCATAGCAAAAAAAAAAAAAAAAAAAAAAAAAAAAAAACCTTAAGATTGTTAACTATTACATACGGCTGAATAAAATTATATTTTACTTTAAATTGCGATTTGATGAACAAGAATTCTCCCTCTTAAGGGCCCTCTTCACTCATCGCCGCCGGAAACCGAAACTAATGTTATTCTATGGGAAATTTTTCTTTACAAATAACTTATTAACTAATACATATTTTTACATTCTGTTTTCACATTCTGAAAGTTCCCGGCTGTTAAATTGACAGACCTTTTTTAAAAAAATATTTTTTTAATTTTTTATATTTCATTTTGAAGCTGCAAAATACGAATTTTCAATATGTGAATTTTTTTCATTTTGCAGTTTCAAAATAAAAAATTAAAAAAAATACATTTTTAAAAAAGGTCCGTCAATTTAAAAGTTGGGAATTTTCTGAATGTGAAAACAGAATTTAAAAATATGTATTAGTTAATAAGTTATTTGTAAAGAAAATTTCCCCATAGAATAACATTGGCTCGGGCTTCCGGCGACGGTAAGTGAAGAGGGCCGTTAAGATGATATCGGATGTTATAAAACACTTTTTCAATTATTGCCTTAAAGTTATAAAATTTTGCATAAATGTGCATTAAAATGTACCAGTAATGTGTATAATTAAATTACATAAGAACTATTTAAACAAAAATTACAAAATTTGAGTTTTTCTGAGAATCTAGTTTTTAATTTACCCCTCGAACTTATATTATTATACTTTAGCAACTAGCAGGCTTTGCCCGCTTCGCTGGAAATATGTTGAAATGAATTATCAAATTATGTATTATTAAAATTATATATTATTATATTTAAAAAAAAAAAAAAGAAAAAAAGAAAAAAAAAAAAAAGAAATGAAATTAGTCAAAACTTAGGTTAAAGTTCCTGAAACCTAATTTGCGTTCGGTAATGGTCTTTCCGAAAGCAATATGAAAAGTCCAGGTCACCAATGCCTTCGTCAGCTGTTTACCCATTTTTTACTCCCCTTTCCTCAGTGGGTAAGTTAGAAGTTTCGCGAAATCCTATCAAAGGGCATACTATGTACACTTAATCAACACCCACACACCAAAATTCGCCATTCTAAGGTAATTTGAAGCAGATTTAAGCTTGCTCTGATCACCCCAAGGGGTGTCTGTGGGTAATTACGCAAAATCCTTTTATAATGCGTGTTGCATACACATAAACAACCGACACATCAAAAATTCGCTTTCTTGAGATATTATGGATCAGAGTTAATGTTTGAAGACGTGCTTTTGTCCTGTCTTCCTACTTTAAAGGATGGGAAAGGGGATGTCACAAAATCTCTTTATACTATGTGTTTGATACGTATAACAGACCCACACGTACAAAATCATTTTTCTAATATAATTTGCAGCAGATTTAAGGTTGAAAACGTGTTTATAGCTTCCGTTTCTACAAGCAGAAAAGGGGGAGAATTTCGTAAAATTATATTACAATAAGTGTGGAATACATATAAACAATTTACGCATCAAAATTCGTGACTGCAGCTCTCAGAGGTTTTTCAGGGCATATTTAGCCCTTAAAGGAGGGGAGGTTTCAAATTTGTCACCTTGAAACACCCCAACCCCCAAAATCGAAAATCGCAAAAAATAAAAATAGGTTTTTGGAAATGTCCTAAAAAACCTATATGGCTGTTTTCAAACATGTCTGTACCATTTTTGGAAGAACTCGCAAGGGGTCTCGAATCTACGCCCTTCCCACTCCCAAAATCGAAAATCTGAATAAAATAAAAATAGATTTTTTGGAAATATCCCAAAGAAAACGCGTGGCTGTTTTCAACATGTTTATACCATTTTTGAAAGAGCTTTACTCAAAAATCCAGTATCTGAGAAATTTTCCCTCGAAAATTGATTTCTATCTGTGCCCTTAAAAATCGAAAATTCCAATATCGTAGAGCATGTTTTTTATTTTTACTCAAGTCCAGTCTTTCCATGTGTAATTTCTTCACCGTTAAGTAATTTGGAGCCGACTTATTCTTAAAAACGTGTTTTTGTCTCCTGCCTCCTAAGGCAGAAAGAGAAGAAGGGGGGGGGGGGAGATTTCGTAAAGTCCTCCCGTTATAATAACAGGAGACTTAGCGTTGGAATATTAAAACCAGAATAAACTACTACGTCAGAAACGCCAAAGAAAAATATTTGAGATGCGTACAGCTGTTTCGGTAGCCTTAAGCGTACCGTCTTCAGTGCAAAAAGAATTGAATGTGCAGAAAGAATTCTTTTTGCACTGAAGACGGTACGCTTAAGGCTACTGAAACAGCTGTATGCATCTCAAATATTTTTCTTTGGCGTTTCTGACATAGTAGTTTATTCGGGTTTTAAAAGTCCTCCCGTTATTATAGGTTTTAGATACATATCCACGCACCAAAATTCGTGACAAGAATTCCCATAGAATTCCTAGGGCAAATTTAGTGCTAAAAGACAGGTGTCTCGAATTTGTCCCCTTTTCCCTCTCAAAACTGAAAATCACAAAAAACCCAAAAATGAGTGTTTGAAAACATCCTAAAGAAGACGCATGGCTGTTTTTAACATTTTTGTACCATTTATGGTAGGATTCTACTAAAAATTCCAGAAATTGCAAAATTTCTCCCAGAAACTCATTTTGTCCTCTCCACCCCTTAAAAATTTGAAAATTCTAAAATCATAAAACATGTTTTTCTTTTGTACTCAAGTCTAGTCTCCCCATGTGCAATTTCTTCACCATGAAGTAATTTGGAGCCGAGTTATGCTTACAAACGTATTTCTGCCCCCCTCCCCCCCCCACACACACCAAGGGGTGAATGGTGGGGAATTTCGCAAAAGTTGATAAATATAATTTTAAGTTGTGTACTGACCTAAATTTCTGCCAAGTTTCGTTAAATTATGTACAACCGTTCTTCAGGTGACATGCGCACAAAAATAGCGTTACTGAAATACAGACACAATGACCAATGCACATACACACACACACACACAGAAAATTTTTTGAAGTCATTTTTGGCTTTCATAATGTGTAAAACTTGAAGATATTACAAAAATTTTCGATTCTGAGAAATTTACAGACAAAAGTCTGATTTTATTAATATAGACTAGCTGGCTTCGCCCGCTAGCGGGTCAGTATTTTCAAATGAATCACTAAAATTAATGAATCACTAACAGTAATTTTTAGTGTTAAGAAAAGAAATTAAAAAAAAAAATCATTTCTGATTGGGTAAAAAGTCGGCCCGGGTCCCCACTGCCTTCGGCAGCGCAGTCCCGTGCGCGCTGCGCGCGCGTATACTTTCCCTGACCTTTCGTGCCCCCTAAAAAAATAATTTCTGATCGGGTAAAAACTCGCACCGGGTCCCCACTGCCTTCGGCAGCGCAGACCTATGCGCGCGCACGTGTGAAGGTATACGTGCGTTGCGCGCACATATTCCTTCTGAAGTCATATTTTTATTCTTAAGAAAAGAAAACTAACAGTAACAGAAACAAAAAGTAACTTTTAGTGTTAAGAAAAGAAATTAAAAAAAAATCATTTCTAATTGGGTAAAAAGTCGGCCCGGGTCCCCACTGCCTTCGGCAGCGCAGTCCCGTGCGTGCTGCGCGCGCACAACTTAAAGGATATACGCGCTGCGCGCGCGTATACCTTCCCTGACCTTTCGTGCCCCCTAAAAAAATCATTTCTGTTCGGGTAAAAACCCGCACCGGGTCCCCACTGCCTTCGGCAGCGCAGACCCATGCGCGCGCACGTGTGAAGGTATACGTGCGCTGCGCGCACATATACCTCCTGAAGTCATATTTTTATTCTTAAGAAAAGAAAATTTAAAAAATCATTTCTCATCGGGTACAAAGTCGGACCAGGTCTTACTGCCTTCGGCAGCGCAGTCACGTGCGCGCTGCGCACGCACAAGTTCACGGATACACGCGCTGCGCTCGCGTATTCCTTCCCTGACCCTTCGTGCCCCCTAAAAAAAAAATCATTTCTGATCGGTTAAAAACTCACACCTGGTACCCACTGCCTTCGGCAGCGCAAACCCATGCGCGCTGCGCGCGCACGTGTGAAGGTATACGTGCGCTGCGCGCATATACTCCTTCTCAAATCAAATTTTTATTCTTAAGAAAAGAAAATTTAAAAAATCATTTCTCATCGGTTAAAAAGTCGGACCTGGTCCCCACTGCCTTCGGCCGCGCAGTCCCGTGCGCGCACAAGTTAGGGGATACGCGCGCGGTGCACGCCTGTCTCTTCCCCACCCTTTCAGCCCCTCCTAATTAACCTACGTATACCAATTTTGAACGGTCTAACTCAATTAGCTGAGATGCAAAGGAAAACGTAATCAGGACACCTCAAAACGTGTAAATCTGGTGAAAACTTTCGATAATTTAAAAGATCTTTAAAATTACTTTCGAATGATGTATTAAAAATATTTTAATCATAATTAGAAATTGAAATATTCAAATTTGAAAATATTACAGCGCCATCTGTAGGTAGAAATTTCTGTATTCCACTGTTCCATTCCAATTCAAAAACGCTTTCTAATGATGTATTACTTATGAAATTATTTTAATTAGTAGCTGAGATACAAAGAAAACTAATTCAGGATACCTCAAAACGTGTAAATCTGGTGAAAACTTTCGATAATATAAAAGAACTTTAAAATATCTTTCGAATGATGCATTAAAAAAAAATTAATCATAATTAGAAATTGAAATATTGAAATTTGAAAATAATACAGCACCATAAAAGAACACTGATTCTGGAGACCTCAAAACGTGTAAATCTGTTGAAAACTTTGAATTATGTAAAACAACTTTAAAATATCTTTCGAATGATGTATTAAAAATAATTTAATCATAATTAGAAATTGAAATACGCGTATTAAAATATTGCAAAAATGTCCGGCGTGTAAAGATAAAATTTAATTTGCAATTAAAATGTAAATCTTTTGTTTATTGACCAAAATCGATGAAATTTGAAATGCAAGTTTGTTTTGTGGTGTAAATATTATATACTAAATAAAATGTGTAAAATTTGAAAAAATGAAGAAAATAGAAAATTGTAATTTTTAATCGCACTACGAAACACGTGACTTCATTGTGACCAGATGTGTTTCCGTTGAAGACTGCTGTAGACGAAAAGTCTGCAAAGCTAAGATTCTTGTGATTTGTTGCCAATATTTTTTTATAGTTTAGTTAATTTAAAAAAAATCTAATTGTCCGATCGATAAGCCGTTTAAACCATCGGTTTAAGAAAAAAAAACCCTTTCCAATGGTATCTTGTTTGTAACAATACGACTGATATTTCTAATTTATTTTCCACCTTTTCCGTAAAAATGTCGCTTTTTAAGCATTTAATCATGAATTCTGGGTCATTTTTCGTTAGACAATGGTCGACATTTTAATTAATATCTCCGCTTATTAGGGTCGCATCGTTTAGCAAATTAGATAACCCAGATCTGCGATAAATTCTCTGTTCATCGGTACCTGTTCGAAGTCCGTGCGACCTTTAGCGGCGGAGCCTTAGCTGCGTCAAGCCGTTTCTCACAGACAGACAGACACACACACACATACACACACACACACACACACACACACACACGCGCGTACAGATTTTAATAATATAGGAGATATTAGCAAGTAATTTGGTAAAATCACGCAAATGTCTGTTTTATGTCATGCATGAAGTCTAGACAAATGTCTGTTGAAAATAACATACTTCTTTTTCCCCTTTCTCGTTTTGTAACAAATATTTAAAATAACGAAGTTTACATAAAATGCATTGCATTTAAATTAATTATTAATGCATTTTTGGAATAACGGTCACTGTTTACTTGTAGTAAAGGTACAATTATCAATATTAATGCTAATTTTTACGTTATGGTTCTAGGATTTCCACATTGAGGCTTATAAATGTTATATACGTACTAGTCTATAATAAATAATAATAGAAGTGTATTTATTAATGTCTCTAATGAATTCATGATTTTTTTTAATGTAATTTTTATATAATTTTATCCATGTATTTGTAAATTTTATAAATTATGTGTATCCAACTCAACGTAAACAATATATGTGATATAGTATGACAATTATGTTGTGGTGTTGGTGGGATTAAAGCCATATGTCTATACAAGGATCCAAGGCTTAACTGTCGTGCCATCTATAGGGTATTTCTGGATGTAATAGCCCGTATTCCTGCGAGTTTCAGAGAAAACCAAAGAAAACTTCGAATAGATAGACAAACGGGCACAACCCGGGTTCAAACCGGGCACTCCCTGCCGCACCAGATTCGATAGCAAAACCTCTCGCTCACTCCTTGTGTCCGAAGTTTTATGAAAATTTCTGTATATCTAGAAAAGTTTTTAAATATAGTGAAAGTGCATTTGCTTAGTAATCATTGAATGGTTATCACCACTGCATGATTATCACCATTAAATATTGTGTTTGCCATTATTAATAATAAAAAAAAAAAAAAAAAAAAAAAATAGGTGTGTCACTCACACGACTTTCTATAACCCTGAAATTTAATACAATAAACACAGACTGGAGATTAAGGGGCAAGATCACGAGTACCGTTATGTAAACCTATGTTAAAACAATTCGAATTAGGTTTCGAAACAATTTTATTGGACAAATAATTCTGTATGAGGGGGCCAGTAGCCCCCCTCAACCCCACGTTTCATTATTGTACCTACATTTATGTAGAATTCAAATCTGTTATTAAATTCAAAAGTTCCTTGAAAATTATTCAGACAATTTTCATATGCAACATTTCTTGGAACTTATCAACCTTGATCAAACTATTCCAGTAACAAACTTTATAACTTCAAAATACAACATTTGGATCGCCAAAAATTATTTATTTTTAATTCACGTTAGTGACATAGACAAATATCAAGCGTTAAAAACTCTACTTCGGTATTCATGAAACCTCAAAACGAATAAATATACAAAAAACTAAACAACGAATATTTAACTTAAAAACATAAATTATTAACCATATGGCCATGAGGAATTTATTTCAATTCTTGAGCAGTTTTCCTGGACACGGTAAAATATAGTAAAGCACTTCCACTAACAATAAAAGAATGTTATTCCTTAAATATTGGCTGCCCTGTATATCTTCTGAAGATTATGTACACATCACATGGTGTACATAATTATCCTTTAAAATATCTTTCGAATGATGTGTTAAACATAATTTAATCATAATCAGAAATTGAAATATTGAAATTTTAAAATATCACAGCGCCATCTGGCGGTAGAAATTTCTGTAATCTACTGTTCGATTCCAACTCAAAAAAGCTTTCAAATGATGTATTACTTGTGAAATTTTTTTAATTAGTAACTGAGAAAAAAAGATAACCCATTCAGGAGACCTCAAAACGTTTAAATCAGGAGAAATGTCGAAATATCGAATTTCTGTAATCTACTATTCAATTCCAAATCAAGAAAGCTTTCAAATGATGTATTACTTATAAAATTATTTTAATTAGCAGCTGAGATACAAAAGAAAACCCATTCAGGATACCTCAAAACGTGTAAATCAGGTGAAATCCCGAATTCTACTTTCGATATTTTAATTAGTAGCTGAGATACAAAAGAAACCCCATTCAGGACACAACCAAACGTGTAAATAAGCTGAAATCTCGAATTCCACTATTAGGCCGTGGGCCATAGCTGGATATCGTTCAAGTCCGTTTCAATCATCGAGGGGCAATTTCAATTTAATGTCAAAATTAAAAGAATATTCAGTTATCTACAAATTCGCAATGTTCTGGTCTGAAGATGTGCACATTATTTTAAAATTGATTAAATAAATTCTACAAATTTGACGTTTCTGCGGTCCTGCCATTTTACCTATTTTTAGAGATAGCAAGATTCTCTTCTCGTTTCTTTGCTTATTCTCCAATCAAAACCGGTATTTTTTTCCTTCTGGCATTTCGATCCAATGACAGCTGGTGTTAGTACGCGCGCTAGCGACCCGCTTGCATTTGATATGTTTTGTTTATGTTCACATTATCTTGAGTCAATATTCATTGACATTTTCACACAATTCTACTGTTGTTTTCTTTTCATGTATTTTTGAGTATTATTTACATTTAATAGAATGTGAGAAAAAAAAAAATGGCATAGTGTTTGCATATCGGGAATTAGATACATTAAAAAATGTAATATATTTCTCAAATAAGATGTAAAGTTTCTCTTGACATCATTATCAGGAACAACTATAGTATTTCCCCTCAGCTAGATTTGGCGATTTTTCGTTGGCGATTATGGCTAAATCATAAATCTAAAAATCATAAATCATATAGCATAAATGACAAAATCGTAAGCTAAATTATAAATCATAAATCCAAAATAAATAGCATGTAGGCTGCCATATTATATCGCAAACAATCCAGAACGACATCGTTATCGTTCAAATCGGCGCCAAAGAAAAATCGCCAAATTCAGCTGAGGGGAAATACTATAGTTGTACCTTACAGATAATATAATATCAGAAGAAATACTTTTTGTTTGCACATCAGCGATGACATACATTCAGAGGTAAAGTGTTTTTCTCAAATAAGCTGAGCTAAAGTGAGACTGTGTATTGATCAATGAAAAGTTTTAAATATTCATGAAAGAAAAATATCTACCCATTTGCTTCTTCTTCCAATTAATGAACTGTTCAAACTGCCTTTAAACAACAGCATAGATTACCATAAAAAGGGTTATACAGTAAGTTTTACTCTGAAATGTAATTAAATTATTGGCGAAACGTTAGAAAAAAGATTTTCTGTTCTGTTTGTGTGTATGTCTGTTTCATGATAGCGGCCGCAAGAATCATGCTATTGACTTGGAATTTGGTACACATGTTTATGAACCACACAGAATTAGCTGTATAGTTTTAGGTGAGTATTCCATTTGTAGTTCGTGTACAGGGACACACCAAAGTTTTTCTTATCATTACGGCCTACGGACAGAATTTGTATGTACCACGATAGCGGCCGCAAAATTCTCCCGATTGATTTGCAAATTCGTATACATATTCAGGCTCTGTATAGAAATAGCTGTGTAATTTTTTATGTCTAGATTATTTATGGATCGTGTGCAGAGACACAACAAATTGCTTCTTATCATTACGGTCTATGGGGTGAATTTCGTTTAAGCGAATTTCAACTTCGTTCCTCTGCCTTCAACAAAATGAAATTAGCGTACATTATTGATATGCTTAAATTGATCTTTTCCATAGAAATTAAATATGTGTACTTAGGCTTCATAATCAATGTACAGGACCTTACAAAAGTATTCCGACAATGTCATGTAATCATCCAAATTTTGTCAAATTTCGGACAATTATTTTTGAAAAACATAGAATATGTTGAAATGTTTTTACTGGTGCTCTTTTACAGAGGAAAGCAAAAGAGTTTCATAACATTAGAACTTATGGGTAAATTTTTATCTAAGCGCATTTCAACGCGTTTATGTTGCATTCAGTAGAATTAACATATGTTATAAACATACTTAAAAACATGTTTTATCTCTCTCTCAAAAAAAAAAAAAAAAGGGGAGGTATGTATAACCTAATTTTATTTACAGGACCATACAAAAGAATTCCGATGACATTCTGTAATCATTCAAATGGTGTCAAATTAGGTTCAATTATAAGTGAGTTATAATTAATTAGGTGTACTATTTTTATTGGCGTATATAATAATGGTGGCTCTTTTTCAGGGACACACAAAAGAATATCGTGCCATTATGATCTATAGACAGTATGTATTAAAAATGTATTTTAACATGGTTACATTAAATATTATAAAACGTTATTAAAATGTTTAAAAGCGTGTTTTTTTGTGGTAAATTGTGGGCATAGAATTGATAATTAGTTTACAGAGTTACACAGGGTAATCTTTTTGCATGAAATTTGGTACATGTATTTATGATTTAATACTTGTACCAAATCATAGTTTGGTACAAGATTATGTATCAAATAATGTAATAGCCTTCTATTTCTAAGGAATTAATAGAAGGCTGTTATTAGGAATATATATATGTAGAGAGATAGATATAGACAGAGATATATACAGAGGAAAGTTGAAGAGGGAAATTAGAAATGTATCTGCTTATGTAGCGAGTCGTCATATTTATGTATATATATATAAAGCGAGAGAGATGCATGTTAGAACTCAGCCAAAGAGAAAGAAAACGAAACACTTGTATTAGATTAGGGATAAAACCAATGTTACAGATGTCATTTCTAGAAGTAAGTTAAAATGGAGCTGGGCTGGGCACTTTTCCAGAAGAAATGATGATAGATGGAGCACCAGTCCTATTTTGGATACCGCGATACAACAAAAGACCGAGAAAGACACCAATGTGTCGTTGGAGAGATAAAATTGTGAAATTTGAAATAGCAGAATGGAGAAGAATTGCAGAAAATAGGGCAGATTGGAATCACCTAGAAGAGGCCTTCATCCTGCAGTGGACTGATAAAGATTGAAATTGATGATAATAATGATATATATAATATGGAGTAAATAAATATTTTCAATGATCTATATTGAATAATGAGTGATGAAAATTGAAAGTTGATGCTTCTGATCTGCAGATCATCTAGTTATTAAAATTTTACCTTTTTTAGCACTTTTTTTTCAGGAAGATGATTTTAGCACTTGCGTGCAAGTTAATTTAAAATTTATTCAACGAATCACAATATTAACAGAAATATATTGCGTACAGCTATAATCCAGCATCGTAAATGTGAACTCAGTTCCTTCAAATTAGAATCAATTTTCCAAATTTATGTGCAAAGTTTATTTCCAGAATTGATATTTTGAATTGATATATTGAATTTGATATTTTCATTACCTATCTTAAAAAGAATATATCAGCAAAATTTTCAGATTGCCCCAAAAAGTTGAAACGAACTTGTTTTTAAATGACATTTTTAGCATATGGTCCACGGTCTATATTGAGATGCAAAAGAAAACCTAATCAGGACACCTCAAAACGTGTAAATCGGGTGAAATCTCGAATTCCAGTTTCGATAATGTAACCGTACTTTAAAATGTGTATCGAATGACGTATTAAAAATAATTTAAACATAATTAGAATCTGAAATATTGAAATTTTAAAATATTACTGCGCCGTGACACCTCAAAACGTGACAGTCAGTTGAAATTTCGAATTCCATTACCTACGGCAGTCGGTTAATGGAAGTAAATAGAAAAAGAAATATTTTTACCTTAAGTGTATTTGTGTTGGTATAGAAACTGGCATCCTCTTTCGACAGATATAATGTCAAAAATTTAATTTGCAATTAAAGTGTAAATCTTTTGTTTATTGACCAAAATCGACGAAATTTGAACTGCAAGTTTGTTTTGTGGTGTTAAGATTGTATACCAAGTGTCGTGTGCGAATTTGAAAAATTGAAGTAAATAAAAATTTGCAATTTTTTTTATCCCGCTTAAAGTACATCTGATTATCAACTGAATCAGTCGCAGGTGTTTTTTTTTTTTTTTTTTTTCGCTTTCCACAGTCTTTCCACAGTCGCTTTCCACAGTCTTTCTTCCGAGAAGTGGTTGCCATGGTAACGGCAAACGGCAACGAACACATTATACAATCTCAATATGGAATGAAGGTCGCCTTTTTCAAATGAATGGTTTAATGCCTTAAATTAAAAAAATTATAACTCATTCAGTTTTTGAAAAATTCTCTCAATATTTTGGGAAGTGAATTGTGGAATCGAGATGTATATGTAAAAAAAAAAAAAAAAAAAAAAAAAAAAAAATGATTTATTTCTAAACGATTTTGAGGTATAAAATGTTTTGGGAAAAAATCGATGTTTCGTAAAATCTAAAAATATGGATCGCTAATCCGTATTTTGTAAAAATGTTTATATGGTTCGAAAGAGGATTAAATGACCTTTCCAAATATACCAGTTGTTAAAAAATCGGTCTGTTATTCTTTCGTACAGGGCGTTTCAAAAAAGACGATCGAGAAAAAGAGAAATTTTCGACCCTTTTTAAAACTTTTTTCAAAAATATAAAAAATCCGTATTAAAAAAAAAAAAAAAATTGTACCGTAAGAATCGGCAACAAATGCTCTTTCTCTTGGTGCAGGTGTATTTCCGATAGCTCAAACCGTTCAAACAGGATCGCTTTACAAAAACCCACGAAATTTCCTCTTTCTGCTTCTTCTTTTCAGGTAAGGCGTTCCGGACGAAAATGACGATCGCCTGCCATTTTGAATAGTTTTTTGATTTGACATGGGTCAACTTTTTAATTAATATCTCCGCTAATTAGGGTCGCATCGTTTAGCAAATTAGATATCGTACATCTGCGATAAATTCTCCGTCCGACGGTACCTGTCCGAAGACCGTGCGACCATTAGCGGTTGAGCCTTAGCTGCTTCAAGCCGTTTCTCACAGACAGACACACAGAAACACACATGAAAGTTAGCATGAAATATTTAAAAAATTAAAGTTTGTAAATTATTATTATAACTTTTTTTTTTATAGTTTTTAAAAATTTTAATTTATTTAATTTTGTTTAATTTCAATGCAGATTTGGGCAAAAGTGTTCGAATCCTAGACTAGACATATGAAAATTGTATAAAATAAGCTTATCTGTTAGGATTATCAAGAAACACGGTGTTGTATCCAAGTGTCAGGAAGAAATCTTAAACCAAACGCAATGAAGGCAGAAGAAGTTAACTGTTATCTTGGACCTTGGAGTCCGTGCTTCCGTAGGCATCAACCAGGGGCGCGCCGACCCAGTGTGCGAAGTGTGCGGCGCACACAGGCGCCAGGTGAAGAAAGGCGCCAGCCAAGGATAAATTATTTGAAAAAAGAAAAGAAAAAGAATATATATATATATATATATATATATTGCTTTATTAAATCTGTTTTCATAATGCTGGTCTGAAGTCATGTGACTAATGTGGCTAAATGAGGCGCCTTGAAAAATATACTGGCAAAACTTGTGTTCCTCAAACTCAAATAATTTAGGAGGTTTTTTGTGAAAGGGCACGTTAAAAGTGGAATAACTTTGTAAAGATGCGCCTACTTTCAGCAAAACTTTCTTTTACTTTTAAAAAATACCAAAGCATTATATTGAAATTTAAAGGGACGCCTTAATCTCTTCCCCTCCCTCTCCTGCCGGAAAAAATCCACTTAGGTTAGTAAAAAGACTACATAATTCAATTGCAAAAATTAAAATTTAATAGAACCGGAGATTTTATTTAGATTAGTTTTTCCACTTTGTATTATCGATGTAACATCTATATTAATAAAATCAAACTTTTGTCTATAAATTTCTCAAATTAAAAAAGATTGCGATCTTCCCGTTTCACGCATCGTGAAAGCCAAATCTGACTTCAGAAAATTTTCTGTGTGTATGTGCGTGGTGCATGTGCAGTCGTTGTGTCTGCACGTCTAATATTTTTGTCTGGGTATCACGTGAGAACAGCTGGACAAAATTCAACGACACTTGGCAGGAATTACCCAACTTAAAATTATATATGTCAACTTTTGTATATCCTCCCTCCCCCCTGTTTCCTCCCTGGGGGCCAGGAGGAAAAAACACGTTTATATACATAACTTGGCTTCAAAATATTTTACAACAAAGAAATTACACATGAGGAGTCTAGATTTGAGTACAAATAAAAAAAAGAATCATTATCTACGATTTTGAAATTTTTTATTTTTAAGGGGGGGGGGGGAGGAAGAAATTCGATTTTCGGGTGGAAATTTCGTAAGTTCCGGATTTGTTAGTAGAAATTTACCAAAAATGATACAAAACTGTTTAAAACAGCCCTGCATCTTTTTTAAGATATTTCCAAACACCCATTTTTGGTGTTTGTGATTTTCGATCTTGGGGGAGGGGTTTTACATGGGAGTAAATTTGAGACCCCTCTTTTAACACTAAATTGGTCCTGTACTAAATTCCCCCTCACCTTTTCAAGGGAGAAATGAGGCAAAAAACACGTTTCTAAGCATAACTCGGCTCCAAATTACTTCACGATGAGGAAATTACGTATGGGGTGACTAGACTTGAGTACAAAAAAAAAAAAAAAAAAAAAAAAAAAAAATATATCTGGAATTTTCGATTTTTAAGAGGGGAAGGAAAAAATCGATATTCGGGGGAAATTTTGGAAAATCTGGATTCTACCAAAAGAATTCTATTAAAAATGGTACAAAGATAATGAAAACAGATATGCGTCTTTTTTAAGATATTTCCAGAAACCCATTTTTGTTTTTTTTGTAATTTTTGATTTTGGGGAAGGTGTAAAGAGAGGATAAACTCGAGACCCCACCCCCCTTTTAGCACTAAATTTGTCATGTAAAATCTATGGGGAATGCGATTACGGATTTTGGAGCATAAATTGTTTATATGTATCCGACACCTATTGTAGAGAGATTTTACGAAATCCCCCCTTTCCTTCCTTGAGGCCAGAAACAAATTTCCAAGCGTATTACTCCAAATTATCGAGCAAGAATTAATTTTATGTGTGAGTTAATTGTTTACGAGATTATTTTGTGATAATTACCAGTAGCATCAGTGGAACAATCTTTTTCTAAATTTAAAATGATAAAAAAATCTTAAGCTCCACAAGGTATCAGACAGATTTTTAAATTTTGCAATAACATCAATAGTATAAGATATTTTTTATCAAATGGATATATATATATTATTCCAGAATTCACAAAAACTCAAGCAAATGAATTGCATTTCACTAAATAATATTATCTGTTTAATTGTTCATATAATATACTTTAAAACTTAATAATTTTTATTAGATATTCTTATTTTATTTACTTATAAATTTATGTATTATTTATATATGTGCAGAGTACAAACATCACAGTAAAATAGTTTAAAATATATTTTTGTATCTAACTACTATACGAAAAAACACATGTAAATGTACATACAAATTGCATAAAAAGCTTAGATAATGAAAATGGGCAAAATTCCTTTCACCAGATTTTTTTTCCCTGTTAAGTCTTTTTTATACATATTTTCCAAGTAATATTTAATATATGCTCCTATTTTATGTATTTACTAGAAAAGCCCCTGTTTGGGAACAAACCGAATTCTGAATGCGGGAAAAATTTTACAATCAAACTTGAAATGTACAAGACTCGGTCAGAGGCTGCTTATGTGCCAATAGATCAAAGTTTGTTAATGAAATCATTTTTAAATTTAGAAAATCAATGAAGGTAGCGAATCAACGAAGGCTTTGCCCGCTTCGCTGGTCACTATATTTAAAGGAAACTTATTTCTATATCGCTTTATATAAAAAAAATAAATAAATAAATCATGAAATTGTTCTAAAGCCCACTTTGGTTCCCCGCTGCCTTCGGCAGCGACCCACTCATTCTCAGATTCTCGGTAGCCTGTGTCTATTGTGTCTGTGACAATAGCTTACCAGTGGGCTTCCATTTGGATGCTTATCAGATGACACTTTCAAAACGGACAGTATCGAAAAAATTAAAGTAGCAATTTTATATTTGAATCCCAGTTACGTATGAACAACACTATAAGTGGTGTACATAATATTTTCTTTCATGTTATTTTCTATGTTTGATTTATTCGATCAACCATAAAATGACAACAATTTCGCGCCAAATATAATATTACAATGTGCTTATGATCGGTTACGTCTATCGCATTAAACAATTTTTGGGGTTATAATAGTAGTTGAGTTAGTTAAGAGTAGTTGGTATATAGAAAAATAAGTAATGAAATATGTAAACCTGATCATGGTACAGCCTTTATATAGCTTCCCTTGTCGACTTTTGAAATTTTATCTCCACTTTAGACAAAAATACATACTTTATGTGATTATGTATTTTTTCTGTTTCTTTCTTTTCTTTTCTTTTTCCTTACCTGTTCTTTTTTTTCTGTTTTCAATATTTTATAATTTATTTATATTTTTGATGCGCTACTTGGCTTAAAGTGGCTTTTGTGAAAGTGGAGTCCTTGGCGAAAAATGTCCAATCTATTTCAACATCAAAATGTTTAAAATTACCCAGGATTATCACTAAGTAAAGCTCTTTAATATAATGCTGAATTAGCTTTCATGCCAAGAGCAATTCATCCGCTCCAGAAACGTTTTAAACATAAGGGGAAAAATATCTAAAATTGAGGTATATTATTTATTTATTTATTATTTTTTTTTACTCCATTTTCATATTTTTATTTTTTCATATGCATGAGCAAATTTAATATTTTATAATTTTTTATTTTTCACGTGAAAGCATATTTCATTTTATGGTGAAAAAAAAAAAAAAAAGAAAAGAAAAAAACCTTACAATTCTTCCTTTTTTTTTTTTTTTTTTTTTTTTTTTTTAATTAAAAATTTAAATGTCCAATTTTTAAGCTATTACCGGGTTATTATTTTCATATCTTAATTAATTTTTAAAAATCTAATAAAAATTTCGTTACAAATAAGGTACCAAATAAAAGGGGCGATTTTTCTGAATTCATCGGATTAAACAGCTTATCGATCGGACAATTAGATTTTTTTTAATTAACTAAATTATGAAAATTCGATGGCAATTTGCGTTCACAGACCGACAAACACAGTCCAAGAAAACCTCTTAGCCGTTTATATACAGTCGGTAACAAAAGTGTCCGAACACTAGCAAAAATTCCTATGTAAAAAAAGTACGGTTAATACAGTTTTGCTAAATAAATCCTTGTCGAATCCTGTTCTTAGATTGACTAAGAACAGGATTCGACAAGGATTTATTTAACAGAACAGTATTAAGTGTACTTTTTTTACATAGGAATTTTTGCTAGTGTTCGGACACTTTTGTTACCGACTGTATATAGATAGATGCCAAGCGGGATTCAATCGTACCAAAAACATACCATTGAAACAAAACAAAACCAAAAATAAAAATAAAAATCTAAAATTGAGGCATACTAAAAAAGGTTATGGTTGTTTTTTTACTCCATTTTCATATTATCATTTTTTCATATGTAAGAGCAAATTTAATATTTTATAACTTTTTATTTTTCGCATGAAAGCATATTTTTATTTTATGCTGAAAAAAATAAAATAAAAATAAATAAATAATAATAACTCGTTATTGTATTTTATGGGCAGGAGAAGATTTATAAGTTAGCCATAACTCTAATATGACGAGGCGTATACATTTTAAACACATAGAATTTAATGGATGACTAAGACAATTACAGATGAAAAACACAAGTAACATAAACGACTACATTTTTAAGACTGATCTGTTTTAGCAGAGATAAAGTAAAGAGGAATGAACAGATCATTGATTGGACGTGACGTCACTTACCAAAAGTCCAATAGATTGAATCAGGAATACAATGACGAAATACACCACAACTCTCCTCCCCTTAATTCCGTATACCATACCTGATGGGAGGTTTTCTTACTCTAGATGATCTTCTTACAACCTGTTCAGAAAAAGACAAATTAGTATATTTACGTTTTGAATGTTCAGATTTTAGTTTTTTTTTATTTACAGTACTGTTGATATTTTTATCACAGTCAATTTCTCCAGGCTTTGTAGACACTGATCTACTGTCGGTTGGCACAGGATATGGTGTAATGGAAGGCTCGGTTGGCACTGGATCTGGTGTAATGGAAGGATCGGTTGGCACTGGATCTGGTGTAATGGCAGGCCTCCTACCAGACTTAGATTCTCCATTGCTTTGCAGGTGTGGACTCTTGCTATCGGTAACCATGGGAATATTTGCATCCAGGGTGTTCTTTTCAATTTCACCAGGACTTGTAGTTTCCTCCAGTTGTACTCTGGAACCTACACTTTTCAGTTGATCAACGTGTCTTTTCCATACACATGAACCTAGTTGAATTTTGTAATGCAGTTTACCTAGTCTGGCAATTACTTCACCTATTTTCCATTTATCTCCTGATGTGTAATTGCGTACTGCAACTTTTTCATTTACATGGAATTCTCTTATCTTTTTCATGTTAAAAACATTTTTATGTTGTTTGTTTTCAACATAATTTTTAACATTTGGTACAAGTAAATTTAATTTTGATCTGATATTTCTTTTGAGAAATAATGATGCGGGACTCTCCCCTGTTGTAATATGAGGCATTATTCGGTATTGGAATAGATATTCGTTTAACTTAGATTGGAGATTTCCGGGTTCTGAACTTAAGGATTTCAATCCTTTTTTAATTATTTGGACATATCTTTCAGCCTGACCATTTGTAGAGGGATGATATGGTGCAGTAAAGATATGTTTTATGCCTTTACTTTGTAGAAAATGTTCGAATTGTTCTGAAATGAATTGTGGCCCATTATCAGGCACAAGGGACACAGGATAGCTATATCTGGCAAAAAGCGAAGAAAGACAGTTTATAGTGTTCTCAGCAGTAGTATTAGGCACAATGAACACTTCTGTCCATTTACTGTGGGCATCTACTACGATTAAAAACATTTTCCCCATCATTGGACCAAAAAAGTCTACATGTATTCTGTTCCAAGGTGTTGTAGGCCATTCCCAGTGATGATTGTCCATTTTAGGAGGATTGTGTTTTAATTTAACACAAACAGAACAGTTATTTGCTAAATTCTCAATGTCTTTATCAATACCTGGCCACCATACAAAACTACGTGCCAGTGCTTTCATTTTAACTATGCAAAAATGGCCAAAATGTAAATCTTGTAAAACTTTTTGTCTATGAACAGTCGGAATTACAACACGATTTCCTTGTAATATACAGTTATTGAGTAATGAAAAATCTTCTTGTTTATGTCCGAAAAGTAAGTAATTTGGCATCTGTGTGCCTGATATTAAATGCTGGTACATTTCTTTCAATGTTGGATCTCGCTTAGAACTTGCACATAACATCTTTGTAGTTAAAGGTAAAGAACTAATTTGATGAATAAATAAACAATCAGATTCATCAGTGCTGCCAACTAAATTTGGTGACAATGTTGGTGACACATTTTCTGGTTGTAGCGAATCGGACGACGGCAGCAGTAAGTCTTCACTACGCAATGGAAGACGTGATAGAGCATCGGCATTTCCGTGCTCTGCAGATTTTTTATATTTAATATCATAATTAAATGTTTGTAAGTATAATGCATATCTTTGCATTCTAACTGCCGAAAGTACCGGAATACTTTTTACGGGTAAAAATATGGAAACTAGGGGTTTACTATCTGTATACAGTGTAAATCTCCTACCATATAAAAATTGAAAAATTTCTTTACTCCAAAAATTATTGATAACGCTTCTTTATCTACCTGACTATACCGCTTTTCTGCAGAAGACAAAGTTCTAGAAGCAAAAGCTATGGGTTTTTCGGAGTTATCTGGCATTGTATGCGAAAGTACTGCCGAAATTCCATAAGGAGAAGCATCAGTGGCTAAAATCAAAGGTAATTTAGGATTAAAGTGGGTGAGAATCCTTTCGGAAGTAATTTCCTGTTTAATTGCATTAAATGAATTTTCACATTTTTTAGTCCACTGAAAATTTACATTTTTACGTAATAATTCATTTAGAGGATAAGCAATCGTAGATAATTTAGGAACAAATCTCGAATAGTACGATACTAAGCCTAGGAATGCTTTTACCTGAGTTACGTTTTTAGGTATTGGAGCATTTAAAATAGCAGAAATTTTTTCTTGCGTTTTGTGTATGCCATTTTTATCAATTTTGTAACCGCAGTATGTAATTTCATCATTCATGAAAAAAGATTTTTCCTTATTTATTTTAAGATTATACTCACGTAACCTTTCTAGCACTTGTTTTAATCGCTCTAAATGTATTTCATCCGTTTCCCCTGAGATACATATATCGTCAATAAAAACTGAAATACCCTCTATACCTTTTAAAATTTGTTCTATAGTTCTCTGCCATATTGCTGGCGAACTGGCAATTCCGTATGGTAATCGCGTAAATTGAAATAAGCCTTTAGGAGTGTTAATTGTAAGTAATTCTTGTGAATTTTCCTCTACCGGTAAATGCAAGTATGCTTGATTTAAATCTATTTTTGTAAAATGTAATCCACCCCCTAAAGTTGCTAATATATCCTCAATTTTCGGTAGCGGGTATTTGTCAACCTTTAAAAATTTATTTACCGTGACTTTAAAATCGCCGCATAAACGAATTTTCCCATTAGGTTTTACCACCGGAACAATAGGTGTTGCCCATTTACTAGTACTAACAGCTTTTATTATCCCTTCATTTTCTAATCTTTCCAATTCTTCATTTACTGCATTCCTTAATGCATACGTAACTGTTCGCGATTTACAAAATATTGGTGATGAGTCTTTCTCTAAATGTAATTCAGCTTTAACATTTTTAATTTCACCTACGTTATTTGTGAATAAATCCGGAAATTCATTCGGTAAATTATTTAAATTTTCCGAGATTTGTACTTTGTTTACCGGAACAGTTTGTAAATTGTTTGGGAATATATTAAAAGTAGTTATCCAATCCCTACCTAGCAATAAAGGAAAATTGTCTTTTTTAACTAAATATAACTTAACATTCCTAGTTTTATTTTCGTAAGTTACATTTACTCTAACAAATCCCTCGGGCTGGAAAATTTCTCCAGTAGCTGTTTTTAATTGTACATCAGCAGGAAACATTTTATGTTCTGGAAATAATCTCTGAAAACGATTTATCGGTACAGCGGAAATCGCCGATCCTGTATCGAGGCTCCATTTCTGCTTTAGCACTATTTTCTATCAAAACCCAAATTTTTATAGGCTTAGTGCCTTCAGATTGTAATAAAAAAAGGTCTACAGTATCAAGAACGTTTACACCTTTCTTTTGAGTAACATTGTTTTGTGCGTTCCGACATACCTTACTCAAATGACCACGTCTCTTACAAAACTTGCAAACTGCATTAATAAATTTACAAACATTTGCTAAATGAGAGCTATTTCCACAACGATAACAATAAGTTTTACTTTTATTTGGCAGTTTTGTTCACATTTTGTTTACTTAAGTTATTTTGAGAATAATTTTGTTTTGGTTTCCTAGCACTAACAGAAACTTTATTCAAATTCAAATTTTTATTTTGTAATTCTACCAAATAATTTTCAGTACTTTGCATAGTTACGGCTTGTTCTACTGCTTTATCAAATGTTAAATCTTCAACCTGAGACATTGATTTGCTTTGGATTGTTTCATTTTTTAATCCGCGTAAAAATTGTTCTAACAAATTTTCTGACAGCGAATCGCCCGTAAACGCGCAATGTGTTGTAAATTTCTTTAAACGAACACTAAAATCCTGAACAGATTCAGAATCTCCTTGAAAACATTTTCTAAATTTAATGCGTTCTGTAATTTTGTTAGGAGTTTTACACAGATGTTTTGTTAAGACATCTACTAATTCAGTGTAAGTTTTTGATTCAGGAAGATCTGGGAACAATAAATTTGTAAGTTAATTATATAATTTCGGTCCAATAAACGTAATTAAAGCACTAAGTTTTTTTTCATCTTTTATATCAAACAATATAAAATTCTGTTCCAATCTCTTGACATAAGTGTCAAAAGGCTCAACAGAATCATTGAATTCTTTAAAATTTTGAAAATTTTTTAATGAAAATATGCTATTTCTAATAATAAAAACATGCAATCAAATAAGAGAACAGAAAGAAAAAAATAAAATAAATGTGTAAATACCTTTTTCCCTCTCTTTCTCGAAAAATAAAAAATCGTAGACGAGTAATTATCGATGGCGCCTATGCTATTTCCGCCCCGACAGTAGACAGAAAACTCACAGCTGCTGCCTCCGATTTGCTTTATGATTCATTTCAAATAACCAATTTCTTCTTCGTGAGATATTTAGAACATATTCCGTTCTCTTTTTTTATGAATTGCAGATTTCATTTTTAATTATTTTCAAGTAGATATTCGTAAATGTATAAGAGCAAAACTTTTTTTGCTTTTTTCTTTTCCTATCGTCGCCATTATTGTATTTTATGGGCAGGAGAAGATTTATAAGTTAGCCATAACTCTAATATGACGAGGCGTATATATTTTAAACACATAGACTTTAATGGATGACTAACAAGGGAAGTATGAATGAGTAAAATTCCTATTGAACCCAAACCAAGCTTAAATTAAAGAGCATGGTCAAAAACATACGGTAGCGTGTAAATTTGCTGCAACAACCCCCCATGGAGCGAGAAAACGACCCAAAACTTTTTAGCTGTTTCCATGAAAACCAACAAGAGAGAACCATTAACAGGACGGAGTGGCGTAGTGGTCAGAAGCCTGAGCTTGAGTGACGAAGGTCCTGAGATCAAATCCCGGTGACTGCTCACAGCTTTTTCTCTTTTTTTTTTTTTTTTTTTTTTTTTAAATAAATATAAATGAAATACAAACAAAACATTAAAATAAATGAATAACTTTAGAGAAAATAATTATTAAACTTAATTAATAAATACATAAATATACTCTATATAAAGATGCTATTAAGAAATATATAGGATAAAATTACCTCTTTGTGAAGAAAAATTCACATTGAAATTTACGAATTTATTTTCAAGTTAATAATGACTGTGATTAGAAGTAAGAAAATGATCAAATCATAAGCACTTTTCACGATGAGACCAACGTATAAAAGAATATTTATCACGATAAATTTCATTACAATCTTGTTCAACGTTGAAGCGAACATTTTGAAAATTATTCGGTTTTTCTTCATTCGGTTTTTCCTCGAGATAACCAGCTTTACAAAATGCATATATAAGTAGATTTTTAAATTTTGGAAATGTATGTAAACCAAGTTGTAAACATATGCAAGGACCAACAGAAATATAACAATAAGTAAAAGTTCTTTTTTTACGTATGAATAATAGCGCAGTTAAAAGCAGACGAAAAAAATGCAATATAAATAGTATTTTCCGTTGCACTATTCATTTGAAAAACATATTTTATTTGAAATAAAATGTTTTAATAATTTAACAGAATATTTATTTTTATGTATAAATAATAACAAAATTAAAAGCAGACGATAAGTATTTCCTACTAGAGGGTTTGGTGTGAAATATTAATAAAAAAAAAGGGGGGGGGGGGAGGGGGAAAAAGTGCAATGAAGAAAAATATTTTTCCTTAAATCATTCATTTATTTAAATTATAAAAATAAAGTAAAAATAAAATAAATAAATAAATAAAAATAAAAATGTAGTTGAAATAAAATATTTTAATAATTGAAAATATATCATTATATATTTTTTAATTGAACTTAATACATGTTCTCCTCCTTGAAATTGTTCATATATTTTTATATTGTACTTGATTTATATTTATATTTAAAAAAAAAAAAAAAAAAACTGCGAGCAGTCACCGGGATTTGATCTCAGGACCTTCGTCACTCAAGCGCAACGCTCTGACCGCTATGCCACGCCGTCTTGATAACGATTTTCTTTCGTTGTTTTTGATGGAAACAGCTAAATCTTTTAGGGTCGTTTTCTCGCTCCATGGGGAGTTGTTGTAGCAAATTTACACGCTGTCCTATGTTTTAGACCATGCTCTTTAATTTAAGCTTAGTTTGGGTTCAATAGGAATTTTACTAATTCATACTTCCCTTGTAAGACAATTACAGATGAAAAACACAAGTAATATAAACGACTACATTTTTAAGACTGATCTGTTTTAGCAGAGATAAAGTAAAGATGAATGAACAGATCATTGATTGGACGTGACGTCACTTACCAAAAGTCTAATAGATTGAATCAGGAATACAATGACGAAATACACCACAGTCGTATTTTTTTTTTTTTCTTTTTGGCAACAATGAAACATTTAAATGTCCAATTTTAAAGCTATTACCAGTTTATTATTTTCATATTTTAATTAAATTAAAAAAATCTAATAAAACTTTCGTTACAAATAAGATACCAAATGAAAGAGACGATTTTTCTGAATTCGTCGGGTTAATTAGCTTATCGATCGCACAATTAGATTTTTTAAACATTAACTAAAGAATGAAAATTTGGTGGCAACTTGCGTAAACACTCAGACAAACAGAGTCCAAGGAAGTATCTTAGCCGTTTATATAATAGATAAATTTATTTGTTTCTTAAAAAATTAATAAATAAAAACTCTTCCGTAATTAACCAAGTCAAATTTTGTCATTATATCAATAGCCATACATAAATTTGATCTTAAGAGTATTTCGAAAGTTTTCAACAGTGAAATTGACAAAAATAGAATTCACTATGGATTTTCTTTTTTATTATTATTATTATTATTATGAGTTCTAATTTTATATACTTATAAATTCCATTTATCTGTATTAGTACAAAATGTTAAACTCATTTATATGTGCAAACATACTGCAATAGTACCACTAACTTTAAAATTTTTTCATTATAATTTTGGAAAGAGTTAAACCACTTTTTAAATGAAAGGTGTTACGGCAATAAAAGCAGATTTACAATTTAAGTGCTAATAAAGAACAGTTCATTCAATTTTGAAGGGGATGGGGTGGGAGGTGATTGTCAGCCTTGGATACAGACTTGGCAACTTACCGATGAATTTGGCAACATGGTAACCAAATTTGGCGAGAATTAATAATTCAGTATTTTCAAGGTTTAGAAGCTCTATCTTTAATAAGAGCCGAGTTTTGGAATTTTCTGTATTCATCAATTGGCTTCTGGCACATAATAACCTCGAAAGTTCGTCGAATCATGACAGAAACAAAAAAACAGTAGAGACATTCCCAAAGCAATCAGTTGTATTCGGACATCTGTTCTGAATGTTCGTTTCGGTTAAAATGGTTTATATTTACTCTTAAATGAGTGAAATTCTACTCTGTGGTGTTTTTAACGTTGTTTTACGACTTTTTGAGGTATGAATTTGAGTACGATAATATACTGTTTTTTTCGAGAATAATCATTGAGTAATCATAAAGTGTATCTTTTGACAAGGAACTGCCTGTTTCTTTACAATTATTTTTTTCACGCAAGAAAATCGACATTTTGGTAACAATATGGATAGTGACCGATATTTTAGATCAATATGATATGTGTAATATTCGCAAAAGTTGTAGTGAAGTAAGGGAACGTTCAGTTTACTAAGACTATTTTTTTTTGTTGTTGTTTAAATATTTACTTAAAAATTAGACCCAAACAAATAGAAAAGTTTCCATTTACAGCTCTCATCTAAAAGGGTGGCCACTGGTCAGGGAAAGTCAGGGAATCATGGAAAAGTCGGGAAATTTAAGTGAGTCTGGGAAAGTCATGGAATAGTCAGGGCCAAATCTGCCAAATTTTGTAAAAGCAGGCCTCATTTTAAAGCTCGTTATTGTCAATTGCTAAAATGTGCGTTAATTTTGTGAATTTTTGCGGGAAATAAACACCCTAAGTCAGGTAAAAGTCAAGGAAAATGGTGAAAAATAGTCATGGAAAAGTCAGGGAATTTGGAAAAGTTCTAATGTTAACCACCCTGATCTAAGCCATCTGTTGTAAAGCCTCAATGCGGTATTTTCTGCTCCCACATTAACACTAAATCTGCCTATTTTGGTTTCCTCTATTTGTCTTCACAATTGTACATCGTGTTTTTGCAACTCCCTGTATAAGATTTTATCTCTTTCTGCAAGATGCACTTTTTATTTGTTTCTTTTTAAATTTCATTTTATTTGATACTTTTCATTAGCCATTCAATAAATTTATTACTATTAAGATTCGAGATTCAACTGACATGCTAAATGATAACTTTTTATAAAATGATTTTTTTTTAAAGGTAATATAGGGCGCCACCTGAAACTCTGCACACTGTGTGCAGAGCCTGTGTCCCTGACAATGCACACAGGCTCTGCACACAGGCGCCCCTGCCATCAACTGGCAAACCCAATAAAAATTTCACAGTTTGGCGAGTTTTTTCGTTTTTTAAGATTCAATATTCAGCAAAATATATGTCACTTTTATATTATTATTGGAAAAGGAATTTATTTTAGTTATATTTATTATTTTTATAAGAAATGCAAAACTCAAGATTTTTCTTGAATTTTTTTTTTTTTTTTTTTTTAATATTACGTGTTTTTGTGTATCTATTTAATAATATTTTACAAAATAATTGACGTTTATTATGAAGTAAAATACAAAAATTTGATCGTAACTAAAATATCGCATGCCTGCTTATATGAATCAATTACAATAAATTACAGGAAATGTTAAACTAGTGTCTTGTGACTATCACACAATTCTTTTCTTTATTTTATAATACAATTCGCATAGTTTAGATCAAATCACGCATTTTACATAGAAAAATTGAAAAACAAAATAAAATAAATAAATAAATAAATAAATAATAATAATAATAATAAACTTTTTTATTATTATTATTATAAAAAATAATATCGATAACTTTGTTTTACATTACCACAGATAATTGATTCAACCATTCGTTTTAAAAGGTATCAACGAGTAATTTTGAAAAAATATTATAAAAATTTACACACCCGAGGAGGGGGGAGGATTTTATTCCCCTTGTTAAAAGTCTTCATGTTCACCGTTGACATTTTTAAAAATTCAATTTCACAATGTTCAACTAAAGAAATCTCTCTTGTGTTGCATTTATAAGAAATTTTCTCCTCTGTTGAAAAATAAAAAATTTTGAAAAAATGAATGACAGCGCGACCTGCTAAGCGTTATATGTGTAAAAAAAAAAAAAAAAAAGGTAATCACTAACTGATATCAAGCTGGAGCTAAATATAAGTTTTCAGGAAATTCTGTTCATTAGTTTTTGACCTAGAGTTGACACAAAATTCTTATCACACATATCCAGACACACAGACAAACTGGCATTTTCTAAGAAATATCAATTTTTTATTAGAACATCTTAAAATGGGAAAAATCTATCGAAACGCGGAAGTGAAAAATATTTACGAATCAAACCTTTCTTCTTCTTCTTTTTTTTTTTTTTTTTTTTTTTTTTATAAAAGAAAGTAATAAATAAATAAGGAAAACAAAATTTTAGCTTTTTTTTTTTTTTTTTTAATTGTTTCAGCTTCTAAATTTACAATATCATAAAGATTACTTACAACGTATGATCACTGTTTATTATTATTATGTTTGTTACTTACATAAGAAAAAAGCACTAGATTTGTGAAAATGTTCAACTTTCGGTTTTCCACGTTTTGTGACTTCTGAGTATGATTTGGCTTTTTTTTTTTTTTTTTTTTTTCACGTGAAAATGACTGTGAGTTCGTTTAAAAAATAAATAAATAAATAAAAATAAATAAATGTGGACGCGGTTTCTCACGAAGCAATTGACGCAAAGTAACATAACATTTGAATGGACCGGGAATTGAATTATTAGTGCTCTATTAGCTTTTAAGATATTATCGTCCATATGTGGCGCTGATATAATGTGATCCCATTTAAGGAAAGATTGTATCACAGCTTGTATGATACATAAATGCACTAAAGTTATATTTGAGATCAGCATTACGTAAATCTCTGCTGATTCAATTTGGGTGCAACTCGGTCGACAGGTGTCTCTGCTATGCTGCAATTTAATCTTGTTAACGGGAAGGCAGTTTATCAGTTTCTACGATATTTAAAGGCATCACATTTCGTTTGTGAGATGGCTATTGTAAAGTTAAATAAATTAATTTTCCATATCGTCTATGTTAGGTGGCACTACTACGTTGAAGTTTTACCCGTTTAGTTAAAATTTTATTTCAACTTCTGTTATTTAAATATACCAAACTTGGTATGTGAAAAATATATTATTAAAATATATTCTGATTGAATTCGTATATAAATTGGCAAACAAGTTTTGCTGCTATTACTTTTTACGATTTCTAGTGTCTACATCTAAGCATCTATTGCTGAAAATTACACGAAATTACATATATAAAAAGCTTATTATAAGAAAGTAAGTTGATTAAAATTCTGTATATGCTAATCGTAGGTAACGCTGTTCATATAGAATGATATAAAAGAAAGTTTTGTGATGGTCCCAGCATACCTAATTTTGTATTATATCCGTGTCACTCAACGAAAAAATAGTTATATTTTTATTGATACGAGTGTAATACAGAAATTATTTATTTTTTAGTAATAAATTTCGTAATTAACAAAAGAGAAAAATAATTCGGACCTCATAGTTTATAAAAAAATTTCCATCTCTACTTCACTACATTGTTTAATTTAATGATAAACACTAGAGATAATGCCTTAAAATATGCTTGATTTCAAATAAAGAAGAAGAAGAAATCTCTCGAAATCTATCTTTAGAATCGAAATCTATCTTTATATGGAAAATAAAAGTTTAAAATAGGTTATTTTTTAAATAGCTCTTATATTGTATAAAAATTTCGTGCACATTATATATGCTGTGTAATGAAAAAGTATAGAAAGAAAAAACTCCATACTTTTGAATATTTACAATGAGCAATTTCGAATTATATATCATATTTTTTCGAAAAATATTTGTGAAACCCTTTAAAACAATCATTAATATTAATCATAGCATATTCTACACGTTTTATTTTGCCAAATCGCAATAAATATGCCAAAATGATATATATTCCTGCTTCCTGCATAGTTAGCAAATGGCCGCTGATTCTTAACACACGTGGCGTGATAATCTGCTGAATAGACAAAAGACAGTTCATACATTAACATCCGCTTTTGATTCGGAATTTTTATACTATTTAAAATTTAAATATTTTTTTAACTAGTATATTGCGGTCATTACAAATCTTTCTTTTATGCTTTTCTGTACAAGTACATGATATTTATTAAAATTATTATTTACCAAAATTATTTTCTATGATGAATGCAGACGATTTTCATCTGAAAGAAGTTAAACATTAGGCATACCAAAAAAAAAAAAAAAAAAAAAAAAAAAAAAAAAGAAATCTATGGTATACAGACGATATCTTAGGAAATGTGTTTTATAAATAAAAAATGTAAAAAAATGATAATATTGTTTTAAATTTTCTCAGATTTTTAGGGTTCAAGCATTCGTTTTAAAGCTGTGGATGACTTTCTTTGTAAAACACACATATTGAAAATTTAACCCATAGGAAAAAGCCATACCCTACACAAATCACCCCTAGATTTTCTTTTTCTAGTTGGCTATTGCTATTACACACACACACACACATCTATATATATATATATTACATAATTTCAATATCACATTTTTATACTATTTTTAGTTTAGAGCATTTATAAGTAATAGAAATTAAGCTATTGCTTTTCCGTTAACGAAATTAAATTGCAACATACCAGCGCCACCTGTCGATCGATATGCCCCCTAATGGAATCAGCAGAGTTTTATATGATATCAATATTCCATATCAAGTGTGTGTATTTATAATCAAGTGCATTTATAAGTATTATTGTATTTATAATAATTTATATCACAAAATCTGAAAAATTGCTTTATGTTAGCGGGATTAAATTGCAGAGTAGCAGCGCCAACAGCTGGGCAATATACGCTTCTAAATTAGATCAGTGTAATTTTACATAATATCTTGCTTACATGTTAAGTTTGGTGCATTTATACACCGTAGAATCTGAGATATAACTTCCACGATTTACAAAATAGCATCGCCGCCTTTCATTCGATACATCCTAAGACTAATCTGTTGTGATATTTAATCTCAGAACTTTCTTTTATTAACTTTCGTTTTTCTTGTTCCGGACTTTCTCTTTTTGTTTTTTTGCTTCCCGCCAACTGATTGTTTTTGTGCACCTGCCGTATCACGTGACGATATGTCGCGTCTCTCTACAAGTACATTGTAATACTTTTTCAATCATGTAATTTTCGTTATTCGGAACTGACGTTCCATTTTTTTATTCTATTTAATCATAATTTTTTCTTTTTGTCTAAGATGAATAAATTAAAGTAAAAAACATCTAGGCTTTCTTTCATTACGCCGCAACGAGTGTATTATCCTAAATAACAATTGATCTACATATTATGTAAGAATTTCTCAGTCTAATCAAGATTCATTATAGGAAAAGTAGTTGCTGGTATTTAATACAGAAGTCATATTAAGGAAATTTACTTACTCTTCACCAATGGAATATTCGATTACCTATGACAACCCAGGTAAGCTAAACTTTATTTAATTATGTGACTGTTATTTTAGCAAAGAATTATTAGTAAGAAATATTTGTTATAAATATATTTAAATAACTAATTTGAGGAAACTCCGAACTCATGCACTTATTTAGAAAGTATTTTTCTATCAGATTATGATTCTGATATTTTGAATTGAAAATTTAGATTTATTCTTGACAATTTTTTTTTTCATTGCACATTGGAAGAAATTGCTACATTCAAAATAATAAAATAAAAAATGAAAATGTAAGCGAAAATATTTGTTTTGGTTTCTTCAAAACCGAAGTGACACTAAATCGAAAGTATTGAAAAGTGCTTATTTTCATGAAAACTATTTAATTTTATTTTCTTCTTCAAGTACTATTTATCCTAACTGTGTTGATTTAAAATATTAAATGAATATTTACGTAATGAACAAATATTAACAAAACTGTTACAAAAATTTTGTTTAAGTATGTCAGCAACAAAAGATATACAAATTGAACCGCTGAACTCCACAAATTATAATGTGTGGAAGTTTCGTATCGAGATGTACTTGCAAAAAGAGGATCTTTTTACAGTCATTACTGACGATCCTCCCAACCCAATAACCGATCAGTGGCGTTCAAAAAATAGAAAGGCCAGAGCCATTATAAATCTACTTATTGATAACGAACAGATTGTGTACGTTATGAATCTAGATACAGCACGAGAGTGCTGGAATGCTCTGCGCCAAGTCCACGAAAGATCATCCCTTACCAGTAAGCTTTTCTTACTTAGGAAACTTTATTCCATAAAATTAATGGAAGGTGGTGATGTAAACCAACATATAGCTGATATATATAAAACACGCGACAGACTCACTGCTATAGGTGAAGTCATAGACGAATCGCACCTAGCTGCATTAATGCTATGCTCACTCCCTCCTTCGTATGACGTTCTCATAACAAGTTTCGAATCGAAAGACGAAGCGCAATTGACACCTGAGTATATACGAAACAAATTAGCTGATGAATATGCCAAAAGGCTTGAAAACAAAAGTATTCAAAATACAGCGTTAAAAGTCCAATACCATAACAAATCGGAGAAATTCTGCAAATATTGTAAGAAAAGTAACCACAATATAGAAGAATGTTATAAGTTAAAAAATAAAAATAATTCTGCTGTTAAAAGTCACAGTAAAAATTTCAACAAAAAACCCAACTTCAGATCCAACATATCCCAGGTAGCACAGTATGGTATTTTCAACGTTGAACAAACGGCAATGCATTCCGTTGAATTATCGTTTTTCCGTAACGTTAATAATCTGAAAATATGTCTCGTTGATTTCCTCATCTTTCAACGGTTGTTTTAATACATTTTACAACGTAAAAAAAAACCGTTGTAAAAGGGTTGTACGAAAACGCAATACTGTCGTTTTTTTTATAACCTAAAAAAAAAAGTTATAAAATGGTTGTTCAGAATCGCAATACTGTCGTGCTTTTTATATCAATTTTCAACGGCTTTTCTTATGTCTTATAAACGTTGAAATCCAAGAAAAATAGCTATCTCCATATATCCATTGAATTTTTGTTTCTAAAATATTGCTAACAATTTTAAAAAGAAAAAAAAAAATGGAACATTCTTTTTTACTTAATTTTTAGACCTTTTTTATTTCTAATTTTATTACTTTTTTAATACTCAATATACGAAAATATTAGATTCGTAAAAATTTTCAACTTCCGTGTTTCGAGAAAAGCTAAATTTCATAGCATATACAACTGCACAAAATATAATATGTGAGACAACCAATATACATGACATCTCAACATCAGTTAATTAAAATTGCTGCAAATTCTGTATATAAAACCATTATTCTGAGAAGCTGTATAAAACTTTAGTGCATGTTAAATAACATTATATATAGATTATTTTTTCAGTAAATATGAAAAAAGTAAAATTTTACAAAAGTACAGTTTTAAAAAAGAGTATTAAATATTTAAAGTTAGATCGATCCCTGAAAATTTAAGACAAGAATTCAAACATAAAATTAAAGAAGGGAAAAAGAAACACTCACTTCATTACTTGAAAAATCTTGTTTAAATAAATACAGCATCCACAATTAGACGAGAACTCTGTAATTTTTAATATTATGCTAGCAGGTAAACACACCCAAAACCAAAGAATATTATAACTTTGAGCTTTTAAGGGAATTTACCAGCTAGCAAGTTGTTTGGAAATTACGTAAAATGTCAGAAAACTTTCGTACCATTTTAACAGGAAAGCGATATTCATCTTCTTTCACATCACATTCACTTTCAAAATGGCGCGCGTCGTATCGTAAGTCGTAAGACGCTTTTAAGGTTTGCCACAATATACTTGGCGATTTCGCATGTAGAACAGGAGGGAGAAAGCGTACAATATGAACACCTTCGTTAGCTACGGGTTCCGAAAGACAAAGAACATTCTACTATACTTGTTAATATAATTTGCCGAAAGATTCCCTTCTTATCATGTTAGAAATTCTTTCGCAGCACACCATCTCTTCTAAAACTCTAAAGAAAATTATATTATAACACGCACATCCCGCCAATTCACTATCGTGTATCGATATCAAGTTGAAGAGATTCAACGTCATTTGACAGAAATAATGACTTATAAAAAGCACCTATTAATTCGTTGAAAAAACATATTTTTTATTAGAATCAAAAAGGAAAACAAAAACTAATAAAATACCTATTTTAAAACGTCGAAAAAATAACAGAAAAAGTACAACCATAAAACAACGTTTGTTATAGGTTTTCTTTATTACTGAGTAAATATTCGAAATTGTTCAGTGAGAATATTGCGAAATAAAAACTATTTTTCAACGGACATAAAATAACGTAACCAATTTTTCACTGTTCAGACTTATTTGCAACGCTATAACAACGTTATGTGTTACCTGGGATGCTCTCAGAACAATGAGAAGCCAGATAGCGCTCAAATTGCAGAGGGGAGCAATAAACCAAAAGCTGATAAATTGTATTCTTTTTATGTTGGAGATAAAACTGTAAATTGGGTGGTTGATTCAGGGTCGTCTTCACATATCTGCAATGATAAACTAAAATTTCGCGATCTTAAAAATAACGTTTCTAACGTCACTATCGCGAACGGCACGCAGCTAAAATCTTTGGGTTCCGGTACTGTGGATTTGTATACCGTAAATTCGGAAAACACACAGAACAAAATAACACTTAAAAATGTTCTTTATGTCCCTGAAATAGAAACTAATTTAATTTCTATAAAAAGAGCAACAGAGAATGGCTGTATCGCTGTATTTGATGATAAAACCTGTAAAATTGTAAATCAGGGTAATACATGCATTGAGGGATATGTGAAAAATAACTTATATGAATGTCAATTAAATTATTCTGAAAACAAACACACAGCGAACATTGTAATACAAACTTGTGATAACGAAAATTGCATAAACAAGTGGCATGTGAAACTTGGCCACAGAAATACTAACCACATTAAAGATTTAGTTAACAAGGACATGGCTGTGGGTATAAAATTAAATGATTGCAAACATAATACTGAATGTAAAACATGCATAATGTCAAAATTAACTGATTCACCTTACCCCAAAGCTGCACAATTTAGAGCCTCCGTACCACTCGAACTGGTCCACACAGACTTATGTGGCCCTATGAAAACCCCCACTGTAGGTGGAAAATATTACTTTCTTACATTCATAGACGACTACAGTCGTTATACTATTATATATTTGCTAAGAAATAAGTTTGAGGTATTTTCTAAGTTAAAGGAATATGTGGCTATGACCGCAAACAAATTTGGCCGAAAAGTGCAAGCAATTCGCTCCGATAACGGGGGTGAATACACTAGTATGGAAGTAAATGAATTTTTGAATAAAGAAGGAATTGAGCATCAGTTTACCGTTCCTTACTCTAGTGCTCAGAACGGCGTGGCAGAACGTAAAAATCGTACGCTGACCGAAATGGCTCGCTGTCTTCTTAAAGACAGTAATTTACCGAATTCCTTTTGGGGGGAAGCCGTAAATACTGCAAATTACATACAAAATAGGCTCCCGACCTCCTCATGCGACTCAACTCCTTACGAAAAATGGACCGGCCGTAAACCCGATTTATCAAATATAAAAACATTCGGATGTCGCGCATACGCATATGTACATAAAATACATAGGGGAAAACTGGATAGCACCGCTCAAGAAGGAATTTTTGTGGGATATGATAATCGTAGCAAAGGCTACAGAATTTGCACAAATAATAAAAATGTAATAATTAGCAGAACAGTAAAATTTTTGGAGGATGAAAATAGAGAATCCCACAATAATGAAACATCACAAATCAAGAATGAAAATTCAAATGATGAAATTCCGGTGTCCAAATTACCAATATTAGATACTGATATAAATATAGATATAGCGGGCGATAACGATAGTCCGGATGACACGCAAACTCTGCCGCGACGATCACAACGATTAAATAAAGGTGTTCCGCCCGACAGATTTGCATTTGCAGTAAATGACAAAAGAATTGATGAGCCTAAGTGTTTTGATGATATACTAAAAATTCAAAACCCAGCTGAAAAAGAAAATTGGCTGAATGCCACACTCGACGAAATGAATTCACTCAGACAAAACAATACTTGGGAACTTGTTGACGCTCAACCAGGGACCAAAGTAGTAGGGTGTAAGTGGGCGTTCAAGGCCAAATACAATAGCCAAGGACAAGTCGAGAAATATAAAGCCAGGCTTGTTGCCAAGGGTTTTTCTCAAAAATACGGGGTGGACTATGACGAAACTTTTGCACCAGTTGCATCGCATACCACTCTAAGAAGTTTCTTGACCATGTCACTGTATAAAAATTTGAATCTAAGGCATGTAGATATAAAAACTGCTTTCCTACATGGAAATTTGCAAGAAGATGTATACATGCATCAACCCGAGGGTTATGTTGTCCAGGGCGAAGAAAATAAAATATGTAAGTTAAAGAAAGCGATATATGGCTTGAAACAAGCCGCTAGAGCATGGAATTTGAAAATTAATGAAACATTGTGTAAATTAGGATTTAAACAAAGTCAACATGACAAGTGTTTATATATCCGTAACAAAGATAACACAGAAACTTACATTCTTGTGTATGTTGATGATCTACTTGTAGCTGGTAAAAATCACAATATTGACATACTAATTAATCAACTTAGGGAAGAATATCCATTAACCGACCTTGGGGAAGCCAAATATTACCTCGGCATAAATATAGAAAGACCTTGTAAAGGGGTAATTACGCTTGATCAAAATAATAAAATACGAGACATTGTAACCAAATTTGGGCTAGATAACGCACGGCCCTCTGACACACCAATGGAACCAGGGTATATAAAATTAACTGATAATGACAATCTCTTACCAAACAACACAATGTACAGACAGGCTATAGGCGCGTTACTTTACATTTCTACAGTATCGCGACCTGATATAAGTGTTGCCGTTGGCATCTTAAGCCGTAGAAACGAAAATCCTAGAGCGAAAGACTGGGAGGCAGTTAAAAGGGTTATTAGATATTTGAAAAATACCCAAGATATTAAATTAAAACTTTGTAACTCTGGTGAACCTGTTCTTAGAGCATATTCGGATTCGGATTGGGCCAATGATCCAAGTGATAGAAAGTCTATATCTGGAAATTTATTTAAGATAGGAAAAAATCCAATATTTTGGACTTCGAAGAAACAGTCCTGTGTGTCCATGTCTTCAGCAGAGGCTGAGTACGTCGCAGCTGCGAGTGCTGCACTTGAAATACAGTGGCTCAACAAACTACTGGATGATTTAAATTTGCCGCAAGAATGTCCTATAGTGTTGTACCAGGACAACCAATCTACCATCAAGATTGCTGAAAATGAAAAATTCCAGTCCAAAACAAAACACTTACAGCTGAGATATCATCTTCTGCGAAACTTAATACAAGAAGGCCTAATCAAGCTTCAATACAAACCTACCAAAGAAATGAGCGCCGATACCCTCACAAAAGCTCTGCCAAAAACTGATTTTAATAGACATAGAAATGCATTAATGAACAATTGAAAAATTTCTGAGCTTAAGAGGGGGTGTTGTGATATTTAATCTCAGAACTTTCTTTTATTAACTTTCGTTTTTCTTGTTCCGGACTTTCTCTTTTTGTTTTTTTGCTTCCCGCCAACTGATTGTTTTTGTGCACCTGCCGTATCACGTGACGATATGTCGCGTCTCTCTACAAGTACATTGTAATACTTTTTCAATCATGTACATTTCGTTATTCGGAACTGACGTTCCATTTTTTTATTCTATTTAATCATAATTTTTTCTTTTTGTCTAAGATGAATAAATTAAAGTAAAAAACATCTAGGCTTTCTTTCATTACGCCGCAACGAGTGTATTATCCTAAATAACAATTGATCTACATATTATGTAAGAATTTCTCAGTCTAATCAAGATTCATTATAGGAAAAGTAGTTGCTGGTATTTAATACAGAAGTCATATTAAGGAAATTTACTTACTCTTCACCAATGGAATATTCGATTACCTGTGACAACCCAGGTAAGCTAAACTTTATTTAATTATGTGACTGTTATTTTAGCAAAGAATTATTAGTAAGAAATATTTGTTATAAATATATTTAAATAACTAATTTGAGGAAACTCCGAACTCATGCACTTATTTAGAAAGTATTTTTCTATTATAATCATCAGCAATTTAGGTCAAGGTCCAACTAAATATAAAGTTTTGTGAAATTCCGTTCATTGGTTTGTGAAATACAGAGTCCACAAATTTTTTACAATGCACACACAAAAAGACGGACACGCAGATTAAAATTTTCTGAAACTGGTCGAATTGTGTCCTGGATATCTCATTACTGTATAAACTGCTGGAAAACCAGAAGTCAGAAAATTTCAATTATAAAATACTTTTTTCTCACAAGAAAGTACAAATACTCTTTCGTTAACTTAATATACCTCTGCTAAAGTTTTATGAAACAAATAATAATATAATATCTAAAAAAAAAAAAAAAAAAAAAAAATCCGGAGCAATATGTTTTATGAAATTCCAAAAATAAAAATATAAATACAGATACTTAAACTTTAAATTTTTTTTCCTATCACCTCATCACTATTACCATTCTTTACTAACATGTCAACAAAACGTAAAACTAAAAATAAGGCAACATAAACAGAGAAAAAGGCATTTTGTCATATTCGTTATAACCACACTGAGACAGAACGTGTTACGACGGTGATACACTAGAACGTTTTTCTTAGAACTAGAATTATACGTTTTAAAGATGGTACAAAGCAAACCTTTTCAAAACGTTCTAAATAATACTATTTCTGAACGTCAAATAGAGCGTTCTTTTGACACGAAACATCGTGTTTGAACGATTGTGACCGTTATTAGACATTCACAGAACGTTCCCGTGCTTCATGGGTCCTTATGATAATTTTTCATTAAGCTTTCTTTTCTAAAATTGTTGATATTTTTTCATTTTTTCGAAACGTTACTTTTGAGAAAAATTGCATAATTATTCATTTAAAAATTATTACTTATGCTAGAGTTATACAAAATTCCATTAATGATATGATAATGGACATATGCCCTCCAAACATTGTCTTCATTTGTTTAAAAGATAAGCACAAAAGAATAAAACGAAAAAGCAGGTTATTGCTTTTAAGTTTGAACACCAGTGTTTTTATGTAACATAGACATGGTTGAACAAGGTTGGCAAGGTTTATGTAACATGGTTGACTCTGATTTTGTAGAGTTCGCGTAGATTTAATGAAATAGAAAGAACTTTGAAATTTTAAATTCGATATTCAGCTGTAGCTGAGCAAAGCCTATTTTCCAAATTCATTTTTTATCATATATAGTCCAAAATATGTAAAATATACTTTAATCTTCTAAGTATCAAAAGAATCTTGATCTTAGTTGTAAAGCAACACTCAAGATGGCTATAACTTGTTTTTTTTTTTTTTTTTTTTTTTTTTTTGTAAATTTAAAATTAAAGTTATACGAATTCATACACAAACAATGTCTAAAAATGATGCAATAAAGAATTTTTTAATGATAAGCAGTCGTTGCGTAATTATGAAAAACGTTAAAAAATGAGAACATTAAATTTTTGTTTGACTTTGGGTAACATGTTGTACTTTTCGTTCAGCATCATTAGAATGAGTGCTTTCAAGAAGGCATTGAATCAGTCGATATTGCGTTACAGTTTAGATTGTGATATGTTGCGAAAATAGTCAAATACGACAGATTTTTGAATATTAAGTCAGAATGAGAAGAATGAGTTCGTTCAGCATTATTAGAATGAGTGCTTTCAAGAAGGCGTTGAATCAGTCGATATTGCGTTACAGTTTGGATTGTGATATGTTGCGAAAATAGTCAAATACGACAGATTTTTGAATATTAAGTCAGAATGAGAAGAATGAGTTCGTTCAGCATCATTAGAATGAGTGCTTTGAAGAAGGCATTGAATCAGTCGATATTGCGTTACAGCTTGGATTGTGATATGTTGCGAAAATAGTCAAATACGACAGATTTTTGAATATTAAGTCAGAATGAGAAGAATGAGTTCGTTCAGCATTATTAGAATGAGTGCTTTGAAGAAGGCGTTGAATCAGTCGATATTGCGTTACAGTTTGGATTGTGATATGTTGCGAAAATAGTCAAATACGACAGATTTTTGAATATTAAGTCAGAATGAGAAGAATGAGTTCGTTCAGCATCATTAGAATGAGTGCTTTGAAGAAGGCATTGAATCAGTCGATATTGCGTTACAGCTTGGATTGTGATATGTTGCGAAAATAGTCAAATACGACAGATTTTTGAATATTAAGTCAGAATGAGAAGAATGAGTTCGTTCAGCATTATCAGAATGAGTGCTTTCAAGAAGGCGTTGAATCAGTCGATATTGCGTTACAGTTTGGATTGTGATATGTTGCGAAAATAGTCAAATACGAAAGATTTTTGAATATTAAGTCAGAATGAGAAGAATGGGTGTATGGGTGTATTTATTATTTGTAAGTATAAGCATTTCTAACACCTGTTAACAGATGTGTGCAAGAAATACTCCGAGATTGCACTGATATTACATATGCTAACTGCACTGCTAATACAGATTAGAACTACACTGATCGAATGAGCGATGAAATATTTTACTATCACAATTTGTTTTTAAAAATTTTTCACATTCATTTATAAGTTATAATTAGAGACTTTTTTTTTTATGATCAAACAGTATTTTAAAAAATGGTAAATCATAGTGAAAAAAATGCTAAATAGGCAAGTTGAAAAATACACATTTTTTCCTTAAAAAATAAAAGAAATTTTATTCTTATAGTTTGGGAAATATTTACATCAAGTGAATTATTTTGTTTTCCACAAAAGCAAAAGTAATCTTTTTTAATTGCAAAAGGAAACATTTTTGCATAAGACTAATGAGCATTTTAAATGAATAATTTTATAACAAAATACTTTAGTAAATTTCAATTACAAATGCTAATTAAAATTTTTATCTTTTAATTATTTTCACCTGAAACAATTTATCAAATTACTAAATCAATATTAAACGAACTTAAGGTTTTTTTTTTTTTTTTTTTTTTTTTTTTAAATACAGAAGGAAACGTGATAATTTCAGAATAAAGAAACTATAAAATATTTTACAAAATGCTAAGTAGACAGATTCTTCTTAATGTATTCTTATTTTTCTTGAGATAACTTACTCCCTTTTTACGACTTAAAAGTATTTCACAAAGAAGAACTAAAAAAGATACAATGTAGCCCGTCAGTAAAAATATAAACCCAGGAGCAAGATCTACAAGTGATAATTTCCTTTTTTTTCTATTTTCTTCAAACCTAATTCGCTCCAAATAAAATCTTGTTTTAAATTTTAATTCATTATCCGCCTTTAAAAGGAGCCCTGCAGCCATAACATTATGCACGAACTTATCAACAAGCTTTTTACAACAAAAGTCTTTTCGTATAAGCATTGCAGACAGACGAAAATGAAAATGATCTTCAGAAACGAAAAATCTATCCAAATTAAGACCATCAATCTCTGCAGTAGTTGCCACAAAAGCAAAATTTTGTTTGCTTCTTCCATAAAGTAGAAATTCTTGTATATCCTTGTTGTCTATGTTATTGTCCTTAATGTCTTCTGCAATTACTCTCAATTCCTTTCGATTACTCTTTTTCAACACTGTGTAAGTAAGAAATTTATTCAAAGATATACAGTGGTATTCTCCATTTGATACAGCTGTGGCTAATTGTGACAGGTCTTTGATTCTGTTTATAGGAGGGAGCGCAAGAAATGATAGAAACACAGAATCAAAAGCCAGGCAAAGGAACATCGCTCCCACAACCCAAGAATAATTGAGCAAATTTTCTGACAATGACGAAATCCTTAAAATCGCAGTCTGCCTTAAAAATACGGCTAATACATGCAGAAAAACTTTATCAAGTGGATGTTTCCGTTTTAAAATGTAATGCATAAACGAAATCAACATCAAAACTAGAGCAATTGCTATCCAAAGTGAGGAAGAAAATGTTTTAAAAATGCCGAATATATGTGGTTTGTATGCTGGTTTCGATATCATGAATGAATAATGAAAATATTTTAAGGGGTATGTAAAATCCACAAATTGATATTCTCTCACAGAAAACCAACGTACAAAAATATCCATTTCTGATTGATTTAATAATCTACAAGCACCTATCAAACTGCCATTTTTGAGCTGTTCACATTTATCCTCAGCAAAACAAAAAGTAGCCCTGGCGAACTCTTTTGAAAAATTTATAAGATAATCTGCCAGGATGATTGCTAATTGAGCATGAAGAGGAAGACTTCTTCTTGGATAAAGAGCTACGAGTTCTCCAGAAGAATATATGCAGTGTGAATTTGGTGGAGAAGGTAATCCAATATTTAAAATTTGCTTGTCTTCCATATTTGTCATTTTTTCCCTATATTATTTATTTATTTATTATTATTATTATTATTGTTATTATTATTTTGTTAATACATTTGTAAGAAGGAAATATAAGCAATTTTTAATATAGTGTTTTCATTTACAGTTACTAAAAGTTGAGATATTTATTATTTAAAACTTGATTCTTCTGCGATTCATTTGTCTAAATTAAAAACCTTGCTAAGGATACGAACTCTTCAGTAGGTTTTCATACGAAAAATTGGGAAAATTTTATACGTCCATTAATATTTTCAAAAACTGTCTCTACATTTTCTTTACAATAATAACAATAATGCTGCTGCTGCTGATGAAATATAGTATATTTTGTATAATTTTATAAATATAATCGCACCTTAGTTTTTGATTCATGAATTTCATTAAAGAGAGAGCGGTAAATTATACATATGTACTTTCTTTTCTGTGGTTGTATGCTAATAATAGAGTAAAAACGTCGAAAAATGTATTAATTATTATCCTTTTGTATGATTATTTACTAAAGACATACTATCTATCGTATTTTTTATTCTGTGTATAAGTCATTTCACATAAAAGTACTTTAGTTAAAATTTTCTTATCATCGTTTTATGCTTTTGTTATAATTAAGTTTTTCCACATTTCAGACACTAGTAAGATTTACAGGATAACCTGAATTTAAGACTAATAAAGTAACATTTTAAGAAAGGTTATTCAATAACTCGAATATTGAATAACTTTTTAATAATAATTGATTCTTCAGACTTTAAGTGTTAATCGTGATCACAGCGTACTCATGTAAACCACAAATCCACGGACGAAATTTTAGCGGAGTATAAAACAACTTCCATATTTTCCAGTACTCACATGATTGCCTTCAAAAACAAATGAAATCAGTTTAAAGGCATAATATACAATACATTTTATACATATCGTTTACAGTCACGAAGATATCTCTGATTGTATGCAAAATATATTCTACGACTTTCTAAATTACTTCAATTATTTTATATAAACGATTTTATGTAATGATTTTTTATTTGATGAATCTCCCTTTCTGCATATGAAACATTTTATAAGCATTCGATATCTCTCTTTTAAACAGTAATTTGTCCTTGAAAAGCTTTTACTTAATAATGGAAATAAATTATTCAAAAGGGAAAAATTTGAAACTATTTTTATATATAATGACATAAAATACCCCAAATAATACCTTTGTTATAGTTTATTATATTCAGGACATAACGGTGTTTTGAAGAGGCAGCTCTTTTCAAAAAAAAAAAAAAAAAAAAAAAAAAAAAGAAAATTGTAACATAACAAATATGATTTTTCCCAATTTACGTAAAATTTGGCAATTTCAAGCGTGCGTGGTGCATTCATAGTACCATAATATTTTATCTGAATAAAACCCATTATTACATCAATGAAAGTTCCTTTTATATTATTATCTTTATAAAGCAAATTAAGGAGAAATGAACTGGAGATCTCCTGTATATGAAAGATATGAATAGTTTATTTTAATAACGAAACTTTAATACAAATAAATATTAAGTTTTAGGAATCTAAGTAGAATGTGGTTATTTCAAGAGTGCATGGTACGTATATTCCTAGAATACAATACTTTTGTAAAATATAACTCAATATTACATCAATAAAAATTTCGACATTTATATTTTTATCATTTTAAAGCAAATTGAGTAGAAAGCAAATCGTGATCATTTGTACACGAAATATTATAGACAAACCAATTGTGACATTCATAAATATACATAATAATTTACTAAATTTCTTATTGGAATTAAGAACATATCATTTCAAAAGGCAGTTATTTTGAGGAAAAAAGAAAAAAAAAAAAAAAAAAAAGAAAACAGGCAATTATTTTAGAGAAAAAAAAATTCTAAAGCATACAAAGATAAATCATAACAATTTTTCATTAATGCAAATAGCAATTTAAATTGTAATTTTTAAAATACTATTCTAGAAAACATGGGACGAAGGGAAAAGTGGTAGGTAGCCAAAAAGTATCATTTCAAAAAACAGTTATTTTAGAGGGGGAAAAATAAATCTCAAGTATAAAAAGATATTAAAACCCGAATAAACTACTACGTCAGAAACGCCAAAAAAAAAAAAAAAAAAAAAAAAAAAAATTGAGATGCATACAGCTGTTTTGGTAGCCTTAAGCGTACCGTCTTCAGTGCAAAAATAATTTCTTTTGCACTGAAGACGGTACGCTTAAGGCTACCGAAACAGCTGTATGCATCTCAAATATTTTTCTTTACGTAGTAGTTTATTTGGGATTTAATATTCCAACGCCAAGTCTCCTGTTATTATAAAAAGATATATCATAACATATTTTCATTAAAGCAAATAGTAATTTAAATTGTAATTTTTAAATTACTATTCTAAAAAGAGAAGAGACGAAGGGGGAAATGTGGTTGGTGTCAAGAAGGAAACAGAGGTAGAGCGACAACGACATATAAACTATTTTATCTATAAATAAAAAATTCAAACGATATCATTCAATTGCGAATAATTTCTTTTTGCAATGTTTATATTTAAAAAACTTAGAAGCTATTTGATAACGGCTAATTTTATTTTAAAAACACTTTAACAGTTCATCAAAGGTTTCTTTAAAGGACGCACAGAAAAGTAATTATACCTAACATCAGGACAAAAAAAAAAAAAAAAAAAGAAATAAGTAAGAAAATACTTTGAGGCATCATTCAAAATAAATTTCAATAAAATAAGAAATATATTTACTTAATGTATCATTAGTATTATTGTTATTCATAATAATATTAATGTTACTATTCAAGATATATATATATATATGTGTGTGTGTGTGTGTATGTGTGTGTGTCTGTTATCAGCATATCTCAGGAACAAACTATAGCAAAAAGTCCAAACTTAATATTCTGTATATATGTCATATAGGGATGCTACACTAAACTTTTCGTTGAGATCAAGCAAATAATTCGAGAACTGGGGCATCTTAGAGAATTCAAATACATTATGCCTATGGAGAAATTTACACAGAGAAAAAAATATACTGCCTTCATCTAGACTGAGTAAGGGGTCATTTTCTAAATCCCTTAAATAGAGATATAGATTTCCGAGCTATGTGCATAAGTCACGCCAATAAACTGAATAGACGAAATGGTCGAGGATTTCTAGTCTACATATTTCTAGATGGGGAAATAATATTCTGAATATTTTGAATGTTTTGAATCTTTTGTATTGCGAGAAATTCTCGTTTGATTTTCTAGAATTGGGTAGTAAACCAAGATTATAGTTGCTGAAACCTGCCTCTTGTATTTACATTTATTTACAGAGATTTTTAAATATGTTTGCCCTCGAGAATATAGACAAACGCTCTAGAATTCTAATAGGGATTTCTAGAACTCGCTTTCAAGGGGGACTAGAATTTATAAGGATGAAATGGAAGTATTTTTTCTAGAGCCAAAATTTAGATGTCAGTTACAGAATTATTTCTCAGTGTATGGTAAGTGCAGCGTAACATCTATAGGTTGGCTTAAAAAAACGGAATGAACAAATTTATTATATGCATTAAAGCACGTTTTGTGTAGTTTGTGGTATGTAAATTAGTCATCATTCGTTTACAGGGCTACTCAAAATATTTAGCTATATTGAAAATTGCTAGAATTGTAATTCCTTTTTCTTAGATTTTTTCAATTAAGAATAAGTTTAAGTTCACGGAATTGTTGTAAGTGTATAATGAATATAAGAAATGTATAGGGCTACCTAAAATGAAGGTAAATGTTGTTTTCTATTGAATATAATTGATGGAGATGCTTTGGTACATTTTACTATGTTGACAAAAAAAATAAAAAAATAAGTCGACTCGAGGAGCAAAATTAATTATCATCATTATTATTATTTTTTTTAAGATTCAGTTTCAGAGAGTTAATGTATAGTTTGCTTTCTTAATCTAAGCATTTTTCAAAAAGTAGTTGGCATATATAAACTCATATAAAATCTTATCTCACATAGAGATACAATAAACTCACATATCATTGTTGAAAAACCACAAACTTTATAAAACTAGTATGTTGTGGCCACCACAAGACTTTCTTCTATTGTTTCCTATATACATATTCAATCAGTAACAATATTAAAAAAAAAAAAAAAAAAAAAAAAAAAATACGATTTTTTTTTTTTCTTTTTTTTTTTTTTTGTTAAAAGTAATACATATTCAACCAGTAACAATATTTAAAAAAAAAAAAAAAATAATAATAAAAAAAAAATACGATTTTTTTTCTAAGTTTTTTTTTGTTAAAAGTAAAAAAAATCGATAACTTTGTTTTAAATTATCACAGATTTATAGTTCAACCATTCGTTTTAAAGGTATTGATGAGACCTTTCGAAAGATACCCATCTTGAAAATTTACTCCCCTCGAGGGGGGACTTCCCCCCCAGGGGGGGTGGCGTGGCTCCTACACGTACAAAAAATTTTTCCCAGTTGACTATCTCTATTACAAATAATTATTGTAAATTTCATAATGATTACTAAAAAATAATTCTCTTTAAGCACATTTATACAAAATTTTGTCCTATATCACCATGTTAAAAATTTAGAAAAAGCGGGATGGCAACGCAACCTGTAAGACAATTTTTACCAAAAGTTGATAGGCACTAATTTATGTCAAGGTGCAACTACATACCAATTTGTATGAAATTCTGTGCAGTAGTTCCTGAGATACAGTTGCCACAAAATTTTGTCACACACACACACACACACACACAGACAGACAGACAGACAGACAGACAGACAGACAGACAGACATTTTCTAAAAATAGTCAAATCGTATTCTACAGCTCTCAAAACGTGTAAATCCATCAAAAACCCGAGGTCGAAAATTTTTACGAATCCAATACTTTCTCTATATTACATATAGAAGAAAGTAAAAATTTTACTTTACAATACGTATAAAATGGTACATTTAATTAAAATTACCAATTAAAATTACAACTTGTCAAGGCCTTTTGCCCTGACCAAAAGGGTATCATCAGGACAAAGCCATTTTTTTGTTACGACTAAAGCAACATTTGAATTATATATACAAAAAGATACATAGTACAGTTACAGTTATTATAGATGAAACAGTTAAGACAGATGAAAAAGTTGAAAACAGATGAACCATAGATGAAACAGTCTGAAAAACTGAATTTTGTCGAGTTTCGATTGGTTACTATGGAGACACTTGTTGTGAGACGGTTAAGTCTTTCTTGGACTCAAATCTAGTTGAGACTTTACTATGTCCCCACGGAGCAGCCCATATTCTGCAGCAGAGGGAACTCGCATTAATTTAGATCCCCAAAGGAAACACGGAGAAAACTTTCAAATACCGCAACGGTTGAGTCACTTTTATGGAGAATTGTACAGGAAAACTTGCAGAAACTGTAGAAGTTTTAGATCATTTTCATTAAGGAGAGGCAGAACTACCGTTTAGATGAAAAACCAGGGCAGATTAAAAAAACTTTCGCTGTTAACATTCATTGTGATCGACAAACAATTGAACACATACAACCCCATATACACAATAAATACAACCACATATCTAATGTAATTTCCTTTCAATTATTTACTTGTTTACGATCATTTTTTCATGACATAATGTGTATACAGAAGAAATAAACTAACAAACTGACTAACCTATGGACGGATACCACATCAGATTTGTAATTTTAAGATGCCTCATACATGAAAATGTTTAATAACGTTTGAAACAAAAATCGGAAAATTTCACGATATACTTATGTTTCCCATTCGTATGCCTATAGTTTGATAAAATTTAGTCACTTTATTTGGAATTGAAACTTCGCTGTAAAACTTTAGTTGTAAATTACACGGTTCATCGTAAAATTGACGGCAAATATACTGTAAGAATAGAATGGGATTGAAGGAATTTTCGCTTACCAGTTTCCGATTAATTAACACATTTCGAGATGTCCTCGACAACAAACGTCAGATTTGGCCGATTTTAGATAATGTCTGTCTGCCTATGTGTGGCAAAAAATTTGTATCAGCTCTAGTTTAAGAGCTAATGAACAGAATTTCATAAATATATTTCGTTTCAACTTTACACATAAATTGATATTTGTTTATTTTTTGTGTACATTTTCCATCAAGTAGCGTTGTTGTGCTGAGATTTCCTTCATTTAAGGGGACGTTATATCTCAGCTTCTATAACGGATAAATTCACAATGTGATATTACCATTATAAAAGAATAATGGTGACATAATTTAGGTGTATATCGGCTGACAGGCGACGTTATTATTACTCATCTTCTGCGATTCCCCATATAGCTAAATCTGAGCATCTATTGGTTAAAATGTCATTAAATTTTATATGTAAAATCTTCATTTAGAAAAACTATGTTGATTAAATTTCTGTGCATGTTAACTGGTAGGTGGAGCTGTTATATGGGATAATATAGTAGAAAGTATTTTGGTGGCTGCATCATACTAAATTTATATAAGGATTTTTAAAATCGGAGATAAACCATCACAATTTTGATTCCCTGAGGATTTGGTGGTTCCCAAAAATTGATGGTTCAAAAAATTAAAACATTGGAAGGTAAATAACATTAAAGCAAGAATGATGATAAGAGTAAAACAAATGAATATAAATATGGAAAGTTTTAAAGCAGCGGAAGGCGGCAGATATTACTACAATAATAAAGAAAACCAAATTCACAATAATATTTTTGAGCAACAATGAATAGAATCAATCAATCAATAATTAGTGCAACAGAAACCAATGTAACAATGGAAAGTGTAAATTAACGTAAGGTAAGTGACGTGACAGCAATAAATAAGCAAATTACACCTATTATAACAATGGAAAAAATGCAACAATGAATAAAACCAATCTATTGTTGAGTAGAGCAATAGAAACTAGAGCAAAGATATATATATATATATATATATATATATATGTATATATAAACAATGGAAGGAAAATGACGATAAAGCAACAATTATGATTTTAACAATAAAAACTAATGTGCAACAATGAAAAGATTGAAAGCAGTGGAAAGTGAATGACAACACCAACAGGGAAAAAAAAAAAAAAAAATATATTTACAATAATATTTGTGCGTAGCAATGAATAAAACCAACGAGATAAATAAAGTAGAGTGATAAATGGTAACCCTGGCATGGTCCAACATGAGTCATGTGACATGAACCCTCTATGCGTTTGATCCCATGGTAACAGCTTATTTTCGATAAATTTCTATGGCAACGGTTTGGAGATTGTTGTTGGCGAAAGTCATAACTGCCAATGTTTTTGTTTACTAATGTAGTTTAGTATTCTTTTGTTCTAAATCATTTTGGTTTTGATTTTACTTCTTTTTTATTTCGTGTGTAGTCGAAATTTAACCGACAAAATGCTTAATATTTGAAAAATTATTATTTGTTGTTAAATTTAGCTTTTTAAAAGTTTAACTTTTCTTTTATAAACACTTTTAAACTTCGCTGGGAAACGATGAAAAAAAAAAGCATTTTAGTATTTATTAAAATGTGAAATATGTCAAAAATTATTTTAAAAACAATTTATTTCGGTCATAGGACTGTCATGTTACCTAATAATAATGATAATTTGCAGAATTGAAATTTTAAATGCCAAAATAGCGATAAAGTGCCAAACATAGCAACCTACTGGCTCATGTCACGTGATTCATCTTGAACCACGGAAAACTAATCCTTCATCCTTCATCCATTGAATCATCACTCTAATTTATTTATCTCGTTGAGTAAAACCAACCAATCAATGATTAGAGCAATAGAAACGAACGTAATAATAAAAAATTTAAAACAGTGTAAAGCAAGTGAGATCTCAGCAATAATGGGAAAAATGAACTTATTGTAGCATCCGAAGAGATGCAAGAATGAATAAAACCAACTATGGTTAGAACAGAACAATAAAAATTATCATAACTATGAAAATATTTAAAACAGTGGAAAGGAAAACGCATCAACACAATAGCAGAACAATAGAAATTTCAATAACGATGAAAATAATAACAATAATAATAATATAATAAAAAACAAAACGCGCCAAAAGATTAATGATGATTTGAACGATAGTAACCATGAAGGTAGAAAGAGAGGATTGTACTACCATGATAGTAACGAATATAACAATGGAGATATTTAGAGCAGGGGAAGGCAAACAGCGCCAAAGCAACAAGTTCAGGATAAATAAACTTTTACAACAATATTTATCATAGCAATATATAAAACACACCAATCGATGATTAGAGAAATTTAAATGAAACAACCCCAAAAAAAAAAAAAAAAAAAAAAAAAAAATCATTGAAGAGCAAGTGATGTTATAGCAACAATGGGAGAAATAAAAATTAATTTTATAGTGGAAGGGGCGTAACGAATAAACTTTATTTAACAATGGAAGGAACGCAACAACGAATAAAATTATATAAACAATACAAACAAGTGCAATAATAGGAAACATTTTTAATAGCGGAAGGGAAATGATGACACAACAACAGTAGCACAAATAAAACATTTTACACTATTTATTCGTAATAATGAATAAAAATAACCAATCGATTATTAGAGAAATAGAAATTTTTATTTTACAGAATTATATTATTACTAGTGGATCTGCAGATCAGGAGCCTCAACGTCCTATTTGCATCACCCATTATTCAACAAATCATTTTTTTTTTATTCCTAATTATATAATATTATATATTTATTCAACTGATTTGCTACATAAACAGAACGGTTTCTGAGGGGGGCTGCCGCCCCACTCAACCCTCCGCTGTATCTCTATTCTATAACTATCTGTATGTATATATATATATATATATATTCCTAATAACTGATTGCTATGTATTAATTCCCTGCAATTCATAAATACTTGTACCGAATTTCATGCAAACTGATTACATAACATATCGGAATTATTTTGTGTAACCCTATAAATGAATTACCAATTCTATGCCCACACTTCTCCATTGAAAAGCATTCTTTTAAAATTTTAATAAAATTTCATTATATTTATCGAGGTGTGAGCATGTTAAAATACACTTTTAAGAAATGCCGACAATAGAGCGTAATAGTACGAAATTCTTTTATGTATCCCAGAAAAGGAGTCACAGTAATTACATACAGTAAAAAGAATACACCTATTTAATTAATTATAACTCATTAATATTTCAACCTGATTTGACATCACTTGGATGATACAGTACGTCCTCGGAATTCTTTTGTGGGGTCCCGTAAATAAATTATTTAGTCCATACATATCCTTTTATTAAGGTAAACATGCTTTTAAACATTCTTATATGTTAATTCCATTACGTTGAATGCAGCATAAACGCATTAAAGTGCGATTAAATAAAAATTTGTTCATAGTCTCTAATGTCACGAAATTCTTTTGTGTTTCTCCGTAAACGAACCATAAACATTGTATACACCAGTAAAATCTATTCAGCATTTTCTACGTTTTGATGAATAATTGTTCGAAACTTGACGTAATTTGGCTGATTATTTTACATTGTCAGAACACTTTTGTATGGTCCTGTAATTAGTAAGCCTAAGAGCACATATTTTCTGCAGAAAACACAAGTTTAAGCATGTCAGTAATGTACGCTAATTTTATTTTGTTGATAGCAAAGTAATAATGTCAAAATTCATTGAAACGAAATTCTCCTCATATGTTGTAAAGGTAAGAATTTTGATGTGTCGCTGTACACAATCTATAAAAAGTATAGACATAAAAAACTATATAGCTATTTCTATACAGAACATGAATGTGTGCCAATTTGCAAGTCAATCGGAGCATTTTTGTGGCCGCTATTGCGGTACATACAAATTCTGCCCATAAGCTGTAATGATAAGAAAAATATTGGTGTGTTCTGTACACGAAATACACACCCAAAACTATACAGCTGATTCCGCGGGGCACATGAACATGTGTACTAAATTACAAGTCACTAGCTTGATTTTTGCGTTGGCTATCGCGGTACATACAAATCCTTTTCATAGGCCATAATGATAAGAAAAACTTTGCGTATCCCTGTACACGAACTTACAAATGGTATACATACCTAAAACTATACAGCTGATTAAATTGTGCTCATGCATATATGTATCAAATTGCAAGTCAATAGCGTGATTTTTGCCGCCGCTATCGCGCGACGTACATACAAACTTACAGACACACAGACGGAACCCAAAATCCTCAACAGAGGTCCTCCACTGACGTTTCGGCAAAAATTCCAAGTCAATAGCTTGATTTTTGCAGTGGTTATCGCGGTACATACAAATTCTTCCCATGGGATGTAATGATAGGAAAAAATTTCGCGTGTCCCTGCACACGAACTACAAATGGAATACACACCTAAAACTATACAGCTTATTCCGTTGGGCTTATGATTATGTGCACCAAATTGCAAGTCAATAGCGCAATTTTTGCGGCGACTATCGCGGTACATACATATTCTTCCTATAGGCCGTAATGATAAGAAAAATTTTGGCGTGACCCTGTACACGAACTACAATTGGAATACACACCCAAAATTATACAGCTGATTCCGTGGGGCACATGAACATGTGTACCAAATTGCAAGTCAATAGCTTGATTTTTGCAGTGGTTATCGTGGTACATACAAATTCTTCCCATGGGGTGTAATGATAGGAAAAAATTTGGCGTGTCCCTGTACACGAACTACAAATGGAATACACACCTAAAACTATACAGCTTATTCCGTTGGGCTTATGATTATGTGCACCAAATTGCAAGTCAATAGCGCAATTTTTGCGGCGGCTATCGCGGTACATACATATTCTTCCTATAGGCCGTAATGATAAGAAAAATTTTGGCGTGACACGAACTACAATTGGAATACACACCCAAAATTATACAGCTGATTCCGTGGGGCACATGAACATGTGTACCAAATTACAAGTCAATAGCTTGATTTTTGCGGCCGCTATCGCGCGACAGACAAACACACAGACGGAACACAAAACCGTTTTGAGTTTCAACAGAGGGCCTCCACTGACGTTTCGGTAATTATTATTATTATTTTCCTTTTCCGAACACTATAGTGAGGAAAGTATTGTAATCATGTCAAAAATCCGAATTTAAAATTTTGATGTTTCTATACGTTTCGAGGTCCCCTGAGTCCGTATCCACTATTTTTACGATGATGTATGTATGTGTGTATGTATGTATGTGTGTGTATGTCTGTGAGTGAACACGCTAGCGTCTAAACGCTTTGTTCGAATAAGCTGAAAGTTGGTACGTATATTGTAAGTCACCATAGTATGAACCCTATAGATTTTGGTGAATCTAGCACTTATAGTTCTTTTTACAGGGACACCAGGAAAAGTTCTTTATCATTATGGGCTATGAGGCCAAATTTTTAAAAGTGCGATAGCGTCTAAACGCTTTATTAATCTGAGCAAAAAATTTGTACACATGTTATAGGTCACAGTTGCACCAACTGTGTAGAGTTTGGTGAATTTAGCACTTACAGTGTTTTACAGGGGCACAAAGAAATATTCTTTATCATTATGGCCTATGGGGCAAATTTTTAAAAGTGTGATAGCGTCTAAACGCCTTATTAATCTGAGCAAAAAATTTGTACATATGTTATAGGTCACAGCTTCACCAACTGTATAGATTTTGGTGAATTTAGCACTTACAGTTTTTTTACAGGGACACAAAGAAAAATTCTTTATCATTATGGCCTATGGGACCAAATTTTTAAAAAAGCGATAGCATCTAAACGCCTTATTCAATTGAGCTGAAAATTTATATGAATATTATAAATCACCGTTGCACTAAATATAAGCATTTTAGTGAATCTAGCATTTATAGGTTTTTACAGGGACACAACGAAATATTCTTTATCTTTATGATCTTTTGGGCTCAAAGTTCAGCAGCGTTAAATAAAACATCGTGTAATATATGGAGAAAAACACTCAAACACTCTATTATAGTTTTCTCTCTTTTGTTTGTTTAACAACTCCTCTTTCTTTACTTTATCTACAAAACTGTTAATTACTCAATGTTCGGAAAGTCGAGTGGAGTCACTCCAGATTTTTTTTTAATCATTCAGCCATAACCACTAACAAACAACATAATAAAACGTTTGTTCATTCTCTCATTTTTTAAATAAATATCTTCGTTTAACAGAATTAAAAGGATTTACATAATATTAAAAAAAAAAAAAAAATGAAAAAAAAAAAATAATAATAATAATGATAATGATAATAAGACTTTTGGATTTGGAAAAACTTGGTATTTTCGTGAATATTTCATGCAATTAAGCGCAAAAATCTATCTAATTCTTAATCTACTTATTTGTGTCCACATTTCATTTATAAAGATTATTAAGAATTAATTTCTACTTTCATTGTTTTTTAATTGTTTCATACACTGTAAAATTTTTTGTAAACTTATTGTACTGTTTAATCAAACACCGTTCAAAATTGGTATATATAGGTTTTGGGGGCCTACAAGTCGAATGAGGATATTTTCGTTATAATATTTAAGTTATAATTTAAAGTATTTTTTACGGAGGGGTTCTTCCCCTTTTCGAAATTTAAATTAATAAAAAAATTTAGTTAGTAAATATTAAAATATTATTACTCACACCGCCATAAAAGTACTTTACGAGTAAATTATAACTTTATAATGCAGCCAAAAAACTAACACAGATAACAAAGAATGCTGAAAGAGATTTATTAGAAAGATACATGCAGAGGTATTGCCAGATCTTCATTAAGCTAGACATTGAGTTCCCCGGACGCGTATCTCCGAAATGTTGGCGCATACAGGTCAACCTGGCGAATTTTTGTAGCTCGCGCCAAAACCCTCTCTGTCGCAAAGCAACCCTTCTTTTCACTTCATTCATGATTCGTTAAGGATTCGAGCAATCTTTTTTATTTTTTTCCCCCAAGAGAATAAACTATTAAAAATGTGTCAGTGGAGTTTTAGTATCGTAATTCTTAAATAATATATTTAATGCAAAAATTTATTAGAAATCCTCCACCCTTTAAATTTAATTTAGCAAGATTAATGAAGAAATAAAATTGTAATATTCTAATTTTAAAGCTTTTAAAATTGTTCTTGAAATACATTTATTTATTTATTTATTTATTTTACTTTCTCTTACCAACATATATGGTAGAGAAAGTATTGTTTTGGGGTCAAATTTTCGAAATTGAATTTTTGTTATATATACACGTTTTGAGGCTCCCTGAATCATAATTGTTAAAAATGTGTCAATGGAGTCTTTGTATCGTTATTTTTAGATAATATAATTTAATGCCAAAATTTATTAGAAATCCCTTTAAATTTATTTTATCAAGATTAATGAAGAAGTATATTTGTAATATTATGATTTTAAAGCTTTTAAAATTATCCTTGAAATACATTTATTTTATTTTATTTTATTCTGTTTTATTATTATTTTTATTATTATTATTATTTACTTTCTCTTCGTCAAATAAAATTGTTTCTAAACCTATTTTAAATTATTTGAAAAGTACATTAAACTTTACATTCTTACGCTATTGATCTTAAGCTTTAATGTGCATGAAATGCAGGGTGAAAAAGAAAGTCGTGTGAGTGACACACCAGATTATCATTATTACGCATCATTATTTAGTTTATTTTACCCATATATTGTAAGAAAAGTTTTATTTTTGATTCAGATTTTCGAAATTGAGTTTTTGCTACATTTGCTTAAATATCATGAAACAAAAAATTAGGTTTTTAGCGGTTGCCTGAATGTGTGTGTCTGTGTGTTTGTTATCACCATACCTCAAGAATAGATATTGGGACTCGGATGAAATATTAAGTAATTCGTGTGCAGTGACTAAGAAAAGAATTCAAATTCATTAAGGGGTTACATCCAGTTGTAATTTTCAAAAAATCGATTTTTCTTTTTTTTTTTACATATTTTGAATGTACATATATTTGATAATATTGTCTGAAAATTTCATATCGATCCGGCAATTAGTTTCGGAGAAATTTGCATATTTGTAAAGACGTCTCCTTATGGTGAAGGCCGCACCTTATGGTGACATAGAAGTAATGAAAAAAGAATGCATAGGTCATGTCCAAAAGCGAATGGGTAAACGACTAAGAGAATGTGTAAACAAAACTACAACAGAAACGACTGATAAAAATGGGAAGAAACGTCAGAAAAAGGTACTTGCTGGAAAGGGTAAACTGACTGGTAAAATGATCGATAAATTAACTGTCTATTATGGATTAGCAATAAGAAGACACTGTGATTCTGTTAAAAATATGTCTAATGCCATTTGGGCTTCTTATTATCATAATTGCTCCACTGACGACAATCCTCAACATGGTAAATGCCCGACTGGAGAAGACTCATGGTGTTCTTGGCAGAAAGCACGAGCCTTGGACACATTATCAAGCTACAAACATGATTATCAACCCTTACCGCCTGATGTTGCTGAAGCTATACTTACAATTTACGTAGACCTGAGTAATGAAAAATTATTAGAAAGATGCGTTGGTGGTTTCACGCAAAATAATAATGAAAGTTATAATCAGCTGATATGGAAAATAACTCCAAAAATAATCCCATGTGGCTCTATGATCGTTGAAATTGCTGCTTATCTTGCTGCCGGCATGTTCAATGAAGGAAAAACATTTCTTCTATACTTCATGAACGCAATGGGACTATCGCTTGGGCCTAATGCCCATGCCTATGTAGAAAAAGGGGACGCAGAGCGCATCTTGATCTCTGACGCACGAGCGCAAGGGAGCACGCGCGAGGGAGAATGTCACGTAGACAACAACAGTTGGCTGTACTAGAAGCAAATGATGAAGCAGAGGGTTCCTCTTATGGTCCTGAAATAGATGACTCGATGTAAGTAGGAAATTTTTTTTTATAACTTAGTTTAAATGGTTCCCAAAACTTTAAACGCGTTTATCTCGAAACGGTATTTTCAAAGTCGGTGAGCAAAATTTCTCCGAAACGGCTGGACCGATTGACTTGAAATTTTGACACGATTTTCTTAGATATTTTTGTCAGGTAATGATCGTAGGAATAAGGTTTCTGATAATAATTTCGATTTTTTCAGCCACTTTCAAGTGTAAATTTTCATGAAAAAAACGATTTTTTTGGGGGGGAAGCCGCCATTTTGTCAAAAATCAAAATTTTGACTATTCCTACGATCATTACCTGTATTCATCTATCCTAAAAATAAATCTTTTGGTTTTTTTCATTTCAGATAATTTGGATCAGAGATATCTTGCTCACCGCCAGACACCTTTTTGTGGAAGTCCTCTAGGAGATCTAGTACAGGAACAGCGGAACCCAATATTTTTGTAAACTCATCACGGATTCTTAACATACATTAAATTTGCTATATGTATATGTATTGTATATATTTCTTTAATAAAAGGCCTCTTCACAAAAAAACACGTTTTTTCGTGCATACAACTGGATGTAACCCCTTAAGTCTATGTGTGAATTTTCTGGTAAATACAATTTAATATTTTTGGATGAAACAAAAAAAAAAAAAAAAAAAAAAAAATTGAACATTTATTTTATGTGCATGAAAGAATGTTTCGTATACAATGTAGAATGTATATCCTTTATTAGAAGTTTACACAGAACCCCACAAAAGAATTCAGATATATTCATACAATGGAATTGCTGAAAGGTCATTTCATGTCGTGCTATGTGTTTTAAATTCTGTGCTAAATTAGTACACTATATTGTGTTTGTAAAATATATAGTAAATATACAGGTCTACCCCAAATTAAATAAAAGCATTTCTTTTTATAAATAAAAATCAATGTAATAAATGCAATTAAAGTTTAATTAATTTAAAATTATTCTCTTATTCTAATTTACTTTATCTTATCCGTAAAAGGTCGCGAAAGTATTGTTTTCGGATCACGTTTTCGAAATTGAATTTTTGTTACATTTATATGTTTTGAGGTTTCCTGAATCCAAAAATTATGTTTTTAGTGGTTGGTTTATGTGACTTGTCTGTGTGTATTACAGATATTGAGTTTGTAAAATGGATGCATCAGTTTTTAAATATCACTTATGTCATTGATAAGGACAATATTGCTTTGGAACAATGTAAGTTGTAAACTTCACATGTTATTCAAAATTTACGTTTTCTTTTTAACATGGCAAAATAGAGCAAAATTTCGTTTAAACGTCCATTATGCCAATATTTTGTCGTAAACATGTCAGACTAATATTTTAAAATATATTTTTTAATACACTTCATTAAATATGAACATTTTAATTTGAAACTTTAGTAATTAAATATTGTGTTTCCTTCATTTGACAAATTAGGCCAATACTTCCCACGAACTTGCAATATGGGGATCAGTTGTGTTGGAAATTAATGTACGAAAACAATCCTAATAAAATTAGTCATTTAATTACGATAAATCAAATTTATCGAATCGGATAGAGGGTAGCCTATGAGGAGCGGCATTTCAGTCTGCGACTGTGTTGAGTGTTCTATCATACTCATTCCTTTTAATATGAATACATTTCGCTCTCAATAGAAATTAGTAACAATAAATATAGGATGAAAATGGTTATGCGCATCATTATTACTTTGATTTGTATAACATATTAAGTTAGATTGTTTATGATTACTGAAAAACAAATAGAATAGCATTAATAAAATGTTTAACGTTTTATTTTATAACTTTGTATGTTGGGGTTGGGGGGGTGGGTAAAGAATGAGAAATGGACATGTCCGAGGAGGAAATTATACTTAGAAAATTTTATGAATTTCAACCATAAAATTTAACACGAAATATCTATTTTATTATGATTAAGATGCTCTTTAAAAATACATAATAGATAAATATAAGGTGATAATTTATGAAAATTCAAGCACTGCATCGTAAGAGAGATATTTTATAAAGTCATACATTTTAAAAATTTAAATACAAAATGACAATAAAAATAGTTGAAATGTAAAATGGCGTACTACTGATTTGGACTTATGAACATTTTTCATGCCTTTTACTAAGAATTTGTAATTTGTTTGAACAATTTTTACAAACTTTTTGGCCTTATACATGAAATCGGATCTCAATGCTAATACATTACCATTATTATTATCTACTTCTCTATTCGGATAACTATTTCTCAATTTCAAGATATGTTTCGTTTTGCGATTTAAATCCTACATTAATAATCAGAAGAAAAAAAATTAATAACAAAAAAAGAAAGAAAGAAAAACGCCGGATGTTTATTTATACAGGTTAAGCGGCGTGAAGTTTCTCTTTGCACTTCCAGATTTGGCGAAAATCGCGTTCTCTGGCGAAAAATTGTGAATTTGTTCTGCGTGCGCCAACAGTTCGGAGATACGCTCCCCGGACTCAATAGCGTCGGCGAAATTTGCTATCAAAAGTTTTTTTGGCTGCTTAAGAAAGGTAAGAGTTTTTGCTGGGCGGGGTGACTTTTACAATAGTAATGCTTTTTATGAGATAATAATATTTTTGGATTATGAAAAATTTGGTATTTTCGACAATATTCCATGCAATTAAGCGCAAAAATTAATCTACAAAAATTAAATTCTTAATATTTTTACATAGCCTCCTAATCTAGATGCCTCTCGCGTGGCTCGGAAATTTGGCAACAGTTGAAGCGGTAGATAGTGCCACCTGGTACAGATTGCACGATTTTTTTACTCAACAGCCACCAAATTTTTTTAAAAGTGGGATATGATATACATAAAACGCGAATAGAATCGAAGAAACGTCGATTATGTATATCATATATCACTTTTTTAAATTATTAGTGACAGTTGAATAAAAAAGTCGCGCAATCTGCACCAGGTGGCGCTATCTACCGTTTCAACTATTGCTAAGTTTAAGAGCCACGCGACAGGCATCTAGTTTAGGAGGCAATGCTACATATTTAAGTCCACATTTAATTTATAAAAATTATTAAGAAATAAGTTCTACTTTCATTGTTTTTTAATTTTTTCATACATTTTAAAATTTTCTGTAAATTTATTGTTCTGTTTAATCAAACACTCTGGTGAGATTTCATTTTTGTTCTTTAGCTTAGCATAATAATAGGATAAAATTATAATAAAAGTATTCAATACATACTTATATTACAAGATGCTACCGCAAATAATAGTATGTTGGGGAAAATTGAAACTGCGAAAAAGGTTATACTCGATGGAAGGAAGTTGACTAATGTAATGCTGATTTGGATTATGCGAATGTTTTCAGGAAAACAACATTATATTTGGTTACTTATTTATTTAATTCGGTACACATTTCACCAATCAAAACAAGTTTTAAAATATTTAAAAATCATTACGTCTCGTAGTAAAATTATATTTTAATCACATTAAAACTGAGACAGATAATACATATTAAAAATATACATTTTAAAATATTAAAAACACAAAAACATAAATTTAAACGTTTCGAGCCTATTACAGGTTCCTCATCAGTATAAACATCAAGTGCAAATGATGAGATGAACAACAGACTTTATGTGAGTACAACGTATTCATCAGGAACTGCGCATGCCTCATTAAGTGGAGAAAAATGTTGATTTGTGTACCAGCCCTCCAGGAAAATTCTTGAGTGATAATTTAAACAATTAGATACGATTATTTTAGTATTGTTAAAATCAGGTAAATGGTCAGCTTCTATGGCATGTTGTACTATTTTTGAATGTATATCACGGTTTTTGAAATTTGTTTTATGTTCCTTAATTCGAGTATGAAGAGAACGGCCAGTTTGACCAATATAAACTGAACTACAAGATTTACAAGGGATATTATAAACAACACCAGTACGGGAAAAAGGGGGGATAACAGTTTTAAAATTTGAAAGGAAATTACGAATTAGAAATTGAGGTTTATAGGAAACAGATAAATTAACAGTGCGTAAAACTTTGGCAATAGATTCAGAAATATTTTTATAGTATGGAATAGTAACAAACGAATTAGGTGAATTAGATGAATTAGTTTTATGATTATCCTTATTAAAATCATACTCTTTTAAAAGAAAGGCTTAAAAGAAAATTAAAAGAGTATGATTTTAATAAGGATAATCATAAAACTAATTCATCTAATTCACCTAATTCGTTTGTTACTATTCCATACTATAAAAATATTTCTGAATCTATTGCCAAAGTTTTACGCACTGTTAATTTATCTGTTTCCTATAAACCTCAATTTCTAATTCGTAATTTCCTTTCAAATTTTAAAACTGTTATCCCCCCTTTTTCCCGTACTGATGTTGTTTATAATATCCCTTGTAAATCTTGTAGTTCAGTTTATATTGGTCAAACTGGCCGTTCTCTTCATACTCGAATTAAGGAACATAAAACAAATTTCAAAAACCGTGATATACATTCAAAAATAGTACAACATGCCATAGAAACTGACCATTTACCTGATTTTAACAATACTAAAATAATCGTATCTAATTGTTTAAAATATCACTCAAGAATTTTCCTGGAGGGCTGGTACACCAATCAACATTTTTCTCCACTTAATGAGGCATGCGCAGTTCCTGATGAATACGTTGTACTCACATAAAGTCTGTTGTTCATCTCATCATTTGCACTTGATGTTTTTACTGATGAGGAGCCTGTAATAGGCTCGAAACGTTTAAATTTATGTTTTTGTGTTTTTAATATTTTAAAATGTATATTTTTAATATGTATTATCTGTCTCAGTTTTAATGTGATTAAAATATAAAAAACATGTTTGATAATCTGAATTTTTGTGTTACTATTGAATGCAAATACAGTCGGTAACCAAAGTGTCCGAACACTAGCGAAAATTCCTATGTAAAAAATGTACATTTCGTACGTTTTTGTTAAACAAATCCTTGTCGAATCTTGTTCTTAGTCAGTGTAATAACATGATTCGATAAGGACTTATTTAACAAAACAGTATTAAGGCACTTTTTTTACATAGGGATTTTTGCTAGTGTTCGGACTCTTTTGTTACCGACTGTACTGTACATTACTTACCAATAAGTATTTGGAGACTTTCGAATTTAGACGTTTTGTGAAATATCTAGAAAAATTCTTTAGAAATCATCATGAGACTTTGGAACTATAAAGAACATGTTGCACTTGATATATTTCAGCAAAAAAAATTTTCCCGAAGAGAAAAGGGGACCAGTAAAAAAGTAAAGAAAATTCACAATTCTTTGCATCACCCTGTAAAACGTAATGCATAAAATACATTTTGGCTGTAGCATGTGATTATGCGTATTCTTCAAATTATTTGTATAGATTTGTATGAGGCTATCTCATATATTCATGGAGATATAATTGTTTCTTTAAAAAAAATGCCACTTTTTACTTTCTCTTACCCATAAGTTAGAGAAAGTATTGTTTTTGGGTAAAATTATCGAAAGTGAGTTTTGTTATATTTACATGTTTTGAGGTCCCCTGAATCCAAATATCATGTTTTTAGCAAATGGTCTGTGTGTCTATCTGTTATCAGCATATCTTAAGAACAAATGGTAGCAGAATGTCCAAACTTGGTATTCTAAATGTGTATGATATAGGGATGCTACACTAAGCTTTTTGTTGAGATGAAGCAAATGGTTCTTGTACAGAGACACTCAAGAGAATTCAAATACATTATGTCTATGGGGGAAATTGCAGGTAAGTAGAGTTTAACATAAATAGACTGCACTAAACTAAATGAAATGAATGTATATTTTTTATATGTGTAAAAACATGTTTCATGTAAAATGTGGTAGGGAAATCATTCACTGTTTATCTACAGGGCAACACAAAAGAACAAGATTATAGTGCGACAATAGCTGAAATTTGATGAAAGTGTATTTTAGCTTGTGCCATTTATTTTTACAATAGGATTATATTTAGGTGCACCTTGTGGTCTGTTCATAATCTTCAAAAGATGTACAGGGCAGCAAATATTTAAGCGATAACATTCTTTTTTATTGTTAGTGAAAGTGCTTTGCTAAAATATTTTATCATGTTCAGGAAAGTTGCTCAGGAATTGAAACTAATTCCTTATAGACATATGGTAAATAATGTACGTTACCAAGCTAAATATTCATTGCTTGTTTTTGTATATTTACACGTTTTGAGGTTTCTTGATTTCTGAAGTCAAGTTTTTTAACGTTTTATCCTTGTCTGTGTCCCTTAGAGTAACTTAAAAACTAATAATTTCATTAGATCCAAAAGTTGTACTTTCAAGTTAATATAAGTTTGTTGCTGGAAAAATGTAATCAAGACTCAAAAGTTTCAAGGAATGATGCGTGAAAGTTGTCTGAAAGTTGCCTGAATAATTAAGTGAATTTTTAATTTTTTATAACAGATTTAAATTCTATATAAATGTAGGTGCAGTAATGAAACGGGAAGTTGAGGGTGGTGGTAGCCCCCGTCACGCAGAACTAGTTATCATATAAAACTCTTCCGAAGCCTAATTTGAATTGTTTTAACATAGGTTTACATATCAGTTCCCGTTATCTTACCTATTAATCTCCAACTTATTTTTATAGTATTAAATTTCAGGGTAAGAGAAAGTCGTCTGAGTGACACACCAGATTATTTATTTACAACACGAATAGTATTAGGCCGAATGCAAAGCCACATTTAGGAAATTTGACATACTACATTAGACACAGCACACTGCAAGCAGGATACAAAAATTTTACACATCTTACGAATTATAAGCATTTTTACTAAATAATTTTTAACTATGCGTGCACAGTTTTTATAAAAAAATCATTTGAATAATTTACTAGCCAAAAGTATTGAGCTATACTTTTATGAAAACCCCGAACATATATCGTGTAAATTCAAGTAGTTACGAGTTACAGAATGAACAGAATTTTCAGTTCCTTTCAAAATAAAAGTAAGATGATGGGGGTGGGGGGCTTTATCAATATTTATTTATAATCAGCGAATATTTTATTACCATTAGGCATTGATTGAATAAAAATAAAGATGTAAGTTAAACCCTTATAGTTCAGTTTTTATTTTGAGAGGAACTAAAATTCTGTTAGTTCTATAACTCATGGCTGTTTGAATGCACACGATATTTGTTTGGGTATTTTATATAAGTAGCTGAATACTTTTGGCTATTAAATTATGCAATTGAATTTTTTTATAAAGCTTGCGCATGCGTAGTTAAAAATTATTTAGGAAAAGTACTCATATTTCGTAAGACATTTAGCATTTTTGCATTCTGACTACAGTATGCTGTGGCTAATGTAGTATGCTAGGTCTCCTAAAAATGGCTTTGTACTGGGTCTAATACACTACGGATAAATTTTCGAAATCGAGATTTTCTTATATTTATACGTTTTAAGGTGCACTGAATTCGAAAATCATGTTTTTAGCGGTTGATCTCTGTGTGTGTCTCTGTGTGTCGGTCTGTATGTCTGTGTCTGTTAGCACCGTATCTCAAGAACAAATAGTAGCAGGAAGAGCAAACTCGATATTCTATAACTATACCTATCATGTACAAATGCTACTCTAAACTTCTCGTTGAGATGAAGCAAAGGGTTGGTGTACAGGGCCATCCAAGAGAATTCAAGTACATTACGTCTATAAGCGAAATTTCTGGTAATTACAGTGTATCAAATATAGGCTGTCCTAAACAATATGGAATGAACATAATTTTTTTACATGCTAAAAAGCGTGTTTTGTATAGATTGTTATGGAATCCATTTATCATTTCTTTACAGGGCTACTGAAAGTATTTATCGACATTGGACTATACCTGGAAATTGCTAGAAGTGCATTTCATTGTATGTTATCTGCATTTCATAAATTTAAGTACACAATGTGATGTGTATATAGTTTATAGACAATATAAAGGGCTATCCAAAATTAAGCTAAATTTTTTTTTCTGTTGAATGTAATTAATGGAAAAACTTTGCTACGTTTTAATATGCCGACGAGCGCTGCTCAGGAAGGAAAATTAATTTCCCATGCGCATACTGTAAACAAAGTAGTTTTTAATTTTAATTTCCCACTCTTGTTTTTTGTATAATATCACTTTTTGAGGTTTTCTGAATACGAAAGTCAAACTTTTTACGGTTGATCTGTATCAGTTATCATCATAACTTAAAAACAAATAATTGCAGGAAATTCAAATTTGGAATTTTGAAATTGATATGTGTTTGCCACCTGAAAAGTTGATCAAGATTGGTAAGTTTCATATCGAATTAATAACAGCTTTGAATTTTATTTTTTTTAAATATTTGTGAGCACTGTAACTGAACGGGTGGATGAGAGGGGTAGTAGTCCTCTCCCCCCCCCTCTTACTTATACATAATAATATGTCAAATAAAGCTGTTTGTTAACATATTTTAGATTATTTTTAAACTAGATGAAATTCTGTTTTTTTACCTTATTGGTTTAACTACTTACTGTGCAAACCATCTTCATAGCATTGAATTGTAGAGTAAAAGAAAATTGTGTGAGTGACACACTATATTATTTAGTTTGTTATGTTAAAGGATTTGCGTGATATTAACATCAAGATTATTTAAACCTAAAATTATTACATAATTTTCATTCTATAGTATATTTTGGGCAGGAGAAGATTTATGAGTAATCCATAACTATGATATGACGAGGCGTCTACATTTTAAACACATAGAATTTAATGGATGACAATCACAGTTGAAATATACATATTACACAAACGACTACATATTGAAGACTGATCTGTTTTTAGCATTAATACAAGTAAAGGGGAATTAACAGATCATTGATTGGACAATACAGTTTACAGGTACATGTACATTTACGTGACGTCACTTAGCAAAAGTCCAATAGATTGAATCAGGAATACAATGGCGAAATACACCACAACTCTCCTCCCCTTAATTCCGCATACCATACCTGATGGGAGGTTTTCTTACTCTAGTTGATCTTCTTACACCCTGTTCAGAAAAAGACAAATTAGTATTTTTAAGGTTTGAATGTTCAGATTTTAGTTCTTTATTATTTACAGTACTGTTGATATTTTTATCACAGTCAATTTCTCCAGGCTTTGTAGATACAGATCTACTGTCGGTTGGCACTGGATCTGGTGTAATGGCAGAATCGGTTGGCACTCGATCTGGTGTAATGGCAGGATCGGTTGGCACTGGATCTGGTGTAATGGCAGGATAGGTTGGCACTGGATCTGGTGTAATGGCAGGCCTCCTAGCAGACTTAGATTCTCCATTGCTTTGCAGGTGTGGACCTCCTAAACTAGATGCCTGTCGCGTGGCTCGGAAGCTTGGCGACAGTTGAAGCGGTAGACAGCGCCACCGGGAACAGATTGCGTGATTTTTTTTATAAAACAGCCACCAAAAATTGTTAAAAGTGGGATATAATATACATAAAAGGCGAATAGAATCGAAGAAACGTCGATTATGTATAGCATATATCACTTCTTAAAATTATTGGTGACAGTTGAATAAAAGAGTCACGCAATCTGTACGAGGTGGCGCTGTCTACCGCTTCGACTGTTACCAAGTTTATGAGCCACGCGACAGTCATCTAGTTAAGGAGGCTATGCTTAATCATATCATCTATAATTCAATGTTATGAGTTCAAAGTATCATTCAAATTGTGTTCTCATTTCCTTCCCCCTTTGGTGATACAGAATTCTAGAATTTTTCCCATTAATGTGTTCAGCAATACCAACCTTGATTTCTAATTTGTGGGATTTCTGGAAGGAGAGGGGTTTACCGATGCTTGGAAACCATACAACATTTTCCATAACCATTGGCTCCGCACTGAGATTTATTACAGAAAATGTTAAGCAATCTTATCTATGAAGGATCAGAATTGTGATGACATGTCTCTGGATTACCTTAGCGGTCAGACAGTTGCCAATTGCTCATTGCGTAGCTCTTGTGAGGCGCAAAACCCACTCAACGTAACTGAACCGAATACGTAAATACAATATATCGAAAATCAGGCTTCATGTATATTTCTTTCTCGAGCATAATCTCTGTACTGTAAACACGTATCGCACCCTGGCAAGAATAGTAATGAAACTCAAAAATGCTGTATTTGAGAAAAATCAACTTACAGTAACGGTAAGGCATTAATTACAAAAGACTGCCATACCTACCTCTCAGGTGAATAAATAGTGAAATAGAGATGGAACGCTTTTCGTTGCACGTTGAGACACTTCACACTCATTTTTCAGTTACATAAACTTAGAATGACCAATTTATGACTTGTGTCTAACGGGAATTTACACTTGTCTTAACAATGAGAAGAAAAATAAAGTAGCAATTAATTTTAGGTTATTTAATACTTACGGAAACGATAATATAATGAAGTTTGTTGTATTATATTGTTTTTGCTTTCTTCAGGGGCAGTCACAATGACACCAGGCCATGCCCGAAGCTCACGTCTTTTCGGGTTTTTGTCGTGGATTGTCGATGGCTGTCTACTTTCAGTTCATAATGTTATTTTAATTTGTTGAATTCTTTTTACAATGTTGATTGCATTGATCGAATTACGTTCAACATCTAAATTACAATACATTACACTGTATTATAAAAACTTTTTCGGTCCAACTGCCTTATACGACTTCTTTACTTTTATAAATATAATAGAAAAATACAAAATAGAAAATTAAAAGAAATAATAATAATAATAATGACAGTAATAATAAAGAAAAATACTAAAAATTTTTATCTGTAATATTGCATTTTTATAGTTATTCTTAGCATGACTATTACCTTTAACATAAAACATGTTTTTTTTTTTTTTTTTTAGTACGACAGGAATTTTTCTTTCAATCTGCTATTTGTGTCGTTACCAATTTATAGTGTTCCACTTCGAAAAGGCCTGTCAATATCTAATTTTATCATTTAAATTCTTACTCTATTTTAAAATATTTTGTGAAATCCGTAAAAACTTTTATATATATATATTTTTTTTTCCCTTGCCGTCGCTTAAAAACTTTTATCAAGAAAAAATATTTTAAAACTTTTATCAAGACTAAAAACTTTTATCAAGAAACGCGGTAGCGTTTCGCTCTGCCAAGCTAAAAAAACACCCGCCAAGCTAAAATAAAAGTAGGAAAGTCAATGATGAACGCTACAAGTTATTATGACGACACAGTATCTCGGACCTTTCGACTACCTATATCTCAGCTCCCTGATCCCCAAGACCTATGATTTTTTGCACAGACTTTAAGCATACCCCTAAGAAAAAACATACAAATTTGCATGTCGCTCCAAATTAAGGGGCCTGAGTTATATAACTTTGAAAACCCGAAATTTGCCGGTTAGATTCTTCTTCTTCTTGTAATTGTTAGCACAAAGAATGTTGACGGCGATTGAGCCTAGTGTTCTGCAGCTAATGAGCTGAAAATTTGCATGGACGTTCCTTCTGCCCTGTACTAGTGCCTTTTGCAATCAAAAGTTTTTTTGGTCAATATACGGGGTAGTTATTTTCAATTTTGTGATATTTAATGAATGAATTAGTCAAGAGATGGCGCTCTTGTTTAATGAATTTAATTTTGTCATTTAATAAGGCATTAAATAGTAATAAATTCTGTTTTTATTTTTCTTTATTTCTTTAATTTTTTACAAAAATGGATTGAAATAAATTAAAAGTCACTTTTTTCTTAAAATTTTTACAAGAAACATGTTTATTAATAAAAAAAACTTAATTGATAAATTTGGATTTCGTAATAAATAAATGCTTAAAGGGCGCGCTAAACAGACTTTTAACAAAAGTAATGTGGCTGATTAAATAAAAGAGCGATTCGTTAACTTTATAAAATTACGGATGATGAAAGAATACATGTAATTAAATTCCGATCATATATTATATACGAGAAATATTATCACGGAAAAATTCAAATTTGACATTTTTGTGTTTCTATGAGTTTTGAGGTCTTCTGAATTCATTTTTCTTTTTTTATAATAAAGAGGTATGCATGTATGTGTATCAGTGAATACGATCGCGTCTAAACGCTGCATTTGATATGTATGCTGGAGGTGACTCACAACTAATGATTTTAATGATGTAGAACTCAGTTTTTTTTTCCCACCACGTTTTTATTAACTTCGATTCTTGTTCGTTTATTTGTTTTTCCAGTACAAGTCTTTTACTCGATTTTTAACTAGCTTCCCGACTAGCTAGACATTTGAAACTTTCAGGATAGCTCAGAACACGGTGACAATACATTTTTTAACACTTTTAGTCATTTGTTTCAGGTCCCTACTGCCTTTGGCAGCGTTTATATGATTCGACAGAAAATTTAACTAATTTCCCGACTAGCTAGACATTTGAAACTTTCAGAATAGTTCAGAACACGGTGAAAATGCATTTTTTAAATACTTTTAGCCAACTGTTTCGGGTTCCTGCTGCCATCGGCAGCGTTACCAGCACAAAGCTTACAATCGACTTTTAACTAATTTCCCGACTAGCTAGGCATTTGAAACTTTCAGGATAGCTCAGAACACGGTGACAATACATTTTTACAAATTTGAAAATCATTTGAGGACAAATGTTCTCGAATTTACAAATTTGTCCTCAAATTAAAGCACAATTTAACTCTGTCCTCAAATAGCCTTTCAATTTGAGGACGCTGCGATGATTTGTCCTCAAATTGGGTTTAAAAAATTTGGTCGCCTTAGTTAAACCCAGTATTAACTTGAGTTTCACCAGCAGGGATGGAACACGGGCGCAGAATTCATACCGGAATGTGTTTAAGAAATTTCTCTACCTATAATATCGTCGATTTAACAGGTAGAAAATTTTCTTACATTGATAGTGGTATGAATTCTGCGCCCGTGTTCCATCCCTGCACCAGAAAACGCAGCTTAAATAACAGCTGACAAACGATACACTTAAATCACAGTACAAACGATACCATAGTCATAACATACAGAAATAAAATACAATTCAATGGTAGAGACTTAGTCAAACAAAACTTTCTATTCCGTAAAGTCTTAGAAAGAAACTCACCTCAGTGGTCGGAACGGGACTCTTTTTATAGCCTGCCTCCTATCCTGAATTTTACAGTAACTTCCGTAATCATCGAGTTACAGCTTGGACAATGGGTCTATCGATAATAAAGGTTTTTTTTACCAATGTCGTCAAAATAGTTGTCAAGGTGCGATAAAGTCGCCAAATTCATCGCCAAGTCCATTACATGCCCTGATAAAGAGTGTTTTTAACGGAGAAGGATCTTTTTTAACGCGGAAACAATCTAGAAATGCGAAAAATTGACATTTTATAATGTGACTAAACCTCTTAGAAAGAAATCACATAAAAATAACTAGTACTATTGAGAAATCTTTAACACTATATTTACATCTATGCATAACACGCACGATTTTTATTGATCTACTACACAAATATATTCATTATGCATACGTATTATTATTATAAAAGCACATAAATAACCTGCAAAAAGAAGTGATTATCTCATAAAAAGCAATACTATTGTAAAAGTCACCCCGCTCAGTCAAAACTCTTACCTTTCTTGTGCATACGTATTATATTTATAAAAGCATATACATAACCTGCAAAAAGAAGTGATATCTCATAAAAACAATACTGTTGTAAATGTCACCCCGCCCAGCAAAAACTCTTACCTTTCTTAAGCAGACAAAAAATGGATTGATACTCGTATCAAATTTCGCCGCCGCTATTGAATCTCGGTTACTCAGTGCCTAGCTTAATGAAGATCTGCCAATAACACTGCATGTATCTTTCTAATAAATTCTAATCTCTTTCAACGTTCTTTGTTATCTGTGTTAGATTTTCGCTGCATTATAAAGTTATAATTTAAAGTATATTTACGGTGGGGTGCGTAATAAAATTTTAATCTTCGCTAACTAAATTTTTTATTAATTAAAACTTCTACATAGTGGACGCACCCCGCCGTAAAAATACTTTAAATTATAACTTTATAATGCAGCGAAAAAACTAACACTGATAACAAAGAATGTTGAAAGAGATTAGGATTTATTAGAAAGATACATGCTGTGTTATTGGCAGATCTTCATTAAGCTAGGCACTGAGTACCCGGGATTCAATAGCGGCGGCGAAATTTGATATCAATCCTTTTTTTGGCGACTTAAGAAAGGTAAGACTTTTTGCTGGACGGGGTGACTTTTACGATAGTATTGTTTTTTTTTATGAGATATATATATATATTTTTCCCCTTCCCGTCGGTGAGGATCAAACTCACAACCTTCGGGTTCGTAGTTGTGTACACTGACCACAGAGCCAACCGGTCTCGGCTGAATATTTCTTGATAATTTAGACTAGTGTTTTCAGATATTTTTAGATTAAAACTGTGAAATTTATTTAAAATGTGTGTTATTTTCCGATTTATAAGATGAGTACATTGATATTAATTATGTTTTTGAGAAATTAATGGATTAATATTTTTTAATCTGTGAAGAATTTTGTGTATAATTTAAGTATCGAATAATTGGTTTATAGTTCTTTTAGTATTCTGTTTTGTTCTATAGAAATTGAAACTGTTAATTATTAATAATAAATAGGAAATTGTTATTAAAATTATTTTACTAATTGAAATATTTAGTAAATAAGTATTAAGCAACTAGGGAAAGATGCTATGCAATTAATGCATTCAAATTTTATTGATTTATTTGGAATTAAAAATCAATACATTATTTGAATATGTATTTAAGAATTGTACTGAGCGCCATCTATTATTATTATTATTATTAATGTTATTAATATTATTATTATTTGAAACCGTGTTAAACTACAAATATAAGTAGTCCCGTCGTACTAAATTAAATTCTGTCATAGACGGATTTATTTATTTATTTTGTGGGGGGGGGGGGGGGGGCGGGGGGCTACATCTGTTCATAAAAATAAATCATCAAAATATTAAAAAAAGGTTACAGATCGTAAATATTGCAAGAAAACATTTTACAGACTGTTACGAAAAACTACTCTTACAATGAAACAAAATCTGAAATTAAAATACTTTGTATTATCCTAAGAATATGGAGAAAAATTCAATATTGTGACATATCTTTGAAAAAATTATGCAAGCATGCAGAAAATTAATTAATAGTTTAGGAATTCTCTTTTCATCGCATAAATCTGATGTAAATACAAAAATTTAAATAAGACGACCCGGGAATACATTGTTGAAATCAATAAGTGTTCCGCAACCAGAGCCAGCCGGATATATACCTTTAAAAAATGGATGACTAATACTGTACAGGCTGTTCGCACATTTTTTAGACGGTTTTATTTCGCAGTAAGAAAAAATCGTTTGCATGGAGAATTTTATTTTCACAACAGTTATATTTTTGGAAGTTTTATTTATCTTCTGATATTTAGAATTTTTGTTTAGATGCAAAAATGCGCTTTTAAAATGGCAGTGGATGGAAGGATAGTTTTTTGTGAAATCTTTATGAAAAGCATTTATCAGGAAAAAATTGGAAAAATGTTGCAACAACAGATGAATCTTGGGTCTATTTAAGTGGTTGCAATAAAAAGGGGTCAATTTATTATCACAAATGTGGAGAAAAAAAAAATTGCTACATGGCTCAAAGCATCAAAAGAGAGTTTTTCTTAAGGATTTATGATTGCCACTGGTTTTTTCATACAAGCGCAAGATAAAAGCAAAAAAATGTGACAAAAATGTCAAAATCAACTCTAAATACTCTCAAGAACATATTTTAATTCTAATTTTTAAAAATGAAAATCCAGATCTTTATCCACAATGCTATCAATCCGTTGAAATGTATCAAGACAAAACAAGCAGCCACACATCGCAATCCGCAATTGCTTTTCTAGAAAAAAAATGGAACAAAAAACGGGAATTAAAATCATACCCTTCACTGACATTCCTGCTAAATCTTCTGATGTATCACTGTTGGATTTTTGTGTTTTTCGACTCTTAAAATCAACATTATCCAAACACCAACCTACAACGCTTTGTGGACTCTGGAAAGCCGTTCAAGAGGAGTAGAAAAATATACCTCTTCCGATATTATAAAAAGCATTATTATCATAGAAATTATGATGTAGAATGTTAGTTAAGAACAAGGGCTATCAAACTGAACAAATAAAACACGAAACATGAGAGAAATTGCTTCAGTACACTCCATCAAAATCGTCTAAAAAATGTGCGAACAGCCTCTGTATATGCCGAATTATATAGGCTTTCGTCAGGTTTATCTGACTGCATTTTTAAGTACATTTATTTAAACTTACCCTACATATATTAAAATAAGCAAATTATTCTTAAGTTCCAGAGCATATTCGAATTTCAAAAACTTATGTATTTATAAAAACATTTTTTTTTTTATACAAAAACAGTTCGAGAATGTAACAAAAATAGACTGGGGTTCAAAATTAGAGGAACAAACTGTTTTCAGTTTTCTTCTTTTACAGATAATTTTTATACAGATAAACCTTTGAAAATAAATTTTGAATGGAAGTTTCGTTATCACACCATGAATCGAATTTTATGAAACTTTAGCATAATTATCAATTTTTAAACTAAAAATTATTCAATTCTACTCAAAAGTAAGCTAAAACAGAAAAAAAATGAAAAATTTCAACAGTTTTAGAAAAGAAAATTTAATAAAATTTGTGTTAAGGGATGCATTACAGATAGCTGAAGACGCACATGCTTTCAAATATTAAACTAAAAATTCTAATTTTCTTTTCTGCGTTCCCTTTAATTTTACATTTATTGACTTTTTGAAAAAATATAATCAATAATTTGTACACTATGAGCATCACCCTATTTATAATTATGTCGATAAATAATTTTTTAATAAAGTTCTTATCCAGTTTTCATGTATATTTTTTAAAATTCCATTGACATGCGAAAAGAAAAGAAGAAACAGATAAGTGAATACAGGCAGGGTTGCCAAATTTGGCCTTTTTTTAATTCAACAATCACTAATAATTTTTATTTGTAACGTTTGACTAATTACTTCGAAGATTGATAGTGTATTATGTATATCAAATGTCACTTCTCAAAATTATTAGTGACTATTCAATAAAAAAAAGGCCAAATTTGGCAACCCTGAATACAGGTAGAAAAACCGGCTTCAGTCTGACACATGAATGCACATGCATTTTAGCTTATCTCTAATGCATCTTCTTATGATAATTTTTCATTAAGTTTTCTTTTCTAAAATTGTTCATATTTTTCATTTTTTCAAAACGTTACTTTTGAGAAAAATTGTATAATTATTCATTTAAAAATTATTACTTAAGCTAGAATTATATAAAATGAGAAAGGACGTGCCCTCAAAACACTGTCTTCATTTGTTAAAAAGATACGTACAAAAGAAGAAAACGAAAAACCAGCTTATGAATTTAAGATTGAACACCCATGTATTTCTGTAATATAGGCTGAGACACGGATGATCCTGATTTTGTAGATATTTGAACAGATTTAATAAAGTAGTAAGAACTTTCTAATTTTACATTCGACATTCTACTGTAAATGAGCAAAAGCTATTTTTCCCCAATAAATTTTTTATCATATATAATCCAAAATATGTAAAATATACTTATATCTTCTAAGTATAAAAAGAATCTTGATCTTAGTTCTAAAACAACACTCAGGATGATTAGCACATTTTTTTTTTTTTTTTTTTTTTTTTTTTTTTTTTATTGATACACATTGTCAAAAAAAAAAAAATATACAATAAAGAAATTTTAATAATAAGCAATTAGGAAAAGCGTTAAAAAACGAGAACATTAAATTTTTGCTTAACTTTGTGAGTGGTTAACATATTGTACGTCTCGTTCAGCATCATTAGAATGAGTGCTTTCAAGAAGGCATTAGAATGAGTGCTTTCAAGAAGGCATTAGAATGAGTGCTTTCAAGAAGGCATTGAATCAGTCGATGTTGCGTTACAGTTCGGATTGTGATATAGTGCGAAAATAGTCAAATATGGCAGATTTTTGAATATTAAGTCAGAATGAGAAGAATGAGTAAATGTAGAGTTCTGCATCGGGTCAGGTAACCCGATTTTACCCAAACCTGACAAATATTTTTCTCTTGCGGGTCGGGTTGGCTGATCATTTTCTTCCTGCGGGTCAGTTTCGGGTCGAGTTTGTTGAATTTTTTTTCTTGCTGGTGGAGTTCGGGTTCGGTCGGGTTTAGTTTTCAGCGAGTCGGGTCGACTTGAGAACATCATTCAATTTTTTTTTTTTTACAATTATAAGCATAAATTTGTAGACATTAATAAGTGATTTAAACATGCTGTATATACGAAATATGTGTCGAAGCTTCGTATTCGTATCCGTATGGTATTCTCCAGAAAAAAATGATCCGTGTTCGTATCTGGATCCGTATAAGGAAGAAAAAATATCCGTACTTGTTTGAGTTTCTTCAAAGAATCTAATACGTACCCTTTTGTAGAAATTGTATGAAAATTAGTAAGTATTATGAATCTTTTTTATCCGTTGTTAATATATAAATAAAAGAAATGCAGTGTAACCTCCGTTTTACGTTCTGAAAAGTGAAAAAATTCTTTAATTTCCATTTTTTTTTTTTTTTTTTTTTTAAAGAAACATTTATTTTCCACGAACTTCAATCCTCGATTTTATGTGGACGAAATTATGCTTTTTCCTCCATTTATACTTGTAAATACAGCAAATATAGAGAAATATTTGTTGTGGTTTAATTATAAAAAAAAAAAAAAAAAAAAAAAAAAGAAAAGAAAAGAAAAGAAAGAAAGAAAGAAATGTAAAATAAGCATATTTAGGAAACGGATTCCATTAAAAACAGATAACGTTCTTTATCATCTTCTCTCGAACAAATAAACAATGCACCGGAATTGCAACTAGAAGAAGCTAACTTGCTGATCGTGTGAATTAAAGGTGATCGTGGGAAAGCAGATATTTAATCGCGAATCATACATATGTGCTGCTACCCAAATTATTGTAGTAAAGTAAATATTCAGATCGAACGAAAGCAATAAATGAAGATACATATTTTGTTTTTCTTCCTTTCTTTCTGAAGCCCAGTCAGTAGAGCGTCGGGCTCGTAATTGGAAGATTGCGGGTTCAGTACTCGAGCCGGCCAAAGACCGTCGTGTACACTAATGGTGGCAGGTGTACGTAAAATCTGTCGTGGTCTCAATGTTCTTCATGTTCCCATAAAAAATTATACCTGTGGGGGGTCACCGAAACTGGAGAGCCATTTCTTCCGTGGAGGATCAAAATTGTGATGTCATATCTCCGGACCACCTCTAGGATGAGTGCCAGACCGTCTCTAATTGCCCATTGCACAGCATTGTGCGACGTAAAACAACCAATCACCTTTCTTTCTTTTCTTTTCATTTCTTTTTAGAATATAAGCATTAATCATAAACAATAAACTACAAACGTTTTTAACTTGAAACATAATTTTGAACTTTTGAAATTCAAAACTCACATAAATGGTTAAAAGTTATTATTAATCTGTTTTTCAGAATTTTAAATTTTTAACTTAATACAATTAGTATAATAACTATAATTATAAAAAAATATTTATATATTTATATATTTATTATTTTATAATTATAAAAAAAAAAAAAAAACATGATTTTTAGATGAATTAGTAATATTCAATCAGTTTTCGGGTTTCCGGTCGGGTTCGAGTAAAATAAGTCGGGTTTCGGGTAGAAAGAAAGTGGGTTCGGTCGGGTGCGTGCCACAAAAAAATCTCTATTGCGGGTTCGGGTCGGTTTTCAGGTTGATGAAAATTTTTAGTTCCCCATCATACTATAGGTATGGAGAACTTAGGTAATCGTGAAAAATTTCGACCTCGGTTTTTTGACTTTTTTATATGTTTTCAGGTGTGAGGAATCCAAAAATGACAAAATTTGTATGGAATCTGTCTGTAGGGTGTCTGTTAGTGTGTCAGTCCGTTAGTGTGTCAGTCCGTTAGTGTGTTAGTCCGTTAGTTTGTTAGTCTGTTAACACGATATCTCACGAACAAATGATCGCAGAGAGGTCAGATGAGTTTTAAAATATTACTTTCGATACTGGCAAGAACTCTATTCATTTACAACATTCGAATTAAAAAACTTCGTAAGTTATTAGAAATTTACGATTTTCTTAACATGGGAGAATAGGACAAAATTTCTGTTAAACGTGCATTAAATGGAAACTTTTTACATTAAAAATGTCGGACCAGTTTTAAAATATCAGTTTTGATGCCGGAATGAACATCAGTAACTATAAATATGCTATTTTGAAAATTTCGCAAGTTATTGGAAATTTACGAATTTCTTAACATGGCAGTATAGGGCAAAATTTCACATAAACTTCAATTTTTAGAGATATTTTCATCGTAAAGATGTCAGACTACTTTTGAAATATTATTTAGAACACTGGCATGAATATTAATGACTATGAATTTTCCAATATAAAAATTTCGTAAGTTATTGGAAACTTGCGAATTTCTTAACATGGCAGAATAGAGCAAAATTTCACATAAACGTCAATCTTGAGGGATATTCTCATCGTAAAGATGTCAAACCACTTTTTAAATATTATTTTGGATACTGGTATGAATATCGTAGACTATGATTTTTCCAATTTAAAAAATTAGTAAGTTATTTGGAAATTACGATTCACTTAAAATGACAGAATAAGGCAAAATTGAGCATAAACTTCCATTTTGAGGATCATAAACACATTAGACAACTTCAAAATTACATTTATGATATTTGTTTGAACATGATTGAATACAAATATTCTAATAGGAAAATTTCGTAAATTATTCGTAATTTACGATTTTATCAACATAGCGAAATTGTAAATTATTGCAAAGGATTATTGCAAAGGATTATTGCATTGGAAACAGTAGCATGAAAACTAAACAACAGAACTGACCCTGATAAAATAAATTAATAGATTAGAATAAGATAAATATATCGAAGTGAACGGTGGATAGCCTATTAGGCGGGGATTTCATTCTGTCACTGTATCAAGCTTTGGTCAAATTCATTTCTTTTAACATGATTATAATATGTTTCCCACTAGAAATTTATGAGAACATAAATATGATGGGGAACTGAGTCCACCTATGCCAACTAGTTTTGTCGGGTTTCGGGTTCATTTAAAACGCGTCTGTCGGTTTCGGGTCGGTTAAAACCCGACCAGTGCAGGACTCTAAGTAAATGAGTGCATTTATTATTTGTAAGTATAAGTATTTCCAACACCTATTAACAGACGTGTGCAAGAAATACTCCGAGATTGCACTGATATTAAACATGCTAACTGCACTGCTAATACAGATTGGGACTACACTGATCGAATGAGCGATGAAATATTTTGCTATCACAATTTTTTCTTAAAATTTTTTCACATTCATTTATAAATTATAATTAGAGACTTTTTAATGATCAAACAGCATTTTAAAAAATACTAAACCATAGTGAAAAAAATGCTAAATACGCAGATTGAAAAATACACATTTCTTTCTTTCTTTTTTCTTTTTCTTTTTCTTTTATTCTTATAATTTGTGAAAATACATCAAGTGAAATATTTTGTTTCCACAAAAGCAAAAGTAATCTTTTTTAATCGCAAAAGGGAAAATTTTTGCCTAAGACTAATAACAATTTCAAATGAATAATTTCATAATAAAATACTTTAGTAAATCTTAATTACAAGTGATAATTAAAAAAATTTTTCTTTTAATTAGTTCTTCAGGAAACAATTTATAAATTATAAAATCATTATTAAACGAACATATTTTTATTTATTTTTTTTTTTTTGTAATAATTTGAGAATAAGGAAACTATAAAATATTTTACAAAATGCTAAGTAGACAGATTTCTTTTAATGTATTCTTATTTTTCTTTTCTTATTTTTCTTCAGAAAATTCACTCTCTTTTTACGACTTAAAAATATTTCACAAAGAAGAACCAAAAAAGATACAGTGCAGCCCGTCAATAAGAATATAAACGCAGGAGCAAGATCTACAAGTGTTAATTTCCTTTTACTTGTGTTTTGTTCAAACCTACTTTTCTCCAAATAAAATCTTTGCTTTAATTTGTATTCCTTCACTTCCTTTAAAAGAAGTCCTGCAGCCATAACTTTATGCATGAACTTATCAACAAGATTTTTACAACAAAAGTCCTTTCGTATCATCATTGCAACCGGAGTGTCAAGAAACTGATCTTCAGAGACGAAAAATCTATCGAAATTAAGACCATCAAGCTCGTCAGCTGTTGCCATATAAGCAAAATTTTGTTTGCTTCTTCCATAAAATATAAACTCTGCTATGTCCTTTTTATCTATGTTATTATCCTCAATATCTTTCGCGATTATTCTCAATTCTTTTCGATTACTCTTTTTGTACACTGTGTAAGTAGCAAATTTATGCAAAGATACGCAGTGGTATTCTCCATTTGATACAGCAGTGGCTAATTGTGACAGGTCTTTGATTCTGTTTATAGGAGGGAGCGCAAGAAATGATAAAAACACAGAATCAAAAGCCAGGCAAAGGAACATCGCTCCCACAACCCAAGAGTAATTAAGCAAATTTTCTGACAATGATGAAACCCTTAAAATCGCAGTTTGCCTTAAAAATACGGCGAAAACATGTAGACAAATTTTATCAAGTGGATGTTTCCTTTTTAAAATGTAATGCACAAACGACATCAAAAACAAAACTAGGGCAATTGCTATCCAAAGTGATGACGAAAATATTTTTAAAATGCCGAAAATCTGTGGTTTGTATACTGGTTTTGATGTCATGAATGAATGCTGAAAATACTTTATGGGGTATGTAAAATCCACAAATTGATATTCTCTCACAGGAAACCAACGTACAAAAATATCCATTTCCGATTGATTTAATAATCTACAAGCACCTATCAAACTGCCATTTTTGAGCAGGTCACATTTATCCTCAGCAAAACAAAAGGAAGCCCTGGCGAACTCTTTTGAAAAATTTATAAGATAATCTGCCAGGATAATTGCTAATTGAGCACTTGGATTTCTTCTTCGATAATGAGCTACGAGTTCTCCAGAAGAATGTACGCAGGGTGAATTTATTGGAGAAGGTAATCCAATATTTAAAATTTGCTTGTCTTCCGTATTCGTCATTTTCCCCCTCTTTTATTTATTTATTAATTTTTATTATTAATATTATTTTGTTAATACATTTGTAAGAAGAAAATATAAACAATTTTTAATACAGTATTTTCAATTACAGTTACTAAAAGTTGCGATAATTTATAATTAAAGCTTGATTCTTTTGCGATTGATTTGTCTAAATTAAAAACCTTGCTAAGGAATCTAACTTTTCAGTAGGAACTTTTTCAGTTTGTCTAACTTTTCAGTAACTTTTCAGACGAAAAATTGGGAAAATTTATACGTCCATTTATATTTTTCAAAATCTGGCTCTACACTTTCTTTACAATAATAATAATGATTTTGATGAAGAAATACAGTATATTTTGTATAATTTCATAAAAATAATCATATCTTAATAGCATCTAGTTTTTGATTCATGAATTTCATTAAAGTGAGAGCGGTAAATTATATATGTACTTTCTTTTCTGTGGTTGAATGCTAATAATAGAGTAAAAACGTCGAAAAGAAAAAAGGAGAAGGAAATGTATTAATTATTATTAATTTGTAAGATTACTTATCAAAGACATAAAATCTATCGTATTTTTTATTCTGTTTATAAGCCAATTCACGTAAAAGTACTTTAGTTAAAATTTTCTTGTTATCGTTTTATGCTTTTGTTATAATTAAGTTTTGTCCACATTTCAGACACTAGTAAGATTTATAGGATAACCTGAATTTAAGACTAATAAAGTGATATTTTAAGAAAGGTTATTGAATAACTGGAATATTGAATAAATTTTTAATAATAATTGATTCTTCAGTAATTAAGTGTTAATCGCAATCACAGCGTACTTATCAAAGCCACAAATCCACGGATCAAATTTTAGCAGAGTATAAAACAACTGCTTTATTTTCCAGTACTCACATGATTTCCTTCAAAAACAAATGAAGTTAGTTTAAAGGCATATTATACAATACATTTTATACATATCGTTTACAGTTACGAAGATATCTCTGACTGTATGCAAAATATATTCAACAATTTTCTAAATTACTTCTATTATTTTATATAAACGATTTCATGTAATGATTTTTTATTTGATGAATCTCCCTTTTAGCATATGAAAAGTTTTATAAGCATTCGATATCCCTCTTTTAAACAGTAATTTGTCCTTGAAAAGCTTTTTCTTAATAATGGAAATAAATTATTCAGAAGGAAATATTTGAAAATATTTTTATATATAATGACATAAAATACTCCCAATAATACCTTTGTTATAGTTTATTATATTCAAGAAAAAACGGTGTTCTGAAATGGCAGCTCCTTTCAACAAAAAAAACTATTTTTAAAATTAAGAATATTGTAACATAACAAATATGATTTTTCTTAAATTATGTAAAATTTGGTAATTTCAAGCGTACATGGTACATTCATAGTACGAAAATATTTTATCTGAATAAAACCCATTATTACTTCAATGAAAGTTTAAAAGTTTCGACATTTATATTTTTATCATTTTAAAACAAATTGAGTAGAAAGCAAATCGTGATCCTTTGTACACGAAATATTATAGACAAACCAATTGTGACATTCATAAATATAAATAATAATTTACTAAATTTCTTATTGGAATTAAGAACACATCATTTCAAAAGACAGTTATTTTGAGGGAAAAAAAAAAAAAAAAAAAGAAAACAGGCAATTATTTTAGAGAAAAAAAAATTCTAAAGCATACAAAGATAAATCATAACAATTTTTCATTAATGCAAGTAGCAATTTAAATTGTAATTTTTAAAATACTATTCTAGAAAACATGGGACGAAGGGAAAAGTGGTAGGTAGCCAAAAAGTATCATTTCAAAAAACAGTTATTTTAGAGGGGGAAAAATAAATCTCAAGTATAAAAAGATATTAAAATCCGAATAAACTACTACGTCAGAAACGCCAAAGAAAAATATTTGAGATGCATACAGCTGTTTCGGCGTAAGCGTACCATCTTCAGTGCAAAAAGAATTTCTTTTGCGCTGAAGACGGTACGCTTAAGGCTACCGAAGCAGCTGTATGCATCTCAAATATTTTTCTTTACGTAGTAATTTATTTGGGTTTTAATATTCCAACGCCAAGTCTCCTGTTATTATAAAAAGGTATATCATAACAAATTTTCATTAAAGCAAATAGTAATTTAAATTGTAATTTTTAAATTACTATTCTAAAAAGAGGAGAGACGAAGGGGGAAATGAGGTTGGTGTGAAGAAGGAAACAGAGGTAGAGCGACAACGACATATAAACTATTTTATCTATAAATAAAAAATTCAAACGATATCATTCAATTGCGAATAATTTCTTTTTTCAATGTTTATATTTAAAAAACTTAGAAGCTATTTGATAACGGCTAATTTTATTTTAAAAACACTTTAACAGTTCATCAAAGGTTTCTTTGAAGGACGCACAGAAAAGTAATTATACCTAACATCAGGACAAAAAAAAAAAAAAAAAAAAAAGTAAAGAAATAAGTAAGAAAATACTTTGAGGCATCATTCAAAATAAATTTCAATAAAATAAGAAATATATTTACTTAATGTATCATTAGTATTATTGTTATTCATAATAATATTAATGTTACTATTCAAGATATATATATATATATATATGTGTGTGTGTGTGTGTATGTGTGTGTGTCTGTTATCAGCATATCTCAGGAACAAACTATAGCAAAAAATCCAAACTTAATATTCTGTATGTATATGATATAGGGATGCTACACTAAACTTTTCGTTGAGATCAAGCAAATAATTCGTGTACTGGGGCATCTTAGAGAATTCAAATACATTATGCCTATGGAGAAATTTACACAGAGAAAAAAATATACTGCCTTCATCTAGACTGAGTAAGTGGTCATTTTCTAAATCCCTTAAATAGAGATATAGATTTCCGAGCTATGTGCATAAGTCACGCCAATAAACTGAATAGACGAAATGGTCGAGGATTTCTAGTCTACATATTTCTAGATGGGGAAATAATATTCTGAATATTTTGAATGTTTTGAATCTTTTGTATTGCGAGAAATTCTCGTTTGATTTTCTAGAATTGGGTAGTAAACCAAGATTATAGTTGCTGTTGATTCATGGGAAGCGGTAAAGGCGACAGCCGATCAGAAGTAGACAGTCATGTGACCAGAAAGAGAAACAAAAACTCATTCTTTTTCTTTTTTTATTATTGATTCTGGTTTTCTCTCTGAACTATTCGAAAAACTGAAGTAACTTTATTCTTGAATTGACATTCTAATATTCAGGCTGCATTCGTACAGCCAAGTAATCCATTAATTGTTATATTATTAAAACAATAAGTATTCTTCTGTTTATTCTTTATAATTCATTCAAGGCATAAAAAAAATGCCTTTATACGTATTCTGAATGTTTAAACCTGTGCTAAAGTTTGTGAAAGATTCTGTTTTTATTCATAAAATTCTGAAAGAAAATCTCTGATTAAAAATCAACTATAGTAAGCAATCGGATTTCATCTTTATTGACTTGTATGGCCTAAAATGTTTTTTTCAAGCGACTACAGGAAATGCAGGAGAGAGGTGAGTTAGCTTTTCTTAATATTATGCATGCTGAAATTTAGGTTCGTTTTAGTAAAATGTTTTTGATGCAGGTCAATTCTTTATGCATGAGTCTAGTTATAATTAATCAACATGTTTTTGGTCCGTCCTAGAGCCATGAGTCTATCGATGATTTATATAGATATATATAAAAAAAAAAAACTATATATATTTAATATGTATTTGATATTCTTATTCTTATTCGTAATCATTTATTCTTAAAATGATTTATTTTTGTTCTTGAATGTTTGTTCTGTAATTCGAAGGCCTATAGTTATGTGTATTTAAACTTATATATTCTAAAATGCCGAAATTATCTAAGCAAGTTTTAGTATTTGAAAATTTATGTAAGGAAATCGATAGTTTTAGAGATAGAGTAAAGGGGTGTAGTAAAGATGAACAATCTAAGGTTAAATTATTAAAAACCAAAGTTCAATCGTATGATCATGAAATCGCGGAAATATTTAAAAATTTATCCGCTAAAGAGAATGAGGATTATATGGATATGTATTTGAGATATAAAGGAGTGGTTTTTGATTTACTGGTGGAGTTAGAGGACAAAACAGAAGTAAACACGTGCGATTCAGATACTCACGCGGAAAATAAAGATGAGAAAAATGGAAAATCGTCTCTTATTAAATTACCTAAATTTGATCTTCCAAAATTTTTTGGTGAAACCGAAAATTGGATTTCTTTTAAAGAAATTTTTAATTCGACAATTCTACAAAATAATCAATTATCCAAAATTGAAAAACTGCAATATTTACATTCTTCAGTGCGCGGAAACGCAGCTAAATTAATTCGAGGATTCGCTCTAAAAGAGGAAAATGTAGATCAATGTTGGGAAATATTAAATGAAAGATATGAAAATAAAAGACAATTAGCATTGAGTCAAATTAACAAAATATTTTCTATGAAAATTGTAAAGGCAAACAATACTAAAACTTTACTTGAGTTATCAGATACTTGTAACGAAGCCGTCAGAAACTTAAAAACTTTGGGTTTAGATTTTAATGCGTTAAGCGACTTAATTATAATAAAATTCAGGATGGGGAAATTGGATGAATCGTTAAAACAGAGATGGGAGTTAATGTTGGACAGTGATAAATTGCCTGATCTTGATCTTTTTAGGAAATTCGTTGAGCGCGAAGCGCGCGGTGTTGAAGAGATAAAATGTAAACAAGACGTAAAATTCACTAATTCGAAAAATATACATAATGTACTGAGTACAATTGTGAAAAGGGAAAATACGTGCATTCTTTGTAATGAGCATCATGCGCTATTTAAATGTCCGATATTTAATTCAAAACCGGTTAATGAAAGATGGAAATTCGTCGAATTAAATAAATTATGTCAAAATTGTTTACGCCAAAATCATAGGCTGGAGAATTGTAGGATAGACATTAATTGTAAAAATTGTGCAGAAAAACATCATACATTGCTACATGTTTATAGTAGAAATATAAATTCTGAAAGGGCGAATCATGTATCGCCAGACATTTCAGTTTCTAATAGTGCTCAGTTTTATTCTAGTAATGTTTTGTTATCTACAGCACTAATTATGGTTAAATCGAATAAAGGAAAAATTATGCATTGTAAAGCTTTGATAGATAATGCTAGTCAAAATTCATTAATTACTAAGGAATGTGCTAAGCGACTAAATTTGCCCTTACGGAGCACGTCGCATAGTATAATAGGGATTAATTGCGTTTTAGCAGAAACTGCTCTCAACGAAACAGAATTTAAATTCACTCCGCATTTTTCGTCGGAGTCATTTTCAGTCAGCGCTTTTATAGTTGATAGGGTTACCTCACCTCTCCCTAATTTCCAACTACCGCAACATGATTGGCCACACATAAAGGGATTACAACTAGCGGATCCCAATTATGACGTTAGTGGTCCAATCGATATTCTTCTTGGGGCAGAAATAGTCGCCTCAATCTGCAATGGCAGTCCAATTCAAGGGCCAGCAGGAACTCCTACAGCATTCCCCACAAAGCTGGGTTACCTCCTTTCAGGACGAATAAACAGTTTTCAATGTACAAATATCAGTTTAACGTGTCATATGACTATTGATGATGATATCAACAACACTTTAAAACAATTTTTTGATACAGAATCAATTCCAAATGTAGAATCAAAAAAGATAGAAAATGATCCTGTGGAAAATATTTATGTGACCACAACTAAAAGAAATAGTCAGGGAAGATATGTCGTTCATCTACCGTTTAAGCCAGATAAGGCACTAGGTGACAGTAAGTCAGGTGCTATTTCAAGATTTCTTTCCATTGAAAATAAAATTAAAAAGAACCCACAATTAAAGAGGGAGTATTCGAATTTCATGAACGAATATATAAATTTAGGTCATATGACAAAATTAAATCCAGCTGAAATTAATGAAACGCCACATTATTATTTACCGCATCATGCGGTGGTAAATGAAAACTCTGAAACAACAAAATTACGTGTAGTATTTGACGCCTCGTTTAAAACAACAAATAACAAATCTTTAAATGACATTTTATATATTGGTCCTAAACTACAGTCAAATATTTTTGACAATTTAGTAAAATTTCGAGCCAACCCTGTAGCGTTCAGTGCAGACATAGCTAAAATGTATCGGCAAATCTTAATTGAAAGGAAACATAGAATCTACCAAAGAATTGTTTGGAGAGAATCTCCCAATGACCAATTATCCTTTTACGAATTGAATACTGTCACCTACGGAACAGCTTGTGCACCCTATTTAGCGTTACGCACCCTTAAGCAATTATGTGAGGATGAGGGACAAAATTTTCCATTGGCAACAGAAATTGCCAAGGAAAATTTTTACATCGATGACTTATTGTCAGGGGCACAATCCCTTCAATTCGCGAAAGATAGAATAATGGAGCTGCAGGCTCTAATGCAAGCTGGAGGGTTTAAACTTAGGAAATGGGCTTGTAGCCATCCAGAAGCGCTCTCTGATATTCCAGAGGAAGATAAGGCTAATTCGGTCATTCATTTTTTTGAGGATAAAGAAAAAATAAATCAAAGAGTACTAGGAATGTTCTGGGATTTAAGTGAAGATACTCTTCAAGTTAGAACCTTAGCTGATCAACAAATTAATACGAAAAGACAGTTGCTCTCCGTAATTGCGCAAATTTATGATCCCCTCGGAATTATTTCGCCATCTACAATAACCTTAAAACTAATTCTACAAAAATTGTGGAAGTTGCAATCAACGTGGGATGAGCCTATACCTCCAGATATTTTGCAAGAATAGAAAACTTTTTATAATGAAATTAATGAGTTTAAATCTATGTCCATTCCACGCTATGTAGGTTCAAATACTAAAGATTGTACAGTTGAACTGCATGGCTTTTGTGATGCCTCTCCGAGGGCGTATGCGGCAGTCGCATATTTAAAGATCATAACAAACACGATTCAGGTATATCTAATTGCTGCTAAAACTAGAGTCGCACCCATAAAAGCACTCACTTTACCGAAATTAGAATTGTGTGGGGCTGTACTCGTAGCTGAGTTAATTTGCAATATTCAAAAATCCCTTAAATTTACTCATTCGACATACTGGTATACTGACTCTTCTATTGTATTAAACTGGATAAATAACCCTTCAAACAAAGGAAATAGTTTCGTGGCCCATAGAGCTACCAAAATCAGAGCTCTTACTCAATTAGAATTTTGGAGACATATCCCAGGAAAAGAAAACCCGGCCGATTGTGCCACACGCGGATTGTCCCCGGCTAAGTTGAAAGCTAGAACTGAGTGGTGGGAAGGGCCAAAATGGCTCCATAGTTTTGAGCTACCACCAATGTGCACATTACATTCAGTTTCCGTTCAGAAACAAACTCATCAACATTCGACAGATTCAAGTTCTAAGCCTACACTTTCTAATAACACTTTCATATCACATATTACGAAATACTCTAACTATCTAAAACTTTTAAGAATTCTAGCTTATGTTTTGAGATTTATCAATAAAATTAAAACCAAATCAAAGGAAAGTGGTCCTTTAAAGGCCATAGAGCTAAATCAAGCGGAAATGTGGCTTGTAAAAATTATTCAAAATGCAGAATTTAGTGATGAAATTGCCTTACTAAGGAAAGGCAAACTTTTAAAACCTTCACACCATCTATTCTGTCTTGATCCTTTTCTGGATGAAGCAGGCATTCTTCGTGTTGGAGGACGCCTGCGGAACCACCCATCCTTACGATTTCAAGAAAAACACCCCATATTACTTCCCAAAGCAAATCACGTTACTTCCTTGATAATAACATATTATCATAACTTAAGCTCCCATGCTGGTCCCAATTTAGTACTTTCACTCCTTAGAAACAAATTTTGGATTCCCCACGGACGCTCCACCGTAAAATCAGTATTAAGACAGTGTATACTCTGTTTTCGACTGTCAGCTAAGCCAATAATTCCAAAGATGGGGGATCTACCCTCAGAAAGAATCACACCCATTCGGCCCTTTTCGAAGGTTGGTGTCGATTTCGCGGGACCAGTAATGACAAAATGTCAACATAAACGAAAAGCGACAACCTTTAAATCATATATTGCCCTTTTCATCTGTATGGCGACAAAGGCAGTGCATCTTGAATGTGTTTCAAATCTTTCTACAGAAGCCTTTCTCGCAGCCTTGAAACGCTTCATAGGTAGGCGTGGATACCCCTCTGACATATTTTCGGACAATGGCAGAAATTTTGTCGGAGCCCATTCTTACCTAAAACAGCTATTTTCTTTATTCAAAGAAGAAAAATTACAAAATTTTGCTTCCCAACACCAAATAACCTGGCACTTTATTCCCCCGTATGCTCCAAATTTTGGGGGACTCTGGGAAGCGTCGATAAAATTAGCCAAACATCATTTGGTAAAAATCACACAAGGAGCAATATTAACGTTTGAGGAACTTTCCACCCTTCTATGTCAAATAGAGGCTGTTATAAATTCGCGGCCTCTAACACCATTGTCCAATGCTCCTAATGATATCGCAGTTTTAACACCAGGACATTTCTTGATTGGAACTGCATTATTAGAATTGCCAGAACTACCATTAACAAACAATTCTCTTAGTCTTTCTTCTAGGTATAAGCTCTTATTGCAGATGAAGGAAACGTTTTGGAAGAGGTGGAAAGCACAATACCTGCCAACATTGCTGCATAGATCCAAAAGAACCAACAACCACCGTCACAACTTTTCTCCAGGGGAACTCGTCATCCTGAAAAATAAAGCATCACCTCCACTCCATTGGGATCTCGCCAGAATCATCAAGTTGATTCCCGGACCTGACGGAATCGCCAGGGTCCTCCAACTTAAAACCTCTTCTGCTGGAACTCTGATTAGACCGGTTACGCAGGTGATCCCTTTTCCAAGTATTTCGACTCCTGCTCCGGTGCCTTCCCGCCCCGCCCAGCCTATTGATTCATGGGAAGCGGTAAAGGCGACAGCCGATCAGAAGTAGACAGTCATGTGACCAGAAAGAGAAACAAAAACTCATTCTTTTTCTTTTTTTATTATTGATTCTGGTTTTCTCTCTGAACTATTCGAAAAACTGAAGTAACTTTATTCTTGAATTGACATTCTAATATTCAGGCTGCATTCGTACAGCCAAGTAATCCATTAATTGTTATATTATTAAAACAATAAGTATTCTTCTGTTTATTCTTTATAATTCATTCAAGGCATAAAAAAAATGCCTTTATACGTATTCTGAATGTTTAAACCTGTGCTAAAGTTTGTGAAAGATTCTGTTTTTATTCATAAAATTCTGAAAGAAAATCTCTGATTAAAAATCAACTATAGTAAGCAATCGGATTTCATCTTTATTGACTTGTATGGCCTAAAATGTTTTTTTCAAGCGACTACAGGAAATGCAGGAGAGAGGTGAGTTAGCTTTTCTTAATATTATGCATGTTGAAATTTAGTTTCGTTTTAGTAAAATGTTTTTGATGCAGGTCAATTCTTTATGCATGAGTCTAGTTATAATTAATCAACAGTTGCTGAAACCTGCCTCTTGTATTTACATTTATTTACAGAGATTTTTAAATATCTTTGCCCTCGAGAATGCCTTCTTTACGTAGTAATTTATTTGGGTTTTAATATTCCAACGCCAAGTCTCCTGTTATTACAAAAAGGTATATCATAACAAATTTTCATTAAAGCAAATAGTAATTTAAATTGTAATTTTTAAATTACTATTCTAAAAAGAGGAGAGACGAAGGGGGAAATGTGGTTGGTGTGAAGAAGGAAACACAGGTAGAGCGACAACGACATATAAACTATTTTATCTATAAATAAAAAATTCAAACGATATCATTCAATTGCGAATAATTTCTTTTTTCAATGTTTATATTTAAAAAGCTTAGAAGCTATTTGATAACGGCTAATTTTATTTTAAAAACACTTTAACAGTTCATCAAATGTTTCTTTGAAGGACGCACAGAAAAGTAATTATACCTAACATCAGGACAAAAAAAAAAAAAAAAAAAAAAATGTAAAGATATAAGTAAGAAAATACTTTGAGGCATCATTCAAAATAAATTTCAATAAAATAAGAAATATATTTACTTAATGTATCATTAGTATTATTGTTATTCATAATAATATTAATGTTACTATTCAAGATATATATATATATATATACACCGTGACCAATAAGTTCTCATACAACTTTTGAAACACGTTAAAAAGTTGTACATATGTGTTACTGTAGTCCCAGTTTATTATGCTGGCAATTTAGTGTAAGGTATAAAGCTACTGCAAGTGTAAATGTTGTAGTAATTATAATTTTTTTTAATTAGGTAGAATGAAGAAATTGAGAGAAACTGTAATAAATAAATTCCTGAAAGAAGAGCAGCCGATGAAATTTTCAGAGACTTGGTGAAGAGATATTTCATTTACAGAACTATCCGAAGGTATAATAAGATGTTCTCTGTCGATGAGAGAAAAAGATCTGGCAGACCGATGTCCGTTCGGACAAAAGAGGCTTCGAAAAGGGTCAGGGAAAGGATACGAAGAAACGGACAAAGATCTGCTAGAAAACTAGCACGAGAGCTCAAAATATCGAAGGGGTCAATGTTAAACATTCTGAAAAAGGACCTTGTGTGCAAGGCTTATAGAAAACGTAAAATTCACGGAGTTTTAGAGTCTGCTAAGATGAAAAGGAAGCAAATGGTGGAAGAAATTCTTGCTTCGCACGCTGGGGATGAATTTGACTTTTCATACGAGAAATTATTCAGTTTACAGCAAAGTCTCAACCCCAAAAATGACAGAGTATGGTCAGTTTCTATTGATAACATCCCTGAGAGCCAACATTACGTTCCACGTTATCAAAATGCTTCATCTCTGATCGTTTGGACTGCTATTTCCAAAAGAGAAAACCTCCCGTTAGTCTACGTTGATAAGGGGATAAAAATCAATGCCCAATATTATAAAACTGAAGTTTTGGAAAACGTTTTACTCCCAAATGTCCAGAGTATGTATGGGGCGTAATATTTCTGCTTCCAACAAGATGCTGTCCCTTCTCATACCGCACGTGTGGTTCAGTCAAAATTTAGCTGACTTTTTGCCAAAGAACAAATGGTTCAACAACTCCCCCGATATGAACCCACTTCATTATTTTTCGTGGTCATATATGCTATCCCAACTGAATAACTATAAAATCACCGATTTGAGCAAATTCAAAAATGTAATTCAAAAGATATGGTAGGAAATGTCAATGGAAGCGGTGCGTGCCGCATGTGTTGGATTTGAAAAGCGATTTAAGCTCGTTAAGAAACTAAAAGGCGGAATTATTCCAAAGGATTTATTGTAAAGATACTCAATGATTGCTACTTTAATTTGATGCAAAAAGTTTTTGTATGATTTATTTTGTGTTATTGTAACAAAACTTTGAATGTGTATGAGAACTTATTGGTCACGGTGTATATATATATGTGTGTGTGTGTGTATGTGTGTGTGTCTGTTATCAGCATATCTCAGGAACAAACTATAGCAAAAAATCCAAACTTAATATTCTGTATGTATATGATATAGGGATGCTACACTAAACTTTTCGTTGAGATCAAGCAAATAATTCGTGTACTGGGGCATCTTAGAGAATTCAAATACATTATGCCTATGGAGAAATTTACACAGAGAAAAAAATATACTGCCTTCATCTAGACTGAGTAAGTGGTCATTTTCTAAATCCCTTAAATAGAGATATAGATTTCCGAGCTATGTGCATAAGTCACGCCAATAAACTGAATAGACGAAATGGTCGAGGATTTCTAGTCTACATATTTCTAGATGGGGAAATAATATTCTGAATATTTTGAATGTTTTGAATCTTTTGTATTGCGAGAAATTCTCGTTTGATTTTCTAGAATTGGGTAGTAAACCAAGATTATAGTTGCTGAAACCTGCCTCTTGTATTTACATTTATTTACAGAGATTTTTAAATATCTTTGCCCTCGAGAATTTAGACAAACGCTCTAGACTTCTAATAGGGGTTTCTAGAACTCGCTTTCAAGGGGGACTAGAATTTATAAGGATGAAATGGAACTATTTTTTCTAGAGCCAAAATTTAGATTCTAGATGTCAGTTACAGAATTATTTCTCAGTGTATGGTAAGTGCAGCGTAACATCTATAGGTTGGCTTAAAAAAACGGAATGAACAAATTTATTATATGCATTAAAGCACGTTTTGTGTAGTTTGTGGTATGTAAATTAGTCATCATTCGTTTACAGGGCTACTCAAAATATTTAGCTATATTGGAAATTGCTAGAATTGTAATTCCTTTTTCTTAGATTTTTTCAATTAAGAATAAGTTTAAGTTCACAGTATTGTTGTAAGTGTATAGTGAATATAAGAAATATGCAGGGCTACCTAAAATTAAGGTAAATGTTGTTTTCTATTGAATATAATTGATGGAAATGCTTTGGTACATTTTACTATGTTGACAAAAAAAAAAAAAAAAAAAAAAAAAAAGTCGACTCGAGGAGCAAAATTAATTATCATCATTATTATTATTTTTTTTTAAGATTCAGTTTCAGAGATTTAATGTATAGTTTGCTTTCTTAATCTAAGCATTTTTCAAAAAGTAGTTGGCATATATAAACTCATATAAAATCTTATCTCACATAGAGATACAATAAACTCACATATCATTGTTGAAAAACCACAAACTTTATAAAAAAAAATTACTTTACAACACGTATAAAATGGTACATTTAATTAAAATTATCAATTAAAATTACAACTTGTCAAGGCCTTTTGCCCTAACCATCAGGGTATCATCAGGACAAAGCCATTTTTTTTTTACGAGTAAAGCAACATTTGAATTATATATACAAAAAGATTCATAGTACAGTTACAGTTATTATAGATGAAACAGTTAAGACAGATGAAAAAGTTGAAAACAGATGAACCATAGATGAAACAGTCTGAAAAACTGAATTTAGTCGAGTTTCGATTGGTTACTATGGAGACACTTGTTGTGAGACGGTTAAGTCTTTCTTGGACTCAAATCTAGTTGAGACTTTACTATGTCCCCATGGAGCAGCCCATATTCTGCAGCAGAGGGAACTCGCATTAATTTAGATCCCCAAAGGAAACACGAAGAAAACTTTCAAATACCGCAACGGTTGAGTCACTTTTATGGAGAATTGTAGAGGAAAACTTGCAGAAACTGTAAAAGTTTTTAGATCATTTTCATTAAGGAGAGGCAGAACTACCGTTTAGATGAAAAACCAGGGCAGATTAAAAAAAACTTTCGCTGTTAACATTCATTGAGATAGACAAACAATTGAACACATACAACCACATATACACAATAAAAACAACCACATATCTAATATAATTTCCTTTCATTTATTTACTTATTTACGATCATTTTTTCATGACATAATGTGTATACAGAAGAAATAAACTAACAAACTGACTAACTTCTGGACGGATACCACATCAGCTTTGTAATTTTCAGATGCCTCATACATGAAAATGTTTAATAACGTTTGAAACAAAAATCGGAAAATTTCACGATATACTTATGTTTCCCATTCCTATGCCTATAGTTTGATAAAATTTAGTCACTTTATTCGGAATTGAAACTTCGCTGTAAAACTTTAGTTGTAAATTACACGGTTCATCGTAAAATTTACGGCAAATATACTGTAAGAATAGAATGGGATTGAAGGAATTTTCGCTTACCAATTTCCGATTAATTTACACATTTCGAGATGTCCTCGACAACAAACGTCAGATTTGACCGATTTTAGAAAATGTCTGTCTGCCTATGTGTGGCAAAAAATTTGTATCAGCTCTAGTATAAGAGCTAATGAACAGAATTTCATAAATATATTTCGTTTCAACTTTACACATAAATTGATATTTGTTTATTTTTGGTGTACATTTTCCATCAAGTAGCGTTGTTGTGCTGAGATTTTTCTTCATTTAAGGGGACGTTATATCTCAGCTTCTATAACGGATAAATTCACAATGTGATATTACCATTATAAAAGAATAATGGTGACATAATTTAGGTGTATATCGGCTGACAGGCGACGTTATTATTACTCACCTTCTGCGATTCCCCATATAGCTAAATCTGAGCATCTATTGGTTAAAATGTCATTAAATTTTATATCTAAAATCTTCATTCAGAAAAACTATGTTGATTAAATTTCTGTGCATGTTAACTGGTAGGTGGAGCTGTTATATGGTATAATATAGTAGAAAGTATTTTGGTGGCTGCATCATACTAAATTTATATAAGGATTTTTAAAATCGGAGATAAACCATCACAATTTTGATTCCCTGAGGATTTGGTGGTTCCCCAAAATTGATGGTTCAAAAAATTAAAACATTGGAAGGTAAATAACATTAAAGCAAGAATGATGATAAGAGTAAAACAAATGAATATAAATATGGAAAGTTTTAAAGCAGCGGAAGGCGGCAGATATTACTACAATAATAAAGAAAACCAAATTCACAATAATATTTTTGAGCAACAATGAATAGAATCAATCAATCAATAATTAGTGCAACAGAAACCAATGTAACAATGGAAAGTGTAAATTAACGTAAGGTAAGTGACGTGACAGCAATAAATAACCAAATTAAACCTATTATAACAATGGAAAAAATGCAACAATGAATAAAACCAATCTATTGTTGAGTAGAGCAATAGAAACTAGAGCAAAGATATATACCCAAGCAGCACAGAAACGTTCTCTGAACGTTCAAAAATTGTTCTGCAAACACGTTCTAAGAACGTTCACTTTGAACGTGTTATAGACGTCTATTTGTCCATCTTGAAGACGTACAATAGTACGGTTCAGAGAACGTTCAATGAACGTGTAGCAATCACCATCGGTGTTATAGAAACGTTCTGAGAACGTTCTACGTATACGGTCTCGGAACGTTCTAAACGTTTTTAGAACGTTTTCAAAACGTTATACACATTTTCAGAACGTTCTAGAAAACGTACTGCAAACGTTCTAAAATAGTGTAGTCAAAAAAAAAAAAAAAAAAAAAAAAATGTGACGTCATTATAAAAAATCACCTTAGTACGGGCGTTTAGAGGTAAAATGTACATAGCTGATGACGAATAATGATACAACACATGAACAGGGATATGAATTACTTTTTTTTTTCAATTCAAATAATGTTTGAGAAATTTTAACATACTTGCTATTCCTTTAATTTTAACGTATATGCATGAAAAATTCTATATTCTATGACAGTTTTCCCCAAAAAGTGTCATAACGTCTTTTTATCCCTTAAAAATTTTCTTAAATCTTTGCATTTTTTAAAAATTTCTTTTTTCCCCCTAATCTGAAGATAATGAAGTTATAGTATTAATTAAAAAACTTTGAATAAACACAATGAAATGCAAGAACTCCCACCAACTGTTTCGCTTCAAAAGAAGACACAACCCTTCATCAGGCGAACAATGTAGGCGCGAGAACTGCAAACAAGCACGTTGAGTGTGTTGAATGCGTTGCCGCTTTGTTTATAACAGCCGTGCTTTGTTTGTAGCAGTCGCGAGTTCTTGCATTTTATGGTGTTTATTCAAAGTTTCGTAATTAATACTATAACGTCATTATCTTCAGATTAGGGAAAAAAAAGAAATTTTTTAAAAATGCAAAAATTTAAGGAATTTTTTAAGGGATATAGAGACGTTATGACACTTTTCGGGAATTACTGTCATAAAATATGGAATTTTTCATACATATACGTTGAAATTAAAGGAATAGTAAATATGTTAAATTTTCTCAAACATTATTTGAATTAAAAAAAAAAGTAATTTATATCTCCGTTGCTGTGTTGTATCATTATTCTTCATCTGCTATGTACAACTAAACTCTTGAATTATTTTGCTTGTTTTAATCCTTGTGATTCCGAATGCGTCATCCTATGATTAATGTTTGTTTTTCATGGTTGTTTTCTGTTTGATTCTCTGATTTCTTGAACTAAATAATTTATTCCAATTTATTCTCCATTTTTAACTTCAATTAATTTCTTGTACGATAGGGTGCCCGCTAGCAATTTGTTATTATAGCTGCTAACGAACGAAATCGAACATTGGTGCTCAACGACAAAAAAGGTCACCCCTGACGAGTTTTTTTTTTTCTTTTTTTTTCTACCGTTCTAAGCTTTTTCTTAAAAAAAAAAAAAAATTCAAAATGATGTCTTAATTTTTTATTTCCTCGTTGCTTGTTTGTATCTTTTGATTTGAGTTTCATGTGGTTTTTACGCACCGGCAAAATTATTAAAATTGCAACTTACAATATAGGAATAAATTTATGATTAGACTGAAGTTAAATAAAATAAAAATAAATAAATAAAAAATAAATGCTTCAATAAATCACAATCAGTCTCCCCAGGTTATTTAAATTTCTTGTAATTTCCTTCTCATTGTTCAATGTTGTTTCTATGATCATATATCTCCTGCTTGGCTTTAACTAAGATTAAAAATTCATTTATACTAATTTTTTTTTTTTTTTAAATACAGGGTGCAAAGCATAGTCACGAGTATACCTTTATCTATTGGTCGCAAATATATAGTTTCAGTTACAAAATGTTTTAAAAAATATAAGCACTTACTTTTTGCTTACTTTTTTTTTTTTTTTGTAAATACATTTTCTTATTGGAGGACATCTGAGACCAATTGTTGCGCAAATAAAGGCCTGCTCTCGACTTTGCACCCTGTATATTCTAAACATTTCTGGGTACTACTTTGTAAGTCCATGGATAGTTTATAAATATATTTGAATGCTGAAGTTCATAGAAAGTTTTAATATTCCAACATAAAAAATAATTTCGAAAATGAATGTACCAATACACCGCTAAAATAAGATATAATTGAGTTTAGAATATATTGTTAATTTATAATAATAAGAAATTGAAACGAAAAATTAAAAATTAGTTAGAAGGAAAAAATTTAAAAAATTTCCAAATACTTAAATATATAAATATTTTTTTTATCAAAATATTTTTCTAAAATAGTTAACATACTTCATATTTTTAAATTTCAGTGCAAGTGTGTATACATATTTTCAGTTTACAGCAGCAGTTTACAAAAATGATGTTTGCAGGTATTTAAATTTATTCCACATGGCAATGTAATTGGTATTCTTTAAATGTTCAAATTTCTTTAAATTGAGTCAACGCAATTTTTACTCATTTGATGTAATTATGCTATCATGGCATATTAAATAATTAATAAATGTAAATATTATTATTATTAATAAATAATATAGTAAGTATATTATTTATAATTAATATATTATTTCTTAGTATATCATTTATTTACTTATTAATATCGTCTTTTTTTTTTTTTTTTTTTTTTTTTTTTTTTAAGCAGAATATGTTTTTTTTATAAAGATGTGGAATAAAATTGAATTGAATCTTTGTTTTATTATGCAGTTAAACAAGTTGATATATTTTATTTAATAAATTACAGTAAAGAGATATTTAAAATTATAAGTCGGTGAAACTTAGGATATTATTTTAAAAATATGCAATTTGCATAACCTAGATTATATATACGATCATATAAACATTAAATAAATACTTCAGAATTTAAAAAGAAAAAAAAAAGAATTACAAACCTTCTTGATTTTCTTCATAAACCTTACAAACCTTTCTTCAAACTTTCTTAATTTTCTTTTAAGAAAACACCCTAGCAACTAGCATTTTAAAATACACAATGACCAGTCTGCAAGGGCATTCACTTAAAATTTACTCTCATCTTTTAAACTCTTTATGTTACTTCATTCAGAAACATAATAACCAAAAATAGTCATTTTAACAATTTCCATCTCAGAAGACTAAATTAATAAAATGAATCCATAATTTATAAGTGGTTTTCTGTAACTGGAGCAGTTTTTTCTGTGATAAAACTTTGCTTACATGTATCAAAAGTTAGTCTTAAGAACTTACGCAGATATGAAAATGATTGATTAATTGATATTAAAATAAGACTTTAATAAATAGAACATAGAGAATATTACAGGTTAAAAATATTACATTTTTACCTTTTCTAAAGCTTATCCAAGTCATTATAACGCAAAAACCGAACAAAACAGATTACATGTTTTAAAATTACCGCTTCACATAACGACACGACATTCCCAAGACCTGGCGCTGGCGTTTGTTTGACTTTGCATTTGCACGGTCAGCGAGAATTAAATAAATGCAATCCACAGAGCCACAGATGTCAATTTCATCTGCTCTTAACTTCTTACATCCGGAATAATCATGTTTCAAAGTTCAACATTTGAAACAGAAATAGCTGTAGAAAACATATAGTTTTTTTTTTTTTTTTTTTTTTTTTTTAAGGAAAAATGGAGCTGAGTTAAACAATTATTTAAATTTTTATAAATCATTTGAAAAACTTATAAGATCACTTTATTTTTCCATTTTAAAATCCCGAATTAAACGAAAAAGCATATTTTGTTTTAGTGTATATTTCAGTATTGAACAAAATATTCAGTGAAAAGATCAGAAATGGCATACACTTTATTTTTTCTGTATACATAAAAAGAACGCAATGGATGCATGGAAATTTTCGGGATTTTAGCACTCCTTGAGACGTCCTCGAGTCCTCGATAGGATTCGACAATTTTTAGAACTTGTTTGCGCATCTTAATAAAATTTTGTGGAAATTGCATCTGAAGAATCAGTGGACAGAATTTAACCTAACTTGATATTTAGTCGAACTTTTATTTAAATTAGCCCTGATTAATTTTTGAAATATATGACCTAATAGGTGCTCAGCTATTATATAATGCCCCCCTCCATGTAACGGAGGGCAGTATCTCAGTTTCTATTGAATAAAACTGCACCAAACTTGATATGTGAGATAGATATTATGTTAAACTATGGTGATCTAATTTGAGCATATATTGATTGAGAGGTGGCACTAATGTGCTGTAACTCAATCCCGTTTAAAGGAAAGCAATATCTCAGATTATTATTATTATTATTATTATTATTATTATTATTAAAAGTTCACTAACATGAGTATGCGAAATATGAAAAACTATGATAATTCAGTTTGGGTATATATCGGCCGATATAGTACTCTTTATTATGCAATTTTTCCAGATAGCTATACCTCAGCATGTGTTAGTGAAATCTGCAACCAATTTAATATGTAAAATTTTAATTTTGAGATACAGTGTTTATTAAATTTTTGTTCATGCTAACTGGTTAAATGTCGCTGTTATATAGAATGTTACAGAATAAAGTAGTGCGATGGGTAGAAGATTTCTTTTAAACAGTTTAATTAAAAGAGAATGGGTACGTAAAATGTTCATCTATTAAGAAAATAATTTTTGAAATATATATTAAATAATTTTCTTTTATTAAAATTTATTAAATGAAATTTGGATTAAAAAAAAAAAAAAAAAGAACAATCAAAGAGAGTAATGATTTAAAAACATTATCAATATTGATAATTTACCAGTAACATTCAAACTTAAATAGAATCATAAATAAAATATAATAAAAGTTTAAAATTATGCTTGAAGAAAGAAAAAAAACTCATTTCTGTAACTTCCCGATGAGTATTAGTGACCGCGAGGTTCTACTCTCGAACCTTACAGACGGGAAGTGTTGGTTTCGATTCCTGGTCGCGCTCGTCGACTTAGGTTTTCAGAGTTTTACGTGATTTTCTTTGAAACTCGCATAAATAAGGGTTAGGCATTCTTAGAATGATTTCCACGGAGGACACACCATCCAGACCTAGAACCCTCGTGTAGTTAGTTTGTTTTAATCCTAACACCAACATTCAATGAATATTAGTATTACCTATTCGTAATAATCTCACTGAGACAGAACGTTTTATGACGGTGTTACATTTAAACGTTTTGTATAGAACTGAAATTGTACGTTTTATGGAAGGTACAATGCACACTTTTTTTGAACGTTCTAAATAATACAATTTTTGAACGTCTAACGGAACGTTCTTTTGACACGAAACACGGTGTTTGAACTATTGTAACGGTTATTAGACGTACAAAGAACGTTCCGGTGCTACTTGGGTGTATATATATATATATATATATATATATATATATAAACAGTGGAAGGAAAATGACGATAAAGCAACAATTATGATTTTAACAATAAAAACTAATGTGCAACAATGAAAAGATTGAAAGCAGTGGAAAGTGAATGACAACACCAACAGGAAAATATATATATATATATATATATTTACAATAATATTTGTGCGTAGCAATGAATAAAACCAACGAGATAAATAAAGTAGAGTGATAAATAGTAACCCTGGCATGGTCCAACATGAGTCATGTGACATGAACCCTCTATGCGTTTGTTCCCATGGTAACAGCTTATTTTCGATAAATTTCTATGGCAACGGTTTGAAGATTGTTGTTGGCGAAAGTCATAACTGCCAATGTTTTTGTTTACTAATGTAGTTTAATATTCTTTTGTTCTAAATCATTTTGGTTTTGATTTTACTTCTTTTTTATTTCGCGTGTAGTCGAAATTTAACCGACAAAATGCTTAATATTTGAAAAATTATTATTTGTTGTTAAATTTAGCTTTTTAAAAGTTTAACTTTTCTTTTATAAACACTTTTAAACTTTGTTGGGAAACGATGAAAAAAAAAAAAAGCATTTTATTATTTATTAAAATGTGAAATATGTCAAAAATTATTTTAAAAACAATTTATTTCGGTCATAGGACTGTCATGTTACCTAATAATAATGATAATTTGCAGAATTGAAAATTTAAATGCCAAAATAGCGATAAAGTGCCAAACATAGCAACCTACTGGCTCATGTCACGTGATTCATCTTGAACCACGGAAAACTAATCCTTCATCCTTCATCCATTGAATCAGCACTCTAATTTATTTATCTCGTTGAATAAAACCAACCAATTAATGATTAGAGCAATAGAAATGAACGTAATAATAAAAAATTTAAAACAGTGTAAAGCAAGTGAGATCTCAGCAATAATGGGAAAAATGAACTTATTGTAGCATCCGAAAAGATGCAAGAATGAATAAAACCAACTATGGTTAGAACAGAACAATAAAAATTATCATAACTATGAAAATATTTAAAACAGTGGAAAGCAAAACGCATCAACACAATAGCAGAACAATAGAAATTACAATAACGATGAAAATAATAACAATAATAATAATATAATGAAAAACAAAACGCGCCAAAAGATTAATGATGGTTTGAACGATAGCAACCATGAAGGTAGAAAGAGAGGATTGTACTACCATGATAGTAACGAATATAACAATGGAGATATTTAGAACAGGGGAAGGCAAACAGCGCCAAAGTAACAAGTTCAGGATAAATAAACTTTTACAACAATATTTATCATAGCAATATATAAAACACACCAATCGATCATTAGAGAAATTTAAATGAAACTAGCAAAAAAAAAAAAAAAAAAAGCAAGTGATGTTATAGCAACAATGGGAGAAATAAAAATTAATTTTATAGTGGTAGGGGCGTAACAAATAAACTTTATTTAACAATGGAAGGAACGCAACAACGAATAAAATTATATAAACAATACAAACAAGTGCAATAATAGGAAACATTTTTAATAGCGGAAGGGAAATGATGACACAACAACAGTAGCACAAATAAAACATTTTACACTTTTTATTCGTAATCTATATCATTATATAAAGCGCAAAAAATTGTTTGTTTGTGGAGGGTAATCTCTGAAACTACTGAACCGATTTAAAAACTTCTTTCACTGACCGAAAGCTACAGTATGCCATATTGTTATAGGCTATATTTAATTTTGATAAAATAAATTTTAGTTTAAAATCTGAGCATTTTAATTAAAATCCCCATAGAAGCCGTAATAGAAATGGAAATAATGAAATATTAAAAAAATTAGCTGCTGCCAACATAAAAGAAACATTTACATATTCATTTCGTTTTTAAAATATCTTGACGTGAAAAGAAAAGAAATATATTTGCACGTGCATTAAATTGAAATTCATATAAAGCTTTTTTAATTGTTAAACTTACACGTTAAATCTGACGTCATTATAGAATTAAAAGTGTTTATTTTTCTAATAATTTAATTTAATTTGATATGATATGATATAATATCTAAGCATCAATGTTTAAACCACGGAGTCTTTATTACTCCGTGGTTTAAACTGATGTGTGCAAACGAAATTGGAATTTAAAAATAAATAAATAAATAAAATAAAATAAAATAAGAAATTCTATTTTATAATATTATTTATTTTAATTTATAATTGTTGCCAAAAAGATTTACGAATTAATTTATTTTTAGACATATAATAAAATATATTTTCACGCAAACAATAATATAAAAAGTGAACTGGATTTTTTGTAAAAAAATAATAAAGATCGAGGAAAATTATTTCCCCATTTTAATCCCTATATTTGGATATAGATATGTATTAGTTATCATGTGCATCCGTTAGATTAAATTGTTTTTGTTGTAAAATTGATAAAATTGGAATTTTAAATTTCAAAACTCTAGGAAAAAAAATGGCAAATTTCCATATTCGATTGAAAACATAAACATTTCATTTCAAAGGATGATATTTACACAATAAACATCCAACTAATAAACTAATTAAAAGGGAAAGGATAAATATTCTATCATAATTTGAAGTCAAATTTGTTTTCAAATGTCTAAATAGAGTATCTGATATAATATACTAATATGTTGCAGCGGAATAGATTTGATATCCGTCATCCTTGGCAGAAAAAAAAAAAAAGATCGCCAAATTATCTGGCGAATATAATTTAATTCCTTTCAAAAATCATGGTTATTTTAAAAACTTACATTAAGAGTGTAACGAATAATATGAAACAATATTTCGTACAATACATATTACGAAAATATACATCTGGCATGTATATTTTCGTATTACGTTTTTGATCGCCAAATACAAAAAACGCCAAGGGTGACAGTTTTGAAATTTAAAATTAAAATTTTGTCAATTTGACAGGAAAATAACTCAATCTAACGCATGCATACAATAACTAATACATATCTATACCCAAATATGAGGATTAAAATCGGGAAATAATTCTTCTAGAATTTTAATAAAAAAAAAAAAAAAAAAAACAATGAGCGATTAACATGGAAAATCTTTTTATTGCATCCACGGGCGGTCAGTGATGTCATACTTCGCTTGCGTATTGAGATGTTTAAATTTATTTGGCGACTATTTTTAGCAACTAACAGTTATGGCAAGTAGCTCAATATACATAGCGCATACAGCCATTACTGAAATGTAAATAGCATTTAATTATTTAAGTTACATTATGTTGACTGGAAACCTATTTAATATACCTATGCTCTATAGCTATACTAATATAAAAAAAAGAAAGGTTTATATGCATATGTAGAGAACGATCGCTAGAACTAAAAAGCCGATTGCTTTTTTTTTTTTCTTTTCTTTCAATAATCAAAAGTTACACTGTCTCTCTCTAAGTGCTAGAAGCTATAATAAATTTTGGTAAAATAAATTTTTAATTAAAATTTTCAACATTTTAAGCCGTAAATTTTTACCGAAAATTTTTCAGTAAAATTTTCAACAGCCATTACTGAAATGTAAATAGCATTTAATTATTTGAGTTACATTATGTTGACTGGAAACCTATTTAATATACCTATGCTCTATAGCTATACTAATATAAAAAAAAGAAAGGTTTATATGCATATGTAGAGAACGATCGCTAGAACTAAAAAGCCGATTGCTTTTTTTTTTTTTTTTCTTTCAATAATCAAAAGTTACACTGTCTCTCTCTAAGTGCTAGAAGCTATAATAAATTTTGGTAAAATAAATTTTTAATTAAAATTTTCAATATTTTATTGAAAACAAAGCATAGATTTGATATCTATCGTCATTGGCGATTTTTGTATTTGGCGATCGAAAACGTAATACGAAAATCTGTATATTATCGTAGTAAATACGAGATGTATGTGTTTACTTCAATTACCCTACTACCGTAGGTAGTGGAAGTATTGTATAGGTTTTGGCAATTGGTCAGTGTGTGTGTATATGTGCACGTGTGTGTGTAATCTTCTGGCTGTCATATCTCCAAAACTAATAAAAATAGAACTACTAAACTTCACAAGTGATTCAGGTCTGGTGTACAGATAAATTTTCCAAATTTTCGTGAAAATTGAAAAACCGGAATTGGGTCATCGAAAACCAGAAATGGGACCCTAAGCCCATATTCAAAAACACCTCTAATGATTTTCTTCAAAGTTGCTATATAAATAATATATTAGATGCCCTTTCGATTGAAAAGTTGCTTAGTTCAGGAAAATTGATAGGCGTCCTCTATAAACAGCTCAATTTCAGACTTCGCAAGTGCGTTCCTTTAAAAACGCCTGTACGGATTTTTTTCAAACTCGCCATGTTAACTTCCTATTAAATATCCTTTTGTATGTAATTATTGTTTTTAGGTCAATAATTGAGTATGTTAAGTTTTGGTAAAAGTTGATATCTCAAAAACGGCTCTAACGTATTCTTGAAAATTTTTTCTTTAATCCAATTTAGATAACCTTTCTCAAGTATTACGTGCTTATTACAGGAATATTAACGGTCATCCTGATTAGGTAGTTCAGTTTTAGATCTCGGAAATTCGTGTTTAAAAAAATAACTATCTATTTTTTCCTCCTTATTTTTTAACTCGCTATGCAAACTCTGTTGTATGTGTCTTTATACGTGTATCAAGTTTCTCTTACTCGAAAATCTCAAAAAATGCAAGTAATATCTCCAAAAAATTGTATATATTACGTGTAATAGTGGGTAATAGAAGTCGTGTGGTTGTTTCACACCAGATTCTGTAATAGTATATACTGTACGAATATTGTTTCATATTATTGATTTCTCCTTTAATATACATTATTAAAATAATAATCAATTATGGAAAAAATTAAATATATTTGCGAAATGAAAAAATAAATAATAATTAAAGCTATTATGACGTCAATTTTATCAAAAACATTTTCATGTCATAGGTTTATTTTTCAATATTTTTTATTCATGAGTAAAGAAATGTTTCTTTTTATGAAATAAATAAATAAATAAATAAATAGCATTAAGTAAAAATTGCCAACATTTAACAACTAATTAAAAAAAATAATTGTAAAATTATATTTTGACTTTCCAGTTAATAATATTGCCTGACTATAACATATAAACTGATATATTTCTTGATTTTTTACATATCAATCCATCTTTAACTAAAATTTGTTCATCAGTGCGAAGCCGGACGGGTCAGCTAGTAATGAATAAAAATAACCAATCGATTATTAGAGAAATAGAAATTTTTATTTTACAGAATTATATTATTACTAGTGGATCTGCAGATCAGGAGCCTCAACGTCCTATTTGCATCACCCATTATTTAACAAATCATTTTTTTTTATTCTTAATTATATAATATTATATATTTATTCGACTGATTTGCTACATAAACAGGACGGTTTCTGAGGGGGGCTGCCGCCCGACTCAACCCCCCGCTGTATCTCTATTCTATAACTATCTGTATGTATATATATATATATATATATATATATATATATATATATATATTCCTAATAACTGATTGCCATGTATTAATTCCCTGCAATTCATAAATACTTGTACCAAATTTCATGCAAACTGATTACATAACATATCGGAATTATTTTGTGTAACCCTATAAATGAATTACCAATTCTATGCCCACACTTCTCCATTGAAAAGCATTCTTTTAAAATTTTAATAAAATTTCATTATATTTATCGAGGTGTGAGCATGTTAAAATACACTTTTAAGAAATGCCGACAATAGAGCGTAATAGTACGAAATTCTTTTATGTATCCCAGAATGTCACAGTAATTATTTACAGTAAAAAGAATACACCTTTAATTAATTATAACTCATTAATATTTCAATCTGATTTGACATCACTTGGATGATACAGTACGTCCTCGGAATTCTTTTGTGGGGTCCCGTAAATAAATTATTTAGTCTATACATATCCTTTTTTTAAGGTAAACATGCTTTTAAACATTCTTATATGTTAAATCCATTACGTTGAATGCAGCATAAACGCATTAAAGTGCGCTTAAATAAAAATGTGTTCATAGTCTCTAATGTCACGAAATTCTTTTGTGCGTCTCCGTAAACGAACCATAAACATTGTATACACCAGTAAAAACTATTCAGCATTTTCTACGTTTTGATGAATAATTGTTCGAAACTTGACGTAATTTGGCTGATAATTTTACATTGTCAGAACACTTTTGTATGGTCCTGTAATTAGTAAGCCTAAGAGCACATACTTTCTGCAGAAAACACAAGTTTAAGCATGTCAGTAATGTACGCTAATTTTATTTTGTTGATAGCAAAGTAATAATGTCAAAATTCATTGAAACGAAAATCTCCTCATATGTTGTAAAGGTAAGAATTTTGATGTGTCCCTGTGCACAATCTATAAAAAGTATAGACATAAAAAACGATATAGCTATTTCATATACAGAACATGAATGTGTGTGCCAATTTGCAAGTCAATCGGAGCATTTTTGTGGCCGCTATTGCGGTACATACAAATTCTGCCCATAGGTTGTAATGATAAGAAAAAATATTGGTATGTCCTGTACACGAATTACAAATCGAATACACGCCCAAAACTATACAGCTGATTCCGTGGGGCACATGAACATGTGTACTAAATTACAAGTCACTAGCTTGATTTTTGCGTTGGCTATCGCGGTACATACAAATCCTTTTCATAGGCCATAATGATAAGAAAAACTTTGCGTATCCCTGTACACGAACTTACAAATGGTATACATACCAAAAACTATACAACTGATTCCATTGTACTCATGCATATGTGTACCAAATTGCAAGTCAATAGCGTGATTTTTGCCGCCGTTATCGCGCGACGTACATACAAACGGACAGACACACAGACGGAACCCAAAATCCTCAACAGAGGTCCTCCACTGACGTTTCGGCAAAAATTCCAAGTCAATAGCTTGATTTTTGCAGTGGCTATCGCGGTACATACAAATTCTTCGCATGGGATGTAATGATAGGAAAAAATTTGGCGTGTCCCTGTACACGAACTACTTATGGAATACACACCTAACACTATACAGCTTATTCCGTTGGGCTTGTGATTATGTGCACCAAATTGCAAGTCAATAGCGCAATTTTTGCGGCGTCTATCGCGGTACTTACATATTCTTCCTATAGGCCGTAATGATAAGAAAAATTTTGGCGTGACCCTGTACACGAACTACAATTGGAATACACACCCAAAATTATACAGCTGATTCCGTGGGGCACATGAACATGTGTACCAAATTACAAGTCAATAGCGTGATTTTTGCGGCCGCTATCGCGCGACAGACAAACACACAGACGCAACACAAAACCGTTTTGAGTATCAACAGAGGGCCTCCACTGACGTTTCGGTAATTATTATTATTATTTTCGCTTTCCGAACACTATAGTGAGGAAAGTATTGTAATCATGTCAAAAATCCGAATTTAAAATTTTGATGTTTCTATACGTTTCGAGGTACCCTGAGTCCGTATCCACTATTTTTACGATGATGTATGTGTGTATGTGTGTATGTATGTATGTGTGTGTGTATGTCTGTGAGTGAACACGCTAGCGTCTAAACGCTTTGTTCGAAAAAGCTGAAAGATGGCACGTATATTGTAAGTCACCATAGTATGAACCCTATAGATTTTGGTGAATCTAGCACTTATAGTTTTTTACAGGGACACCAGGAAAAATTCTTTATCATTATGGGCTATGGGGTCAATTTTTTAAAAGTGCGATAGCGTCTAAACGCTTTATTAATCTGAGCAAAAAATTTGTACACATGTTATAGGTCACAAATGCACCAACTGTGTAGAGTTTGGTGAATTTAGCACTTACAGTTTTTTACAGGGGCTCAAAGAAAAATTCTTTATCATTATGGCGTATGGGGCCAAATTTTTAAAAGTGTGATAGCGTCTAAACGCCTTATTAATCTGAGCAAAAAATTTGTACATATGTTATAGGTCACAGTTTCACCAACTGTATAGATTTTGGTGAATTTAGCACTTACAGTTTTTTTACAGGGACACAAAGAAAAATTCTTTATCATTATGGCCTATGGGACCAAATTTTTAAAAGTGCGATAGCATCTAAACGCCTTATTCAATTGAGCTGAAAATTTATATGAATATTATAAATCACCGTTGCACTAAATATAAGCATTTTGGTGAATCTAACATTCATAGGTTTTTACAGGGATACAACGAAAAATTCTTTATCATTATGATCTTTTGGGCTCAAAGTTCAGCAGCGTTAAATAAAACATCGTGTAATATATGGAGAAAAATACTCAAACACTATATTATGGTTTTCTCTCTTTTGTTTGTTTAACAACTCCTCTTTCTTTACTTTATCTACAAAACTGTTAATTACTCAATGTTCGGAAAGTCGAGTGGAGTCACTCCAGATTTTATTTTTAATCATTCAGCCATAATCACTAACAAACAACATAATAAAACTTTTGTTCATTCTCTCATTTTTTAAATAAATATTTTCGTTTAACAGAATTAAAAGGATTTACATAATATTAAAAAAAAAAAAAAATGAAAAAATAATAATAATGATAATGATAATAAGATTTTTGGATTTGGAAAAACTTGGTATTTTCGTGAATATTTCATGCAATTAAGCGCAAAAGTCTATCTAATTCTTAATCTACTTATTTGTGTCCACATTTCATTTATAAAGATTATTAAGAATTAATTTCTACTTTCATTGTTTTTTAATTGTTTCATACACTGCAAAATTTTTTGTAAACTTATTGTACTGTTTAATCAAACACCGTTCAAAATTGGTATATATAGGTTTTGGGGGCCTACAAGTCGAATGAGGATATTTTCGTTATAATATTTAAGTTATAATTTAAAGTATTTTTTACGGAGGGGTTCTTCCCCTTTTCGAAATTTAAATTAATAAAAAAATTTAGTAAGTAAATATTAAAATATTATTACGCACACCGCTATAAAAGTACTTTAAATTACAACTTTATAATGCAGCCAAAAAACTAACACAGATAACAAAGAATGCTGAAAGAGATTTATTAGAAAGATACATGCAGAGGTATTGCCAGATCTTCATTAAGCTAGACATTGAGTTCCCCGGACTCAATAGCTTCGGCGAAATTTGCTATCAAAAGTTTTTTTGGCTGCTTAAGAAAGGTAAGAGTTTTTGCTGGGCGGGGTGACTTTTACAATAATATTGCTTTTTATGAGATAATAATATTTTTGGATTATGAAAAATTTGGTATTTTCGACAATATTCCATGCAATTAAGTGCAAAAATTAATCTACAAAAATTAAATTCTTAATCTTTTGCATAGCCTCCTAAACTAGATGCTTCTCGCGTGGCTCAGAAATTTGGCAACAGTTGAAGTGGTAGATAGCGCCACCTGGTACAGACTGCACGAATTTTTTATTCAACAGCCACCAAAATTTTTTAAAAGTGGGATATGATATACATAAAACGCGAATGGAATCGAAGAAATGCCGATTATGTATATCATATATAACTTTTTTAAATTATTAGTGACAATTGAATAAAATGTCGCGCAATCTGCACCAGGTGACGCTGTCTACCGTTTCAACTGTTGCTAAATTTAAGAGCCACGCGACAGGCATCTAGTTTAGGAGGCAATGCTACTTCCACATTTAATTTATAAAAATTATTAAGAATTAAGTTCTACTTTCATTGTTTTTTAATTTTTTCATACATTTTAAAATTTTCTGTAAATTTATTGTTCTGTTTAATCAAACACTCTGGTGAGATTTCATTTTTGTTCTTTAGCTTAGCATAATAATAGGATAAAATTATAATAAAAGTATTCAATACATACTTATATTACAAGATGCTACCGCAAATAATAGTAAATTGGGGAAAATTGAAACTGCGAAAAAGGTTGTACTCGATGGAAGGAAGTTAACTAATGGAATGCTGATTTGGATTATGCGAATGTTTTCAGAAAAACAACATTATATTTGGTTACTTATTTATTTAATTCGGTACGCATTTCACCAATCAAAATCAAGTTTTGTAATCTGAATTTTTGTGTTACTATTGAATGCAAATACGAAATACAGTCGGTAACAAAAAGGGTCCGAACACTAGCGAAAATTCCTATGTTAAAAAAGTACACTTCATACGGTTTTGTTAAATAAATCCTTGTCAAATCCTGTTCTTAGTCAGTGTAAGAACATGATTCGGTAAGGATTTATTTAACAAAACAGTATTAAGTGCACTTTTTTTACATAGGGATTTTTGCTAGTGTTCGGACTCTTTTGTTACCGACTGTACTGTACAATACTTACCAATAAGTATTTGGACACTTTCGAATTTAGACGTTTTGTGAAATATCTAGAAAAATTCTTTAGAAATTATCATGAGACTTTGGAAGTATAAAGAACATGTTGCACTTGATATATTTCAGCAAAAAAATTTTTCCCGAAGAGAAAAAGGGTACCAGTAAAAAAGTAAAGAAAATTCACAATTCTTTGCATCACCCTGTAAAACGTAATGCATAAAAAACATTTTGGCTGTAGCATGTGATTATGCGTATTCTTCAAATTATTTGTACAGATTTGTATGAGGCTATCTCATATATTCATGGAGATATAATTGTTTCTTTAAAAAAATTCCACTTTTTACTTTCTCTTACCCATAAGGTAGAGAAAGTATTGTTTTTGGGTAAAATTATCGAAAGTGAGTTTTTATTATATTTACATGTTTTGAGGTCCTCTGAATCCAAAAATCATGTTTTTAGCAAATGGTCTGTGTGTCTGACTGTTATCAGCAAATCTTATGAACAAATGGTAGCAGAATGTCCAAACTTGATATTCTAAATGTGTATGATATAGGGATGCTACACTAAGCTTTTCATTGAGATGAAGCAAATGGTTCGTGTATAGGGACGCTCAAGAGAATTGAGATACGTTAGGTCTATGGGAGAAATTACAGGTAAGTAGAGTTTAACATAAATAGACTGCACTAAACTAAATGAACTGGATGTATATTTTTTATTTGCGTAAAAACGTGTTTCATGTAAAATATGGTAAGAAAATCATTCACTGTTTATCCACAGGGCTACACAAAAGAACTAGATTATAGTGCGACAATAGCTGAAAATGGATGAAAGTGTATTTTAGGTTGTGCCATTTATTTTTGCAATAGGATTATATTTAGGTGTACCTTGTGGGCTGTACATAATCTTCAAAAGTTATACAGGGCAGCAAATATTTAAGCGATAACATTCTTTTTTATTGTTAGTGGAAGTGCTTTGCTAAAATATTTTACCATGTTTAGGAAAGCTGCTCAGGAATTGAAACTATATCCTAATAGACATATGGTAAATAATGTATGTTTTTAAGCTAAATATTCATTGCTTGTTTTTGTATATTTACACGTTTTGAGGTTTCTTGGTTACTGAAGTCAAGTTTTTAACGTTTGATCTTTGTCTGTGTCTCTTAGAGTAACTTAAAAACGAATAATTTCAGGAGATCCAAAAGTTGTATTTTCAAGTTAATATAAGTTTGTTGCTGGAAAAGTTTGATCAAGACTCGTAAGTTTTAAAGAATGTTGCGTGAAAGTTGTCTGAAAGTTGCCTGAATAATTAAGTGAACTTTTAATTTTAATAACAGACTTAAATTCTATATAAATGTAGGTGCAGTAATGAAACGGGGGGTTGAGGGTGGCGTTAGTCTCCCTCACGCAGAACTAGTTATCATATAAAACTCTTCCGAAGCCTAATTTGAATTGTTTTAACATAGGTTTACATATCAGTTCTCGTTATCTTACCTCTTAATCTCCAACTTATTTTTATAGTATTAAATTTCAGGGTAAGAGGAAGTCGTCTGAGTGAAACACCAGATTATTTATTTACAACACGAATAGTATTAGGCCGAATGCAAAGCCACATTTAGGAAATTTGACATACTACATTAGACACAGCACACTGCAAGCAGGATACAAAAATTTTACACATCTTACGAATTATAAGCATTTTTACTAAATAATTATTAACTATGCGTGAGCAGGTTTTATAAAAATTTCATTTGAATAATTTAATAGCCAAAAGTATTGAGCTACTCATATGAAAAATCCGAACAAATATCGTGTAAGTTCAAGTAGTTATGAGTTACAGAATGAACAAATTTCCAGTTCCTTTCAAAATAAAAGTAAGATGATGGGGAGAGGGGGGGGGGTTAACATTATTTATTTATAATCAGCGAATACTTTATTACCAACGGGCATTGATTGAAAAAAAATAAAGATAAAGTTAAACCCCTTATAGTTCAGTTTTTATTTTGAGAGGAACTAAATACTGTTCGTTCTATAACTCATAACTGTTTGAATACACACGATATTTGTTTGGGTATTTTATATAAGTAGCTGAAAACTTTTGGCTATTAAATTATGCAAATGAAATTTTTATAAAGTTTGCGCATGCATAGTTAAAAACTATTTAAGAAAAGTACTCATATTTCGTAAGACATTTAGCATTTTTGCATTCTGACTACAGTATGCTGTGGCTAATGTAGTATGCCATACCTTCTAAAAATGGCTTTGTAATGGGTCTAATACACTACTGATAAATTTCCGAAATGGAGATTTTTGCTATATTTATACGTTTTAAGGTGCACTGATTCCGAAAAACATGTTTTTAGCGGTTTGATCTGTGTGTGTGTCTCTGTGTGTCTGTCTGTATGTCTGTGCCTGTTAGCACCGTATCTCAAGAACAAATAGTAGAAGGAAGATCAAACTCGATATCCTATAACTATACCTATCATATAGAAATGCCACACTAAACTTCTCTTTGAGATCAAATAAAATGTTCGTGTACAGGGCCATCCAAGAGGATTCAAGTACAGTCGGGGAAAAAAAAAATCGCAGCACTCACTGTAATTTCATTATTAATTGACGCAGAAAAATGTAATAGACACCATTCAACAGGAAATTAAACGCACTTTTTGAAAATGATGTCGAATTTTGAATTAGGGGTTATCTACATATTGAAATGAGCGCTAACTTTGATTTTTTCAATGGCAATACCAAATTTTGACTACATATTCGAATTTCTGAGAGTCTGGCACTGATTAAAAGTATACTATTTGTATACTTTATCTTTAGTGTTTATAGAGTTATAATCAAAAATGTGTTAGGGGGTTATCTGTAAATGTAGTAAAATAAAATTAAAACCTTATAAGAAACAGATAAAATTTTAAGTTTTACACCGGAAATCTTTCAGGAAAAAAAGAATTATAAATATTTATAATAAAGTTGACCCTTTTTCCAGTTTCTTAATTATCCTGAATTCAGTTTCTTAGATTTGTATATAGTACTTCAGTGCTTTTTTTTAAATAATTTTAGGTCTATTTAAATACATTACTTTTGCGATTTATCCAGACTGTACTCTTTGAAAAAAGTGCAATATTTTTCAAGTAAAAGTGTCTATTATGGCTGTAGTGATCACCAATAAAGCTTGAATTTTCTTTCGTAGGTGTAACATAAAATATGAAATGAAATAATGTAGATATATTTATACAAGAACGCATAAATTAAATCTTTTCGGATAAATTATTGTAAGGGTTTATGAAGTAAATATTAAACAATTTTAATCGCAATTACCAGTTTTGGGTCAGTTGAACTCTTTGGAACTGTACGATTCGTTTTATAATTTCTATGAAAATATAATTTCCTAATTAATCCTTTCGCGACTGCTGACGTAGATTCACGTCATTTGAAAATCTATAACTCTCTTAGTGGGTGTTTCTTTCGTAATTTGTGTGTTACCTATTTCTTAAGGGTGTAACCAGTGTTCATATTTTTGCAATAAAATATACTATGGATAGAAATATATTGATTAGAAAGAATATAATTATACTGTATATCCATTTGTAATATAATTGTAAATATAGAAAATTTGTTCTGAAATACTTTATTTTGAGAGGGCGGATTTTACTGTCAAAATTACAAAATCCTGCAGTCGCAAAAAGTGTTAAAATATATTTATAAAAGTTAAAATATGTTTTTAAAAATGTATAAAGTTAAAATATATTAATAAAATTTTAAAGACTAAAGTGTCCTTAAAATAATAACCCTCCCCCCTACAAAATAAATAAATAAGTAAATAAATAAAATAAAATAAAGCAATATATGAAGCAAATGATTAAGCTTTTTTTTAACTTTGATGGTAGTTAAGAAACGATTTTACAAGTCTGTCTTGCATTCCAAATCCATTCTTTTTTTTTTTTTTTTTTTTTATTTTTTGACAATTTTTACATTTAACAATTTTTCTATTTAAAACAGTAAACCCCGCCTATTTAGTTATTTTTTTCTTCTAGTGTTCGTTTAAAGGAATCAAAATTTATCACCAGTGATCTATAAAGTAAATACCACCTGTGCATATTTTTGTCAACATAAAATAAGGGGTTTAACACGAATACTCAATGTCACATTTACTTTTCTTTTCTGTATTGTTTTGTTTTGAAGAACGATGAAGGCGGGGTTTGTCTTCTTTAGAAAACAGGAATTCTTGATGCTAACACTGATGTCTAAAAATCATCATTTTATTTTATTTCTTTGTGATTTACGTTGTTGTTGTTATATAATTTGACCTGTAAATAAAAGATAAACATATTTTGTTTAATTTTCCTTGTTATTTTTAAAGATTTGATTCGTTATCTCATGTAAAACTTTATAAGAGACGGCCCCCTAAACACTCCAAAGAAAGATTTATTTATATCTCGAAAACTAATAACTGGAATGAGCTGCAAATTTGCACACCCATATTTTTCAGCATTAGGCTTCATTTTATGTAAAAATTAATATGGGTTATAATTCATAATTTTTATGAATATGAATTTATTAATATTTTTCAAAATTAAAAATATTTTTCAGAATCAAAAGTAAAGATGGATTATGTTTGGGTTTCTTGACTGTATCTTCTAAAAAAAGAATTATATCGATCAAGTTACTTTTTGTGAAGATATTAATAAAAGTTTGAAATATGAATTTAAGATTAGCACCCTCAAACTTTGAACGCTTATAACTCCGTGGAAAAATAAGTAAAATATACAACCAATATACTTTTTCGTGTTGTCGCGATCTCAGGAATTCAAATACAAAATAAAAATGGGAACCACCATTAAATGGGATCCGCCATGGAATTACCATTGAAAAAAAAATTAAAGTTGGTGCGCGTTTTAATATGTAGACGACCCCCAATTCAAAATTTCAGTTCATTTTCTGAAACAAATCACGATTCCCCGTCGAATGATACCTATAACATTTTTCTACATCTATTAGCAACGAAGTTACGTCGAGTGCTGCGTTTTTTTTCCCCCGACTGTACATTACGTCTATAAGCGAAATTTCTGGTAATTACAGTGTATCAACTATAGGCTGTTCTAAACAAAATAGACTGAACATTTTTTTTTTTTTTTTTGCTAAAAAGCGTGTTTTGTGTAGATTGTTAAGGAAAACATTTATCATTCATTTACAGGGCTACTCAAAGTATTTATCGACATTGGAGTATACCCAGGGCCTGATTAAGGGGGAAGCTCGCTCATACCGGAATATTTTTACAATTATTTTTTACTTCATGTCATAGAAATTCCACGCTTTGACGAGGAAATATTTTTTATAAAAAATGAACGGTGTAAAACAACCCAATTTACTCACCGGTATTAGACACCAGAATTCTTTTAAAATAATCTTTAATGAAATTTTTCTGTTTATTATAGGAGGAAAGTATTTGTTAAAAAATAACGGTGTAAGTATAAATAATGTGTGAAGAGCGAGCTTCCCCCTTAATCAGGCCCTGAGTATACCTGGAAACTGTAGAAGTGCATTTCATTGTATGTTATGTGCTTTTCATAAGGCTAAATTTAAGTACACAATGTGATGTGTATATAGTTTGTAGACAAGATACAGGGCTAATCACAATTAAGCTAAACTTTCTTTTCTGTTGAATGTAATTGACGGAAAAAATTTGCTACGTTTTAATATGCCGACGAGCGCTGCTCAGGAAGGAAAATTAATTTTCCATACGCATACTGCAAACAAAATAGATTTTAATTTTGATTTCCCACTCTTGTTTTTTGTATAATATCACTTTTTGAGGTTTTTCTGAATACGAAAGTCAAACTTTTTACTGTTGATCTGTATCAGTTATCATCATAACTTAAAAACAAAAAATTGCAGGAAATTCAAATTTGGCATTTTGAAATTGGTATGTGTTTGCCACCTGAAAAGTTGATCAAGATTGGTAAGTTTCAAGACAAATTCATAACAGCTTTGAATTTTATTTTTTTAAATAAATGTGAGCACTGTAACTGAACGGGGGGATGAGGGTGGTAGTAGTCCTCTCAACCCCCCTCCCCCTTATACATATGTCAAATAAAGCTGCCTGTTAACATATTTTAGATTATTTTTAAACTAGATTAAATTCTGTTATTTTACCTTATTGGTAATATAACAGAATTGATAAATATGATTGATAAATTATATATAAATATATTATTATATATTATTATATATAAATATATTCAATAATATATATAAATATTATTGATAAATTGAACCATATATTGATAATATTGGTTATTTACCTTATTGGTTAACTACATAATCTGCAAACCATCATCATACCATTGAATTGTACAGTAAAAGAAAATTGTGTGAGTGACACACTATATTATTTAGTTTGTTATGTTAAAGGATTTGCGTCATATTAACATCAAGATAATTTGATTCTAAAATTATTACATAATTTTGATTCTGAAAATGTTGTTGAATTTTGAGGTAGAGGTTATCTAGATATTGATATAAGCGTCAACTTTGATTTTTTTCAACAGCAACACCCAGTTTTGACTTCCTATTCGAATTTCTGAGAGTCTGGCAGTGCGGAAAAATATACTATTTGTATACTTTATCTTTAGTATATCTGTAAATATATAGAAAAAAAAATTAAGTTCCCACAAGAAAGAGAAAAATTTTTACTGTTTGACACCGGAAATGTTTCAAGAAGAAAAGATTTATAAAAATTAAAAAAATGTGTACACCTTTGCAGTATTTTAATTATCTTGAATTCAGGTTTTTCGATGTGTAAGTAATTTTTTACATAATTTTAGATATGTTTAAATACGTTACACTTACGATTGGTCAACAATACTCTTTAAAAAATTTTATCAATATTTTTCAATTAAAAAGTGTGTATCTTGGATATACACTTTTTAATTGAAAAATATTGATAAAATATTGATAAATATTGATTGGACCAATAAAGTTTAAATTTTCTTTCGTATGTGTGACATAATATACGAACTGAAATAATATATATATATATATATATATATATATATATATACAAAACAACGCATAAACTAAATCTTTTCAATAAATTATTGTAAGGTTTCATAAGTAAATATTAAACAATTTTAATCGCACTTACCGGTTTTGGGTCAGTTGAACTCTTTGGAACTGTACGATTTGTTTTATAATTTCTAAGAAAATATAATTTCTTAATTAACGCTTTCCCGAATGTTGACGTAGACACATATTTGAAAATCTGTAACTCTGTCAGTGGGCGTTTCTTTCGTAATTTGTGTGTTACTTATTTCTGAAGTATGTACCCAGAGTTCATATTTTTGCAATACAATATACTTTGGATAGAAATATATTGATTAGAAAGAATATTATTATAATGTATATCCATTCGTAATCTAATTGTGAATACAGAAAATTTGTTCGAAAATATTTTATTTTGAAAGAATTACGCCCGTAGGCGGACCTTACTGTCAAAAAGACAAAATCCTGCGATCGCAAAACTATTAAAATGCATTTAGAAAAGTTAAAGTATATTTAAAAAAATAAAATATTAAGTTAAAATATATTTATAAAATATTAAAGACCTAAAAATAATAATCCTCCCCTACAAAAATAAAGATAAAAAAAATAAAGCAATATAATGTGTAACAGATTAAGCCTTTAAATATGAAGTACATACATGCCAACCATGTCATTAATTACCGTGCAATTGTTAACGCCCCCGGAAAAAACGCCTCTTTTCTCACACCACTATATTTTTAGAGTTATTCTCTCTAAATTTTGTTACGATTAAATAAGACTAAAATTACTCTAAAAAATTATTGGTGTGAAAAAAAAAAAAGGCGGGTACTAAAAATTGTACGGTTCATAATGAGATGGTTGGCAAGTATGGAACTAGTTAAGAAACGATTTTACAAGTCTGTGTGCATTCCAATTCCATTCATTTTATCTTATTGACAGTTTTTATATTCAACGTATTTTTTTATTTCAAACAGTGAACCCCACCTATTTAGTTTATTCTTTTCTTCTAGTGTTCGTTTAAATGATTCAAAATGTATCACCAGTAATCGATGAAATAAATACCACTTGTATATTTTTTTGTCAACGTAAAATAAGGGTTTTAACACGAATACTCAAAGTCACATTTACTTTTCTTTTCTGTATTGTTTTGTTTTCAAAAACGATAAATAGCCGGGGCTTTATGAAACAGGAATTCTTGATGCTAACACTAATGTCTAAAAATAATAATTTTTGTTTAATTTCTTTGCGTTTGACGATGTTGTTATATAATTTGACCCGTAAATAAAAAATAAAAATATTTTGTTCATTTTTTTACGTTAATTTTTAAGATTTGCTTCGCTATCTTATGGAAAACTTTATAAGAGACGGCCCCCTAAACCACTCCAAAAGAAAGATTTATTTATATCTCGAAAACTAATAACTGGAATGAGCTGCAAATTTGCACACACATATTTTTCGGCATTAGGATTCATTTTATGTAAAAGTTAATACAGGTTATAATTCATAATTTTTATGAATATGAATTTATTAATGTTTCTCAGAATTAAAAATATTTTTCAGAATCAAAAGTAATGATGGATCATGTTTGGGTTTCTTCAATGTATCTCGTAAAATATATATATATATATATATATATATCGATAAAGTTATTTTTTATGAAGATATTAAGAAAATTTCGAAATATGAATTTAACATTAGCACCTTCAAACTTTGAACGCTTATAACTCTGTGAAAAAATCAGTAAAATATACAACCAATATACGTTTTCGCATTGTCACGATCCCAGGATTTCAAATATAAAACAAAAATATGGCATTACCATTGAAAAAATCAAAGTTGGTGCGCGTTTTAATATGTAGACAACCCTCAATTCAAAATTTAACTTCATTTTCTGAAACTACTCCCAATTCCCCGCTGAATGATACCTATTACATTTTTGTGTATTGATTAGCAACGGAGTTGCATCGAGTACTGCGGTTTTTTTTTTTTTTTCGACTGTACGTTGGTGGTAGCTGGTACACTTAAAATTCGCAGTGGCTGCAATATCTTTCATGTTTCGTAAAAATTATAGATTTAGGAGTTACTAACTTTTTCTTTTTTTTTTCCCATGTCGCACCAAGTTAAATAAATATGAATAACAAAATTGACAGAAAATTTGCGAAAGAAATTTTAATATATGAACATAGAAGACGTTGCTAAGAAAAGCAACGCAGTGGAAGAATAGAAATTTATGGAAGAATAGAATTAAAAAAATAGAAAATATATACATGCCTCCCGTCCTTCTAAATTAAGTTCTGTTTTATGCAGAATTTTATATCTATTACTTAGAAAATGAAAATGGGCTTCTGCTCTTTTCCCTTTCTTATTTTGTCTTTTATTGATTTAATTTTTATTAAAAGTATCTTCATAGATTCCATTTCATATTAGCTAACACGTAAATACTACATGTTAAATTTTAGTTGCCATATGCACGCAAAGTTTATGATTTCATGAAGTTTTCCATCACGTTAATGCTTTTCGGGATCTTTTAATAAACATACGTCCGCTGTCTGCTTGCTAAGTCAATGACTTGCGAAAAATAAGTTCCCGTGAAAAACATTTTGATGATAATGTTTTTTTTCCTATAGACCAAACAACAAACATTACTATAGCAGCACATGCCTTTCATTTTTCTCAATCTCATATAGCTAAATTTCATATTAATTTTGGAAGGAAGCGTATCGTGGGATACCATATTGTCTCGTTTAGTTTTAACATGGAAAAATTTAGTTAGTAGCGTGGATAAGAATATTGCAAATTTGAAATTCGCATCATAGATTGAAGGTAGTAGTACGCTCTTCTGCTGTTTTTCGTTGCAAGCTCCTCCAACAAACGGCTTCCATTCAATACTTCCTATAAATATACCTCGAAACTGATATTTTACCTCACGCAATATCGATCGATTACATCCAATCAACATTTCTTATAAATATTATTGGAGATGTTGATTGGTTGCAATTTGTGTACTTTACTGTTATAGTAATCATTGTCGTAGCAAAGACGTCAACAAAGTCATCACTGGTTATACTTTAATTGATAAAGCAGAAATCTGGAGTGCGTGGGCATATGATTATGTTTTTTTTTTTCTATAGGCCAAACAACACATATTACTACAGCAGCAAATGCCTTTCTTTTTTCTCAATCACCAGTCTCTATCATGCACTCCAGTACATATGCCACAACAATGGCTTCGAACTGAGCTTTATTATGTTAATGTTAAAATAAGATTGCTTAAAATGTTAAGCAATCTTATCTATGGAGGATGAAAATTGTGATGGTATGTCTCCAAATAACCCCAAGGGTCGGACCGTTGCCAATTGCTCATTGCATAGCTCTAGTGCGACGCAAAACCCACTCAACACAACTGAACCTAATACGTAGATATAATATATCGAAAATCAAGCCACATGTATATTTCTTTCTCCAACATAATCTCTGCATTGTAACCACGTACGCATGTAACCTTAATCCCACAGATTATCATACAGATAGGACAGTGAAGCTAAAACGCGAACCGGAAATATAGTAGCACCACTAGTGTCAACAGAGGGGAACTACATGTGTTAAGTCTACATGAATAGCATCTTTGATCAAAAATTGTTTTTCTATTTCGCGAGTAGTTAGTAGCAGGTTAGTATGGGAAGTTTTCTTTTTCTTTACTTTCTATTGTTTTTGAATTCACAAAATTATCCTCAAAACATTCACAGCCATTTTTCTAAGAAATAAAAATTAATTTTTATAATGTTTAAAAATATGCTTTGTCAAACATATTCATATTCAAGTACAAATTAAAATTACAAACTGTAATTCTGAAATAGAAATATGAAATCATTAAATATCTAACGTTGCTTGGTTTAAATAATACAAAATGCTTTAAACTGAAAAAAAGTTTTTTTTTTTTTTATGTATATTTTCAAAGTTTATTTTCTTAATATTTAGCTCTTGCTTCTTAAAATAAATTGCTTTTGACAATCTTGTAAACATTAATAAAGTTGCCAAACGAAAACGTATGTGCAGTTCTTTCCTTCACTTTTTCTACTACTTTTAAATTCACAAAATCATAACATTCGCAGCTATTTTCTAAGAAATAAAACTAATTTTTATTATGTTTGAAAATAAATTTTGCCAAACACATTCGTGTGCAAGTGTACAAATTAATGTAACAAACTGTAATGCTGAAATAGCAGTATGGTATGAAATCTTAAATATTTAACATTGCTTGGTTTAAATAATACAAAATGCTTTAAAATGAAAAAAAATATTTCTGATTTATGTACATTTTCGAAATTTATTTGCTTAATATTTAGTACTTGCTTCTTAAAATAAATTGCTTTCAACAATCAAGTTTGTAAACAATAAGAAATTTACCAAATGTAAACATCAAAACAATGGTTAGTTGGTTGAATGTTGGGTTTAACGTTGCATTAATATTATGATATGAACATAGATACAATAATATAAGACGAGCGATTGCGTAAGCTGGAGAGCTCGAGAAACTTACAGCCGTTGACAATAGGGTCGTTGCAGTCAAATTTTGGTTACCGAAGAATATATGGGAGTGTCCTATCTGTATAATAATCTGTGCCTTAATCCATAGCCTCCTAAACTAGATGCATGTCGCGTGGCTCGGAAGCTTGGCGACAGTTGAAGCGGTAGACAGCAGTCACCGGGTACAGATTGCGTGATTTTTTTTTATTCAACAGCCACCAAAAATTTTTAAAAGTGGGATATAATACACATAAAAGGTGAATGGAATGGAATCGAAGAAACGTCGATTATATATAGCATATAACGCTTCTTGAATTTATTGGTGACAGTTGAATAAAAAAGTCACGCAATCTGTACGAGGTGGCGCTGTCTACCGCTTCATCTGTTGCCAAGTTTATGAGCCACGCGACAGGCATCTAGTTAAGGAGGCTCTGTTTAATCATATCATCCATAATTCAATGTTACGAGTTCAACGTATAATTCAAATTCTCAGTTATAGGCATTCAGCTCCTTCCCCTTTTCATGACACAGAATTCTAGAATTTTTCCCATAAATATGTTCAGCAATATCAACCTTGATTTCTAATTCGTGGGATTTCTGGAAGGAGAGGGGTTTACCGATGTTTGGGAACCATGCAACATTTTCCATAACAATGGCTCCGCACTGAGATTTATTACAAAAAATATTAAGGAATCTTATCTATGAAGGATCAGAATTGTGACGACATGTATCTAGATTACTTAGCGGTCATAGACAGTTGCCAATTATTCATTGCGTAGCTCTTGTGAGATGCAAAAGACACTCAACGTAACTGAACCTAATACGTAAATACAATATATCGAAAATCAGGCCTCATGTATATTTTTTTCTCCAGCATAATCTCTGTACTGTAACCACGTATCGCACCCTGGCAAGAATAGTAATGAAACTCAAAAATGCTGTATTTGAGAAAAATCAACTTACAGTAACGGTAAGGCATTAATTACAAAAGACTGACATACCTGCCTCTCAGGTGATTAAATTGTGAGATAGAGATGGAACGCTTTCCGTTGCACGTTGAGGCCCTTCACACACATTTATTAGTTATATAAACTTAGAATGACCATTTTATGACTTGTGTCACTTTTCTTAACGGGAATTAACACTTGTCTTAACAATGCGGTGAAAAATAAAAGTAGCAATTAATTTTAGGTTATTTAATACTTTCGGAAACGATAATATAATGAAATTTGTTGTATTATATTGTTTTTGCTATCTTCAGTGGCAGTGACAATGACATCAGGCCATGCCCGAAGCTCACGTCTTTTCGGGTTTCTGTCATGGCCTGTCGATGGCTGTCTACTTTCAGTTCATAATGTTATTTTGATTTTTTGAATACTTTTTACAATGTTCACTTGATTGTATTGATCTAATTACGTTCAACATCTAAATTACAATACATTATAAAAAATACATTATAAATCATATTATAAAAACTCATTCGGTTCTACTGCCATATACGACTTTTTTACTTTTATAAATATAATGGAAAAATACAAAATAGAAAATTAATAGAAATAATAATAATAATAATAAAGAAATATACTAAAATATTTTATCTGTAATTCTGCATTTGTATAGTTATTTTAAGCATGACTTTAGTACGACAGGAATATTTCTTTCAATCTGCTATTTGCGTCGTTACCAAATTACAGTGTCCCACTTCGAAAAGGCCTGTGAATATCCAATTTTATTATTTAAATTTTTACTCTATTTTAAAATATTTTGTGAAATCGGTAAAAACTTTTATATGTATATATATTTTCCCTTCCCGTCGGTGAGGATCAAACTCACAACATTCGGGTTTTTAGTTATGTACTCTGACCACACAGCCAACCGGTCTCGGCTGAGTATTTCCTGATTATTTAGACTAGTGTTTTCAGATATTTTTAGATTAAAACTGCGAAATTTATTTAAAATGTGTGTTATTTTAAGATTTATAAGATGAGTACATTGATATTAATTATGTTTTTGAGAAATTAATGGATTAATATTTTTTAATCTGTGAAGAATTTTGAGTGTAATTTAAGTATCGAATAATTGGTTTATAGTTTTTTTTAATATTCTGTTTTGTTCTGTAGAAATTGAAACTGTTAATTATTAATAATAAATAGGAAATTGTTATTAAAATTATTTTACTAATTAAAATATTTCGTAAATAAGTATTAAGCAGCTAGGGAAAGATGCTATGCAATTAATGCATTCAAATTTTATTGATTTATTTGGAATTAAAAATCAATACATTATTTGAATACGTATTTAAGAATTGTACTGGGCGCCATCTGTTATTATTATTATTATTATTATTACAGAGGCTGTTCGCACATTTTTTAGATGATTTTGATGGAGTGTACTGAAGCAATTTCACTCATATTTCGAGTTTTATTTGTTCAGTTTGATAGCCCTTGTTCTTAACTAACATTCTACATCATAATTTCTGTGATAATAATGCTTTTTATAATATCGGAAGAGGTATATTTTTCTACTCCTCTTGAACGGCTTTCCAGAGTCCACAAAGCGTTGTAGGTCGGTGTATGGATATTGTTGATTTTAAGAGTCACAAAAATCCAACAGTGATACATCAGAAGATTTAGCAGGAATGTCAGTGAAGGGTATGGTTTTAATTCCCGTTTTTTGTTCCATTTTTTTTCTGGAAAAGCAATTGCGGATTGTGATGTGTGGCTGCTTGTTTTGTCTTGATACAGTTCAACGGATTGATAGCATTGTGGATAAAGATCTGGATTTTCATTTTAAAAAATTGGAATTAAAATATGTTCTTGAGATTATTTAGAGTTGATTTTAACATTTTTGTCACATTTTTTTTGCTTTTATCTTGCGCTTGTATGAAGAACCAGTGGCAATCATAAATCCTTTAAAAAAAACTCTCTTTTGATGCTTTGAGCCATATAGCAATTTTTTTTCTCCACTTTTGTGATAATAAATTGACCCTTTTTTATTGCAACCTCTTAAATAGACCCAAGATTCATCTGTTGCTGCAACTTTTTCCCATTTTTCTCCTGATAAATACTTTTCATAAAGATTCCACTAAAAACTATCTTTGGAAAGAGCGGAAACCTATTCTTCCATTCACTGCCATTTTAAAAGCGCATTTTTGCATCTAAACAAAATTCTAAATATCAGAAGATAAATAAAAGTTCCAAAAATATAACTGTTGTGAAAATAAAATTCTCCATGCAAACGATCTTTTCTTACTGCGAAATAAAATCGTCTAAAAAATGTGCGAACAGCCTCTGTATTAATGTTATTATTATTTGAAACCGTGTTAAACTACAAATATTAGTAGTCTCGTCGTACTAAATTAAATTCTGTCATAGACGGATTTATTTATTTATTTTGTGGGGGGGGGGGGGGGGCGGGGGGCTACATCTGTTCATAAAAATAAATCATCAAAATATTAAAAAAATGTTACAGATCGTAAATATTGCAAGAAAACATTTTACAGACTGTTACGAAAAACTACTCTTACAATCAAACAAAATCTGAAATTAAAATACTTTGTATTATCCTGAGAATATGGAGAAAAATTCAATATTGGGACATATTTTTGAAAAAATTATGCAAGCATGCAGAAAATTAATTAATAGTTTAGGAATTCTCTTTTCATCGCATATATCTGATGTAAATTCAAAATTTAAATAAGACGAACCGTGAATACATTGTTGAAATCAATAAGTGTTCCGCAACCAGAACCAGCCGGATATGTGCCTTTAAAAAATGGATGACTAATACTGTACAGGCTGTTCGCACATTTTTTAAACGATTTTATTTCGCAGTAAGAAAAAATCGTTTGCATGGAGAATTTTATTTTCACAACAGTTATATTTTTGGAAGTTTTATTTATCTTCTGATATTTATAATTTTTGTTTAGATGCAAAAATGCGCTTCTAAAATGGCAGTGGATGGAAGGATAGTTTTTAGTGAAATCTTTATGAAAAGCATTTATCAGGAGAAAAATGGAAAAATGTTGCAACAACAGATGAATCTTGGGTCTATTTAAGTGGTTGCAATAAAAAAAGGTCAATTTATTATCACAAATGTGGAGAAAAAAAAATTGCTACATGGCTCAAAGCATCAAAAGAGAGTTTTTCTTAAGGATTTATGATTGCCACTGGTTTTTTCATACAAGCGCAAGATAAAAGCAAAAAAATGTGACAAAAATGTCAAAATCAACTCTAAATACTCTCAAGAACATATTTTAATTCCAATTTTTAAAAATGAAAATCCAGATCTTTATCCACAATGCTATCAATCCGTTGAAATGTATCAAGACAAAACAAGCAGCCACACATCGCAATCCGCAATTGCTTTTCTAGAAAAAAATGGAACAAAAAACGGGAATTAAAATCATACCCTTCACTGACATTCCTGCTAAATCTTCTGATGTATCACTGTTGGATTTTTGTGTTTTTCGACTCTTAAAATCAACATTATCCAAACACCGACCTACAACGCTTTGTGGACTCTGGAAAGCCGTTCAAGAGGAGTAGAAAAATATACCTCTTCCGTCTTCCGATATTATAAAAAGCATTATTATCATAGAAATTATGATGTAGAATGTTAGTTAAGAACAAGGGCTATCAAACTGAACAAATAAAACACGAAATATGAGAGAAATTGCTTCAGTACACTCCATCAAAATCGTCTAAAAAATGTGCGAACAGCCTCTGTATATGCCGAATTATATAGGCTTTCGTCAGGTTTATCTGACTGCATTTTTAAGTACATTTATTTAAACTTACCCTACATATATTAAAATAAGCAAATTATTCTTAAGGTCCAGAACATATTCGAATTTCAAAAACTTATGTATTTATAAAAACATTTTTTTTTTATATACAAAAACAGTTCGTGAATGTAAAAAAAATAGACTGGGGTTCAAAATTAGAGGAACAAACTGTTTTCCATTTTCTTCTTTTACAGATAATTTTTATACAATATTAATACAATATAATTTTTATACAATTTTGAAAATAAATTTTGAATGGAAGTTTCGTTATCACACCATGAATCGAATTTTATGAAACTTTAGCATAATTATCAATTTTTAAACTAAAAATAATTCAATTCTACTCAAAAGTAAGCTAAAAAAAGAAAAAAAAAATGAAAAATTTCATTAATTTTAGAAAAGAAAATGTAATAAAATTTGTGTTAACGATGCATTACAAATAGCTGAAGACGCACATGCTTTCAAATATTAAACTAAAAATTCTAATTTTCTTTTCTGCGTTCCCTTTAATTTTACATTTATTGACTTTTTGAAAAAATATAATCAATAATTTGTACACTATGAGCATCACCCTATTAATAATTATGTCGATAAATAATTTTTTAATAAATTCATGTTTTCATGTTTTCATGTATATTTTCTAAAAATTCCATTGACATGCGAAAAGAAAAGAAGAAACAGATAAGTGAATACAGACAGGGTTGCCAAATTTGGCCTTTTTTTTATTCAATAGTCACTAATAATTTTTATTTGTAACGTTTGACTAATCACTTCGAAGATTGTTAGTGTATTATATATATCAAATGTCACTTCTCAAAATTATTGGTGACTATTGAATAAAAAAAAGGCCAAATTTGGCAACCCTGAATACAGATAGAAAAACCGGCTTCAGTCTAACACATGAATGCGCATGCATTTTAGCTTATCTCTAATGCATCCTCTTATGATAATTTTTCATTAAGTTTTCTTTTCTAAAATTGTTCATATTTTTCATTTTTTCAAAACGTTACTTTTGAGAAAAATTGTATAATTATTCATTTAAAAATTATTACTTAAGCTAGAGTTATATAAAATGAGAAAGGACGTGCCCTCCAAACACTGTCTTCATTTGTTAAAAAGACACGTACAAAAGAAGAAAACGAAAAACCAGGTTATGAATTTAAGATTGAACACCCATGTATTTCTGTAATATAGGCTGAGACACGGATGATTCTGATTTTGTAGAATTTTGAACAGATTTAATGAAGTAGTAAGAACTTTGTAATTTTACATTCGATATTCTACTGTAACTGAGCAAAACCTATTTTTCCCAATACATTTTTTATCATATATAATCCAAAATATGTAAAATATACTTATATCTTCTAAGCATAAAAAGAATCTTGATCTTAGTTGTAAAACAACACTCAGGATGGTCAGTACATTTTTTTTACTTTCTTCTATATGTAATATAGAGAAAGTATTGGATTCGCGAAAATTTTCGAAGTCCACTTTTTGATGGATTTACATGTTTTGGGATATGGAGAACACGAATTAATAGTTTTTAGAAAATGTCTGTCTGTCTGTCTGTATCATTTTTTTGTGAACGCTGTATCTCACGAACCAATGAAGGAAATTTAACCAAACTTGGTATTTAGTTGCACCCTGACATAAACTGGTGCTGATTAGATTTTGGGATCAATCGCTCAATAGGTGGCGTTGTGATCGCATTTTATGCAAATTTTTAACATGGCAGCATAGGACAAAATTCCGTATAAATGGGCATAAAGAGAGTTATTTTACACTTGTGATTGTAAAATTAATGTGAATTATTGATAATAGTAGTAGTTAGCTAGGAAAAAAATTTTGTGCACGGGGGGGCATCGGTTCCCCCCCCCTCCGGGGAAGTAAATTTTCAAGATGGGTATCTTTCGAAAGGTCTCGTTGATAATAGTAATAGTTAACTTGGAAAAAATTTTTGTGCATGTGGGGGCATCGGTTCCCCCCCCACCGGGGGGGGAAGTTCCCACCCGGGGGGGCAAAGTTTCATGATGGGTATCTTTCGAAAGATCTCGTCAATACCTTTAAAACGAATGGTTGAACGATAAATCTGTGATAATTTAAACCAAAGTTATCGATTTTTTTTACTTTTAACAAAAAAAAACTTTTTTTTTTTTTTTTTTTTTTTAACGAAATTTAACCAAACTTGGTATTTAGTTGGTCCCCGACATAAACTGGTGCTGATTATGTTTGGGGATCAATAGCTCAACAGGTGGCGCTGTGATAGCATTTTATCTAAATTTTTAACATGGCAGCATAGGACAAAAATTCGTATAAATGTGCATAATAAGAGTTGTTTTAAACTTGTGATTGTAAAATTAATATGAATTATTGATAATAGTAGTATGTAACTAGGAAAAAAATTTTCTGCATGGGGGGGCATCGCTTCCCCCCCTGGGGGGGAAGTACCCCCCCGGGGGGGATAAATTTTCAAGATGGGTATCTTTCGAAAGGTCTCGTCAATACCTTTAAAACGAATGGTTGAACTATAAATCTGTGATAATTTAAAGCAAAGTTATCGATTTTTTTCACTTTTAACAAAAAAAAAAAAAAAAACTTAGAAAAAAAAAAATCGTGCTTTTTTTTTTTTTTTTAATATTGTTACTGATTGAATATGTATAGGTAAATATAGAAGAAAGTCTTGTGGTGGCCACAACATACTAGTTTTTTTTTTATTGATACACGATGTCAAAAAAAAAAAAGAAAAAATATATATATATATACAATAAAGAAATTTTAATAATAAGCAGTTAGGAAAAGCGTTAAAAAACGAGAACATTAAATTTTTGCTTAACTTTGTGAGTGGTTAACATATTGTACTTCTCGTTCAGCATCATTAGAACGAGTGCTTTCAAGAAGGCATTGAATCAGTCGATGTTGCGTTACAGTTCGGATTGTGATATGGTGCGAAAATAGTCAAATATGGCAGATTTTTGCATATTAAGTCAGAATGAGAAGAATGAGTAAATGTAGAGTCCTGCATCGGGTCAGGTAACCCGATTTTACCTAAACCTGACAAAAATTTTTCTCTTGTGGGTCGGGTTGGCTGATCATTTTCTTCCTGCGGGTCAGGTTCGGGTCGGGTTTGTTGAATTTTTTTTCTTGCTGGTCGAGTTTCGCTTCGGTCGGGTTTAGTTTTCAACGAGTCGGGTCGACTTGAGAACATCATTCAAATTGTTTTTTACAATTATAAGCATAAATTTGTAGACATTAATAAGTGATTTAAACATGCTGTATATACGAAATATGTGTAGAAGCTTCGTATTCGTATCCGTATGGTATTCGCCAGAAAAAAATGATCCGTGTTCGTATCTGGATCCGTATAAGGAAGAAAAAATATCCGTACCTGTTTGAGTTTCTTCAAAGGTTCTAATACGTACCCTTTTGTAGAAATTGTATGAACATTAGTAAGTATTATAAATCATTTTTATCCGTTGTTAATATATAAATAAAAGAAATGCAGTGTAACCTCCGTTTTACGTTCTGAAAATTGAAAAGATTCTTCCATTTCCATTTTTTTTTTTTTTTTTTAGGAACTTTTATTTTCCACGAACTTCAATCCTCGATTTTATGTGAACGAAATTATGACTTTTCCTCCATTTATACTTGTAAATACAGCAAATATAGAGAAATATTTGTTGTGGTTTAATTATTAAAAAAAAAAAAAAGAAAGAAAGAAATAAATGTAAAATAAGCACATTTAGGAAACGGATTCCATAAAGGCAGATAACGTTCTTTATCATCTTCTCTCAATCAAATAAACAATGCAGCGGAATTGCAACTGGAAGAAGCTGACTTGCTGATCGTGTGAATTAAAAGTGATCGTGGGAAAGCAGATATTTAATCGCGAATCATACATATGTGCTGCTACCCAAATTATTGTAGTAAAGTAAATATTCAGATCGAACGAAAGCAATAAATGAAGATACATATTTTGTTTTTCTTCCTTTCTTTCTGAAGCCCAGTCAGTAGAGCGTCGGGCTCGTAATTGGAAGATTATTTGTTCAGTACTCGAGCCGGCCAAAGACCGTCTTGTACACTAATGGTGGCAGGTGTACGTAAAATCTGTCGTGGCCTCAATGTCCTTCATGTTCCCATAAAAAATTATACCTGTGGGGGTCACCGAAACTGGAGAGCCATCTCTTCCGTGGACGATCAAAATTGTGATGTCATATCTCCGGACCACCTCTAGGATGAGTCCCAGACCGTCTCTAATTGCCCATTGCACAGCATTGTGCGACGTAAAACAACCAATCACCTTTCTTTCTTTTCTTTTCATTTCTTTTTAGAATATAAGCATTAATCATAAACAATAAACTACAAACGTTTTTAACCTGAAACATAATTTTGAACTTTTGAAATTCACAACTCACATAAATGGTTAAAAATTATTACTTATCTGTTTTTCAGAATTTTAAATTTTTAACTTAATACAATTAGTAATAATATTTCAAATTCTTTTCAAAATAATTTACCAACGTGTGACAGTGAAAATTTACCTTATTTTATAATTATAAAAAAAATTACATGATTTTTAGATGAATTAGTAATATTCAATCAGTTTTCGGGTTTCCGGTCGGGTTCGAGTAAAAGAAGTCGGGTTTCGGGTAGAAAGAAAGTGGGTTCGGTCGGGTGCGTGCCACAAAAAAATCTCTATTGCGGGTTCGGGTCGGTTTTCGGGTTGATGAAAATTTTTTTGTCGGGTTTCGGGTTCATTTAAAACGCGTCTGTCGGTTTCGGGTCGGTTAAAACCCGACCAGTGCAGGACTCTAAGAAAATGAGTGCATTTATTATTTGTAAGTATAAGTATTTCCAACACCTATTAACAGATGTGTACAAGAAATACTCCGAGATTGCGCTGATATTAAACATGCTAACTGCACTGCTAATACAGATTGGGACTACACTGATCGAATGAGCGATGAAATATTTTGCTATCACAATTTTTTCTTAAAATTTTTTCACATTCATTTATAAATTATAATTAGAGACTTTTTTATGATCAAACAGCATTTAAAAAAATGCTAAACCATAGTAAAAAAAAAAAAAAAATGCTAAATACACAGATTGGAAAATGCACATTTTTTCTTTTTTTTTCTTTTTTCTTTTTCTTTTCCTTTTATTCTTATAATTTGTGAAAATACATCAAGTGAAATATTTTGTTTTCCAGAAAAGCAAAAGTAATCTTTTTTAATCGCAAAAGGGAAAATTTTTGCCTTAGACTAATAACAATTTCAAATGAATAATTTCATAATAAAATACTTTAGTAAATCTTAATTACAAGTGATAATTAAAAAAAAATTCTTTTAATTATTTCCTCTGGAAACAATTTACAAATTATAAAATCAATATTAAACGAACATATTTTTATTTATTTATTATTATTATTATTATTATTATTTTGTAATAATTTGAGAATAAGGAAACTATAAAATATTTTACAAAATGCTAAGTAGACAGATTTCTTTTAATGTATTCTTATTTTTCTTTTCTTATTTTTCTTCAGAAAATTCACTCTCTTTTTACGACTTAAAAATATTTCACAAAGAAGAACCAAAAACGATATAGTGCAGCCCGTCAATAAGAATATAAACGCAGGAGCAAGATCTACAAGTGTTAATTTCCTTTTACTTGTGTTTTGTTCAAACCTACTTTTCTCCAAATAAAATCTTTGCTTTAATTTGTATTCCTTCACTTCCTTTAAAAGAAGTCCTGCAGCCATAACTTTATGCATGAACTTATCAACAAGATTTTTATAACAAAAGTTCTTTCGTATCATCATTGCAACCGGAGTGTCAAGAAAATGATCTTCAGAGACGAAAAATCTATTGAAATTAAGACCATCAAGCTCGTCAGTTGTTGCCATATAAGCAAAATTTTGTTTGCTTCTTCCATAAAATATAAACTCTGCTATGTCCTTTTTATCTATGTTATTATCCTCAATGTCTTTCGCGATTATTCTCAATTCTTTTCGATTACTCTTTTTGTACACTGTGTAAGTAGCAAATTTATGCAAAGATACGCAGTGGTATTCTCCATTTGATACAGCAGTGGCTAATTGTGACAGGTCTTTGATTCTGTTTATAGGAGGGAGCGCAAGAAATGATAAAAACACAGAATCAAAAGCCAGGCAAAGGAACATCGCTCCCACAACCCAAGAGTAATTAAGCAAATTTTCTGACAATGATGAAACCCTTAAAATCGCAGTTTGCCTTAAAAATACGGCGAAAACATGTAGACAAATTTTATCAAGTGGATGTTTCCTTTTTAAAATGTAATGCATAAACGACATCAAAATCAAAATTAGGGCAATTGCTATCCAAAGTGATGACGAAAATATTTTTAAAATGCCGAAAATCTGTGGTTTGTATACTGGTTTTGATGTCATGAATGAATGCTGAAAATACTTTATGGGGTATGTAAAATCCACAAATTGATATTCTCTCACAGGGAACCAACGTACAAAAATATCCATTTCCGATTGATTTAATAATCTACAAGCACCTATCAAACTGCCATTTGTGAGCCGGTCACATTTATCCTCAGCAAAACAAAAGGAAGCCCTGGCGAACTCTTTTGAAAAATTTATAAGATAATCTGCCAGGATGATTGCTAATTGAGCACTTGGATTTCTTCTTCGATAATGAGCTACGAGTTCTCCAGAAGAATGTACGCAGGGTGAATTTATTGGAGAAGGTAATCCAATATTTAAAATTTGCTTGTCTTCCGTATTCGTCATTTTTCCCCTCTTTTATTTATTTATTAATTTTTATTATTAATATTATTTTGTTAATACATTTGTAAGAAGAAAATAGAAACAATTTTTAATACAGTATTTTCATTTACAGTTACTAAAAGTTGAGATAATTTATAATTAAAGCTTGATTCTTTTGCGATTGATTTGTCTAAATTAAAAACCTTGCTAAGGAATCTAACTTTTCAGTAGGAACTTTTTCAGTTTGTCTAACTTTTCAGTAACTTTTCAGACGAAAAATTGGGAAATTTATACGTCCATTAATATTTTCAAAATCTGGCTCTACATTTTTTTTACAATGATAATAATGATGGTGATGAAGAAATACAGTTTATTTTGTATAATTTCATAAAAATAATCACATCTTAATAGCATCTAGTTTTTGATTCATGAATTTCATTAAAGTGCGAGCGGTAAATTATATATGTACTGTCTTTTCTGTGGTTGTATGCTAATAATAGAGTAAAAACGTCGCAAAAAAAAGGGAGAAGGAAATGTATTATTTATTATCATTTTGTAAGATTACTTACTAAAGACATAAAATCTATCGTATTTTTTATTCTGTTTATAAGACAATTCACATAAAAGTACTTTAGTTAAAATTTTCTTGTTATCTTTTTATGCTTTTGTTATAATTAAGTTTTTCCACATTTCAGACACTAGTAAGATTTACAGGATAACCTGAATTTAAGACTAATAAAGTGACATTTTAAGAAAGGTTATTCAATAACTGGATTATTGAATAAACTTTTAATAATAATTGATTCTTCAGTAATTAAGTGTTAATCGCGATCACAGCGTACTTATCAAAGCCACAAATCCACGGATCAAATTTTAGCAGAGTATAAAACAACTGCTTTATTTTCCAGTACTCACATGATATCCTTCAAAAACAAATAAAGTTAGTTTAAAGGCATATTATACAATACATTTTATACATATCGTTTACAGTTACGAAGATATCTCTGACTGTATGCAAAATATATTCAACAATTTTCTAAATTACTTCTATTATTTTATATAAACGATTTCATGTAATGATTTTTTATTTGATGAATCTCCCTTTTAGCATATGAAAAGTTTTATAAGCATTCGATATCCCTCTTTTAAACAGTAATGTGTCCTTGAAAAGCTTTTTCTTAATAATGGAAATAAATTATTCAGAAGGAAATATTTGAAAACATTTTTATTTTATAATGACATAAAATACTCCAAATAATACCTTTGTTATAGTTTATTATATTCAGGAAATGACGGTGTTCTGAAGAGGCAGCTCCTTTCAACAAAAAAACTATTTTTAAAATTAAGAATATTGTAACAAACCAAATATGATTTTTCTTAAATTATGTAAAATTTGGTAATTTCAAGCGTGCATGGTACATTCATAGTACCAAAATATTTTATCTGAATAAAACCCATTATTATTTCAATGAAAGTTCATTTTATATTATTATCTTTATAAACCAAATTAAGGAGAAATGAAATGGAGATCTCATGTATATGAAAGATATGAATAATTTATTTTAATAACTAAACTTTAGTACAAATAAATATTACTTTTTATGAATCTACGTAAAATGTGGTTTTTCAAAAATGCACGGCACATATTTATATTTCTAAAATACAATACTTTTGTAGAATATAACTCAATATTACATCAATAAAAGTTTCGACATTTATATTTTTATCATTTTAAAACAAATTGAGTAGAAAGCAAATCGTGATCCTTTGTACACGAAATATTATAGACAAACCAATTGTGACATTCATAAATATAAATAATATTTTACTAAATTTCTTATTGGAATTAAGAACATATCATTTGAAAATGCAGTTATATTGAGGGGGGAAAAAAAGAAAAGAAAACAGGCAATTATTTTAGAGAAAAAATAAATTTCTAAAGCATACAAAAATAAATCATAACAATTTATCATTAATGCAAATAGCAATTTAAATTGTAATTTTTAAAATACTATTCTAGAAAGCAGGTCACGAAGGGAAAAGTTATAGGTAGCCAAAAAGTATCATTTCAAAAAACAGTTATTTTAGAGGGGAAAAAAATTCTCAAGTATAAAAGGTATATCATAACAAATTTTTATTAAAGCAAATAGTAATTTAAATTGTAATTTTTAAATTACTATTTTAAAAAGAGGAGAGACGAAGGGGGAAAATGTGGTTGGTGTCAAGAAGGAAACAGAAGTAGGGCGACAACGACATATAAACTATTTTATCTATTAAAAAAAAAAAAAAAAAATTCAAACGATATCATTTGATTACGAATAACATATTTTTTCAACGTTTATGTTTAAAAAACTTAGAAGTTATTGATAACGGCTAATTTTATTTTAAAATCACTTTAAAAGTTCATGAGAGCTTTCTTTGAAGGAAGCACAGAAAAGTAATTATAACGAACATCAGGACAAAATATTAAAAAAAAAAAAAATTGTAAAGAAATACGTAAGAAAATACTTTGAGGCATCATTCAAAATAAATTTCAATAAAATAAGAAATATATTTATTTAAGTTAATATTAGTATTATTGTTATTCATAATAATATTAATGTTACTATTCAAGGTACATATATGTATATATATACACATATATGTATATATATGTGTGTGTGTGCGTCTGTCTGTTATCAGCATATCTCAAGAACAAACTATAGCAAAAAGTCCAAACTTAATATTCTGTATGTATGTGATATAGCGATGCTACACTACACATTTCGCTGATATCAAACAAATAATTCGTGTGCAGGGGCATCTTAGAGAATTCAAATATATTATGCCTATGGAGAAATTGACACAGAGAAAAAATATACTGCCTTCTTTTAGGCTGAATAAGTGGTCATTTTCTAAATCCCTTAACTAGAGATATAGATTTCCGAGCTCTGCGCATAGGTCACGCAGACAAACTGAATAGACGATATGATCGAGGATTTCTAGTCTACATATTTCTAGATGGTGGAACAATATTCTGAATATTTTGAATTTTTTGAATCTTTTGTATCGCGAGAAATTCTCGTTTGATTTTCTAGAATTGGGTAATAAACCAAGATTATATTTTCTGAAACCTGCCTCTTGTATTTACATTTATTTACAGAGATTTTTAAATATCTTTGTCCTCGAGAATATAAACAAACGCTCTAGAATTCTAATAGGGGTTTCTAGAACTCGCTTTCAAAGGGGACTCTAGAATTTATAAGGATGAAATGGAACTATTTTTTCTGGAGCCAAAATTTAGATTCTATATGTCAGTTACAGAATTATTTCCCAGTGTATGGTAAGTGCAGCGTAACATCTATAGGCTGACTTAAAAAAAAGGGAATGAACAAATTTATTATATGCATTAAAGCACGTTTTGTGTAGTTTGTGGTATGTAAATCAGTCATCATTCGTTTACAGGGCTACTCAAAATATTTAGCTATATTGGAAATTGCTAGAATTGTAATTCCTTTTTCTAAGATTTTTTCAATTAAGAATAAATTTAAGATCACAGTATTGTTGATAGTGTATAATGAATATAAAAATATGCAGGGCTACCTAAAATTAAGGTAAATGTTGTTTTCTATTGAATATAATTGATGGAAATGCTTTGGTAGATTTTACTATGTTGACAAAATAAATAAATAAATAAATAAATAAATAAATAAAAAATAAATAAATAAATAAATAAATAAATAAATAAATAAATCGACTCGAGGAGCAAAATTAATTATTATTATTATAATTATTATTTTATTTATTATTATTATTTTTAAGATTCAGTTTCAGAGAGTTAATGTGTAGTTTGCTTTCTTATTCTAAACATTTTTCAATAAGTAGTTGGCATATATAAGCTCATACAAAACCTTATCTCACATAGAGATAAGGTTATCACACATAGATCATAAACACACGTGTCATTGTAGAAAAACCACAAACTTTATAAAAAAATTTCACTTTACAACACGTATAAAATGGTACATTTAATTTAAATTATAAATTAAAATTACAACTTGTCAAGGCCTTTCGCCCTGACCAAAAGGGTATCATCAGGACAAAGCCATTTTTTTGTTACGACTAAAGCAACATTTGAATTATATATACAAAAGATTCATAGTACAGTTACAGTTATTATAGATGAAACAGTTAAGACAGATGAAACAGTTGAAAACAGATGAAACATAGATGAAACAGTCTGGAAAACTGAATTTAGTCAAGCTTTGATTGGTTACTATGGATACACTTGTTGTGAGACGGTTGAGTCTTTCTTGGACTCAAATCTAGTTGAGACTTTACTATGTCCCCACGGAGCAGCCCATATTCTACAGCGGAGGGAACTCGCATTCATTTAGATCCCCAGAGGAAACACGGAGAAAACTTTCAAATACCGCAACAGTTGAGTCACTTTTATGGAGAATTGTAGAGGAAAACTTGCAGAAACTGTAAAAGTTTTTAGATCATTTTCATTAAGGAGAGGCAGAACTAGCGTTTAGATGAAAAACCAGAGCAGATTAAAAAAACTTTCGCTGTTAACATTCATTGAGATCGACAAACAATTGAACACATACAACCCCATATACACAATAAATGCAACCACATATCTAATATAATTTCCTTTCAATTATTTGTCTATCTCAATAAATGTTAACAGCGAAAGTTTTTTTAATCTGCCCTGGTGAATATAATTATGCCTCGGCATAATTTTAGGTTAGAATAATTTTGTGTCAACATAGCGCTGCAGCGGAGAAAGTAAGTTGTGAAGTATAGGCGAATGTGAAGAAGCTTTAAAGTTTGGTTGAAGTGAAGAGACGGGAAGTTAATTGAAGGAAGTATAAGTAGGAGGTTATTTACGTAAGGTGTGTGGTGTGTAGTGGAGCTTTTTCCGATGTCTGTCTACGCTAAAATTTAGGGCTTAGCGTCTGGATTAAGTTATAGTTCGAGAGTTCAGATCGAGTGCTATTAAAGCTAATTAGTTTGATGAGTGTTGATGTGCGGTGGTGCTAGTTATAGTGAATAGAAAGGTTATTCGGCTGGGAAGCCGCTGGATTATTTGAAGTTCACGTCAGCCAAGGAAAGGAGTGCATCCGTCGCTAATCTTCTACTGTCGTCTGTGGTGAGATGTTTAAAACTATCTAAATTATTTCTTATATATATTTGTTAAAGTATTTAATCCAATTTGATTGAGTTACATCGTTCCAGGCAACCCTCCCTTTATTCTAGTCGAATAAACTCTTATTTTTATTTTGAGTCTCGTACTATTTCTACTTAGACACTTAAATTAATTAAGTTAAGATGGGGTCCGCGACAACGCAAACCTTACAAGAAATTTAACATTTTTGCATTCTGATTGCAGTATGCTGTGGCTAATGTAGTATGCCAGGTCTCCTAAAAATGGCTTTGCACTGGGTCTAATACCCTACATGTTATAATTAAAAAAAAATTGCAATTTTGTTTTTCAATTTTTTAAAGAAACCGATATATCTCCATGAATATATGTGATAGCCTCATAAAAATTTATACAGATAATTAGAAGAATACTCATAATCCCATGCTGATGCTATAGCCAAAATGTATCTCATGCATTATGTTTTACAGGGTGATCCAAAACATTGGGATTTTTATTTAAATTTTTATTGGTCACTTTTTCCTCTTTAGAAAAAGTCTTTTGCTGAAATATATGAGGTGTAACATGTTTTTTATGCACCCAAAGTTTTATGATGATTTCTATAGAATTTTTCTAGATATTTCACAAAACGTCTAAATTTGAAAGTGTTAAAATACTTATTGGTAGGTAGTGTACAGTTGGTAACAAAAGTCTCCGAACATTAGCAAAAATTCCTATATATAAAAAAAAATCCACTTAATACAGTTTTGTTAAATAAATCCTTGTAGAATCCTGTTCTTAGTCAGTCTAAGAACAGGATTCGTCAAGGATTTATTTAACAAAACTGTATTAAGTCTACTCTTTTTATATAAGAATTTTTGCTAGTGTTCGGAGACTTTTGTTACCGACTGTACTAACAAATACAACTGCTGCATTAGTATATCAACATATTATATTTGATATAATTACATGTTTTCTATTAGTATTCAAATCAGCTTTGGTAAGCCTAGCGTTGAACTGGATAATCAATAAATAATTTCTACTTTTTCTTTTTCTTATCATTATTAATTTATCATAAAACATCATGTAGTCACTTCACTTGCTTTTATGCTCCCGTGTTTGTTCAAATTTTCAGCTCCTTCAAACTTTATGCATGAAAAAGAATTATAATTTTCGCAGCCTTCTTCGTGGTAACAGAAAATTTTATCTTTTCATACACATACACACACACAAAAAAAAGGAGATTATTTTTAATACCGTATAGTTATTTTAATTAATTTTAAATACGTGCGACAGCAAATTTCCTTATGTCGCTATGGTGTCATGATGAAGTTACCTCCGGTGTGACAAAAATTTTCTCCTAAAATTCTTAAGTCACCTCTCGTAAGACACTTCATACAGTTAATGAAGTTAATTAGTGGGAAGCAGTTATATTTACAAAATGCTTTAAAATTATGAGATAATGTGGCTTATGTGATAATTATGCTTATTAAAAATAAACTAAAAACTTACGACAAACTTCATGTTTGCGCATTAATATGTAGCTAAAATATCCCCATTTTAAGTAATAAATTTTGATTACGTGAATTTATTTAAGCATATATGCAAAAGCGATGATGCTATTTGTTCAAATAGGCCCAAGAATTCGTTCAAATATGTCGAGTTCCTCACCTCCTTTTTCTAATTTTATTCATCAGCACTTCGGTTTTCATCTATTTATGACATCTTTTCAGAATTTGTCTTGTGAAAAGATTAATATCTAAATGACATAAAGAATGTTTAATATTTAAATTGATATGTATTACATAATTTTGATTGAATAATAACTTTTCACTTATTTATTTATTTTGGTTTCGAGGTTTTAATGTCAGTGGCAGTGAAACAAGCTTGTGAAGTAGAACAATGCAAATGATGTTTTGACACTTTCATAATAAAAAATAATTGTATGGAAAAAAAAAATATTTTTGAATATGATGTCATTCTTTAACAGAATATAATTAACGATCTTTGATTAGCATTTCGGTCTTTTGAAATTAAGATCAACGAAGGAAAACATATACTTACTTCTTCTTTCTTTCTTTCTTTTTTTTCCCCCCCTCAAATAAAACTATCACCATACTATCATTTTGAGAAATATTCTTTAACCAAGTATAAAAATATTGTTTATTATAGTTTAGATACCCCATATAGTACATTTTCTCTATTTTTAGAATGTCCTGCGGCTGTCCTATCTCTCCATGAAATTTTGAGAGTATTCCTTATTAGGGGGGAGGAGGGAAAGCGGTGTCTCTACATATACTATACAAAACTATTAATGATCGACTATTACGATTATTTATGATATATATATAATTAAATTGAAAAGTTAAAAATAATTCTTTTTATGCACATTTACATAAATTTAGTCCTATAATGCAATATTAAAATTTTTGAAAAACTGGGATGGCATGTCCCCCCCTTCGATTGTTCTCCAAATGTAATCAACACGAATGGAAGTCAAGATCCCACTAAATATCTAAAGTGTTTAAATTCGGTCTATTGGTTCGTGAGATGCATCATCCACAAAAGCTTTGATTCACGACCAGACATATTTTGCTGAATAACTTGCTCCGTCATTTTGTTTCCAAATAGAGTCTTCTTGAAATCAGGCTTCACTTGAAAATCTGTCTTTATGATAATATATGAAATACTGAATTATTTCAAACAAAAAATTGGATAGTGAACATCTATTACAAATATATTAGGTGAGTTCGCCAGGCAGTTTGCTTGCAAGCGGCAGCAACTTGAAAATTTCGGATTCCAGTATCATTCGAAATACTAAATTCAAGCCAAATTTGTACAATAGACTTATCTTAGAAATACATTTGATACGAAATCTTTGTCTGCCATCTTGTTTCCAAGTGTGGACTACTTAGAAATTTCAAATTCACATAAAAAAGGTATTTATGAATCGATTTGCTTAAAACTTCTACAGATATTTAAGAAAATACTTAATATATATAATTTTTTGAAGTTTAATAGAACATACTTAAAATAATTTGGGATGGATTCTGCAATACCTTTAAAAGAAAAAATATTAAAAATAAAAATAAAACAAAAGGTATGTTTTTTCCCAAATTTTTACCTAGACATACACTTTTTATTTTTTTTTTCTCGAAAACTAATTAATAAATTTCAAAACTCATTCCCAATTACTTTAAGTAAGGTTCCATTAAGCACTCAAATAAAAAAAAAAAAAAAAAAAAAAAAAAAAAAAAGTCTTTTTTAATTATCTGTAGACATTTTAGCATTTTGAAAATCATAAATTTATGAAAAATTGCAAACTGAAAAAAACGCAATTTAAAAATTTCAAATATATAAAAAATCTATCAAAACTATAAGTATTGGTGCCTGAATATATATTTTATTGAAGAAATTTAATATAGTTGAATTTATAAATACACTGCTCTGCATGAAAATCGGCCCGACGACCATTTTTCCAAATTCTTATGTAAAATGACCTCCTGAATCCGAATATGACGCCCATTTTGCCCTATCTACCTCCGTTTTTTTTTTGGGGAACACTCCCCTATTTTTATCACTTTTCGGTAATTTTATGGCTATAAATTTGATTTGTAGGGAGAAGGAGAGGAGATTATTTTAACTGTTAATACCTTTTGATGGGCTACAGAAGTGAAAAATTCTAAAATATGAACATTTACAGTAAGGGGAATGTTTAGGGGGAGGGGGAGAGGAGGAATTTGCCACTGAAATTATAAATTACATTTATTGTATTTTATTAATCAATTATTATTATTATTATTATTATTTATTATTTATTATGTATTATATATTCTCTGTTTTTAAGTGTTAAAATAATTCTTTTACATTCTCCAAATCAAATTCATGGCCATAAAATTACCGAACAGGGATAAAAATTGGGGAGGGGCTGGTGTCACGAGAAAACAGTGGGTAACTGGGTAAAATAAGGTCATATTCGGATTCAGGAGGTCATTTTTCTTAAGAATCAGGAAGAATAGTATCAGGGCTCGTTTTCTTTTCTTTTCTTCTTCTACTTCTTCTTCTTCTTCTTCTTTTTTTTTTTTCAGCGCAGTGTAATCATTGCCTTATTTTAATGAAGAATTTCTGTCAAATATCAGTAAAAAATACCCGTGAAAACTACTGGTGACAGTGTGCCTGGATTTAAATAAACCTTTTACAACACAATGCATCGATACAGGTCGAAAGAAGCTGCATTCAACGTGTTATAGGGTCAAACTGCAACACAGGCTTGCTAGGCATTTAGATGTTTTCCTTTTTACATTTTGTCATTCTCTTTCTTCCACACATACAAACATAAAAATAAATAAAATAAAATAATTAATTAATAAATTAATTAATAAATCATCTTTTGTGATTCCTCAAATTGTATGTAAAAATATCTGTACAAACATCTATAAATATATCTTTATTTATTTATTTATTACTTTCCGAACATACTTATGTAAGGAAACTATTGTAATTATAAAAAATTTGACTTTGAAATGTTGTGTATTTATAAGTTTTGAGGTCTCCTGAATTCATTTTAGCTATGTTTACGGTGTTGTATGCATGTGTGTATACTGTAAAAAATAGGTTCTTAAAAATAAGTATATATTGTCTCAAAATAGCCCCGAAATAATATATGCTTAAATTTGAAAACCCATGTACTCATTTTTGAGTATATTGACATGCTCAAAAATGGGGTTGACCAATGAGAATCCCAATATCCCCATGTTTGACATGTCAGTGTACTCAAAAATGAGTACATGGGTTTTCAAATTTAAATATATATTGTTTCGGAGCTATTTTGAGACAATATATACTTATTTTTAAGAACTTATTCTTTACAGTGTACGTATGCGTGTGTGCATGTATTTAAGTGAACACGATATCATATAAACGCTTTCTTCGAATGAGATGAAAGCTGATACGTATGTTATAGCTCACCGTAGCACGAATTCTGTTGATTTTGGTGAATCTAGCTCTTACAGTTTTTTTTTTTTTTTTTTTTTTTTTTACAGGGACACAAAGAAAAATTCTTTATCATTATGGTCTAAAGGTTCAAATTATTTGAAATATGATAGCGTCTAAAGGTCCTATTCGACTGAGCTGAAAATTTACATACATGTTTTATGTCATCGTCGCACGAACAGTATTAATTTTGGTGAATCTAGCACTTATAGTTTTTTACAGGGACAAAACGGAAAATTCTTTATCACTAAGATCTATCCGCTCAAATCATTTGAAATACAATAGCGTTAAATTAAACAATTTACTAAAAAAATACTTAAATACCGTATTATAATTTTCACTTTTGTTTATTTAACGACATCTCTCACTTTAATTTATTTATACAACCTTTAATTACGTAATGTTTGCAAAGATGAGTGAAGTCCTTCCAAATTTTTTTTGAAAAACTTTCTATTTTACAAGTAGAAAATATTCCAAACATTATGAATAATAAAAGAAAATACTTATATATTCAAACTAAAATTTTGAAGTGTATGCGAAAAATCAGGCATTTATATTTCTTTTTCCAGCGCTATATTTACATTGTAACTACAACATGGCTTAATGGTGCGAAGAAAAATAAAAACAGCAATAATAATAATAATAATAATAATAATAAATTTGATAAGCGCTGGAAAGAAAATTTAATAAAGTTAGTTTCTAATGTTGTGTATGTTACCTTCATCTTTATCATAGAATTTTAAAAACTAAAATTTTGATCTGTAATGCAGCATTTAAATTGAAATTATATAAAAACTTTGCATGTACTTTCTGCATATATATTATTAAATTTTCTGTCTTTTATTTTTTTTATTTTCCGAACATACATATGTAACGAAAGTATTGTAATCGTGTCAAAAATCCGAATTTCAGATTTTGATGTTTCTATACGTTTTGAGGTTCCCTGAGTCCGTTTTCACTGTTTTTACGATGATGTATGTATGTGTGTGTGTGTGTGAACACGCTAGCGTCTAAACACTTTGCTTGAATGAGCTGAAAGTTGGTACGTATGCTATAAGTCACCGTAGCACGAACCCTACGGATTTTGTTAGTTTTTTTTTTTTTTTTTTAAATTCACTTATAGTTTCTTTTATTCACTTTGTGTTCACTTATAGTTTTTTTACAGGAACACCAAGAAAAATTCTTTATCATTATAGCCTATGGAGCCAAATTTTTAAAAGTGCGATAGCGTCTAAATGCCTCATTAAACTGAGCAAAAAATGTATACACATGTTATAGGTCACAGTTTTTTTTTAAATAGCTTATATAAATAAAATATTGAGCTACTAAAAATAAGAAAGTTTGTTCTTAATAAATAGTGATTGTGCCATTGTAAAAGTTTTCAGTAAACTCATTAATATATATTTCTTTTAATTAATGCTTATCATTTTCAGAAAATGAATAAAAACTAGTTGGCATAGGTGGTGGACTCTGCTCAGTTCCCCATCATATTTATGTTCTCAGAAATTTCTAGTGCGAGATATATTATAATCATGTTAAAAGAAATGAATTTGACCAAAGCTTGATACAGTGACAGAATGAAATCCCCGCCTAATAGGCTATCCACCGTTCACTTCGATATATTTATCTTATTCTAATCTATTAATTTATTTTATCGGGGTCAATTCCGTTGTTTAGTTTTCATGCTACTATTTCCAATGCAATAATTCTCAAAATTCATATTTATATGAAAAATTTACAATTTCGCTATGTTGATAAAATCGTAAATTACGAATAATTTACGAAATTTTCCTATTAGAATATTTGTATTCAATCATGTTCAAACAAATATCATAAACGTAATTTTGAAGTTGTCTAATGTATTTAGGATCCTCAAAGTGGAAGTTTATGGTCAATTTTGCCTTATTCTGACATGTTAAGTAAATCGTAAATTCCAAATAACTTACGAATATTTTAAATTGGAAAAATCATAGTCTATGATATTCATGCCAGTATCCTAAATAATATTTCGAAAGCAGTCTGACATCTTTACGATGAAAATATCCCTCAAGATTGACGTTTATGTGAAATTTTGCTCTATTCAGCTATGTTAAGAAATTCGTAAATTTCCTATAACTTACGAAATCTTTATATTGGAAAATTCATAGTTATTAAAATTCATGCCAGTGTCCTAAATAATATTTCAAAAGTAGTCTGACATCTTTACGATGAAAATACCTCTCAAAATTGACGTTTATGTGAAATTTTGCCCTACACTGCCATGCTAAGAAATTCGTTAAGTTCCAATAACTTGCGAAATTTCCAAAGTAGCATATTTATAGTTACTGATGTTCATTCCGGCATCAAAACTGATATTTTAAAACTGGTCTGACATTTTTACAGTAAAAAGTTTCCATTAAATGCACGTTTAAGAGAATTTTTGTCCTATTCTCCCGTGTTAAGAAAATCGTACATTTCTAATAACTTACGAAGTTTTTAAATTCGAATGTTGCAAATGAATAGGGTTCTTGCCAGTGTCGAAAGTAATGTTTTAAAACTGATCTGACCTCTCTGCGACAATTTCTTCTTGAGATATCGTGTACACAGACTAACAAACAAACGGACTAACAGACACCCTACAGACAGACACCATACAAATTTTGTCATTTTCGGATTCCTCACACCTGAAAAAGTGTAGAAAAGTCAAAAAACCGAGGTCGAAAATTTTCACGATTACCTAATTTCCCCATACCTATTGTATGATGGGGAACTAAAAACCGAGGTCGAAAATTTTCACGATTACCTAAGTTCCCCATACCTATAGTATGATGGGGAACTAAAAGTCCCTAAATTTGGCAACACTTACCACAGGAGTGAAATTAACGATTTTTAAAATATACATATGCTCAATGGGAAATGCGTCAACCCAATACTTAAAAACCGAAGAAAGGTTTGTTGTTGTTGTTGTTGTTATAAAGAAAATATTCACAGAAAGAGTATTTTTTGCGTCTCATAAAGCTAATCTAAAGTAACGTTTAAAGTGCATTTATAAACTAGTTGGCATAGGTGGACTCTGCTCAGTTCCCCATCATATTTATTTTCTCAGAAATTTCTAGTGCGAGACATATTATAATCATGTTAAAAGAAATGAATTTGACCAATGCTTGATACAGTGACAGAATGAAATCCCCGCCTAATAGGCTATCCACCGTTCACTTCGATATAATTATCTTATTCTAATCTATTAATTTATTTCATCGGGGTCAATTTCGTTGTTTAGTTTACATGCTACTATTTCTAATGCAATAATCCTCAAAATTCATATTTATGTGAAAAATTTACAATTTCGCTATGTTGATAAAACCGTAAATTACGAATAATTTACGAAATTTTCCTATTAGAATATTTGTATTCAATCATGTTCAAACCAATATCATAAACGTAATTTTGAAGTTGTCTAATTTATTTAGGATCCTCAAAATGGAAGTTTATGCTCAATTTTGCGTTATTCCGACATGTTAAGTAAATCGTAAATTTCAAATAACTTACGAATTTTGTAAATTGGAAAAATCATAGTCTATGATATTCATGCCAGTATCCTAAATAATATTTCGAAAGTGATTTGACATCTTTACGATGAAAATATCCCTCAAGATTGACGTTTATGTGAAATTTTGCTCTATTTTGCCATGTTAAGAAATTCGTAAATTTCCAATAACTTACGAAATCTTTATATTAGATAATTCATAGTCATTAATATTCATGCCAGTGTCCTAAATAATTTTTCAAAAATAGTCTGACATCTTTACGATGAAAATATTTCTCAAAATTGACGTTTATGTGAAATTTTGCCCTATAATCCCAAGTAGCACGGGAACGTTCTGTGAACGTCTAATAACGGTTACAGTCATTCAAACACCGTGTTTCGTGTCAAGAGAACGTTCGATTAGACGTTCAAAAATAGTATTACTTAGAACGTTCTGAAAAGGTTTGCTTTGTACCATCTAGAAAACGTACAAGTCTAGTTTTATGAAAAACGTTCAAGTGTATCACCGTCGTAGCACGTTCTGTAACAGTATGATTATAACGAATATGAGAAAATTCCTTTTTTTTTTTTAGTTTTTTTTTTTAGTTTTTTTTCCTTATTTTCAGTTTTAAATTTTGTTGACATGTAGAATAATCATTGAAATGCAATAGAGATGCGGTGAGAAAAAATTACATAATTTTAAACTTTATTTATATGTTATTATAATCATAATAATTATTTATAATTTTATTTAAGTTTTATGTTATTCAATTCTGTCAAACACATTACTCCAGATTACTTTTGCAGATATTCATTATTATTTGTTTCTTAAATTGTTAATAAATTAAGTTACGAAAAATTAATTTATTTTATTTATTTATTATTATTATTATTAATATTATTTTGTATATACCAAGAAAAATGTGTTGGATAATTGGGAATTTTTGATCTCCGGTTTTCCATGGGTTTATACACTCTTGAGATGTCCAGAACACAATTCTATCATTCTTTCAAAATGCCAGTCTGTCTGTTTTTTTTTTTTTTTTTTTTTTTTTGTGTGTGTGTGTTATCAAAGTTTTGTGGACTCTGTATCTCACAAACCAATGGACGGAATTTAACCAAACTTGATGTTTAGTTAGACTTTAAACTAATTTGCTAAATATCAGGAATATTTAATTAGATATTGACCTAAATATCAGCTTTGGTTCTCATTAGCCTCTGGAATGTATCACCAGATAGGGTTCGCTTCTATTCTGTAAATTCTCCCTTTTATGGGGAGATTATATCTCAGCTTCTACGGTGCACAAATGCACCAAACTTCATATGTGAAACAGATATTATGTAACAGTACGCTGATTTAATTCCGGTGCATATATTGACCAACTGGTGGCGCTGCTCTCCTGTAATTTAACCCCGTTAACGTAATGGCAATAATTCAGTTTTTGTGATATAAATAATTATAAATACACTGAACTTGGTATGTAAAATTAATATCATATAAAACTTTGCAGAATAATTTTGCGTGCATATCGGACAACTGGAGGCACTGGTATGCTGCAAATTAATTTTATTCAAGGGAACGGAACGCAATAGCACATTTTCTATGATTTATAAATGCTCTAAATTTGGTACGTGAAATAGATATTACGTAAATTTTACTGATTCACTTCGGGTACATATCAAATGACAGGTGGCACTGTTACGTTTCAACTTACGGGAAGCCTGTACCTCACCTTCTATAATACGAATACTTATCAAACCTTGTATGTGAGACATATATATAATGACAAAATGTGCTGCTTCAGTTTCCGTATATATCCACCGACGGATGGTGCTTCTATTGCTTTCTGCGATTTTTCAGATATCTGTATTTCAGCATTTTTTGGTGAAAAATGTGCAAAATTTCATATATAAAAATGTTAATTATAAAAACCTGTGTTGATTAAATTTTTATGATTAAATTAATAAATTTTAAAATTCTATGGATGCTGTATCTCACGAACTAATGAACGTAATTTATTCAAACTTTGTTTACTTGGACTATGACCTAAACTGGTGGCGATTATATTTGTTAATAAATCGTTCAATAGGTAGCGCTGTCGTACCATTATTTTCAGAATTTTTAATATGTCATAATAGGTCAAAATTTCGTATAAATGTGCATGAGTCAGCATTGTTTTTAACTTTTCCCTGGAAAATTAAATATGTATATATATATATATATTTATATTAGTAATATTTAATTAAAAAAAAATATGGGCAATTTGTATAGTTCATCGCTTTCGCTATTGTATTAAAATTTTCAATATTCTTGCCAGAAAAGTCGTCTATACTTTTAAAGCGAAAGGATGAACCCTAAATCTGTGATAATTTAAAACAAAGTTATCGACTTTTCACATTTTTCATTATGTAAAATACATTTCTTAAGATACATATTTTGTATACCGTAAAATTGATTTTTTTGGATATTTAGTGTTATATTTGTTTGAGATGAAAATCGTATACATTTACCATGGAAAATAATTTTGATAGATTATTTTAGCAAATAATATTTGACATCGACCTGCGCAGGAAAATATAGAAGAAAGTTTTAGGATGGCCTCAGTATAATAATTTTTAAAAAGGTTAAGTTTTGAACAGTATGAAAAATATTTATTAGAAACGGATGTTATTGAATAAATTGCTTGATCGACAAGAAAGTTTCGCCGCATGTAAAAGCCATCTGCTCTGTTTTTGCGCAAGAAGTTGGTATTTTTTGGCGTGGCTCGTTGGATCCAAAGTCCTACTGCTTGCTTACTCATCACATATTTTGTATTTACATTCAGATTTGAATTTAACTTTCGTTTGGATACACTACAACAGCAAACAGCTTCAAGATACAGACAGATAAGTTCGTTCACTTACTTTTCCTTTTTATAAAATTTTCATACGTATGCATTGAAATCTTACAAAATTTATCAAAAAAACATATAATATTTTAAAATTAAATTTGAATTTTTTTAATTTTTTACATCTTTCACGCTAACTCCTAAATTTATTTCGTTCGATATTTTATTATTACAGTTCAACGTTGTAGTTTAAACAAACCCATGCGAATTTTTCGAACTTTTCTTTTCTTATTTACTTTTAAAATTTGAAACTCATAAATATTATACCGAATTCCCCATCTAATTAAAATATTAATTTACCAGACGCCAAATTATTATTAGTACCAAATTAATATTGTGCAATTGTGAGACCAAGATCATTCAAAGAAAGGTTTCAAAATAAAATTCATGGTTGAAGTCCCAGTTTCATACTTCCGCAGGCAGTACAGTTATAGTATAGGATTTCCATGATGCCTTTTAAATTTTTGTCGCGATGTTGGTGATGACTTTTTATTTATTTTGGTGTATTTTGTTTAAAAAAAATAATAATAATAATTCTTATTTTGATTATATTTTTATGTTTATGATTTTTAGTCAATTTATGACAATTATTCATATTCTGTATAATCTTTAAAGTATTTCTATGTTTAAAATGACGCTTATAAAGATTGAAGAAGCAATTTTTAAAAATACAGTTTTCCATAAAATAATGTAAGCAGACAAATTTCGTAATTTTTTCTTATTAGTTTATTGAGTTGAGTCCGCATGCTTAAATATTGTTCATTTTTAAATATTATTTTTTATCCTCGCATATTTCAATAATTACACTACTATATCGTTTCGGCAAAAATTAATTGCAACTGATCCACGTTAAAGAAATATATAGATAGATTTGATCATGTTTGATCGTTTTACATTACACTGTAGAAATGTAAAAGCAGGGAGAAGTATTAAAAAAGAAATAGTTCCTAAGGTGAATCTTAATATTGTTAAATATTTTAAATTTTGAAGTTTATTTATTTAATTTTTATTTATTTATTTGTTTACAGAATAAAATTTTAATTATTTATTTATTTATTTTTCAAAATGTTTCACCCTATTTTATACTGTCATATTTCACTGCATGTGTACGTAAAATTTATAAACTCAAAATCAATAATTTAAATAAATTTCGCATACGCATGATTTGAAATATGAAAATATTAAGTAAATTTCACGTAATCTATTTAAATAAAAAAACAAAATAATAATAATAATAATAATAATAATAATAATAATAATATATATATATATATATATATATATATATATATATATATATATATATACATATATATTTAAACGTATTTAAAATACACCGCTGTTCAAAATTAAAGGAACAAACCTGCTTTTTCATTTTCTTCTTTTATGCATAACTTTTAAACAAATAAACACATGGACATAAAATTTGGATGTCATGTTCGTTATCATATCATTAATCGAATTTTACATAATTTTAGAATAAGTGATAATTTAAAACTAATAATTATTAATTTTTCTCAAAAGTAAGCTTTGGAAAAAATTAAAAATTTCAACAATTTTAGCGAAGAAAACTTAATGAAAAATTGTGTTAATGATTCATTATAGACAAGTGAAGACGAACATGCCCTCACATGTTAAACAAAATCCTAGTTTTACTTTCTGTGTTCACTTTTCTTTTACTTTAATAACGGAATTTTTGAAAAAAAAAAAAAATAATAATAATAATTACTAATTTGTATAAACTGTGATCATCACCAGAATAATAAAAATGTCGATAAATAATTTAATAATGAACGCCTTATCCGATTTTCATATTTCTATGTAAAATTTTAAAAAAATTATTCACACGCGAAAAAATGAAGAAAGAAGAAGAAACAAAAATGTGACTACATGAAGAAATACACGGTTTTAATCTAACGCATGGATGAGCCTACATTTTTAACCTATCTGTAATGCATCTTCATGACCATTTTTCATTAAGTTTTCTTTTCTAAAATTGCTGAAATTTTTCATTTTTTCAATGTTTACTTTTGAGAAAAATTTACTGATATTTAGTTTAACAATTATTACTTATGCTAAAGTTACATAAAATTCGATTTATGGTAGTTTAAAAAACATACTACGCAAATTTTATACTTCTGTGTTTATTTGTTTAAGAATTATGTGGAAAAAAAAAAGAAAACGAGAAAATAATTTATTGTTTAAATTTTGTACACTTGTGTACTTCTTTTAACTAATTTTTATTTTTGGTTTTCCATTGATTGTGCATTATTATAGTTTAAAAATAGAATATCTAACATATCTGGGCATTAATTTGAGATTTCATTGATAAGTTAAAATTTAATAAAATACTTTTGTGTTTGAATGCCAAAAGTTTGCAGTAAGTTTCAAAATTTAGACATAAATATTTTTAAATTTTTTTGCTTAAGAGCCCTCTTCACTCACCGCCGCTGGAAGCCGAAGCTAATGTTATTCAATGGGAAATTTTTCTTTACAAATAACTTATTAAGTAATACATATTTTTAAATTCTGTTTTCACATTATGAAAATTCCCAGCTGTTAAATTGACGGACCTTTTTTAAAAAATTATTTTTTTAATTTTTTATATTTTACTTCGAAGCTGCAAAATACGAATTTACAATATGTGATTTTTTTTCATTTTGCAATTTCAAAATAAAATATTAAAAATTAAAAAAATACTTTTTCAAAAAAGGTCCGTCAATTTAACAGCTGGGAATTTTCTGAATGTGAAAATAGAATTTAAAAATATGTATTAGTTAATAAGTTACTTGTAAAGAAAATTTCCCCATAGAATATCATTGGCTCGGTCTACCGGCGACGGTAAGTGAAGAGGGCCTTTAACTTATTAAATTAATATCCAAATATGGTTATATTCTATTGTTAAATTACAATGATGCAAAATCTAGGGGGGGGGGATAATAATTAGTTAGCAGGGGGCATATTATCTTAAAAATTTTCAAAATATTCGAGAACTTGAATTTATTTATTTGTTTGTTTTTGAATTCAAATATTTATCTAGAATATTCAAAATACTTGATCTTTTGTTATACAATATTTCAAGGCATGTATGCAAAATTTTATATTACTAAGACAATTATTTATGGAAAATAATAATAATAATAAAAAAATAAAATAAAAACTACACAAAAAATAAAAAAGGAAAGAAAAGATAAATAAAGGAAAGGAAAAAAAAAAAAGAAAAAAATAAGTAAATAAAATAAACAGACACTATAAAATTCAAGAACTCGAAGCAATTGTTCCGGGTCGAGAAAAGACACAACCCTACATCAACCGAACAAAGTAGGCACGAGTGCTGCAAAAAATCTGCAACGTAGCTCTTGTATTTGCAGCACTCGTGCCTATTATGTTCGTCTGACGAAGGGTCGTGTTTTCTTTCGACCCGAAACAATTGTTGCGAGTTCTTCCATTTTATTATACATTAAATACATTTTTAGCACGTTCAAAGAACGTTCAAAAATTGTTTACATAACGTTGTGAGAACGTGTGTATAGAACGTTTTCAGAACGTTTCTACACTATTTTAGAACGTTTACAGTACGTTTTCTAGAACGTTCTGAAAATGTGTATAACGTTTTGAAAACGCTCTAAAAACGTTTAGAACGTTCTGAGACCGTATACATAGAACGTTCTCTGAACGCTTCTATAACACCGATGGTGATAGCTACACGTTCATTGAACGTTCCCTGAACCGTACTATTGTACTTTTTCAAGATGGACAAATAGACGTCTATAACACGTTCAAAGGGAACGTTCTTAGAACGTGTTTGCAGAACAATATTTGAACGTTCAGAGAACGTTTCGGTGCTGCTTGGGCTGCCATGTTAAGAAATTCGTAAATTTCCAATAACTTGCGAAATTTTCAAAGTAGCATATTTATAGTTACTGATGTTCATTCAGGCATCAAAACTGATATTTTAAAACTGGTCTGACATTTTTACTGTAAAAAGTTTCCATTTAATGCACGTATAAGTGAATTTTTGTCCTATTCTCCCATGTTAAGAAAATCGTAAATTTCTCATAACTTACGAAGTTTTTAAATTCCATTGTTGCAAATGAATAGGGTTCTTGCCAGTGTCGAAAGTAATATTTTAAAACTGATCTGACCTCTCTGCGACAATTTGTTCTTGAGATATCGTGTACACAGACTAACAAACTAACGGACTAACCCACTAACCCACTAACCCACTAACCCACTAACCCACTAACAGACTAACAGACTAACAGACACCATAGAAATTTTGTCATTTTCGGATTCCTCACACCTGAAAACGTGTAGAAAAGTCAAAAAACCGAGGTCGAAAATTTTCACGATTACCTAAGTTCCCCATACCTATAGTATGATGGGGAACTAATAAAATGAACAAATAAAAGTAAAATTACAGGATTAAATAACGAGGATAATTAATATCATCTTAAGTTAATCACTAGGAGTTAAACCAAATCTCCTTATCTGAAATTTAAACAGTTTAAGAACTCAAACTTGGAAAAACCCCAAGTTTTCGCAGAAGATTTCAAGCACTTTTTAGTTATAAAATATCGTGAAAATAAACAGCGTAAAAACCTACATCAGATAACTTTAGTTTTCTGAAGTCTTTCCTAAGATAGCAAAAAACGAATGTGTAATCCTGTTTATTCTCTTCAACTTAAAATGCGAAATTTTTAGTGAAAATTTATTTGAAAACATAAGTAAATAAATAATTATATGTTTGAATTTCGAAGAATTGATACGTATTTTGCTATCATATATTTCTAAAATATAAAAAATTAAACTATCCCTACTAAAATTTAATTTTTAATTTTACGGCCCATCGTAAAATCTACGGCAAATTAAGTATAATTAGTAATATCAACTGTAAAACTTACGTTTAAAATTACGTAGCGAAGCTTCAAATTTTTACGTCGTAGAATAGAATCAAATTGGAAGTATTTTCTTTTTCTTTTAATTAATTTCTATCTGATGACCAGTTAATTATGCAAGTTCATTTTTCTTTTCTTTTTATATTATTCATTATTATTATCATTAGAACATTAAATATTACATACTTTTACATTTATAAAAAAAAGTATTGGGTTCATAATACTTTTAGACTACCAGTTTACGATGGATTTTGCCCGTTTTGAGATGCCGTTACAACTGTTTACCTGTATGTGTATGTTTATCTGTCGTCTGTGATATTGTATAGCTGCCAAACGAATGGACCGATTTAAATACGATGTTTTATTTTACTTTATTTTATTTTATTGGAACGCTGATTTCATCGCGATGTTTCTTAGCTATGTTTAGCGGAAATCAGTTTGATAGATTTTTTAGAATTAATTAAAATGTGATCTTTTTCAGACCACTTTGAATCGATACTTTAAAATTTGCGTGCTCTCAGTTTTCCAAATTTCAAGTCATGTTAGATAATAAATCATTTGGTTTTTCTATGAAATATGTATATTTGTAAATTATGAATTTTGAAAATAATTAAAAATTGGCTATGAATAGTGATTATGAGTTCATTTTGCAAAAATTTCCAAATTAGGTTAAAAACAAGAGATTTTGAAGGAAAATAGTATATAATTTAAATTCAAGTTCAGCCATGCGTTGATATTTTATAATTTGGAATCTGACGTTCTTTCAACCGAAAAAAGCAAATGCCACAGAAAGATAATATTTAATATAATTAAAAGTCTTCTTTTTTTTTTCTTTTTCTTTTTGTAATGGAACTAGCTTTATATTTGTTAGAAAATGTCTGTCTGTCTGTATGAGGCAAGAATTTTGGGCAACTCTAGATGAAGAACTAACGTGTAGAATGCTATAAAAATTTATATTTAATTCTATCTTGAAATAAATTAGTAATTATCAATGTTGTTATGCTGCGATTTTCTTCATTTTCGGGAAAGCTTAGATTCTATAGCATATAGAAACATCAAGCTTGATATGCGTGACAGCCACTTTAAAATTAATACTAAATATAATAATAAAAGAAAGAAAAGAAAATGTTGACGCTATTTGTACATGTCGCTCAACAGGCGACACTAAATCTACATACTTTCTGAGTTTTCCCATATGGCTATATCTCATCATCTTTTTGTTAAAATTGAATCAAATTGCTTATACTAAACTTGTACAGTGAGAAGCTGTACTGATTAAAATTTGTGCATGTTAACCAGTAGGAAGCACTGTTATATAGAATTATATAGAAGAAAGTTTTTTTTAAACTAAAGTATACTAGATTTTTATAAGGATTTATATTCAGTATATCTATTACAGTCAAATAAAAATGGAGAGCAGATCTTTTTTTCTTTTTATTATCGATTTTTTCCTCCCAGAACTTAAAAATGAAGATAAAATAATTTTCTTTCTCGTTTAAGTACTTTCTTTTTTTATTCTTTGAACGTATAACATTGAATAAAAAAAAAAAACTTTGAGTTTCAACATTCTTCTAAAACTAAATATGTATTACCATTTAATTGCGTAGACTTTCCCATAGTGCAAGATATCTCGCGAAACAAAAAGAATGGAATAAACAATAATTTTACTCTCCCCCTCCCCCCTTTCGCGTAGTAATAATTAAAATTTAAATCCACCTAATTATTGATTAGAGCAACAGAAACGGATATAACAGTGAAAAATAAATAAATAAATAAATAACAGTGCAGTGGTAAAATTCGCCAAAGCAACAATAGGAAGAAAAAAACACTTTTTATCAATAAAAAAGATTTAACAATCAATAAAATCAGCCGAATAGTGATTAGAGCATTAGGAACGAAAAAACAAATAATGAACAAATAAATAAAATAAAACTGAGGGAGGCAAATGGCGATAAAGCAACGGTGATCAGAGCAAAACAAACGAATGTAACAATGGGAAGATTCGAAACTGTGAAAGTCGAATGACGTCACCGCAATAATGGAGAGAAAAGGAAAGGAAATATATATATATATAACAATATTTGTGCATAAGAATGAATAAAACGCACCAATCAATGATTAGAGCAATAGAAACCAATGTAAGAAAGGAATGTTTAAAACAATGTAAGACAAATGACGAAAAAGCAACAATAGTGATTAGAGCAAAATGAACTTTGTAATAATGAAAAGATTCAAAACAGTGGAAACCGAAAGACGTACAGCAACAATGAAAAAAAAAAAAATCATTTACAACACTATTTGTGCGCAGTAATGAATAAAATCAGCCAACCAATGACTATAACTATAGAAACGAATGTAAAAAAGAAAATTTAAAATAGTAGAATGCAAATGACTATAAAGCAACAATTGTGATTAGAATAAAACGAACGAATGTCACCGTGGTAAGATTGAAAGTCGTCGAAGTCGAATGACGTCACAGCAAAAATGGGAAAGGAAAAAAAAAATTATGATAATATTTATGCACAACAATGAATAAAAACAACCATTCAATGATTACAGCAATATAAATGGATGTAACAATATAAAGTTTAAAACAGTGGAAAGCAAGTGACGTCACAGCAATAATGGGATAAATAAACTTATTGGAAAAGACGCAATAATGAATAAAACCAGCTTTGTTACGATTAGGATAATAAAAACTATAGTAATAATAGGGAAAAAATTAAAACAGCGGACAGCTAAGCGCATAAAAAAGAACATTGATGATTTGAACAATAAAACTAATTTAAAATTGTAAATATTTAAAATAATAGATGGCAAATAACATCACAAAAACAGTTCATGAAAGAATAAATGTAACAATTAGAAAGAGGAAAACAAAAGTAACAATTAGAAAGAGATTAAAACAACCAAAAAGTTAGTAACGCGAAAACAAGAATGGGGAATATAAAAATAATTTAAAAAAAGAGGGAATGTAACAAGTGAACTTTATTTAATAATAGGAAGAATCCAACAATGAATAAAACCGTTTAATAAATAATTAGAGCAATTGAAACAAATACAAGAATGTAGGAAATTCAAAATTGGGGAAGACAAATGATGCCATAGCAACAATTGAACAAATATATATTATACATCAATTTTTATTTGTAAGAATAAATAAAACCAACTAATCAATGATTAGATTTATATATATATATATATATATTAGTTAGATTTATAATTTTCTTTAAAATTATTCAATCGTAAGAAAAAACAAAACTACTTAATCAATAGTTCAACCGTAAAAACAAATTAATAAAACTTTCATTCTTCCTCTCATTTTTTAATTAATTATTTTCGTTTTACAAAATTAAAATGCACACCTGTTCAAAAGTTTAGCAAGAGTTGCATACGATAACTGTTTTTTCAAATTAAAAACTTATCTCTCGATGAAATGTTTTCAAACATCGGATATTTAAAGAACTGGGTCTTCCTCATGTTTTTCAGTGAAGATTGGTTTAAGACAACAATTAGGGGGCCGGTAACAAATTGAGCAAAATTAATAATGTTTGTGATCACCCTGTATCGTTAAGTGAACGAAATAAACTGTAACTTTAGGATATGTCAACATAGACCCAGTTCAATTTGTGGATGAATTTGTGTGACGCTAGCATGTTAAATAACGGAGATATAAGCATTTATTTTAAAACTTAAAAAAAAAAAAAATCAACATGTTTTTTATTTATAATATACAGAGTTTTTAACGAAAATTATTCCCACTTTCAGATAAGTTGGAAAAACACTTTTAAAACAATATGCTGCAATTGGAATAGAAATATCTTAAATATTTCATGAAATATGAACATTTTTATGAAAAACGTTTTTACTGCGCATGGGCGAAAGGTAAAACATTTTTTATTGCATAGGTTGAAAGCTAGATAAATTGGGCTATATTTATTAAAAGTGCATTTGAATAGAATAAAAATTAAGCGAGTTCTACGAAAAAGAACGAGTATTTTAGATATTTTCCAAAAGTTGAAATTTCTTAAGGGGTTTTTCACATGCCGTGTAATTAATTTGAAGATCCAATTATTTCAACCACTCTCCAAATGTACTTTTTTGTGAAAAACCCCTTATAAGCTTGTAACTGTAACATATTTTTGTTTATTTACTATGATTTGGGAGATCACAAGGGGTTTTCCCCCAAAAACTACCTTTGGAAAGTGGTTGAAATAATTGGATCTTCAAATTAATTACGCGGCATGTAAAAACTCCTTAATAAATATCAACTTTTGGAAAATATCTAAAATCCAGCTCGTTCTTTTTCGTACAATTCGCTTAACTTTTATTCTATTCAAATGCACTTTTAATAAATATTTGCACAATTCATCTAGCTTTCAACCTATGCAATAAAAAATGTTTTATCTTTCGCACATGCGCGATAAAAATGTTTTGCATAAAATTGTTTATATTTCTTGAGATATTTAACATATTTGTATTTCGATTGCAATATATTGTTTTAAAAGTGTTTTCCAACTTATCTGAAAGTGGGAATAATTTTCGTTAAAAACTCTCTATATTGTAAATAAAAAATATATAGATTTTTTTTTTTTTTTTTTTTAATAAATGCTTATATCTCCCTTATTTAACACGCTATCGTCACACAAATTTATCTACAAATTGAACTGGGTCTATATTAACATATCCTAAAGTTACAGTTCATTTCGTTCACTTAACGATACAGGGTGATCACAAACATTATTAATTTTGCTCAATTTGTTACTGGCCCCCTAATTGTTGTCTTAAACCAATCTTCACTGAAAAGCATGAGGAAGACCCAGTTCTTTAAATACCCAACGTTTGAAAACATTTCATTGAGAGGTAAGTTTTTAATTTGAAATATTCTGGTGTGTCACTCGCACGACTTTCTCTTACCCTGAAATTTAATACTATAAATACAGATTGCAGATTAAGAGGTAAGATAACGAGTACGGTTATGTAAACCTGCTTTAAACAATTCAAATTAGGCTTCGGAAGAGTTTTATATGATAATCAGTTCAGTGTGAGGGGGGCTACCGCCCCCTCAACCACCCCGTTTCATTAATGCACCTACATTTATATAGAATTTAATTCGGCTATTAAAAAATAATTCTCTTTTTAAAAAATAATTTATTAAAATTATTATTTAAAAAAATTATCTTTTATGATAACGCAGACGATTTCCATGTTAGAGAAGTAGTATAATACTAAATATCCAAAAAAAAGTCCATTTTATTCTTAATATTAAAAAAAAAAAAAAAAAAAAAAAGATTTTTAAAAAAGTTTTTTTTTTCGTTAAAAGTAAAAAAAAAATCGATAACTTTGCTTTAAATTATCACAGATAGATGGTTCAACCATTTGTTTTAAAGGTATCGCTTTTGAAAGATACCCATCATGAAAGTTTACTCCCCTCAGGGGGGGTGGGGGGGGGGGGTAAGTGAAGCTCCTACATACACAATTTTTTTTCCTTGTTGACTAACTCTATTACAAAAAATATATATTCGTTTCATTTGTTTTAGTGCAGTCTGTAGATGTTAAACTCTACTTACCTGCAATTTCCCCCATAGACGTAATGTATTTCAATACTTTTGAGTGTCAGTGTACACGAACCATTTGCTTGATCTTAACGAAAAGTTTAGTGTAGCATCCTTATATCATACACATTTAGAATACCAAGTTTGAACTTTCTGCCATAATTTGTTTTTGAGATATGCTGATAACAGACAGACACGCAGACATACACACAGACCATTTGCTAAAAACATGATTTTCGTATTCAGGGGACCTCAGAACATGTAAATATAACAGAAACTCGCGTTCGAAAATTTGACCCAAAAACAGTACTTTCTCTACCTTATGGTAAGAGAATGTAAAAAAGTTATCGTTTGCAAATCTTGCTAAATTTTTGAACAGGATGTTTATGTGTGTTAAAAGAAGATTTCACTTCAAAAATCACTGGGTAATATAACATTTTTTATACTTGAACTTTTCATTATATTTTTCTTGAAATTGGAATTATTCTTGTTACATATAATTATAAGAATCAAAGCATTTTTTCCAAAACTTCCGAAATCAAATTTCACGAGGCAAAATCCTGTCAATGAATTAAGAAAATATGAAACTTTCCTTTATTTTGCATCAATGATTGCATTAAAGATAAAGTTTAACTCTAACTTGTGCGAATTAAAATAGTTAAAATAATAAATTAAGTCATGCTCTATTTATTTTTGAAATTTCTGTCTTTAATTACAGCCTCTCGAAATCAACTCATGAGCCATGAAATAGATGCATGCAATATCATTTCTCAGTTAACATTCTCGAAAAAAGTGAAATGTTAATGAATGTTATAATGACATTTTATTTAAAAACAGGGGAAAAAAAAATCAAATTAAACAATTGCTTTATTATATTATACACACATATTTACTTTCTCTTATCCATAAGGTAGAGAAAGTATTATTTTTGGGTCAAAATTTTTAAAGTGAGATTTTGTTACATTTACACGTTTTGAGGTCTCCTGAATACGAAAATGATGTTTTTAGCGGTTGGTCTGTGTGTCTGTCTGTTATCAGCATATCTCAAGAACAAATAATAGCAGACATTCCAAACTTGGTATTCCAAATGTGTATCATATAGGGATGCTACAGTAAGCTTTTCGTTAAGATCAAACAAATGGTTCGTGTGCAGGGACAATCAGGATAATTCTAATACATTACGTCTATGGGGGAAATCGCAAGTAAGTAGAGTTTAACGTCTACGGACTGCACTAAACCAAATGAAACGAATATATATTTTTTGTAATAGAGATAGTCAACTGGGAAAATTTTTTTGTGTATGTAGGAGCCTCGCCTCCTCCCCTGGGAGGGGGGGAGTCCCCCCTAGGGGAGTAAATTTTCATGATGGGTATCTTTCAAAAAAGCTCGCCAATACCTGTAAAACGAATGGTTGAATCATCGATCTGCGATAATTTAAAACAAAGTTATCGATTTTTTAAACTTTTAACGAAAAAAAACTTTGAAAAAAAAAAAAAAAAAAAAAAAAGTATTATTTTTTAAAAATAAATATTGAGAATAAAATGGACTTTTATTTGGATATTTGGTGTTATACTACTTCTCTAATAAGGAAATCGTTTGCATTATCATAAAAGATAATTTTTTAAAATAATAATTTTAATAAATTATTTTTTAAAAACAGAAATATTTCTTAATAACTGAATTAAATTCTATATAAATATAGGTGCATTAATGAAACGGGGGGTTGAGGGGGGCGGTAGTTCCCCTCACACAGAACTAATTATCATATAAAACTTTTCAGAAGCCTAATTTGAATTGTTTAACATAGGTTAACATAACATCGTTCGTTATCTTATCTCTTAATCTCCAACCTGTATTTATAGTATTAAATTTCAGGGTAAGAGAAAGTCGTGTGAGTGACACACCAGATTATTTTTTTTCTTTAACGTTTTTCTATATACATAAGAAAAAAAAAATACTGGTTTTGTGAAAATGTTTGACATCCGTTTTTTTATATGCACGTTTTGAGATGTCCTGAAGGTTTGATCATTTTAAAACAACATGCTTCATATGTGTTACCAAAATTTTTGTGGACATCGCATCTCCCGAACGAATGAACGGAATTTAATCAAACTTGATATTTTGTTGGACCCTGACTTACATTGGTACTGGCAACATTTCAATCCTACAATGCACCCAGTTCCATATGTGGAACACCGATTTTAATCGTTCCTATAGCTATAAAACTATTAGTAGCGACATCTCTTGACATCTTGATAGAAGCTACTGACATTTAGCAATGTAGTAATACGAATCTTTGCCTAAAGATGTCGTTCGTGTTTTTGTTATAGTGCACTCAGTGTGAAATTTGAATGAAAGTGATGCGTTAGTCGTTTGCCTGAATTCAAAAATAAAAAAAAAGAATAGTTATTGAACAGTTTTGACTCGAAAAAAAAAAAAAAAAAAAAAAAAAAATACTGTGTGTTATAACGAAGTGTATATTTTGCAGAGGTAAGTTTTTTTTTTTTTTTTTTTTTTTTTTTTTATTACAATAGTAAACGTATTAGTTAATCATATTTTTATGTATGTTCCACATACAGTACGTTGAGCTAAAAAGTTGATTTTTCCGTAAAATATGGTTTTATTTTTATTTTTATAAGTTTTCCCTCTTCTGATCACTAATTACAACCTATATATTTTTGTCGCGCACTAAAAAAAATTGAGCCTTGTAAGGTTAAGATACATCGCTCAACAGGTGGCACTGTCATCCCGTTTTTTCCCCCAACTTTAAATATAAAAGTATAAGACTAAATTCCGTATAAATGTGCACGATAAAATTATTTTTAACTTATTACTGAAAAAAATATATATTTCAATAAAAAAAAAAAAAAAAAAAAAAAATGTGGCGAAATTACACGTACAACTACATTTTCGAAATCTTGCGAATTTTTGCTCTATGAAAATTATACGTTCCCTGAAACGTTCTATTTCTGAGCATTTTTCCATTGTTATTAAAATTTTTCTATAAAGTACGGTACACTGTAAAAAAAAATTGTAAATTCACGGTATTTGACCGTATAATTTTAGGGGAAATGACCGTTTTGCTATCTAAACGGTCATAATCCGTAAATTAATGTTTTGGAAGTATAATTTAGGAAATAACCGTATAATTTTACGGGAAATGACCGTTTTGCTAGCTAAACGGTCGTAGCCCGTAAATTGATGCTTTGAAAGTATAATTTTTTTAATTTTTACGAGAAAAAACCGTTAATCTACGCAAATTGCTCTTATCTTTCACCAAAGCATTTTCTTATGAGAAAACCTCTTCAAATGCGGTCATTTCAGTGGCATCAAGAGAGAATTCCATTTTCTTCCATTTTCAAACTGATACTATGATTGTTATTTATACTAATTGAATGTGTTTAATTATGCACGCATGACGCATAGAAACATCCATTGGTTTTAGTAAGCTATTGCTTTCTTAATTTAATTTAAAAAATTTCCATCTGACTGAAACTGAGTAATTGGTATTGATGAAATTGATTTTCTTTGTCTATTAACACGAGAACATTAAAAAAGAAAGCTAAAATGGTCTCTTGATTTAATGGAATACAGCTTAAAAAAAATAAAATAAACTCTTTTGCTAGTCTATAAAGTACAAATACGCCTAACACTTCATAAACACAGTTTGAAATCAGCCTTATAATGAAAACCTGTTTGGACGAATAAGAAATAGGCTCTAGTTATTTCTTCTTTGCACCCACTACTGAAACCATAAAGATCGAAAACCATGAAAAAAATCGTATTAATTGGAGATACAAATTCTCTGTATTTATGTAAAAGGTTTATTATTATTATTCAAAGTTTATTCTGCGTCTCGGTTAATTTTCAGAGATTTCACATAGTTTTCAAAAGTTTCATTTTGTTTTTGAAAAAGGGTGAAATTCTCACCCATTATTTACCTCTAATGAGAACCTTGAAATAAGACTACCTCTTTAGCACTAGTGTTTACGAATAAATATGGCCCACCAGCGGCAGAGTGGTTCTGAGCTTAAAGCTGGTAGACGTGAGGTGCCGGGCTCGATCACAGGTCGCGCTCGTCGGCCTAGCCGTTCGGAGTTTTCCGTAGTTTCCTCCGAAACTTGTGTAAATACGGGCTAGGATCCCTCCGAAAGACCACTCGGAGGGCACTCCCCCTCAGGCCTAGGACCTACAGCAGTGTCAATCGGCCTTATTCTCAAATCCAATCCAGTCCGTTTGCAAATAAAAATGATTTCGAAAAATAGCTAGATTTTCTTTCACAAAATTCAGTATCGTAGTCTTTATAGGGAAAAAAAAAAAAAAAAAAAAAAAGCTTTTGTTTTTTCAATATAAGAATTGACTTACTTCTTAATTTTGTCAAAAATAGCAAATTTAGATTTTAAAATAGTCTTAAAATAAAATAATTTTTATGCATAGTTTGAACGTTAACAATTTAATCATACTGTAAAAAATTTCTGTGAAAATAAAGCACTTTTTTTAACATAAATACAGCATAGGTTGCTATAAATTTGTATAGCTAGTTCTGTAAAAATAATTGAAGATTTGTTACTTCACATTGTGCTGTAAATCGGTTTAAAAAATTTTCCAGAAGTCTTTCGGTGCGTATGATAATATTTATCAACTAGTCAGTTCTGATGTTGACTTTATCTGTTTTTAAAGAAAAGTTTCTGTGATCCCAACGGCGCGGTTGGCAAAGCGTTGGCCTCTGACACACGTGATTGTGAGTTTGAATCCGATTGTAAGTTTTCGCTTCGCATGAAAATAATTAGCTTTCGCGTGTTAAAAAATAATTAAGTATTTTAGTGTTGTGGATTTCACCCTACACGCATGTGTAATAATAGCAAGAAACTTTTTTACAGCATTCACGAAACTCAAACTTAAACTTTTAATTTTACGGTCAATGCTACTTTTTTTGCAGGTTGGTTGTATGTTTCACCACTACATAAAATTACTGGCGATACATCATTCATCGTCTAAATGTATTTTTACGGACTTTGACTAGAATCTTTGCTGCCGGGCTTTACCCGTAATTTTACTGCAGCATTTTTTACAGTGTATGCTAGTTATTATTATTATTTTTTAAATTAATTAATAAAATTTTCGATATATATATATATTTTTAAATGGAATTATACTTTTTGGGATATCTGAATACTCCTGATTATGATTTGGCAAGTTATGGTCCGTTGTTTGCCTATATATGTGTTTCAAAACTTCTGTAAGCTTAGTAATTCAAGATTTAATGTACGCAATACATTATGAAATTTTTTCATTTTAATGTATCTTGATTAAAAGTGCCGCATATAATTTTACAAGTGACAGCCTTATTTATACCATACGTCTAACGATTGGAGTGCTATCCTATTTTTGTACCCTATGAGATTTAATTACATCTAATTTAATATGTACATTCTTTATTATATAAGAATATACTAATTTTATTTTTTATTTAATTTTGGGGTTCAACAGGAATTCTACTGTATATAAAATACTTAAATTCATTGAAATTCAGTAGATATTCATAACACAAGAAATGGGAAAGAATCATTGTTGATTATCTTCATCGTTTACAGAAATGTCCAACTAACAAGAAATGCTTTTCTCCTTTTTTCATATACATTACTTTAATCACAGGTTTGATTTTTTTCCCTTCTTTTTCTATACATCAAAGGCTAAGCACCATTGAAGTGAAGCAAGTATTCTTCCGAGAGAGAAAGAGAAGGACTGCCAATAAAACATTTGATTTTAAATATGGTAGATTTTCTGTATATCTTTAAAAAAAATTTTAAGTTTGCTTATAAATTAGTATATGAATTTAATTTGAATTTAATAAGAGAAGGACTGTCAATAATCTAAACATTTGATTTTAAATATGGTACATTTTCTGTATATCTTTAAAAAAAAAATTAAGTTTGCTTATAAATTAGTATATGAATTTAATTTGTTTCTTTCATGGTTTTTTCATAAATGAAAGTTAATTACTCATATGACTACACAAACATTCTGATATGATATTCGATATTTTTTCTTTGGTAACGATAAAATTTTATTCTAACTGTTAAATTGTTAATATCTATAAAAATCTTAAAATTCATCAGCATTTCTTGGTGTAAAAAATAAAGTGAATTGAAGATTAAAACAATATTTAAATCACATTTTTAATTACATTGTTTAAATTTCTAGAGGAAGACAAATATTTCATGCTCAAATTTCTTAGAAAGAAAAAGCCAACAATGAAAAGAATAAATATTAACTGTTTGATGACGGGTAAAACGAAACGATGTCTACAACATTAAACAAATAAACAAAAAAGAAATAATTTTAACATATTGCACCAGAAACCGGAATTCATGCTTAAAAAAAAAGTAAAAAAAGAAAATAAAAATAAAAATAAGTAAAAATAAATAAATATAATATTTCTCTAACATGGACCAGTTTAAATTATTTTTTGCAGAAACGATACGATAGGGGTGCAATTAAGAAAATACGCGAGGATAAAATAATAATAATAATAATATTTAAAAAGAACAAAAGCACGCGGACTCAGCTTAATGAACTAATAAATAATTAAATATTGCTTCTATAAAATAAAAAAATTCAAACTATATAACAAAATGAAACCAACAAAGTTGCTTTCTTTATTCTATTCTATTTCTTAAAACAATTTTTATAGACGCCACACGCATCCCATAAACTTTAAAATTTATATCTACTTATTAATCATGTTTTATATAAAAATTAAATCATTAAATTCATTTTTTTTTTTTTTTTTTTTTTTTTTTTGCACGCGCACTTTTTATTTTCTAATTTAAAATTACTAAAAAAAAAAAAACTTATTCGATAATTTTTATGTCGATGCTGATTATTATTAATTTTCTTTCTTTCTTTCTTTTTTTTTTTTTTTTTTCAAAAAAAAAAAAAAAAAAAATATTTTGATGAAATTCTGGCAAAAGCAGAATTTAGTTTAGGACAGAGGACTATTAGTTTTTTTACAACATCGCTTTCAAATTATTCAATTATATTTTCGATAAATTTTAGATTTCGATAAATGTCCAACTATCGAAAAATGACACCGCGAAAATCCCAGATTGAGACTAATAGTCCTCAGTCATAAAAAGAGCCCGCATTCAGGTGTTTTTCTAAAAACAATACATAAAAAAAAAAAAAAAAAAAAAAAAAAAGAATTTTGCGTATTTGTATTTAACAACTTAAGTCTCATCAGTCAGATTCCCCATTTCTTTCTTTCCATGTTATCCCATGAGATTTTTGTTGCCTTGTTTTATGAGAATATCTCCTTCAAAGACAAATTTCTTTTTATTTCTTTATTTTTTGAATATTACTCTTTGAATATGTTACTTTTTAACTGAGGGAGCAATTTTTTTTTTTGAAAAAACTCATTAAATATTTTATTTTAATGAGTAAATTTAAGACTCTAAGTTTCGATCTCTAAACGAAATATTTAAATTTATTAAAAAAAAAAAAAAAAAAAAAAGAAAAAAAAAAGAAAGAAAAAGAAAAAGAAAAATGCTTCTTGAGCTAAAAAGCGACATATTCAAAGAGTAATATTCAAAAAGCAGAAATAATAATAATAATAAAAACTTCATTTTTGAAGGAGATATTCTTATAAAACGAAGATCCCATTGAATAACAGGAAAGAAAGAAAGAAAAAATCTGACTGATGACTATTAGCATACACATACACCAATGACATTTACCGCATTGACTGCTGAAGACAAAATTTAAATCACTTAAAAATGAATAAGTAAATTAGAAAAAAAATAATAATAATAGAATAAAGAAGGACTAAAAAAAGAGGCTAGCTGTCAAAAATTAGAAATTAGGTTGACATGAAAATGTTGAAAAGTACAAATCGTCTTTTGACAACCGCCCGAATGGATAGAAGACGTATTAAATCGCTCATTAACGGCAGCTTTGATTAAGGTATTAAATTTTATAGATTTTCTGCTTAAACAAATAAAAATTTTAAACTACTTGTAACATTTTTCTCGATTTAATCGATTTCTTTCATAGTTTTTATATAGATGAGGATTAACTAGTCATGCGTATTACTAGATAAATTATCACATACACCGTAAAAAAAATTCTGTACATTTACTGTAATGTTTTCTCAGAGTTTCTGTAAATTTGCAATAATTCTTAGTTAAAAAAAAAAAAAGAAAGAAAAATAATCGTAATTCTCAATTTTTATTCTGTATTTTTATCATACTTTTATTATTTAATTTTTCAACAAAAATTATAAATGTTTTGATTTTAGAAAAAGCTTTCTAGGTCACAAATATAATCTCGCCAGTAACTAAATTAATATTAATCCTCAAAACGCAAATATAAAATACATTTTTTAACCTCTCCGTTTATTTCTCTCTGTGATTTCACAGAAGACTTGAGATAAATTAAAACGAGTAGTTTTCTGGTGAAATTTTTAACTGAGTTGTAATACTAACAGTATATAGTATTACAACATATATCCTTTTAAATATAAGATAAATAAAAACAGTTTTCTGTTGAACATTTTAACACTATTGTAATCCCAACACTGTATGGTGTTAAATATATATCCTATTAAATATAAATGTTATTCTGATTGTTATATTGTTAATATTTTTAAAAAGAAAGTTTTTTAATTAAAAAGAAAAAATCATTTAGTTTAAATCAAGATTTTATTCACACAGTTTAAATCAAGGAAAGTTAATTAAAGCAACTGGTATATAGTATACGTATGTATCATCAGCGATGCGCTTTTGTTCATCACGAAATCACTAAATAAAGTGTACAAAAAATACGCATGTACAAGATATGCGAAAACAGTGAAATTTTCTTCGTATGGTATTACATAATTATTTATTATGGCAATTAAGCCATTATTATTACCATACTAAGGTTGGTTTGAAAGCGGTATAGTTTTCTGATGTAAAAGAGATGCAATTTAAAAATATGTCACTTTAAATGATAAAATTAGAGCATAATCAAAAACTTCGATGCATGTGATGAAAGGAAATGCCGATGCCTAATGTAATGGCAATTATCGATATGTAGCTTAGCTTTGATCGAATACTATTTTTATAATTGACAAAATACTTACAACGTCCTATGGTTATATTTGACAGCCTTATAAATCTTAATCGTAACTAATTTTTAAATATTTTCTAACTATTACATTCGAAACTAACAATCTATTTTTCCAATAATTCATTGTTTACAAAGTGAATGGTGATGTTTAAATACACACTAGTTAAAAATACATTTTCTTTAAGTAGAGCACATTGCATTTAGACATAAACAAGTTCCAATTAAATTATCTTAACTCAGAAATAAGGTTTTAATAGCATGTACATTATACACTATTTATTCATTGTTATTACAGTTGCAATGTTTATTGCTTAATCTTGATTTAACAACTTTTTATTGTACTCTCTCTCTCTCTCACACACACATACTCAATCATACTTATATACTATCTTTTATGTATTTTTCTTATTTTTAATGACTTTTCCCAGCATATCTATAATTAAAATTTATATGTATATATATATTTTTAATAAAATTCTTACATTTTATTGAGGTAAACAGTAACCCATTTAGTTGAATATTGTATGCAAATTTGGAGCACACTTTAGTTATTTTCAGAGAATGAAGTATTAAACTCTTTATTGTACTTCAATTTTAAATGCATATAGTGTCTCAAAAACGAAATATACTGACTAAAGACTTATTTAAGTACTAATCGTAGTTAAAGTTTTACTTTTGGCTATATGCTACATTTAGCTTGGTCTACTCAAACAAAGTGTGAAAAATAAGAAAAAAGGAAGAAGGAAAACAGTAAAACCACTCGTTTCCCAATAGGACATTTAGATTGACGAAAAGTTGCATATTGATGTCCAAATGTTGCATTTTGAATTTAATACGTTTGTTACCAGAAAAGTTTGTTCAAGACTGATAAGTTTCAAGGAATGCTGCGTGTGAAGCTGTCTGCATAATTTTAAATGAGCTTTTGAATTTAATAACTGATTTGTATTCTATGTAAATGTAGGTACAATAATGCAGCGGGGGATTGAGGGGAGGGTGGTAGGACCATCTCACACAGAATTATTTGTCAAATAAATCTGTTCCCCAAAGCCTAATTTGAATTGCTTTAACATAGGTTTACATAACAATACTCGTTATCTTACCTTTTAATTTCCAATCTGTATTTATAGTATTGAATTTCAGGGGAAGAAAAAGTCGTGTGAGTGACACACCAGATTATTTTTGTTTATTTCATAATAATTACTAAGTAAATATATGCATGCTTTTTTCTTAGTAATTATACGATATTATTTATGTTTGTACTGCATGGTGTATCACTTTTAAAACTTAATTTTTTCAAAAATAAATAAATAAATATATAAATAAAAAATAATGTCTAAATACTTTTTTCAATTTTTTGTATAAATCTATATCATAATTTACATATAATAGATTTTTTTATTCTAAAATAACGAACCGGAGCAATCAATGTTTAAATTAAGAAAATCTTTTTTACACACCATAAAAATCACTTCTGGTATAGAAAGGACGCAGCCTTTCTTCTCCAGGTGTAAAATGTGTTACCACCTTGGAGCAAAAGGAAGACTTCTTCCCCCCAAGGCAGTAGCACGTGTTTTGAACCTGAAGAAGAAAGGCCACGTCCTTTCATAACCGGTAGTACTTTATTCATTTTTTTTTTCTGCCAAAATTTTAAAAATTCCAGCATTTAAGGATTAACCCACAAGATTGCAGTGAAAACTTCTATAGCAAAGTTAATAACAGTGTAAGTTACTTTCTAATTCACCACATGAGATTTGTTTGTATACAAATAAATTAAAACAAAATATAAAGTAAAATTCATAGAAAAGACTCATGCGCTTCCTTTGTCAGTACCTGCATAATGATATCTTTGGAATGAATTATTTACAGAATTTTATCATGAGACGTAACAGACTTTAATTACTCTAGCATAGGTGAAAGGATTTATGCAAACACAGATGGAAACTGTAAAATAGCAGTTTCCATTTTTAAATCTTCGAGAGAGCCTTTATTCAAACAAAGGTGAAATCGATTCTGCATAGAATTGAAATTTTGCTGGCCTATGTCAGCAGAATAGGAAACAATAGGAAACAAACTTAACATTTTTCTGACATGTTATGCTTTTGTAGCAGCTGAAGTTTAGAAAATAAAAAATAATGATAATTGTTTAGCAAATATTACGGTATTGTTTTGTTCTTCGTGTAAACAACTGTATAACATTTTTTAATTTTCTTTGTTGTTAGAGTCATGAAAATGGGTATGGGCATTTCCTAGAGTTAAAGAAGTTTTACAAATATTGCAATAATTAAAAAAAAAAAAAAAAAAAAAAAAAACATATGTATAAAATTGTGCCAATTACTACAATCCAGAAAGGAACAATAATAGTCTTATTTTTATGTAGAAATTTTTCAGTGTTTTAACACTAAGATTTCTGTCAAAATTAAAAATTGTACAACATGTTTCTTCTCTAGAGAACTTTTTTTTTTTTTTTTTTTTTTTTCAGAAAATGCAATAACTATTTTCGACGACAGCCAAAACACTATTTATTCCGAGATTTTTGTTCAGAGAACAACTGAATACTTATTGTATATTTTTAAATTCCAGTTTCACATTTAGAAATTTCTCAATAGTTAAATTAGTTCTTGTTAAAATACTTCACGACAAAAACAATTTTGAGGAATTTCTAATTTTTGTATGTAATATGGAGTAAAAGCAAGAAGATTTTGGCATAATTACACTTTGATCTCATTTTGCTCTGTTACTATTACACTTATTGAAATGTTTAGGCGTAAGCAATAACTAATTGGCTTTATAAAAATGTGAGAATTTTATAATTTAACAATATATCACTTATAAAAAAAAGGATGAAAGTTTTGTGGTTAGCTGTTCTACTTACCTCATGTTTGTGACAAGTGTAACTTTGGCTTGCTGTAGCCATATACATACAATAAATATGTAGGACAATTTTCCAGATAGTGAAAACCTTTGTGAATCTTGACTTTTTCAAATTTTCAAATATTTTAATTCGTTACAGAGCTGTGAACTTTTCCGTACGCAAATACAACAAATCTTTCAAATGTACCAAAATCGAACAGAAAAAACCACAGATAACTAACTATAAAGCGGACTCGTACTTGACCATGCCTACGGAACAAGAAAGACTAAGTTGGGGCGTAGTTCAAGCCTCATTTCTGAGTCCCATTTTCTTCCAATTATACCTTTTTTGAAAAACCTTTTGCACGAAATTTTAAAGTCTCCAGTTATCCCCAGTATATTTTCCTATTTAAACAACGATTACATTATAGTTTTAAAATATCGAATTCAAAAGATTTATTTATTTATTTATTTATTTACTTTTTGTATGTGTGCATAGTGTGAAATAAGTTTTCTCATCACTTCACTTCATAGGAATTTCATTTTTCATCAACATTAATGCATTCACTACCTTGGCGATACGCACACAATTTCGTTACCAAATGTATAAATCATGGTCTAAAAATGTTTAGCCTTCCGTGATCCCAGTTCCAACAAGACTTTCAAAATGAAAATTTCAAATTATAAAATTAACTAAATATGTTTAAATATAAAAAAATTAATAGATTTTAAGACAAATTAAAAATAAATTACAACGTAATTTTAGGGCCTCTAAATTCAGTGAGACTGGGCGGTAATCAGGCTTTGCACGGGAACAGGATGCTTCAGTTAGTAAATCAAAGTGCTCAAAACTCAAGCTCAAATGACCGACTCCAGTGTTTGAAGTGAAGTGATCATTTGGAAGAACTTTTTTTTTTTCCTCCATGGAAGTTTTAAGGCGTCGATGCAAGAAATCCTTGTGTATCAATTAGATTCTATTTATTAGAACTAAACAATTTGGTACATATTTATAATTAGAGTCGAAAAGTATAATATGAATTTAAAAAAATATATATATATTTGTGATGGAAATAATTTAACCTGACCTATTTCTTTCAAAATTAGATCAAATAATTACAATGGCCTAATTCATTTTAAAGAAACTTGAATTAATAAAACTTAATCTGACCTTGTGCAAAAAAAAAAAAAAAAAAAAAAAAAAAAAAATAGAATTTTAAATGACTATATTGATTCTTAGCGTTACTTTTAATTTGAATAAAAATGTATATTGAAAAAAGGATTAACAACATAATTCTCATCATTACGTTTTAAATTCTGAAAAATTAAAACAAATAAAAATGAAGTCATTTTCACTGAAATGAGGTAATAGCTTAATCTGTTTTCTTTTTTCAGTCAATATGTTTTAAATTAGTATGCCTTCCCCGCTTCACTGGTTATTATAGTTAAATAAATTCTCAATGTATATATATAATTTTATATCTGTCTGATAAGTATAAAGGATTTAAGTCCATATTCTTGATTTTTCAGGAGACGAAAAATAAAGTTTAACTAAAAACAAATCAGAAGAATCGATTAGGAAAAAGGTATTTCGTTGACTTATATCCTTTATACCATTCAGTGATTGTCAACCTTCATTTAATAACAAGAAAAAATTGAATTAAATATTTTATACCATACATGAATGGTAAATTTCTGACTTGAACCTTTTTTTACCAATGGATTTTCCCAAAGACTAAATGACGCAGACTTAAATCCTTTATACCAATCGATTGAGAATTTTTTTCTGAGTCTGACTATGCACTTAACACAAAATCGACATTTTTGGACTTAAATCCTTTATACCTATCAGTACAGATATATAATAATAATAATAATAATGTAAAAAATTCCATAGAAAATAGCTCAAAACCTTGTATCGGATGGTTGGTTGGATGGTTTTTACGTCGCACTACTTCTGCTCAATGGGCAATCCTTGTTTCGGACAATTACACTATGCGATATATACCGTAGAAATATTCTGCTAAAAAACAGAATGTCAATGTTAATAGAATTACTGTATAATTACATCGCAATCTGTCAAAAGACATATTATTTTTTCTGTTACTGGTGTGGACCAAAGCAGGATTGGGAAGTGCTAAGTAACATTGTGAATCGTAATTTCGTGGCTTTGAGGTAAAGTCTTCGCCTACTTCGCGGTGGACTGTGGTTCGATACGGGATCTGTTTCATAGAGCGGGAGTGTTTTATTTAACAGGAGCTATTTTTAACCACGTTTACTACGGAAAAAATCTGTACGAATATTTTCTGTATTGTTCAGTTATGGAAAATTTCTGTTTACAATTTTTTTTACGTAGCTTACTGATATTTCCTGTCAATTTTTGCTGTCAGAAATTTTCTGTAATATAACAGAGAATTTACTCTGTATTTATTTATTTATTTATTTATTTATTTATTTACCGTGTATAATTTAGGACTTGTGGGCTTCTCTAACTTATTCCACTTATATTTTTTCGAATCCACTTTAAATAGTTGTCGCTGTTGTAGGCGGACTTTTTTCCTGCGTATACAAATTCAGCAAACATTTTGTTCTTGAGCGGTTTTTTTATGCCATGTGACTAGGCAGAAAATTTAAATCGATTTGATACATAACTTTGAGACTTATAATTACGAAGATTTTTGTATCAAATAATCCTTACATAATTTTGTAATCCATATAACGCACTAATCTTAAATTACTATCCAGTTTCTCCAGAGTTACACCCCGAAGGGCTGGTAGGTAGGTAGTAGGTTGAGTTTAACATCTCTATAGTGCTGCGCTATTGGGCAATTGGCGACAGTCTGGGACTCATCCCTTAAGGATGGTCCAGAAGCAGGCCATCACAATTTTGATCCTCCACGGAGGGGATTGCTTCCCTCTTTGGTGACCCCCAGCCACGAAGTGCTGCAAGACTGACAACCAGGGGGCACTACATTGGAAAGTTCGGGAATCGAACTCTTAACCACCATAATGACAGATGCATTTTTTTAGCCTATATAATCTAACTATCCAGTAAGTTCAGCATTTCACCCTTCTAAAAACTCTTATTAAACAATTGTTATAATCTTCAAACCAAATCAAGGAACACTCCTCTTCCTTTATTTTAAAATTTTTAGATCAGATGAAAATTTAGAGATTTAAATAAAATAATGTATTTTATTATAAACATGAAATAAATTTTACTTTTTATTAACTATTTTACTCTGTCAAAATGCATCTGCAAGATAATGCTTTCACTGATTCATACTTTATATCCATTTTATCATAGATGATAGAAATACCATGATTAACTTACAAACATTTCGGCCAGTAATAATAATAATAATAATAATAATAATGATAATAATAACTTACTATTCCGTAATTTCTAATAAATCTGTTAAAGTATAATATATATATAATCTGAACGAATGCAAAAAAGTCTACACGATTAATTTCATACCTTTAAATATGATCTATTAACTAGGCTAATGTTCTTATGCCCATTTTTTTTTTTTTTTTTTTTTTTAAACAGCGCATTATGGCAAACATTATGATTAAAAGTACCCTTTTAATCATGCATGTCACTCACATTTGTAACATCATGGCTTCCTATAGGGACCATTCAAAATATTAAAATACAACATTTTTAACACTGTTTCATTGTTTCAACTTTAACTTTTTTTTATTGTTAGTTTTGAGTTTAGCATCCATTAAAATTCATTGCACAAATATTGCTAGATATTATTCTAGAATAAAGCTCAAAATAAATCCTATTATTTAAACTACTTTTACATAACTTGGCGCAAAATTAGAAGAAAACATTCATTTGAAATATTTTCAGATCAGATTTTTGATGTATCGCAGTATATTAGATTATATGAGTAAAAATTTACATTTTATGTTAAAACGAGATATAATTTTTGCCGTAAAAGTGTTTTTCACATAATATTTTACCGGTAAAACGTTCATAAACGGGAAGATTTTGGATAAGACACTCGAGCCGACCAAAGACCGTGCACATTAACTGGTGAATGATGCACGTAAAATCTGTCGGGGCCGAAATATCGCCCACGTTCAATCCAAATTATACCTCTAGGGGTGGAGCAGCGGAACTATCCTCTCCGTGGATAACCGAAATTGTGATGGCATGTATCTGACCACCCTCAGTGGGAGTGCCTCAGATAGTCACCAATTGCCCATATAGCACAAAACCCAGTCACTCACTTTTGACATTTCATTTTATTACAGTTAAACAAAAATAGCCTAATCTGATTCAGCTAAAGTTGTCGATTTTGATAATTGTAACGTACAGTCGGTAACAAAAGTCTCCGAATACTAGCAAAAATTCCTATATAAAAAATGTACACTTAATACAGTTTTGTTAAATAAACAGGGGTCGTACTCTCCGCCCTCTTTTCAGGACACTCACAAAGATTAGAAATAACTGCCGTTCTCGCCACCACGAATTTTATGCAGAAAAACTTCTGGATATATTTATAGTAATGTGCCACGATTATACAGGGTAGAAATTGTTGCATAAAATTAGTGGTAGCTATAAATTAAAAAAAAAAAAAATAAAATAAAAAATCATTCCTCAGAGTGTCCTGAAAAAAGGGCGGAGAGTACGACCCCTGAATAAATCCTTGTCGAATCCTGTTCTTAGTCAGCCTAAAAACAGGATTCGACAAGGATTTATTTAACAAAACTGTATTAAGTGTACTTTTTTACATAAGAATTTTTGCTAGTGTTCGGAGACTTTTGTTACCGACTGTAACTTTATTACTATGGTGTACAAAAATTAAGGAGAAACGAAAAAACAGAAAAAAGAAAAGATAAGTTTTTTGCTGCAGCTCTTTTAAACTCTCGGGTTTTAGAAACTTTTCTTTATAGCACAACAGCTGCGAGAGTTCAATGGGGGCCCTTCAAATCTTTAATAACAAAATTATCTTTTATTTATTTATTTATGTATTTTATTTTATTGAAAATAAATGAATATACATAATAAGTTGTTTCTTTTTCAAATCTGAATTTTTTATTCTGTTAAAAAATATGAATTTTCTGTTGAAAAATGGGGCCTAGAAAACAGGAGTGAATTTATTCTCGAGAAAAAAAAAAAAAAAAAAAATAGACACGACAATATTTCAAAATTCGATTAGGGTAGGGTTCAGGAAAAGAAATACTAAGCCTGAAGCAAGGCTCCATTTATAGTGACTGCCTTTTAAGTTATCAGTTTCAAATCAATAAATTTAAATTTTCCTTATTTACATTGAATTATTTTTAAATAATCTATCTTTTTTTTTTTTTAGTGATTTGAATTAAATTAAACTTATTAATCTCCTTACTAAGAAATGAAAGAGAAAAGATAGAATTAACTCTTAGATTTATTACAAATTATCGAAAAGCGAATCTTACAAGGATCATCTATTACAATCCCCCATTTTGCATATTGAAAATTAGATCAAATATAAAATGAAGGAAATTTCACTAAAATGAGGCAATAGGTTAATCTGTTTGTAGAAATTCTCTCCTGAAGCAATATGCCTGAGAGTGTTATGAAATATATATCAATATTACTAAACAATTTTCCTATAGCGTTATAGGAAGAGAGAAGAGTTTTATAGCGTAAAACTGTTGCATAATACACTCAGCAATGAATAACATTAACATAAAGATTAAACGAAAGTATTTTCAGTGTTAGCTAATTTAAATGCAAATCCTGTTATGAGTTCTTCTTTTTTCTGCTTTGTATTTCAGCCAATTCCTTTGCTATCGCTCGTTGTGTTATAATATGTGCCTCCTCGTTCTCTCTGTTTACTGAACCAAGACTAAAGCTTAGATGAAGTGCCTTTTCGTATGAGATTTTTACGGGAATGTCAAGTTTAAGTTAACTAAGTGATTATATGAGATTTTGCTTGTTTTAATGGGATTTAATATAAAAGTAACTGAGCATATTGAAAAAAAGTCATTCATATTTTTGTTCAATGTTTTGTCATGTTAATAATTTTCTCATTAACTCTTTGACGCAGATGGGACACCGCTGTCCCTTTTGTTTATTTATTTTTTGACGCTCTTATTACAAATATTATTATTATATGATAGTTTTTTATTATAAAAGAGAGTCTAATAGTTACTATAAAAAATCTATTAGATTATCAGAGTAAATTTTTTACTAAAGTAAAAATGTTAAATAAAAGTAGTTTGAAAAAATTTTATCATCCAATTTCAAAAATTTATTTCCAATTAAATTTGATTATTTAAATAAGATCAGTAATGAATTATTGCTACTCCTATATCTAAGTAATTGTAAATAAGTGCAATTTGTAAAAATATTTATTCATGGGACGCCCGTGTCCCATGATGAATTTACCTTTAACGCAGAAAGGGACACCGGTGCCCCACTGTATATTTTACAACCAAAATTTATTAAATTTTAAATATAACATTTTCGACTTATTTAGATCTAAAATAACTTAAAACTACCAAAAAAGTGTAAAAATTATGTTTGATGAGAAATCTGCTTCAAAGGGTTAAAAATGCTACACTCTGATAAACGATTAGAAATAAATAATATATATTTATATAAATGTGTGTGCATATGAAAACCTTTTCAAACATTTCACAGGAAGAAATGAAAGATTTAACTAAAAACTAAAATAAAAATCCGAATAATGAAAGCGTACAATATTCTCGCGGTATTGATTAAATGTAATATGCAACAAGGATGAAAAATCATCCGGTACGCATTGATTATTAACATTTTCCAACTGTACGTATTTCTTGTATGGTATAACTTTCAATGTTCTTTGCCTACTTTATCACACAATCAAGGATTAAAATTCGTACAAATAGACTAAATGTAGAAATATATTTTTTTTATTCAAAAAAATTGTATAATATAAAATATATGAACAATATATGTAATCATTTTTAATTTTTGGAATTTTTTTTTAGCTTGAAATTAAGAAAATTTTATTTTGCAGAAAAACCAACAATCAGGGTCATTATTACTGAATGTTGGTTTTCCAATAAATATAAAAAATAAAAGATATTTATTTTAAACATTAAGACATAATTTTATGTAAAGAATTTTACGTACAACACAACACTATACGTATAATATGCTGTTCTCAGATTCGCTAACCCAACTTTCATAAATTTCATTTATTTTCGAATCACTCTCAGATGCATTTATACTAAAATTAGAATCCGAATCACTTTGTGATTGTGATTACATAATGTACACACACACACAAAATAATAATAATAATAATAATAATAATAAAACACGGAGAACAAGACAGCGTACATTCAAATGGCTAATTGAGCTAAAATTACAAAATAAGACTTAGAAATATTTGAAATTGCATTGTGCTGACAGTTTAACCCGTTGTATCCCACCGGGACTTTTGAGTCCCATTAAAACAAGATTCCTCAATATAGCCTAAATTTACTACAGGATTTCACTGGAACTTCAAAGTCCCTATAGTTTAAGCTTTCCCTGTAGTTAAGCTATAGTTTAAGCTAAATTTAATATGAGATGTTTCTCATGCAGCAAAGAAATATAATAAAAGCTTCAAACTATTTTTCCAAAAATAAGGTAATTTAGGATATAAAGGGATAAGTATAATAACTTTTTGAAATATTTTTAATTTAATTTTTTATTATTTATAATTTGTATTTTAATTAATCGCAATATGTATTTCTTCCAAAATCTTGATATTTTTATTTATTGAAAAGTTATTATTTTAAATGGCATCAGTAAGTATATTTGAGATAAATAAACACCTCTCAGTTATTATTATTTTTTTTATTATTAAAATCACAATCAACTGATTGGAAGACAATCATATTTAATGAAATTTTTTATATTTTTCCGACTGAGTGAAAATAATGCCTGGACCGGGAGTCGAACCCCGGATCTTTGACTTACAAGGTCAATGCTCAACAAATTGAGCTATCCAGGCTGACAACCGGACAGCATTACTCACTCAGACAACCTTTTTGGCAGAAACATCTGGTCTATCATTTAGATAGCTCAACAGAAATAAGCCGCAAGGTAAAGGAAAACACCATTAAATAATGGGAAAAAGAAATAAAATTTTTTATTAAAATCACAATCAACTGATTGGAAGAAATCATATTTAATGAAATTTTTTTATTTTTCCGACTGAGTGAAAATAATGCCTGGACCGAGAGTCGAACTCCGGATCTTTGACTTACAAGGTCAAGGCTCTACCAATTGAGCTATCCAGGCTGACAACCGGACAGCATTACTCACTCAGACAACCTTTTTGGCAGAATCATCTGGTCTATCATTTAGATAGCTCAACAGAAATAAGCCGCAAGGTAAAGGAAAACACCATTAAATAATGAGAGAAAAAAATACAATTTTTTATTAAAATCACAATCAACTGATTGGAAGAAAATCATATTTAATGAATTTTTTTTTTTTCCGACTGAGTGAAAATATTGACTGGACCGGGAGTCGAACCCCGGATCTTTGTCTTACAAGGTCAAGGCTCCACAAATTGAGCTATCCAGGCTGACAACCCGACAGCATTACTCACTCAGACAACCTTTTTGGCAGAAACATCTGGTCTATCATTTAGATAGCTCAACAGAAATAAGCCGCAAGGTAAAGGAAAACACCATTAAATAATGGGAGAAAGAAATGCAATTTTTTATTAAAATCACAATCAATTGATGGGAAGAAAATCATATTTAATGAAATTTTTTTTTTTTTTCCGACTGAGTGAAAATAATGCCTGGACCGAGAGTCGAACCCCGGATCTTTGACTTACAAGGTCAAGGCTCTACCAATTGAGCTATCCAGGCTGACAACCGGACAGCATTACTCACCCAGACAACCTTTTTGGCAGAAACATCTGGCGTATCATTTAGATAGCTCAACAGAAATAAGCCGCAAGGTAAAGGAAAACACCATTAAATAATGAGAGAAAGAAATACAATTTTTTATTAAAATCACAATCAACTGATTGGAAGAAAATCATATTTAATGAAATTTTTTTTATTTTGCCGACTGAGTGAAAATAATGGCTGGACCGAGTGTCAAACCCCGGATCTTTGACTTTTAAGGTCAAGGATCTACCAATTGAGCTATCCAGGCTGACAACCGGACAGCATTACTCACTCAGACAACCTTTTTGGCAGGAACATCTGGTCTATCATTTAGATAGCTCAACAGAAATAAGCCGCAAGGTAAAGGAAAACACCATTAAATAATGGGAGAAAGAAATACAATTTTTTATTAAAATCACAATCAACTGATTGGAAGAAAATCATATTTAATAAAATTTTTTTTTTTTCCGACTGAGTGAAAATAATGCCTGGACCGGGAGTCGAACCCCGGATCTTTGACTTACAAGGTCAAGGCTCTACAAATTGAGCTATCCAGGCTGACAACCGGACAGCATTACTCACCCAGACAACCTTTTTGGCAGAAACATCTGGTCTATCATTTAGATAGCTCAACAGAAATAAGCCGCAAGGTAAAGGAAAACACCATTAAATAATGGGAGAAAGAAATACAATTTTTTATGAAAATCACAATCAACTGATTGGAAGAAAATCATATTTAATGAAATTTTTTTTATTTTTCCGACTGAGTGAAAATAATGCCTGGACCGGGAATCGAACCCCTTATCTTTCACTCAGTCGGAAAAATAAAAAAAGTTTCATTAAATATGATTTTCTTCCAATCAGTTCATTGTGATTTTAATAAAAAATTGTATTTCTTTCTCCCATTATTTAATGGTGTTTTCCTTTACCTTGCGGCTTATTTCTGTTGAGCTATCTAAATGATAGACCAGATGTTTCTGCCAAAAAGGTTGTCTGAGTGAGTCATGCTGTCCGGTTATCAGCCTGGATAGCTCAGTTTGTAGAGCCTTGACCTTGTAAGTCAAAGATCCGGGGTTCGACTCCCGGTCCAGGCATTATTTTCATTCAGTCGGAAAAAAAAAAAAAAAAAAAATCCTCTCAGTTATTTTGTTAGCTATATGAATTCGTACTTTGCTATTACTCCTATTTTATAAAAAGTATTTATATATATTACCTTGGAAATAAATTTATGACTAAATATAAGATTTATTGTTTTATGGATGGAAAAAATTTTGAATGAAAGGGTTAAAATAAACCTAACTATCTCCAATTACATAATAGTCTGTTATTTCCATACAGAATGTAAAATAAGAAATAAAAAAAATTCCGGCTATCCGAAATGGATTGTTTTTAAATCTTTTTGTGCGTAACTTCTGAACACTCCAGCCTGGAAATATCACGGGCACGACAAATAGAGAGCGAAACTCGCCCCGTCGTTTTCACGGGAACGAGAACGAAGGGGTTAAATTTGATTTATAAAAATATCTGTCCTAAAACACAATGCATTGGAATTCTTTTGGGTGTTTCTTTACACAAACCAGTTGTACAGAACTTTTAATGCCCATCTAAATGGGAAATATTCTATAGTAAACTTGAATAGTATACATAAATTTTTAAGAATTCTTAAAATATTTAAGGTCGCTGGAGGCGGGCAGATGGACAGATAAAAAGATGGACAGTTGGACAGACAGATGCACAAATTTAAATCATATTCGCAGTGTTAAAAACTTTTAATATAAACGAAAATGCAATTCCAGCAAATTTCCAATAATAGTCCATAATATAACTGAATATTTTTGTGTGGCCCTGCAAATCTAATGCTAATCATAACTATATTCTATAGAAAGCATTATTTTGTGCGTCTGAATAACATATTTCAATTTCATTAAGATTTGTGCAAAATAAAGTTAATAAAATTTGGTTTATAGAAATACCTCTCATAGAACGCATGCTTTGGAGTACATTCTGGTGTCCCTGTACACAAAATAGCAGAAGTATTTACTCGAATTTCAACAGAGAACATCCAATAGTGAACCGAAATAACATTTATCAGTTTCAAGAAATTCTATGAATATTTAATTGAGTTAGATAGCAGACAGACAGACAGACAGCCAAAGTCATTAACACTTTTCAACCTTGTTGGAAAATGTTAAAAATAGTCAAATTTAAGTCTATCTGTAAGAATATAGTTAAAAAAAAAAGCGAATAGCCCGATTTTCCTATGCAGAATGAAACCAATTAAACACGAATGCAAGATATATTTAACCCGTTGAATGCCATGTCAGCCATCTGTGGCTGACACTGAACTTTCTGTTTAGGCCGCGTCAACGTGGCTGACAGTGTAAAATATGACATAAAACTAAAAAAATTACATTACTAAAAATTAATCACAGAAAATTCGTTGAAAAAATTTGTTTAAAATTTACTTCATTTTCATTTATTACAGGATTATCACATTAAGGCATTTGAATGGATTTTATTGAAACACGCGTGGCGCCAAAAATTAATAGGAAGGTAAATAAAACTTAGAAGAAAATTACTATTTATCTACAGATTAAAAAAATTCATTTACATAAAAGAAAAATTATAATAATATAAATAATAATAAAGTACGTTAACTAATTTAAAATGTTTATTCATTAAAAGTCGAAGTTAAACTATTACAATTCGTAAAATAAAAATAGAAAATAAACTATTTAATTGATATAAACTTTAAATATATATATAAATAAGTTTAATCTAAAAAATATTAAAAATAAAAATATTAACATCTAATTTATTATTATTTTTAATTTAATTATTCATTTTCATTTAAAAATCTACGTCATAGATACGGATACGCAATATTAAATTAAAACTTACAAAGACAAGAAAATTTAATAAAAAATTCCATACATGTTACTAGATTTTTTTCTTTTAAGTCATAATGTTATTTTGGAAACAAAAATTTATTTCAAACAACTTAGCGTTGCTAAAATGAACTTCAGATAATTTTAATTCACAGATAGTAATGTAAAGTAATTCTACTTAATTCTATTTTGCATCTTTATAAAAGAACTATAAGTATTAAAGTCTTGAAAATCGATATAGTCCTATATGACCTATCTATAGTCCTATATGACCTATATAACTATGACCTATAACATGCCAGCTCGATTAAACCGTAATTGAACGTAAAGTTTGACGCTAGGTATGTTCAAGTACTTGATACATTGGCTGTGATATACAGGAATTCTTTATATCTCTAAAAATGAGCTATAAAACCTACCCTCATGAAATTCTATGCAGTTCGCATGGCGATAATCTCTATAACATACCTATTAAATTTAAGGTAAATCCATTGCAGTGTTTAGATGCAATCGTGCTCATACTACACGTGCATACTGTATATCAACTCCTAGATTTTCTTCCATGTTGCTTTATGTAAGTGACTAAAACCAATAAGAACAAGTTTTATAAACAATTAATTCTTTCATAAGAGCTCTAAAATAATGTGGGAGAGAGAGACTTCCCAATTGCATTCTATTTTACTTTAACTATAACACAGAGCACTGTCTAAAGTCAGCGTGTTTAATTTAACTCACCAATAGCTTCTTAACTTGTTAAGCTGTCAGCTAGAACACTCTCACAAAAAAAAAAAAAAAAAAAGCTTTTCTACTTTCCAAAAGCACATTCGAACATTTACTCAAGTTAACTTAAATTGTTTAACCGGAGTCGTTCGCCTTAAAATATCTAAACTGAAAATATATACAAGTGAACTCTATAATTTACAACTTCCATCAGCTACCTCTAATAACTTTTTTCACTTCCTCCGATACCAACGCCAACTGAACGAAATTCGAATGGACGCCTTACCGTACAATAGAAAAAGGTTCCATGGAAAATCCACACTTCCTCCGAAACCAACACCAGTTAAACGAAACTCGACTGGTGACCTCACCCTCAACTAATTAAACTCACTATCAACATTGTACGCTTATAACCTCAGCGCGATTTCGAGGGAGTAAGTGAAGCCTCACTATCTAACAATTTTACCTTAAAAATAGAAAAAAAAAAAAAAAAAAAAAAAAAAGAATTTAGATAACTTCGAAACGCACATATTTAAAAAAAATCGCTTATTCGAATGTTTCGATATAAGTATCATCGTAGTAATATAAATATATAGGACATATATAATATACGTAATATAAGTATCAACGACACTTCAACCATTATTCTAATCCATACAGCAGATCTTCTCATCAGAACGTCTTTCGGATGCCCTATTGAACACAAGACAAACCTAGGATAACCTGAGGATGTTCTATGTAGATCTGCATCTGTGCTATAAGTGGACACAACGAAATTTACAGTTGAAATTAGTTAATGAGTGTTTCCTGCATACAGTTTCGTAACGAAGCTCTACTATATTCTTAGATCATATGGCTTAACCAGAAGAACATCAAAAAGTGACTTCACTCGATTTCTTTACTGTTTTTACAAATGCAATATACTAATATAATTAACTGATGTAATTAATCATTAGTTTTAATGTTGTCATATTATTCGTAATCAACACTACAGTCGGCAGCAAAAGTATCCGAGCGCTAGCCAATAATTCCGATAGCAAAAAAGTACACTTAATACTGTTTTGTTAAATAAATCCTTGTCGAATCATGTTCTTAGACTGATTAAGAACATGACTCGACAAGGATTTATTTAACACAGCAGTATTAAGTGTACTCTTTTTAGATAGGGATTATTCCCAGTGCTCGGATACTTTTGCTACCGACTGTAATCTCTACACGAAGATTAATTAAAGGTGACACCCCGAGTTTGAAATATAAGACTCATTTTACGTCAACGTAATAGTAAAAGCAATTCAACTCTGAATTTTACGCCTAGCTGAATAACTTTCTCATTCACGTTATATTCCGTGCTTTTCATTCATGTTAGTTGAGACATGATGTGGTTAAAACTACAAAAATAAATTACGTGCTAATAACACACCATAATTTTATACTTTAACTCTTTTGCAGGTTTACAAACCCTATTTTATAAAGAATAGATATATTTTTTTTAACTATTATATTTTATATAAATATTAACGTAGTTGTAAGTACGGCCTCCGTAAGCAATGGATCGTAACGAAAGATGCATTAAATAAACAAAAAAAAAAAAAAAAAAAAAAAAAAAAGCAGAGAAACAAATCTTCTTTTTTTCTAACGGCCAGATAAAAACTCACCTAAGATTCGTCATTTGTCTACTTAACCATTGTAGCGTCGCACGAGCTAGTGCCTCGAGGAAAAAGAGGAAAATAACCAGAATATAGAGGAATAAACTCTTCCACGCAACTTAAATGAAGCATTCGCTAGTCAAACGTTAACCCGTTAGGTTTCACCTGTCGATTGCTCCAGAAACAAACATGATCGCTTTCATGAAGCAAAAGTTACTTTCAGCGATTTTGTTATCACGATTGTTATGAAATGACTATATTTGCTAACTTTTAATGTTATGGCAATGGACTATACTAATTAATTTTCAATTAACTTTATTGTTGGATTTCAAAATATTTCGGTGTTGAAGTATGAGGAATACGAGACCTCACGGGCCACCCTCCTCGTTGTCCAGCAATTCAGGACATGGTTTGGTTTATGGGACCCATAGGCCCAGAGGTCCACAGCACTCTTTTACTCCAGAATCTACAGAACAAGTGCCTACCAAGAAAAGAACGAGGTTAATTGTGATACTTGGAGTAGCTTTACCCGTCTTGGCATGTATTATTGGTAAGAGATTATAAAATTATCATTAATTATTTTTGTGTAATTAGTAATATTTTATTATTTTGATGATATAATTATTATTATTTTCATACATAAAAAATATAATCGTTTAACTCTCCAAGTACCAAAAGTTTAATTGTAATATTTTAAATTATTTACCTGATTGGTATAAATTATTAATAAGAAGCTTTTCATCAATTGTATGATTTTATAATACTTTTATTGGTGACATCGGATAATGTATGAGGAATTAGAATAAAAAATTTCCTATTTAGAAATTTGTTTGTTTTAAATTAAATAATTAACTGCGATTCATGAAGTTGTAGTTTTACCTAACTTGCGATGTGTTTTTGATAACGAATGCAAAACACGTCATTTGTACAATTTAGCATTTTTTTCATTAACATTCTCATTTAATAACTAAAGAAAAAAAATATTTAATTTATCTAAAAATTTTAGAGAAATCAAAAGTTTAATTCTGATTATACATAGAGTAACTTTAACTATGTTTTTCAATAATTCCATGACCGATGTTTCTATAACAGTTACAGTTTCATATGTGAATAACGCACCAATAAAAAAAAATGCAAATTTTGTTATGTAATATAATATAAATTAACCTTTATTTTTGTCATTAATTAATAACCATTCAATAATTGAATCAACAATTTTTTGCTAATTTAATTAGGGAATTTATTAGAGTCAATTACGGTATTAAATGAAAAATTCTTTTCAAGCAGACCAATTTTTGTATCTTAGAAGTTAAAAGAAAAGTAAGCAGATAAATAAATGAACATCTTAATATTTAAAAAATAAATAAATAAATATTGCATTATATTCCACAATTATTGTATAAGTGCAGAAGTAAATGGGCGCTTAACAATAACAGTATCATAAAATTTTAAATATTTCATTTTACGAAAAAGAAAAAAAAAAGTCTGTTTTTAAAACTTTTATTATTATTATTATTATTATTATTGTTGTTGTTATTTTTATTTTGATGTTGTTTTTACAGGTTAATATAAATCTTATTAAAAAAATTAACATTATTTTCTGTCATAGATGTATATTATATATATATGTCATTTATAACATGCTTTAAAAATTTACAGAATTGCTTTTTTATTTGGGTACAATTCGAGATGCAGATACGAAAAATAAAAAAATGTAAGAAACTACAATTATAAGTAGTTGTAAAAGTATTTTTATCTCAACTCTAAGCCGTATAAAAGAACAAAACATCTTATAATTAAGATCTAAAAGAGCTGTCATTAAATTCTTGGAAAAGATACAGCTTGAACTGCACGAGTTATTGCCAAAATAAACTTTTCCGAAGACATTGTTATCATTCACTAAAAATAACTGTAATTAAAATCAACGAGTAATAAATACTTCATTACTGAATTAGCTGGCAAAAATAAATTATGTGCTGGCAAAAATGTTTAACTATTTCTATACCGACTTGGGGAAGTAATATTCTGATATACGAACGAAATTTTATTTTTTTCCTTTTGAAGGAATTGTAGGTAATAAAAATAAGCTTAATTGTTATGCGGTAACAGTTAGTTTGTCTGATCTCAAAGTAACGATATATTAGAAAAATAATATTATTGTTCTTTTGAATATTCTATAAACTAGATGAGATTTAATCGAAGTATATTTACTTACAGTTAAAACACAACTTTAACAAATTGAAAAATCATACTCAATTTTAAACAAGTTTATTTTCATTTATATATTAGTTTTTCAAAAGTAAAAAGTCGATAACAGATACTAATTTTAAAATAAACTTTTTAAAATGAGGTCCGTTAGTACTGACTAACAACAGAAATACCACAGGTCTTCGAAAATAATTTTTGTTTTCAGCTGCATAAAATTTGGAACTTTATTGTAGCGAATTCAAAAACGACTCCTATTTCTAATCATCACGTACATTTTTTTTTCCCGAAGAAAGGTTTACAAAAAAAAAAAAAAAAAAAAAAAAAAAAAAAAAATCACTATTTTGATTACATTAAATTAAGTTTAGTTCTTTCTCATAACTTAACAAAAAATTCCTTTATGATATATTTAATATTCTATGCTCACTCTTTTTGCCTGCCAAAACTTGTTTTCTTTGTTTTGATGCCCCTCCAAACACGCGTTTATATTCACTGTACCACTGTCGTTTCCACTCCTATATTCCATTTTACATCAGTTTTATTAGTTTTTAGACTCATTCTCAGAAATAAAGTAAGAAACATCTATTGAATATGTTTTTTACAATCAACATTAAAATATCTGATTCCTTATTTTCATGCAAAATAAAACTAAACATACAAATTTTGGAAAAAAAAAAAATTACGTGACAGATTTTTTTTTTTTTTTTTACTATTCTTTTTTGGTTTTAGTGAGGGAGAAAAAACTGTAATAAACAATAATAAATAAATAAATAAATAAAATAAATTAAAAATAAACTGTTTTCTTTTAAATATTATTTATAACATTCTTTATGGATTGGTTGTTTGGAATTAACGTCGCACTAGCATTGCGTTATGGGTAATTGGCGACGGTCTGGGATAAATCCCTAATGATGGTCTAAAAACATGCCATCACAATTTTGATCCTTCACGGAGGGGATGGCTCCACCGCTTCGGTGATCCCCACAGGTATAATTCATTATTTATGGAAATGACAGATTATTATTTGGAGACTAAATTTTATTATTGCAAATGGTAAATTTTTAAAATGGCCTGTATTGAACAGACGATTTCGAAAATATACATAATAAACATGATATAATGTAAATAATATATAATAATATTATAATATAATAATATAAATAGTAATATTATATTATACTTACAGTCGGTAACAAAAGTGTCCGAACACTAGCAAAAATTCCTATGTAAAAAAAGTACACTTCATACGGTTTTGTTGAATAAATCCTGGTCGAATCCTCTTCTTAGTCAGTCTAAGAACATGATTCGATAAGGATTTATTTAACAGAACCGTATGAAGTGTACTGTTTTTACATAGGAATTTTTGCTAGTGTTCGGACACTTTTGTTACCGACTGTACATATAAATACAGGACTGCAATCATTTGTAAATAATTCGAACTATCTGTTTTCCAACCTTAAGTTCAATAACAATTCTAAATTATAACGAAATTACACTCTATTATTAAAATAAAATATTCCATAAAAAAAAAAAAAATAGTATATTACTTATACATATAAAGAATATTTTACTTGAGCCCGAAAAAGTAATTAATTTACATTTTAAAGTACGACTGGTTGTAGCCTGGTTATGAAATTGAAACTGTAAGAGAGATTACTTCTTCAACATAATGACATAATAGCTATGAAAGCATGGCATAATAAAGCATAATGGATATTTAATGTTTCAGCCAAAGCAAAGGTCAGTTAGTTTGACGATTCTTCTTTTATAATAAATGTCGGCAATGAATGTATGTAGAAAAAATATGTACTTTAAATCATACATGTGTTTTTAAATTGCTGTACAGCATTAGGTTATTTTATATACAGTCGGTAACAAAAGTCTCCGAACACTAGCAAAAATTCCTATATAAAAAAAGTACACTTAATACAGTTTTGTTAAATAAATCCTTGTCGAATCTTATTCTTACACTGACTAAGAACAGGATTCGACAAGGATTTATTTAACAAAACTGTATTAAGTGCATTTTTTTACATAGGAATTTTTGCTAGTGTTCGGACACTTTTGTTACCGACTGTACTTAATTAAGGAATTGAAAAATCTGTAAAGAAAAAAGCATGTACATTTTTTTAAAACCTTTTTAGGCATGATAACAAACGGGTGCACTTTGTATGCACATGTTTGTAAATGTACTTATAGATTTTATAAACAAGTATTGGTAAAAGTATTAAATAATAATAGAAATTGCTTATAACAGAAAATAAATCGTTGTATGATAGAAAGTAAATCGTTAATTTTATTCAATTTTAAGAAAACGTATTTTCCTTCTTCTATTTCTATCATGCCTCTCTTGTAACTACTTTATTCGTTTGATGAAAAATCGTGCCTAATTATTTCAGCCCGAAACAATTAAGTAAATTTTAAAACCGTTAAGTAATTTTAAATTTACAGTTTTTGTTTGTAAACTTTTACTTTCCGAACACTATAGTGAGGGAAGTATTGTAATCATGTCAAAAATCCGAATTTGAGATTTCGATGTTTCTGTACGTTTCGAGGTCCCCTGAGTCCGTTTCCAATATTTTTACGATGATGTGTGTATGTATGTGTGGATGTATATGTGTATGTCTGTGAGTGAACACGCTAGCGTCTAAACGCTTTGTTAGAATAAGCTAAAAGTTGGTACGTATATTGTAAGTCATCATAGTACGAACCCTATAGATTTTGGTGAATTTAGCACTTACAGTTTTTTTACAGGGACACAAAGAAAAATTCTTTATCATTATGGCCTATGGGACCAAATTTTTAAAAGTGCGATAGCATCTAAACGCCTTATTCAATTGAGCTGAAAATTTATATGGCTATTATAAATCACTGTTGCACTAAATATAGGCATTTTGGTGAATCTAGCATTTATAGGTTTTTTACAGGGACACAACGAAAAATTCTTTATCATTATGATCATGGGCTCAAAGTTCAGTAGCGTAAATAAAACATCGTGTAATATATGGAGAAAAACACTCAAACTCTCTATTATGGTTTTCTCTCTTTTGTTTGTTTAACAACTCCTCTTTCTTTACTTTATCTACAATACTGTTAATTACTCATTGTTCGGAAAGTCGAGTGGAGTCACTCCAGATTTTTTTATTTAATTACTTCTAATTTGAATCTATATACTATTAAACTCCCCAAAAATACGTTTGAAATGTTAGAAAGTATGGACAATGAAACATTAACGCATATTTTCCCAGGCCAATTTGGTATCGGAATTATCGTCGTTTTGGTCTCCCGATGACAGGTACCACGCTCGAAACTCAGATCTGGCGTGAATGTTCGCAGTGTTTCAAAATCTACTTTATGCCGTAGATCCGGGTCTAATAAGCCTTAATGTGCAAAAAAAATGACCATAGAGCGGCAACCTCAAACCCTAATTTTCAACTCTTATTTCCTTTTACCACGTCTTTGTTAATATGAAAATAATAATTAATTGCTTATTAAATAATTATTACTCAAAAGGAAATAACTGGTATAAGAAAATTTAACAGCATTGTCTAAGAAATACATTAGAGATGTAAAGCAGGATTAAAGTTCATGTTGTTTACTGTATTAACTATTTCTCTCTATTGTTTTGTCTAAATAGAGAACAGTGTTTTTGAAACATTATTATTATTATTTTTAAATCCAGTTGTGTTAACTAATCCGCTTTTTCTTTTTTCAAACATTACGATAATGTAATATGTGGAATAAATTTATATTAATCAGAATTGATCAATTTTAACATGTCGATGTTATTTCTGTTGTAACTAATTATAATTTAAGAATGAGTTTTATATTAACAATGTTTCTTATCACAATGATTTCCATTAAAAGATTTTTATTGTACAGATTATGCATACGTTAACAACAACAACAACAACAACAAAAGTTATTAAAAAGTTATACATAAAAAAAATATATATATTAAAATAAAATCTGCTCATAGTATTTTTTTATATTAATATCTGCTAATAATGTTCATAGTAATAGTGATGAAAATTATTGAAAAACAATAAATTTTAATGAAAAGACAAATAAACAAATGAATAAATTTTGTAAATTTCTTTCAAAATTGTTTTAAAAATTTGAGTTATTTAAAAGTATTTATGTAAAAAAAGTGGTAAATAAAAAATAAAATAAAATAAAATAAGATCTTAATTTGAATATTTTGATAAGATTTATAATTCTTTACTTTTAAAGGTCTTTTTTTTTTTTTTTTTTTTTTATTGATATTGTAACAGATTTATTGTTGCTAAATATAAATGAATGAAAACATTGTAAGCAAACATGTGCATATTGCAATCAGGGTTGCTTTTGTGTATATAATCTGAAAGTAAACTTCATTCTAAAAGTCTTGCAGCAACAAACTTACCTAAGTTAAAAATTCCCATTAATGTTGGCATTTATTAAAATGAAGAAAAAATTAAGAGCGGGGGGGGGGGAGGGAGATAGGCAGAGAGACGGAAAAAAAGGGAGAAGGGGAGAGAAGAGAAATAGACACAGAGAGGGAGTGAGATTGATGTTTTTTAAAAAGTAATTTAAAATTACGAATTCTGTATAAAATCTTTTTCAACTAGATTCCATACTAAAGTAACACTTAATATTTGTATATTTTATTACATATAATATACATTAAATTTTTCTTTTAGAAATTAAATAATTTAAACTTTTTTTTTTTCAATACACTGTTGGCAGATTACTCTTAAAAATATCTCGTACTTCTATGAAAATAGCATCTGCAGTATCAAAGTTTTCTGTAAGAAGTATATACAAGTAATTGAACATATAAAATGTATTAATAAATGAAACCTGTATATGTTATATCATATAAATACTAAAACATAATTTAAAAAAATTTTTGAACCGTTATGAAAATAATGGGATTATTATTATTATTATTATATACTATTGTATACACTATCATAAATTCTACGTGAGATGTTTTAATTCTACAATAAGTTTAAGTAAGGTAAACGCACCAGTAGTGGACCCTGTACCAGTAGTGGACACTTTTAATTTTAAACTCGGAAAATAAGCTACCTAAAAAATCTGAAGATTCGAGCAATGTTCAGCAAGGAAGTTATAGTCCTCTACTGTTAAACCCTTTAACTAAAAATAATTCTGGCCATTAGTTTTAAAATAATGTTAGTTTAACTGAAAAATGTGCACTTTTTGGGATTTTGTCGTTTTCTTCTTATCACTTTGAATAAGGAAATGAAATTTTATTTGCTTTCTCTCTGCTTATTTTTAATTGATTTCTTCTACTTTTTACTTTTATATGACTAAAATAAGTATGCAGAATTCTTTTCTTTTGCTGTTTTTTAAATCTTGTATTAACACATAGTATTTTTATGGGTGTCCACTCCTGGTACCAAAAAATATCATCATGACAAATAGTGGACAGACCTGTCCACTACTGGCTCATGTCACTTTTAAGATCAGATCCAGTAGTGGACACAATTCTGTAATCTCCGAATATTAGAGTTGAATTCAGTGCTTTTAAACATCACTCTAAAACTATGCATGTAGCAATTAGCGCCGGTCTGGGACTTACTCCTAGGAGGGTAAGGAGACATGCTATCACAATTTTGATCTTCTGCGGAGAAGGTGTATCCCAGGCTTTCCCAAATTTAGAAAACTGAACAAAATAGAAATTCGCTTGAATCATGAGATAATCTTGGGATATTTAATATTTTTTATTCGGATTTCTTCTTACATATTTACATATTTACAACTTGAGACTTATAGTTACAAAGACTTTTTGTCTCGAATGATCCTTGTGACAAAGGCACGCTAAATTTCCGTCGCCATCCATCTTTGTAAAAAAATGGCGACCCATTTCTTCTTTTGGGTTCATTACTGGACTAGTTGGTTAAGTTCGGTTCCCATTGAAATATAGACATTGAAATAGCATAACTACGGCCAGTATTTAAAGAGTTGAGAGTATGAGTGAATTTTATGTCGCACTAGTGCTACACTATGGGTAGTTAACGACGGTCTGAAACTCCCCCTGCCCTCCAAAGGATAGTCCAGAGACATTTGATAACCCTCAAAAATTTAACATTGATGGGAACATGGAGGACACTGCGACCACGAGGAGAAAATTGTGATGGGATGTCTCATGACTAGCCTTATTAGTGATTCCCAGACTGTGTCCAATAACCAATTTCAGCCCTAAATGCTGGCCCCAACGGTGATTCATGAATGTGAGGACAAACTTCTAAAAAGGGTTTGTCTCCAACACATAGAAACATTTGGAAACCTTAATTTTAAAGCAAAAATTCAAAGGGGTCCACTACTGAAACAAAAAGGATCCACTACTGGGTTTTTAGTGTTCCACTACTGGCTCATTTTAAGCTGTCCAGATTTTTTATTTTTTACATATATAAATGCTACATTTAGCAATTTTCATAATACAGTCGTGTTTAGAAAGAGTTAGTAAATTTGTGAAATATTAATTATTTTTTGAAACTCTAAAATTTAGAAAATTACACAAAAAATAGCCGGAAAATGTCCTTAAAGGATCCACTACTGGAGCGTTTAACTTATATATGTTAAAAGAATTCGATAATAACGGAAATAGAATACAACTAATAATTTTATGCTCCCTACAGCTTCGTTCAAAAAAGTTTCTTTTCTATATTATTTTATCACATTTCTATTTCTTTTTCTACACAGACATGTGATATTATTATTTTTAGTGCTAGAGGCCTACTTCAGTCGGTACAGCGTTGTCGAATTTTTATACGTCACTCTTAATAGTGCTAAGGGCCTATTTCAGTCGGTTTATTGAATGGGGATTTATTGAATGAAGATTTTGTAGATAATTTGATTACTCATAACGAAGGTTACAAGTTTTTAAAAAATATAAAAAATTCTCCCAAGGTACAACTTTGACATGAGTCCCCCCAAGGCACAACTTTGACATGAGTCCCCCCCCAAGGCACAACTTTGACATGAATCCCCCCCCAAGGCACAACTTTGACATGAGTCCCCCCCAAGGCACAACTTTGACATGAGTCCCCCCAGGCCCAACTTTGACACGAGTCCCCCCCAGGCACAACTTTGACATGAGTCCCCCCAAGGTACAACTTTGACATGAGTCCCCCCCAAGGTACAACTTTGACATGAGTCCCCCCCAAGGCACACTTTTGACATGAGTCCCCCCAAGGCACACCTCCCCCTCATTGGGAAAAAGAGAAAAAACGTTGTTTTGCGGCTATAAGACAGTTTGGACTTCCAACGTTATTTGTTACAGTATCTGCAGCTGAAACACATTGGTTTGATTTAATGAAAACTTTATCATGGAATTTAGATCGTCACGAATTAACTAAAGAAGAATTTGTCGATATTAACAAGTTTAGCAGTAGGCCTCTGGCACTAAATTAAAATCTGTCAATGTCAGATTTTCATGTTTTAAATAATGAAATAATGTCGTTTCTGTATAATTTTTTTTTCTTAGTTCCCCATGATACTATACGTATGGGGAACTTATGTAATCGTGAAAATTTTTGACCTCGGTTTTTTGACTTTTTTTACCCGTTTTCAGGTGTGAGGAATTCGAAAATGACAAAATTTGTATGGTATCCATCTGTAGGGTGTCTGTTAGTTTGCTAGTCCATTAGTGTGTTAGTCCGTTAGTCCGTTAGTCCGTTAGTATGTTAGTCTGTGTACACGATATCTCACGAACAAATGATCGCAGAGAGGTCGGAACAGTTTTAAAATATTATTTATGTCACTGGCAAAAACCCTATTCATTTGCAACATTCTAATTAAAAAACTTCAGAAGTTATTCGAAATTATCGATTTTCTGAACATGGAAGAATAGGGCAAATTTTCACTTAAACGTGCATAAAAAGAAATATTTTTATCGTAAAGATGTTTTAACAGCTTTTAAACATCAGTTTTGATTCCGGGATAAACATCATTAACGTGCTACATTGAAAATTTCGCAAATTATTCGAAATTTACGAATTTCGTAAGATGGCAGAATATTCAAAATTTCGCACAAACGTCGGTTTTTAGTAGTATTTTCATTGTATAGATGTCAGACTACTTTTAAAATATTATATAAGATACTGGCATAAACATCCTTGATAAGGAATTTTTCAACTTAAATATTTCGCAAGCCATTTGAAATTTATGATTTACTCAATATGGCAGAATAGGGCAAATTTTCATATAAGCGTCCATTTTGACGGATATTTTCATCGTAAAAATGTCAGAATACTTTTAAAATATTATTTAGGATACTGACATGAACATCTCAGGCTAAGAAATTTTTAATTCAAAAATTTCGTAAGTTATTTGGAATTTACGATTTACTTACCATGGCAGAATTGGGATAAAATTGAGCATAAACGTCTGTTTTGAGGATCAAAATTTCATCGAACAACTTCAAAATAACATTTATGATACTTGTTTGAACATCATTTACTACAAATATTCAAAGAAAATTTTCGTTAGTTATTCGAAATTTAAGATTTTATCAACATAGCAAAATTGGGCGATATTCCATATAAACATGCATTTCGGGGATTGTTGCATTGAAAATAGTAGCATGAAAACTAAACTACTAAATTCACCCCAATAAAATAAATTAATAGATTAGAATATATCGAAATGAATGGTGGGTAGCCTATTGAGTGAGGATTTCATTCTATCACTGTGACTACCGTTTGATGAAATTCATTTCTCTTAACATTAATATAATATGCCCTGTACTAGAAATTTATGAGAACATACGAATGATGGGGAACTGAGCAGAGTACACATATGCCAACTAGTTTTAAACAAAAATATACTCAGTAAGTATCCACCAGTATTGTTATATTAACTTAGTTGTTAGTTATTTAATCTGTGAAGTTCCAGTATTTATTATCTTTTAACTTCTTTTAAATTCAAATAAATTTATTGTTTATTCGTCAAAAGTCTTAAAAATCCATTAAAATCCATTTACTGGATACATTTATTGGATACATTTATTAAATACATTTATTTTATCACATTCCTATTTCTTTTTCTACATAGACATGTGATATTATTATTATTATTTAACAAAAATATACTCAGTGAGTATCCCCCAGTATTGTTTTATTATCTTACTTGTTAGTTATTTAATTTGTGAAGTTCCAGTATTTATTAACTTTTAACTTCTTTTAAATTCAAATAAACTTGTTAATTCGTCAAAAGTCTTAAAAATCCATTAAAATCCATTTAAGAACTAGTTGGCATAGGTGGACTCTGCTCAGTTCCCCATCAGAAGTACGTTCTGATAAATTTCTTGTACAGGACCTATTAAATTCATGTTAAGAGAAATGAATTTGACGAAACGCTTGACACAGTGACAGAACGAAATCCTCGCCTAATAGGCTACCCACCATTCAGTTTGATATATTTATCTTATTCTAATCTATTAATTTATTTTTTGGGATCAATTTCGTAGTTTATTTTCATGCTCCTATTTCCAATGCAACAATCCCCAAAATGCATATTTATATGAAATATCGCCCCATTTTTCTATGTTGATAAAATCTTACATTTCCAATAACTTACGAAATTTTCCTATTAGAATATTTGTAGTCAATCATGTTCATACAAGTATCATATATGCTATTTTGAAATTGTCTGATATATTTATGATCCTCAAAATGGACGTTTATGCTCGATTTTGCCTTATTCTGCCATTTTAAGTAAATCGTAAATTCCAAATAACTTACGAAATTTTTTAAATTGGAAAATTCATGCTCTATGGTATTCATGTCAGTATCCTAAATAAAATTTCAAAAGTGGTCTGACATCTTTATGATGAAAATATCCCTCAAGATTGACGTTTGTGTAAAATTTTGCCCTATTCTGTTATGATAAGAAATTCGTAAAATTCTAATAACTTACGAAATTTTTATGTTGGAAAATTCATAGTCAATAATATTCATGCCAGTATCCTAAATAATATTTCTAAAGTAGTCTGACATCTTTACGATGAAAATATCCCTCAAAATTGACGTTTGTGTAAAATTTTGCCCTATTCTGTTATGATAAGAAATCCGTAAAATTCTAATAACTCACGAAATTTTTATATTGGAAAATTCATAGTCAATAATATTTCTGCCAGTATCCTAAATAATATTTCTAAAGTAGTCTGACATCTTTAGGATGAAAATATCCCTCAAAATTGGCGTTTATGTAAAATTTTGTCGTATTCTGCCATGTTAAAAAATTCGTAAATATCCAATAACTTGTGAAATTTTTAAAGTAGCATTTTTATAGTAACTGATGTTCATTCCGGCATCAAAACTGATATTTTAAAACTTGTCTGATATATTTACAGCAAAATGTTTTCCTTTAATGCATGTTTAAGTGAAATTTTGCGCTATTCTCCCATGTTAAGAAAATTGTAAATTTCAAATAACTTACGAAGTATCTTTATTCGAATGTTACAAATAAATAAGGTTTTTGCCAGTGTCGAAAGTAATATTTAAAAACTGATTTTACCTCTCTGCGACAATTTGTTCTTGAGATATCGTGTGCACAGACTAAGATACTAACGGACTAACACCCTAACGGACTAACAAACTAACAGATACCCTACAGACGGACACCATACAAATTTTGTCATTTTCGGATTCCTCACACATGAAAACGTGTAAAAAAGTTAAAAAAAACGAGGTCGAAAATTTTCACGATTACCTAAGTTCCCCATACCTATAGTATGATGGGGAACTAAAACGAAAAATCTATCTAAAACTTTATAAATTTTAGTTGGTATTGATCACTTTGCTTGTATAAACATGGAAGCACTTTGAAGAAATAATATGAAACCAATTAAATTATAAAAAATTATTATGTACATTATCGAACATACTGTTTAAATGAAAGTCATTTCATGCTACGAAAAAATAATAAAAGAAAGAATGAAAGTTTTTTCATATTTTGTATGTTAAAATATTGATTGCAGTTAATCTGGAACCATTTTTCTCATGAAAAGTGTCATTTTATTTTTAATAATGTACAAAGGAAAACTCAAAAAAAAAAAAAAAAAAAAAAAACTTATAAATAAATAAATAAATAAGTTGTTATATTGAAGCGGCATTTTTAAATGGACAGGAAAAAATAATCATTTTTAAAGTTCATTTTTTAAATAACTAAAAATATAAAGTGATTTTGTGCTATTAATTATTTTTTTGAAAAGTTCCCAATAAGAACTAAAGGCAAATATATATATACATATGATTTTATTAAAGAAAAAAATTATCAAAGGCTAACCAAAAATTAATAAAATAAGCAGAATTAAAACTAAATTTACATAATGCAGCGATTAGAAGATATATATATATATATGTATATATTTTGGAATATATATATATATTACATATTTTCTTATGTATTTCATTTGTTATGTCTTATTTGTGTAAATTGGGCTTTGTATACTGTATATTTTTGTCAAATGCATACAATGAAACAGATGTTTACATCTATTTGTTTAAAACATTCAATCAAAGCCCATGAAGACGAATATATATATATATAAACTTACATACTTTCATTCATTTCCTTTTATCTCGTTTTTATCATTTGTAATCAGCTATATTGTAGCTTTTGGATTAATACTCTATTGTTCATTTTGGTAATTTTTTATAAATTTTCATATCTGTAATATTTTAATATATATAATATATAAACATAAGAAATGTTCTACAAAAATTATTGCACTTTCTCAAATCGTATTACATTTCTTTAATTGAAGATAATCTTTTCTTTGATTATTAGAATAAATTTACACTGTAAAATAATTACGGAATGTTCTATTAAAATTTGGAAAAATTAATTGGCCAATATTTATGAGCAGTGTTTCTTGAATATAACAATAACCACCAAATATACCAACCCTTAAATGCACAGCGATGTACATCTGCATCGTTATATTTAAAATCTCTTAATCTCTTTATGTAGCAACCTTTGCATAATTCTTTTTAATTAATTAATTAATTAATTTTCTTTTTTTAATTTTACCAAACCTATGTATTTTATCGTTTCCGCATGTAACTAGAATCTTTGACGGTTTATTCCTTTATCTGTGACAATTTTAATTCCCCATCATACTATAATGTATGGGGAACTTAGGTAGTCGTGAAAATTTTCGACCTCGGTTTTTTCACTTTTTTTACACGCTTTCAGACGTGAGGAATCCGAAAATGACAATATTTGTATGGTGTCTGTTAGTTTGTTAGTCCGTTAGTCCGTAAGTCCGTTAGTTAGTTTGTTTGTCTGTGTACACAACATCTATCGAACAAATGATCGCAGAGAGGTCAGGGCAATTTTAAAGTATTAATTATGACACTGGAAAGAACCCTATTCATTCGCAACATTCTAATTAAAAAAACTTCAGTAGTTATTCGAAATTTACGATTTTCTGAACATGGGAGAATAGGGCAAAATTTCATTTAAACGTGCATGAAAAGAAATAATTTAATCGTAAAGATGTAAGAACAGCTTTTGAATAATAGTTTTGATGCCGGGATGAACATCATTAATCAGAAATATGATACATTGAAAATTTCATAAATTATTCGAAATTTATGAATTTCTTAACATGGCAGAATACAGCAAAATTTCGCATAAATGTCCTTTTTGAGGGATACTTTCATTGTAAAGATGTCAGATTACTTTTAAAACATTATGGGCGCATTCGAAAGTATTTCCCGGTCACTTCCCGAGTTGGGAAATGACGTCACGCGGGAAGTTCGGGAAATTAGAACTACCATATAGGAGCCATGTTTGTTTATATATTTGTTTCCCGGGAAGATGAGATGTGTACGGAAGTAGTTATATCTCGGTCATTTTTCGTAAGGCTCCTATAAGGTAGTTCTAATTTCCTGAACTTCCCGCGTGACGTCATTTCCCAACTCGGGAAGTGACCGGGAAATATTTTCGAATGCGCCCTATATAAGATGCTAGTATAAACATTCTTGACTATGAATTTTCCAATTTAAAAATTTCGTAAGTCACTGGAAATTTACGATTTACTTAACATGGTGGAATAGTGAAAAATTTCGCATAAACGTCTACTTTGAGCGATATTTTCATCGTAAAGATGTCAGAACATTTTTAAAATATCATTTAAGAAACTGGCATGAACATCCCCGAATATGAACGTTTTAATTTAAAATTTCGTAAGTTATTTGGAATTTACGATTTACTTCACGTGGCAGAATAGGGCAAAATTGAGCATAAACGTCCATTTTGAGGACCACAAATATATCAGACAACTTCAAAATAACATTTATGATACTTGTTTGAACATGATTGACCACAAATGTTCTAATAGTGGAATTTCGTAAGTTATTCGAAATTTAAGATTTTATCAATATAACAAAAAGAGACGATATCCCATATAAATATGCATTTTGGGGATTGTTGCATTGGAAATAGAAGCATGAAAACTAAACTACGAAATTGACCCCAATAAAATAAATCAATAGATTAGAATAAGAAAAATATTTCGAACTGTACGTGGGTAGCCTATTAGGCGGGGATTTCGATCTGTTACTGTGTCACGCGTTTGGTCAAATTAATTTCTCTTAACATGAATATAATATGTTCTGTACTAGAATTTTATGAGAACATACATATGATGGGTAACTGAGCAGAGTCCACCTATGCCAACTAGATTATTGTTGGCACGGTATCTGAGTACAACTTTATTTCGGGGGGTGTTACGAATTAGGATTATTTATATAAAAAGTTATAAAAATATACAGGAAAGTTGTTTGTAACGAATAATATCTATATTTTTGCATATACTGATAGATTTATACAAGAAAAATGTAGCTTCTTTGCGATGTAAAAAATACATCAATATACAAAATCGGTTCTACATTAGTTCACTAATCCTAAAATGAATCCCCCCCCCCATTAAATACACCCATTTCGCGGTTGATTTCAAATGTTGTTTATTAAAATTAAAAATTCTTGCATTTAAGGATTAAAATACCTCCCAATTCCTGAAATCTAGAAAGTTTTACGAAGAAAAACCTGTAATTATCAGGAACCTCCAATTTTATAAAAACCAGGAACGTTTCTTATATATAAGAACAATGGTACCAAAATATTTTACAGTGTACTTTAACAAATTTTTAAATATTAAAAACTCTTTACACTACATATTTATTTTTAGAAATTTCCCATGGTAAAAGAGGTAAAATGTCGAAATAGAGAAGAAAAATGTAACAATAGTAATCGTTTTTATTTCCTTTTATCTCGTCACGGTAGAGTGAAATTATGTACTTTTGACAGACTAATAATACATATTTCAGAATCAAAGCATTTATTTTATTTAAGAACCATAAAAGATTTAAGTTCCTTGTTCTCAAAAACTAGTTTAAGAAACATTTCATTTCCAATGCAGTATTCAACAAATCTTTTGTCATTTTGTCATCGGAGTAAAAACGAGCAGATAATCATATCATCACCTAAACTTGACAAAGTAATATCACAAAATTCTTGACAACATTAGTGGTCAAGATTTTGTTGAATCAACTAATTTTTTTGTCACTTGAGATATTTTTGACATAAGTAGTCATAGAAATTCGAAAAGAAGATAGTAATTTTCAAAGCTTAGTGTGTCATAAATTGATTTGTTTATTTAAAATATTATTTTATAAGCTTTAAAAGCATGTTAAACAAAACAAATTATAATACATTGAAAGCAAATGTCATATGTTTTATATACCACCTTGCAAATTTATTTATTAATAAAATTTTTTTTGCACAAAATTTTTGCATACATTTGCAGATTATATATATATATATATATATATATTGAAAACCTTTTCAAACATTGAACAGATGAAAACAAGAAACATTGAAAATGATAAAACAGAAAAATTCAAAAAGAGATTGCGACTATCAAACATCCATAAATGGAAACATGCAAATTCATTACGTTTTCAAGGGAGCAGAATGAATGTTGCATGTAAAGTAGGTGTTATTTTTGTCTTGTTGTATGCAAATTGCTAAATATTTACAACAAGCTACCCCCAATAACACCACCAAAAAAGAGAAAATTAAAACTGAAAAGTTATGAAAACCTTAATAAAATCAAACATTTTGATTCATGCAGCAATATACAAAATTATTAATGGAAATACTAATAAAAATAGTTAAATGAAATACTAGTAATAATTAATAAAACTAAAGTATAACATACATTACACCTGAAAAACTTGTATAAGAAACTTGCACCCATGCACGTAAAACTAGAAAACGAGACCTACATGTGGCTGTATACAGTTAGATTCACAGTTAATTTTGGAATCGTATTAAATAACTGAACGATTAATTTATTTTTGAATTTGTATTAATTAACTGAACGATAAAGTTGAGTGAACTGTTTGATTTTAATAATTAACCTAAAAGTGATAATTTAAAATTAAATTTTGATTAAAATTGAGATTAACTTAATGTACGATATTGCATAAACTTCAAAGTGTCATTTTATTGAAACATAGAAATCAGACTATTGAGATAGTGACGCCATCTTGTGTAGTTTAGAAAAAGTAATAACCCTAATTTTTTTTTTTTTTTTTTTTTTTTTTTTAATAATTATAATTATTTATGATGTGTGTGTGCTGAATAAAATCTAATCAAATGCTTTCATGTAAAAGTCTTTAGAGTTAATTTAAGAGCACAATGCAATGTATAATGAAAATTGGGGTGAATTTATGAATTAATTTATTTTTTAAATGTAGATTTGTTGTATGTTTCTTTGGAGAAATTAACTAAGTTGAATTTCAATAATATAATAATAAAGGAACACAAAGCAATATGTAATTTACTAAACAATTATTTAATATTGAGGTTAATTTAATAAATAACTATTTACTAAATAATTATTTAAAATTGAGGTTAATTATAATTTTTTTTTTTTTTTTTTTTTTATGTACATTTGATAAATGTTTCTTTGGACGAATTAAATTAGTAGAGAGTCAGTGATTTAATATTAAAGTTTATATAATTAGAGTTTTTTTTTTTTTAATATACTTATTATTTTAAATCTATAAAGCAAACCCACATATAAATACGCGAGAATCACAATCCCTCCCAACCATCCAGCCTAACAACACCACCCATCCTCCACATTTTTTATTGTCTTTTATTATTTATATAATTTTTTTTTTAATGATAAAAATGCAAAAATGCACTCTTTTTTTTTTTTTTTTTTTTTTTTAATGTAAACACCATAGACAAGGTAAGATGATTAAATCAGAAATATGATTTAATAATTGAATTTACTAGAAATTTTGGATAACCATAAACTCTAGCATGATTACAGATAGATTTAACATTTTTACTTTTATGTTTATTAGAACAAAGATGTTTTATTCTATAGAGGAAGTTAATTAGAATATTTTTATAGATGGTTTTATGTAAACAAGATTTGTAATGAGTAAATAGATTAACTTTAAAAGAAAATTCTTTTCTCTTATCATAAATATCAAAATCTAAACATCCATTTTCATTATAAATTTTTAAATCTAGAAAATTTATTTTATTGTTTATCATATCATGTTTAGTTAATAAAAGACTATGAGGATAATTATCTATGAAGGTGTTGGTATTACTATCATTAAAGTATAAAACTATAATATCATCTATATATCTATAAAACATTAAGCCATTACTAATAGAGAAATTTCTTTCATAATAATAAAGATACAAATCAGATAATAAACTACTAGCTGAACCACCTTGTGGAATACCTTTAATACTTTGGAATATAGTATGATTGTACAGAATAAAATTATTATGTAATATGTAATTTAACAAAGTTTTAAAGTAATGAATCGATATTTTTTCTTTAATACTATGTTGGTGTTCATTAAAAAGAATTAACATAGTGTTATGTAAGTCATGAATGTCTATATTATTAAATAAATCATTAAAATCAAATGTACTGATGTTTGTAATATTATTAAAATTTTTTATTCTATTTACAAGTTGAAAACTGTTTTTTACACAATGCTTATTGTCATTGTTTAACGTTAAACTATAAATTTCTTTTAAAAGTTTTAATAGAAGATTACAGGCAACAGTATTATATGCATTACAACCTATAGTAACAGTGCGAAATTTAACAGGAGTTTTATGAAATTCTGGAATAATAACTATATATGGATAGTTGAAATTTTTACATTTGAGTTTTAATAATTTATGAAAGCTAAGAATCTTTTTATTATTAATTTCAGTGGTAAAGGTGGTTATCTTAAAATTATTACTATTTAAAATAGAGTTGTCAAGGATCTGTTTGTAAAACTTTTTACAAATAATGGCATAGTTGTTTGGTGATTTATCTACATAAGTAATAATAAATTTATTTTGTAAAAGAGTGATAGATTTATTTAATGTTTGATTTCTTTCATTTTTAATAAATCTAGAATGAATAATAAGCTGATTTTTTAGAATATTTAAAGAATTAATTTTCCAAACATTAAAGTATTCTAAAGGTTTGTTATAATCAATAGCAATTTTATAAATAAATAAATCTAAATCTAGAGAAAACTGATTTAAAATATTATATATGTTACATTTTGTGGAAAGTCTAAATTTAGTGCCATAATTCATAAGTTTATATAAATAAAGATCATTAACAATACTAAGATCTCCAGTAATTATATGTCCATGTGTGGTGTCAACATATTTTTTGTATTTAGGGTCACTACAATAACAAACAGAGGAAGCAGGTGCATTTTTTGAAAAATTATTATAATTAAAAATTCGTCGACCTAAAGTAAGTGGATATTTAAAAGATTTGTAGATATTTACACTTTTAATTGGGAAGACATTAAATTCATTGTTAATAATAGACTGAAAATTGACATGATTTAAAACAGGATTAGTAAAATTGATTATTAATTGAGAATTATGAGATTTGAAAAAGGCTTAGTGGAAATTTGAATATTTAATAAATTGGCACGATAATGCAAAATATCAAAAAAAGTGTCAGAGAATTGTCTTGAATAACTGTATTTCTGAAAATTTCTCGTTTTTTACTTTCTCTTACCCATAAGGTAGAGAAAGTATTGTTTTAGGGTCACATTTTTGAACGTGAGTTTTTGTTATATTTACACGTTTTGAGGTCCCCTGAATCCGAAAATCATGTTTTTAGCGAATGGTGTGAGTGTCTGTGTGTGTGTGTTATCAGCATAGCTCAAGAACAAATAGTAGCAGAAAGACCAAACTTGGTATTTTAAATGTGTATGATATAGGGATGCTACACAAAGTTTTCGTTCAAATGAAGCAAACGGTTCGTGTACAGGGACGCCTAAGAGAATTCAAATACATTACGTCTATGGGGAAAAGTGCTGGTAATTACAATTTAACATCTATAAACTGCACTAAACCAAGTGAAACGAATATATATTTTTTATATGCGTAAAAACATGTCTCATGTAGTATATATGGTAGGGAAATCATTCACTGTTCGTTTACAGGGCTACACAAAAGAACTAGATAAAAGTGCGACAATAGTTGGAAATTGATGTAATATATATTTGAGGCTGGGCCATGTATTATTACTATAGGGTTATATTTAGGTGCACTATGTATTCTGTGTATAATCTTCGAAAGATATACAAAGCTGCAAATACTTAAGCGATAACATTCTTTTTTGTTGTTAGTGAATGTGCTTTATTAATAATATTTTGCCGTTTCCAGGAAAGCTGTTCGGGAATTGAAATGAATTCCTCATAGAGATATGGTAAATAATGTATGTTTTTAAGCTAAATATGCATCGCTTGTTTTTTGTATATTTACACGTTATGAGGCTTCCTGATTACCGTAGTCAAGTTTTTTAACGTCTGATCTTTGTCTGTGTCTCTTAAAATGACTTAAAAACGAAAAATTTTAGGAGATCCAAATATTGTACTTTGAAGTTAATATAAGTTTGTTGCTGGAAAACTTTGATCAAGATTGATAAATTTCAAGGAATGTTGTGTGTGAAAATTGTCAGAATAATTTTAAGTGAACTTTTAATTTTACTAAAAGATTTAAACTCTATATAAATGTAGGTGCATTAATGAAACGGAGGGTTGAGGGGAGCGGCAACTCCCCTCACGCAGATATAATTATCATATAAAACTCTTCCGAAGCCTAATGTGAATTGTTTAACACAGGTTTACATAACAGTACTCGTTATCTTACCTCTTAATTTCCAACCTGTATTTATAGCATTAAATTTCAGGGTAAAAGAATGTCGTGTGAGTGACACACCAGATTATTTATTTTAAATCAGAATATCAGCAATTCAACCTTAATTTCTTCGAAATAAAATTATTACAATATTATTTTATCTTAATTAATTTAAAAGGTATCAATCAATTAATATGTTTAACAGAATATTTTTTAAAGTATTTTTTTTTATCAATAAAAAGACACTGTGAAAACAAAATGTAAAAAAAAAATGGAACCTCTTTTATCATTTTTACAACGGATTCCCATTTTTTCGTATTTAGAGGCCAAAATCCGTAAATTTAAGTTACATTAATTTTTCTATGAGATTTTTCTGAATAAATTTACGGAACACCCTCCTTTCTTATGAAAAGTAATCCTTTAAGATTTTCTTGGCATTTTTGCTATCAGGTAAGTTTTGCAATCTTAAATGGATTTCTTTTTTTCTTTCTTTTTCTTCTTCTTTTATTTTTTCTTCTATTTTCAAAATGAATATTTCTGGAAGCATGTTATGTTTTTAGGATTTAATCCGATTTGAATGCACTAGAGTCCTACGTCTGAGGAGGGGCAACCTCCATGGCGATGGGGGGGGGGGGGTTCGAAAGGTTCCTAGCCCGTATTTAACCAAGTTTCAGAGAAAACCACGGAAAACTCCGAGCGGCTAGGCCCACGCGCATGACCTGGGATTGAACTCTGCATTTCAAGTCTACCATACTGGTGGACAAAACCCCTCAGCCGCTGGTCGGCCCGATATTTCTGAAAGAAAAATGAGTCCTGTTAAAGTTTTAAAATGCAGAAGTAATTATTTATTTCAACTGGAAATGTTTATTGAAAAGAAGTTTTTGCGATCGGCTTTACCAGTAAATTAAACTTTTTTTAATATACTTTAGTCTGGCTTAAGACATCTCAGAAACATTCAGTCTACACAATTAAAGAATTGGATTGCGAATTGCGCAATAAAATATGCATAAAATAATTTAAAAATTAATCAAATGCATCAATTTGTAAAAGTAAAATACCCCCAAATATTACATAATATTCTTCGGCTGCTTGCTATTCTGGACTTTCAATATTTCAATTATTTGCTAAGATATTAGAACTATAAATAATTACTGCTTTTACAAAGTCTATGAATTTTTGAAAGCCTTTTTACAATAAGGAGTTAGTAAGTAGAAACTTTCTAGATAAATGTAATAAACACTAAACACACAATTTATGATAAATATCATACATTCTTTGTTTATGATGAACTTATAAAATTCTTATTTCTCATTAATAAACACCAGTATTTTTGGGAATTTTGCTGAAATAACAGTAGTTTTTTTCTCCAGTAGTCGTTAAAAAATGTAGATGTTCGTTTATTATTATTACCATTATCATTATTATTATTATTATTATTATCATTACTATTATTATTAAAATGTGTGTATGGATTTAAAAAAAAAAGAGAAGATTTGAATTTATTAGCAGTATTCTTTTTCTTTTTTCTTTTTTTCACATCTGTACCGCTATACTCTTTCCATGACATTCCGAGAACTTACAGGGAAAAACTGTGTTGTATGGGGTATATCTCATGTATGTAATTTGCAATAATTAAAGCACATGGGGAAGATTTCATCTGATTTGCAAGTATATTTTCCTGCTATTATCGTGTATATAATCCGAATTCTAGAGATAAGCTGTAAATTTGTATACACATTTTTTAAAGAGACCCTCAAGAAAATCTTTCCAAACAGGCCTACATCCATAGAGCTTATAATAAAACACTATGTAAGCATATTTAATCATTTCAATTCAAAGTTCGATGTTCATGTTAATAACATAAAATTCATGCTGAAGATTTAAGCACTATGCAGTACGATATACACAATAACTGCAAAATTTTGTTGATTACTAGTCATCAGTATAAAACTATGAATTATGAAAAATAATTAAAATATCAGGAAAATTATCATAAAATTTCATATAAAAGTAATAGGGAAAATATTAATAACGAGTGAAATATATAAAAAATACTGCATAATTAAAAATAAAAATTAATATTATTATTATTTTTAGCAAAAATGTAAAAATGTGTCATAATCATTTGTACAAAGTTAGCCTTTTTTAAAGAAAGTTTCAATTACTTATTATAAAAACAACCCATTTGCGCTATATGGTCCACTTCAAAATTGATTAATGTAGAACACCGAACACCATAGAATTGATTTAATTTTTGTCACTGTAGAATAAAATATTTTCGACAAAAACTACCATTAAATGACACATAAATTAAAAAATGCTATTTAGTCTTAGAACAATCCCGAAAGTTGAAATTCTAAATCACTCGCCTGTGGCGAGGGTAGATTATTTTAGATTTAGATCACTTGCAAATGGCGGGTAGATCTTTTTAGATCACTCATCATTTTTTCAGAAAATTCTTTGTTCATCATCCCAATAAACAATTTTGTCGACCGAATATTTTGAAAAACTACTTTATTCTATTTTTACATTTAATGTTTGTGAAGAGTTCGTTTGAAGTTCGCCGATTTTAGCAAAGTTTCTGTTTTAATCATGACAAATTTTATGAAGGTTCTTTTATAAGTTATCCTTTATTTTTATTTATTTATTTTTTAACTTAGATTTTACGATTGTCGATACTTGTGAAGGGGTCAGTTTTCGGGCACAACTTTTTTTTTTTCTAGATAGATTTCGGAAAGTGCACTGTTAAAAATTTCAACAGAAAACTCTGTGTAATCTATTATCTTAAGCCTTATGTAAAATTAAAGAGAAAAATGAACAGAGATGTTAAAAAACTTATTTTATACATTCATTTTAATAATTAATATTAATTTAATTATTTATAGGTGAGAATATATTTCGAACTTGGAATGCTTTTTCTAAAGTAGAAACTGTCATTTTTAATTTTAATTAAATAATTAAATAATAAAATTAGGTAAAAATACAGAATAAAAATTGAGAATCTCGATTATTCACTTTTAACTAAGAATTACTGTAAATTTACAGAGACTCTGGATAAATATTTACATTAAATTTACAGACATTTTTAACAGTGATGTCAGATTTCTATAATAACTTATGAAAAGCTGCGTTTTTTTTTTTTTTTTTTTTTTTTTTTTTTTTTAACTGATGGATTGATGCTGATTTCCAAAACACGCGATTATTTTATCAGAAATCAACAAAATTCTTACCTTTATAATGTGTAATTACCAAAATATGCTATGTGTTTGCCGTCAATTTACGAAATGCAGAATTATTTTGGCATTGTTCAATTTAATTTACTTTCAATTGAAAACATACCCCATTTTCAAATGGTTGATTAGTGAAATTAATTCTTATGACGGTTACGGAAGAAAATAATTGGCGAATTGTTTAATTTTTCAAAGTTTCCGATTTTTTTTTTTTTTTTTTTTTTTTGTATAGCAATAACGTGGCGAGTGGTGACAAGGAATATTTTCAGGTCTGTCTTTAAATATGTATAAATCAAAATTCCATGCAAATCGATATCTGTGTTCATGATAGAATATGTTGAAATTTTTTCAGTGATTACCATTGAATGAAAGTTTTTGCAATATTTCAAATTATAGTGCTTGACAAAGCGTGAAATACTTCGTTAAGGTAAATGTAAAATAGCATGAAATAAATTCTGTTTTTAAATTCAGTAAATAATTCAGCTCCTTTACTAATAATGTGCTGTTAAAGAAAGTTTAAGTATTGATTACACGGATACGGATATTGAGTTTATCTTACAAATTTCAGTGATATGATGCTAATTTAGACGTTGGTAAAAGTTATTTAAAACACGAGGATATTTTAAGCAGCTGATTAAATCAAAACGAAAATAGATCAATGCAACCTTTGAAAAGAAAAACTGAAACAGATGGGGTTATGTTTTAAACGCCTGATTTAAATAAAAATATCATTTGTTTAGAATAATTATCTAAAATTAGTATTTAAGTAATGTAAATCTTGTATATATCAGAGATAACGTGCAATAGATTTAGGTGTAAAAGTTGAAAACTGAGAATATGAAAAAGTCTTCAGTTGTATAAATAAGTAGAAATTCAGATTAGCAATGACAATAATATATCGATTTTCTTTCGATATTTGGTAGTATACAAAAGGTCATTCACACTTTATGGAAAAAAAAAATATATATATATATATATTTCCTTTTTCTCTTTTGTAGTTTGAGATTAACATTTGGCAACATTAGAATAGTCGTCTGCTATTTTACTATGTTTTTATTAACTTCGATTCTTGTTTGTTTGTCCAGTACAAATCTTGCATTCGATCTTTAACTAACTTCTCGACTAGCTAGACATTTGGAACTTTCAGAATAGTTCAGAACACGGTGAAAATGAAAATGTATTTTTTAAATATTTTTAACCAACTGCTTCGGGAACCTGCTGCCTTCGGCAGCATTACCAGTACAAAGCTTGCAATCGATTTTTAACTAACTTCCCGGCTAGCTAGCCATTTGAAACTTTTATAATAGCTCAAAACACGATAGCAATGAATTTTTTTATTACTTTTAGTCAATTGTTGCGGGTTCCTGCTGCCTTCGGTAGCATTTATATGATTTAACAGAAAATTTAAAAACAAGATATATAAAAAGTTCTTTTTATCTTGTAATTATTTAGCTTTTGATTGGTATGTTAAAATAAAAGATTTATTTTGAAAATAGCTCCTAAAATTCATAGATGGTTCAAAGGTTACGTAACTGCACTTTCCGAGGAGAAATATTTGTATCACCAAATTATAAAGCGGTGTAAAAATCTTGTTTACTGCATTTCTGAAAAAGGTATTTTTCTAATATATTGAATTTTAAAGGCAAAAAAATTTAACAAGGAAACATTGAAAAGGTATCATCTTCAAAAAATATTGGAAAGAATTTATGAGATTCTACTCTTCATAAAACACCAGAAAGTGAAAAAATTATCGGCTGAAATGAATTATAGCGACCACAAAAATTGTGAAAATTAAGCATATTTGGCGATTTCCCACTGTTAGGCGGTTGATTTGGGTACTTGGCGGAAAAGCGAAACAAGGTTCTGTTCGTACACGGCAATCTCGGTGCTGGCGAACTTATCGCCAAATATGCTTAATTTTGATATTTTTTGTGGTTGCTGTAATTCATTTTATCCAATAATTTCTTCACTTTCTGGTATTTTATGAAGAGTAGAATCACATATATTTTTTTCAATATTTTTTGAAGACGACACCTTTTGAATGTTTCCTTGTAAGTGAAAGTAAAAATAAAAACATGACTCATGAAACTTCATTCTAAGACTGTTCGAATGCAGGTAAATATAAAAAAAAAAAAAGTGAAGTCTCTGATTCTAAAAGAAAGTCCATCGACTCAAAGATCCACTTCATCGAAACTAGGAATGTATTTTAGCAGCAGTGTAAGTAAAATAATTCATAAAGATTTGAAGTTAAAAAAAGTTAAGTTGAAGTTAAGTTGAAGTTAAGTTGAAGTTAACCTGCTTTTGCCAAAAAATATTTCTGAAAGAAAAACAAATTGTGGAAAATTATGTAAGAAACGCCTAGCTGCTGAAAAATAAAAATATTTAGTAGCACTCGATGAGACATGGGCATATTTAAGTGGTTGTAATAAAAAAAGATCATTTTTCTGTTGCCCAGACGACAAGAATGGCCATACGAAATGGCTTAATAAGCGTAAAGAAATGTTCCTAAATGGATTTATGATAGTTGCTGAATTTTATTACAACGGGAAATTAAAGATAAAAGAAGTCCCAAGAAATGCAAAAATTAATTCACTCTACTATCAGCAGAATACTTTAGAGCCAGTTTTTGAAGAAGAAGTTCCAGCCTTATAAGGAAAGGACATTGATAAAGTTAAGTTTCATAAGAACAAAAACTCTAGTCACACGTCTAAACCAACTGTCGCTTATTTAGTAAAGAAAGAATAAGAAACAGGAATAAAATGTACCCCATTTAAAGAAATATCTGTAAAATCACCTGATACCTTGCCAATGGATATTTGTGCTTTTGGTTTATTAAAACGAGCATTAGGAAGGCGGCATCCAGGAACATTGAACGGATTTTGGAATGTGGTATAAGAGGAATGGGATAAAATTGACATGACAGTACTAACAAGGAAACATTCAAAAGCTATCCTCTTTAAAAAATATTGAAAAAAATATATGTGATTCTACTCTTCATAAAACACCAGAAAGTGAAAAAAATTATCGGCTGAAATGAATTACAGCGACCACAAAAAATTATCCAAATTAAGCATATTTGGCGATTTCACACTGTTAGGCTATTGGTTTTGTGTACTTGGCGCAGAAGCAAAACACGGTTTTGTTCGTACACGGCAATCTCGGTGCTAACGAACTTATCACTAACAGCGCTAAATCGCCAAAAATGTTTAATAATTTTTTGTGGTCGCTGTAATTCATTTCAGCCGATAATTTTTTTCACTTTCTGGTGTTTTATGAGGAGTAGAATCACATATATTTTTTTTTCAATATTTTTTGAAGACGACACCTTTTGAATGTTTCCTTGTAAGAAAAAGTTTACTTTCATGGAAAATTTAAGTTAGAGCTATTGTCAAAAGCCATGGCTATCAGACAGATGGAAGTTCTCGCAAAAAATACGGCGTTCATACAAAAAAAAAAAAAGAAAAAAAAAAAAATAAATAAATAAATAAATAAAACTGCTAAAATCGTTTCCATAAAGTGTGTACGACCTTCTGTGTTTTGAATATTCGAATTAAATAAAATTATCATTTTATAAACTATATACATTTATGTGACTTTAGCCCTGTATGGTGCAAAATACCTGATTAATCCATAAATATACTAATAAAACATAGATTGATCAGCGAGAGGGAAAATGTGATGCCTTTTTTTTTCGGGAAAAATCACTCTAATGGCTGCCTTTTCCCGAGATAAATCACACACAGAAATACACACGGATAATTTAGTAAATAAAATTTATGAATAATTTATTTACTAAAGGTGAATGAAAAACTCCAGATACAGTTTGAAATTCCTTTCACTTTTTATTCTTCTTTCCAATACTCTCTAATGGCTGATTTTAGAGCTCTTTCTCGGCATCAAAATTTTTTGCTCGATAACATGGGGATGATAGATCTATATATATTACTATATCTATGGATTAATCTCACGTCACGCACATTACTAAATTCAACAGGAAGTGTTTAGGAACTACCTGTGAAAAAAAAAATTTAGTGGTTGAATTAAAATCATACATTTCATAAATATATTTTTGAGTTTGCAGTTTTGAATCCCGAAAGAAAAAACAAAAAGTTATAAATTAGTTGACAAAGGTTAAAAAAAAATATATATATAGACATTCAGTGAGATTAATTATGTGTCTATAACGAAATTTATTTTTAACCCTTTGATGCTCAAGGTAATTGCACTCGTTTAAATCAGACCGTCACCAGAATTTACGAACAAATGAAAATAAAAGTAATAAATGTCTTTTTCTGCTAAGTTAAAAAATAAATAAATAAAGTTCGTTAAAAACAATTTCGTAATGACTTTTTACCATTGAGGCTTAGTAATTGCATCCTCTCAAGTAAATTTGTGGCATAATGGTGGTTCCCTCAACCTTCTTAAATTTCGTATATATACAGTCGGTAACAAAAGTGTCCGAACACTAGGAAAAATTCCTATGTAAAAAAAGGTCACTTCATACGGTTCTGTTAAATAAATCCTTACCGAATCATGTTCTTAGACTGACTAAGAAGAGAATTTGACAAGGATTTATTTAACAAAATCGTATGAAGTGTACTTTTTTTACATAGGAATTTTTGCTAGTGTTCGGACACTTTTGTTACCGACTATACATTTTTTTTTTTAAATCAAAGTTAAAAGGCAAACGTCGACTAGTTTTAAAACAATTCAAACCGAATTAACGATATGTAAATTACCTGAATTCAGTAATATAGATATTAATATATATTGTAATTTTACTAAGTAGTATTTATTTTCATATAGAATTGAATGTAGCACCCACTGATACATGAATGAATTACTGCCATGAATACAATGCCATATAAAAAAAAGCACCTAATTTTGTGAAATGCTATACATTTATTCAATTAAAACTAATTTGAAATTTTATTAGCTTCATTTAAATGTGTTGCAATATTATAAGTAAACAATTTTTATTACATTAGTCGCATTCTTATTTCAATAAAGAATTCTTTTGACATGCAAATATTTAAATAACTAAGAGTAAAATATGCAGTAATGTTAAAAATTATTTAATGAAAAATAAATTGAATATTTCACATGATAAATTCATGTTTAAATACTCACGGAAATTAATTTAAAGAACAAATTGATTATGATAAATAGTTGTTTTCTAACGGATCAAAATCTATTAATATTATTTTAATTAGGTTGCAAGATATATTCAAACATATATTATACATTTTAATACACAATTCTTTTAGTATTCTGTAGACAAAATTTGTATTAACATATATTTTCAAAGAAAAAGTAGAACTGAAATTATAGTTTGAATATATATGAAGATTGTGGTTGGAATATATAATATACATTGTGATCTGCTCCTAAAGTTTGCATGAGTTAACTCACACTTACAAAACAAAAGAGAGAGATGTAAAGTAATCTTCAGGCTTGGCGCGTGCTTAGTTTTGGGTCACGATAATCGAAGTTTTAGGAGATTTTTGAGAAAGTTTTTCTTTGTTTCGTTTTGCTGCTAAAGAAGTCATTGTCCCAGATTAGTACACACCCTTGCTGTTAGCAACCTAATTAGACCACAACTATTGTAAATAATATTGTCACATATACAAGAGCTCGCATTCGGAAAACACGTTTACCTGTGATGAAATTTGAAAGTAGACATTATTTTAGATGTGCACAAAACTTGTGCATATGACATTTGCTCACGAGATTGTTAGCATTTTTTCTAGAAAACAATGAAGTAAACAAAGGAATTGAGGGTTTTTATTGATATATTTCTTTCTGTTGTTTTTGTTTTTTGTGTTTGTGTGTTTAAATGTGGGAAGGGGGAGGGGTGTCACTAGGTGTAAATAAATAAATTTGCTTGCATTTTTTGAGATTTTTTAGAACAATAAATTCAAATACAAAAATAAGGTCTTCTGAAAAATATTGTACAAGTTTAAATGATAATAGATCAGTTTTTTCTTTGCACATGTTTGTGGTGCATCCATGTTTGCAATAGAGATTTAAATGGCTTGGGTTGGAGAGGCTGGGTCGATTTTCTCCTTCTGTTCTCGGGACGGGTCTGGCTCAGGCTTAGTTTTTTTTTTTTTTTTTTTTTTTTTTTTTTTTTTTTGCCATCCTTGAGCCAAGCCTCAAAATTTTAGCCCGTGCTGACCTCTACTTATGTCTGTAATGCGTCCAAGTGTATATCACTTATAAATATATAACAAATTTACTGTTTAACTTATACATAAAGTTATGTTTGTTTGTTTCTCCTTTTTTCCTTTTTTGCATACATATGTGTGTACGCGTGTGTGTGACTTTTAATTGAATCAAAACCTATTCTTCAACTTTACGCGGATAACGCAACAAATTAAAAATGTCCTTTTTTTTTTACATGTATGTGTATAATAGCGCGGTTTTTCCAAAAGAAACATTAAAATAAGTATTTACAAATTATTGCTGAAGATGAGGAATATATATATATATATGTATATATATATATATATATATATATATATATATATATATATATATATATATATATATATATATATATATATATATATATATATAAAGCTTTTTGTAATAATTGCTATCAATATTTTAATTTTTACAATAAATATTCAGAATTGCATTTATTGATTAAAACGTATTTTTGGCAGAATTAAAACTGAATTAGTAGTGCGAATTTTCATTAATGACAAGTAGAAAATAAACCAATCAGTTGCAATTAGTTTACATTTAGTAGCAATAGTTCAAAATATGGCTTAGTAATATGTAACTCTGTATCAAGCATTTATTGTGTTTAATTCTTTAGTTTGTTTATTTATTCTTTTTTTAAGAAAATTATAGCTTAATATTTTTACAGCCTTTGCTTTTTAAGAGAAAACCCTTTGTAAAATTGTTATCGGGACAAGGAATATCATACAAATGCTTAAAAACGGATAAAGTAACTCGTAAATGTAAATATTTGAATTAAATTTTATTAAATTATAAACCTAAGCATTGCATGGTTTAGATAATAATAATAAAAAAAATAGAAGAAAAAGAAAAAAAAATTATAAGACGCTATAGAAAATTTTTATTAGTTTTAATTCGTAGTAGGTTAAAATTCAATATTAAAAACACAAATAATTTTCAGTTTAAAAGAGTACTTTCAAATAAAATAAAATTGAATTCTGAAATTCCATATATAAATGATGCAAATTGTATTTTAAGTAAATATTATGAAAAATAAAACTAATAATATTATAGCTTTAAAAAATTAAAGAACACGCTTTTATAGAAATGTGAAATAAAAATCACAAAATATCTATCTTAGTATTAAAATGCAGGGTAAGAGAAAATCGTGTGAGTGACACATCATAATATTTACATACATTTAAATCTTTAATTAAAATAATTTAGATTTAAACAAAAACCATTTTTTAAAAATCTCCCCTGACTGGGATCGAACGCTAGACCTTTAGGTTCGTAGCGCGGCGCTATACCTAAACGCCACGCCGTTCACGCAGCGAAAGTCTTTTTTTAAAATATAGTTTTTTTGTTTGCTCCCAGAGCGGTTACAAACATATAAAAATACATACAAACATACATACAAACAAACATACATACAGGTGAAGCTAATAAAAGCGTGTTAAAAATAAGCATTCTTTGATCAATTTATGAAAATAGTAATATTTGAGTATTTAATGTATGTATATTTAAAATAATAATAATAATAATAATATGAATCTAGTGTGAAACAAATAAATGACTTACATTACCCACTGCTGCCCACATTATATAAACTCTTTTTTGGTTGTTGTTGTTGTGGGGGATTAAGGCCGAATGACTGATATAGAGTCCTAGGCCTGAGAGGGAGGGCGTTCCGTGGGGGATCTTTCTAAGGGGAAGAGAAAAACCACAGGAAACTCCGAGGGAGTAGGTCAACGAACACGATCTGGGATCGAACCCGGCACCTCACGTCTACCGTTTTGAGGACAGAACCACTCGGCCGCTTGTGGGCAAACTCTTTTTTGTAAATGCTGCGATCAGAACACATAAAACTGATTTTTAACATGTTAGACACGTAACAATTTTCCTGTTAGAGAAAGCTAATATATGTCGTGGAAAAAAAAAAAAAAAATCGAGATCTATAATTGACCTATCTAAACAAAACGCCTGCCAAATTCCCTGTAGTAATTAAGAAATACATGCTAAAGGACATCTAAAAAGGTCTTTATGTAGAAAATTTGAAGAAAATCGTTAGAAACTTTTTTTAAAGAAACGTATTTGCGAGATCTCAAATCGACTTATTTATACAGAACATCTGTCAATATTCCTGAATTAACAAACTAATGCATATAAATTTATATATAAAAGAGTGTTTATATAGTAATGTTGAACAAAATCGCTAGAGCCGTTTTTGAGACACGGACCCACACCCACAGTCCTATTTCTAACTCCCAGTGTTCCTCTTCCACTTTACCAATTTTTATCAAAAGTTGAAAAATTCATCTGTACACTAGACTTTCCTTATTCTGAAGTTTTGTTGTTCTACCTTAATAAGTTTTGGAGATATAATAGTCAAAAGATTTCCCCACACACATGCATACATACACATATACACTATCATTTGAAAAAAGGCGTTTTTTGAGTCAGGGCACCTGAAAACACGTAAATCAGGCAAAAACACGATATCAAAATTTTTGACCGAATACAGTACTCCCATTACCTACGATAATCGGGTAATAGAAGTAATAAAGCAGGGTGAAAATTTGAACTGTTTGACTGGATACAATACTGTTGTTACCTACTGTAATCGGAAGTAAAAATAAATAAATATATTTTAAATTATTTTGCATGCATTAAAAATACGGACATTTTTCGAGAAAAATAATTAAGTATCTTCTCTTTATCTAGCAAAATGTCTTCTTAAAAAAAAAAAAAAAAAAAAAACTGCAAAATTTAAAATAAATGTATACAAGGTAAACGAATAATTTCTAAAATGATTTTTTAGATAATTATAACAGGATTTTATATTATTTTTTTAGGTATTGCTGCCTGGGCAGTGACTACTGATGTACTAAGGATAACGCCAAGAGCGACTGATAATAGTTACAACAGATTTGGTCATCAAGGAAAAACTAGGGTAAGCATTTTCTTGATTTTATTCTGTTATTTATAATCATAACTATATAATCATAACTATATAAAGTAAAATATCGAACATTTCTTTTTAAGTGTAATGTTTACAGTTTTAAGCGATATTAAAATGACGCATAGCCGTCAAAAAATTTTGTATGCCACATATTCTAATTATATAAATTGAAATATCACGGTTGCGTTATTTTCTAATATTTTTCTTTTATATATTAAGTGTGTGATTAAGTGTGTCGAACTAGTACTAAACTGTGGGCGATTGGCAACATTCACGACTAAGAGTGGTCCGGCTTAATGTTTTAAAATTTGTGCCGTATTATTAAAATGCGGTTTTATTTTATTTTATTTTTTTTTCGCGTCATATCGCGAAGTGTGAGGCATTTGCGATAGTCATTTAAATTCATCGCCAAAATGGCAAAAAATATTGGAAATCGCCAAGAAGATCCTATACTAATGTCCAGCAGAAAATAGTCACTAATCGCAATATATTTATTTAAATATCTCAGTCATTCAATTAAAAATATCATTTGAATATAGTGACCAGCGAGGCAGGAAAAGCCTGATTATACAGGGTAAGTCAAAATGAATATAGCGATTACAAACGGCTATAACTATTTAATGAAAAAAAAATTATCAATAAGATTAACACTGAATGTAAATGGAACTTCAAAATTTTGTATACATACTTCATAGATGTTCTATGTGACTTCCCTTGGTCACACGGACAACATCTAGGCGGTAGTACATTTCAAGCCATACATTCTGGATGATTTGTTCAGTCACCGACGCAAGCGCATTACAAATGCGTACTTTGAATTCTTTAATTGTTTTGGGCATGGGAAGCACATACACCATGTCTTTCACAAAAACCCATAGATAAAAATCGCAGGGTCTCAAAGTACACATTTGTAATGCGCTTGCATCGGTGACTGCAGACATGCTTCAGAATGTATGGCGTGAAATGGACAACCGTCTAAATGTTATCCGTGTGACCAAGGGAAGTCACATAGATCATCTATGACGTATGTATACAAAATTTTGAAGTTCCATTTACATTCTGTGTTAATCTTATCGATAAATTATTTTCCATTAAATAGTTATATACGTTTGTAATCGCTATATTCATTTTGACTTACCCTGTATAATCAGGCTTTTCCCGCCTCGCTGATCACTATATTCAAATGATATTTTTAATTGAATGACTGAGATGTTTACATAAATATATTGTGATTAGCGACTATTTTCTGCTGGACATTAGTATAGGATCTTCTTGGCGATTTCCAATATTTTTTGCCATTTTGGCGATGAATTTAAATGACTATCGCAAATGCCTCACACTTCGTGATATGAAGCGGGAAAAAAAATATATATATACTAGCAGGCTTTGCCCGCTTCGCTGGTCATTATATTGAAATGAATCCCCAAAACAGCATATCATTGATAATAATAAAATATCTTAAACAAAAAAACATTGAAATCCGTCAAAATCTAATTTTAAGTTGCCCAATGCCTTCGGCAGTCCCTTACCTGCTTTTTACTCCCCCTCCCTCGCGGTTACAGTTGAAAGTTTTACAAAATCTCATCAAAGTGCATATTTCGCACACTTAATTAACATTCACACACCAAAATTCGCCATTCTTAGGTAATTTGGACGGATTTAAGCTTCAAAATGTGGTTTTTGCCCCGCCCGCCCCAAGAGGAAGGAGGGGCGGGGGTAAATTTCCAAAATTACTTTATATTTCATGTTGCATACACATACCTGACCGACACATAAAAAAAAATTGAGATCATGAAATTATTTAAAGCTGAGCTATGCTTTAAAACTTTTTTTTTTTTAATCTCTCCTCCCGTTCTTAAAGGAGGGAAGGAGGAGTGAATTTCGCAAAATCTCTTCATACTATGAGTTAGATACATATAATCGTCCCTTACATAAAAAATGTCCAACCTTAGATAATTTAGTGCAGCGTTACGCATGAATACATGTTTTTGCCCCCCATTCTCCAAAGGGCGGTAGGGTGGAATTTCATAAAATCCCTTTGTAGTGTGTGTTCAGTTCGATTTCCTCGTGTGTTGAGTACCCTTCTTCCAAAATCTTTTCCCTTCCCTCCCCCCTTAAAAATCCAAAATTCCAAAATCGCAGAAAATAATTTTTTTGTACTGAAGTCTGGTCTTTCCATCTGCAATTTCTTCACCGTTAAGTAATTTGGAGCCGAGTTAAGCCTTCTGCCCCCCAAGGAGACGGTGTGTGTGTGGGGGGTATTTTGCAAAATTCCGTCTTAGTTGGGGGTCAGGCTCCGAAATCCAACCTGGTCACTAAAATTTGTGACCCTCTTTCCCACAGAATCGTCATGGCAGTGTTGAGTCAGTGAATCATTGAGTTTACTCTTTTATATGTACAGATTTGTTTATATTTTTTATGGACTACTTGGCTTAAGGTTGTTGTCACAAAAATAGAGTCCTTGGCGAAAAATGTCCTGTCTACTTCAGTATTAAAATTAAAAATATACCCAGGATTATCAACTAATAAAGCTCTTTAATACAGATCTGAATTAGCTTTCATTTTCTTATTATTTAATTTTGATAATGACGTTATGTTGTCATGTGCCTAAGCAAATTTAATATGTATTATTTTTTTTATTATTATTCGCGTGAAATATTTTTTGGCAACAATTAAAAATTAAAATAAATTATTTTAAAATTTTATTATAGAAGAAATATTTATATTATACAGAAGATTAATTAAAAATTTACATTTTTTCCGGTATAAATAGTAGCCTATGTCTTATTCCAGCCTTATGCCTTATTACCTATCTCTATACAAAATTTCATCCAGATCCGTTTAGCCGTTGTGGTGTGATTGAGTAACAAACATCCATCCAAACTTTCGCATTTATAATATTAGTATAGATTATAGTTATCGTGTTCATGTGTTAGATTGAGTTATTTTGCTATCAAATTGACAAAATTTTAATTTTAAATTTCAAAACTCTGTCGTTCTTGGCGCTTATTGTATTTGGTGATCAAAAACGTAATACGAAAATATGTATGCCAGATGTATATTTTCGTAATATGCATTGTACGAAATATTGTTTCATATTATTCATTACTCTCTTAATATAAGTTGTTAAAATAACCATGATTTTTGAAAGGAATTAAATTATGTTCGCCAAATAATTTGTCGATATATATATTTTTTTTCTTCTAAGGATGACCGATATCAAATCTATTCCGCTGCAATATCGTATCTTATATCAGATACTTTATTTAGACATTTGGAAAGAAATTTGACTTCAAATTATGATAGAATATTTATCATTTTCCTTTTAATTAGTGTATTAGTTGGATATTTATTGTGTAAATATCATCCTTTGAAATGAAATGTTTGTGTTTTCAATCGAATATAGAAGTTTGCCATTTTTTTTCCCTAGAGTTTTGATATTAAAAATGCAAATTTTGTCAATTTTACAACAAAAATAACTTAATCTAACGCATGGACATGATAACTAATACATATCTATACCTAAATATGGGGATTAAAATCGGGAAATAATTTTCCTCGATTTTTAATAATTTTTTACAAAAAATCCAATGGGCGTTTAACATAGGACATATTTTTCTTGAACCCACAAACGGCCAGTGACGTCATCACTTCGCTTGCGTATTAGCAATTTATCAATGTGTAAAAGAAATTTTTAATTAAAAATGACGACAATTTTTGTGAGATGCATAATTTTTTTTTTATAATTTTTTATCGTTTACTTTTAGATAAATGTATTTATTTTCCTGTTGAAAAAAATAAATTCGTTTTTTTTTTTTTTTTTTTTTTTTGGCAACAATTAAATTATGGATAAATTTAAATGGCTAATTTTTTGCTATTATTAGCTTACAAAATTGCTATTTTATGCATAAAAATCGCAAAAACAAATTTTTTTTTGGAATAAAAGGTAGCCAACTTTTTAAGTTAGGGTATAAGCTATCTCCATTACAAATTTCATCGAAATCCGTCGAGCAGTTTTGGCGTGAAACTCAGTCAAATAAATTCACGGACATAACTCTAGAAAACGTTTGTATGGGAAATAGAAAAGGGCTGTTTTTAGGGTTTTCCCGGAAATTATTAAATTTTTTCTCGCCTTTTAAACATTCCCTAGACCTCCACGAACATTTCAAGACTAAGATAAGATAAATCCGTTCAGCCGTTCTCGAGTTTTAGTGAGACTAACAAACAGCAATTCATTTTTATATATATAGATATATATATATGTATATATATATATAATGAAGAGCAAAGCCTGCTATTATTATTATTATAATCTTTATATATATATAAGGCAAAGTCTGTGTGTGTATCCATGGACAGCGTAGCAAAAAAAAGATTGCTCGAACAGTCACGCTATTCGAAACGAAGATGATACCTGAGGTATCCTAATGCACCTAGAAGCCCCATTTTGGAGTTTTTTTTATTAGCTTTTTAAAAATTAATTATAATATGAAAATAATAACCTTGTATTAGTTTTAGAAATAACTTTAAAGCATATTAATCTATTGTCAAAAAAGTTTACGCGTTCATCTCTTCTTTTCGACTTAAAAATAAATATATTTAATTAGGTTGTTCTGTTTGGTTTAACGTCACCTAGTACTGCGCAATGGGTAATTGGCGACGGTCTGGAACGCACACTAAGGATGGTCCGGAGACATGCCATCGCAATTTTGATCTTTCATAGAGGGGATGACTCCCCCGCTTCGGTGACCCCCAAGAGGTATAATTTGGATGGGAACATGGAGGACACTGCGGCCATGACGGATTTAACGGGCACACCAGCCACCATTAGTGTACACGACGTTCTTTGATCGGCTCGAGTATCGAACCCGCAATCTTCTAATTACGAGCTTGGTGCTCTACCAACTGGACTACCGCTAGAGACTGGGTTAGATATCAATAAGTATAAATTTTCGTAGTGATCAGTTGAATGGTGTGTTTTCGTATAACGAACTTAAAATCTGGAGTGATACAACGACAAACTTTCAGTTTTATATATAAAGATAGATAAAAACTAGAGACTTACACTATATTAAAAGATTTGGCTAATGTTTTTTGCAATATACAATGAGGATTCTTAACTTTTTGTGCGCGTTTGATAAACTTGAACAGACCATTAATAGTTATGATCTGCTTACTAAGCAAATTATAACTTAGTAAGAATTCTTAAAAATCCATGCTGTTTTACGATTAAATTACCGGAATGGGATTACGATCTTTAATGATATGAATACATTTATGAAACGTCTTGACTGTAGGCTAAGCAAAATTAGAGCAATGCAGAACTACTTCACCTGCACCGAACACACGTTCAATTTCTTTGTGTATTCAGTGAAATTGTTTTTACGAGAATATTTTCTGACACGCAAGAGAAATATATAATTTCGTTTTCATTCTGCCTGTGACAAAAGCCCAATAGCTCCAAATCTTAACACAATTTCATGTTTTGTCTGTGCCATTTGTTTGTTACGTGATGAGTATCCAAAGTTGTTCACGTTTAATACCTAGAGGGCACGACGAATATCATGTGCAAGGAATTATCTCGATATGAAAGGAAAGTGATCACGTAAAGTAGAAAAAGTTTGTATAATGAAAGATGATGAAGTCTTAATTTAACCTCCTAATCATACAAGGTGATAGCTGATACTATAATTTTTACTCAAATTGTTGTGGATCCTTTAATTATTGTCATCTTCACTAACAAACATAAAGACGATCCTGTTTTTTACATCTACAAAGTGTGAGAGCGTTTTAACATGTCAGCAATTATTAAATAAAATGATAATAATGATAATGATAATAATAATAATAATAATAATAATAATAATAATAAATAAATAAATAAATAAACGTTCATTTGTAAATATTGCTAAACTTTTAAGTAAGAGTATATATATACATTTAAAAGATAAAAAAATCCTGATATTCCACCTTTAATTTTCCCCGTTTATAAAATTAATTAAAGAGATACTTTACTGATAGATAAATCGTAAATTATTTCACTTTAGCTTTCAGTTTTTAAATATTTTGTTATACATACAAAAACTGTTTTGTTCAAACAACATTTATTTATTTATTTTATTTTATTTATTTTCTATTTTTTTAAACCAACCAAACATTTTTATTGATATGACCTCAAAAATTCTTTTGTTTATGAGAAATAAATTATTTTGTTGCTTTAACCAAACGTTTATTTTTATTTTTATTTTTATAAAAGATGTTTTATTGAGCAAATATATATTTAAATCAACAAACTTATCTAAATGAAAATTTTGTTTATCTAGCACACTGCTCTCTCATTGGCTGTTTACAGACAGATTTATGAAGTAGCTTATCGAAGTATCCAATTGACAGTGATTCTTTTTTGAACACTATTATTTTGGTCAATCGTAGTGAGTTGGCACGGTTAACTGAACAAAATCATTGTTAAAATGACAAAATCAGTCTTCAAAATGAGTAAAATAAATAAAAAATAAATAAATAAGTATCCAAACAAAACATTTTGGTGTGTGTGTAGGTGCTACCAACTATCATAAAAACTGCTGAATTTTTTAATGCGTTCAGAAACAGTACACACTTTTCAAAGTGTCTTAGAATTTTTGGAGAGTGAAAATTAACATAATGATTATGAAACAAATTACTATTAAAAACAACTGCTTGTCCTATAAATCTACCTTACACTGTAAAAAAAAAACCGCTTATATTACAAAAAATTCCTGGTAGCAAATTTGCCAGAAAATATCTGTATGCTATGCAAAAAATACGTTGGCAATAATTTTCTTTAACTGAACAATACAGAGAATTATATATATATATATATATTTTTTTTTTTCCTCGTAATCACATCATAAAAATTCTCGCATTAAACAAAATTATCCTGGTCTTCCAGCGAACCAGAGCCTTTCACAATGTAGGCGACGGCATTACCTCTTAGCAAGAAAAGTACAAGTTATCCTGCTGCTTAGCACTTCTCAATTTTGCTTTGATACCAGTTTTCCATATGCAAAACAGAAAAAAATATGTAATCACTGGATGAAATCTGTATCGATGGTTACAAATTTTATGTACACTGTTAAAAAAATGCAACTTTGCTGCCAGAAATTCTCTTTAATTTGAGAAAAAAGTCGTAAATTACGGAAAAATTACGTTGACAAAACGTATTTTTCTGTATTTACAGAGAATTTCCGGCAGCAAAGTTGCATTTTTTTAACAGTATAGTTAAAGAAAAAATATTTCTTTTGACAGATTAAGACGTAATTTTAAAATAAATTTCTGTAATTTTAGAAAGTATAAATTTTATGTCGGAAATTTTCTATTTTTACAGTAATATCGTATTCTTTTGACATCTGTTCTTTTTTTCTTTTTCTCTTATATCGTATAAAGATAGACTTTTCATTTGACAGCTCAATTGGTATTTATTAGTATTTGACAGTTTCGAGACACATAGCTACAATAACTTTTGTTCGGATTCATTCATATTATGTCGATGTACAATACCTTGTTGTATACATAGAAACTTAAAACACCACAAATATTATGCCTGTATCGGGATTCAAACCCGAGGATCCAGAAGCACCCTACTGACCGAACCACTAATCTGACAACAACTCGATACAAATGTAAACATGAGATTGTATTAATCAAAACATTTTTACAGAACAAAAAGTCGAAATAATCTGCCCTGCTCAAAAGCAATGGCTCAAAATCTTAACACAATTTCATATTTTGTGTGTTCCGCTTGTTTGTTCACATGATGAGTATCAAATGATGCTCACGTTTAATAAAGACTACATCCGATAAATATCTTATGTAAGAATTATCTCGATGCGAAATGAAAGTGATCACGTAAAGCGGAAAGTGCTGATAAAATGAGCAATGATGAAATTTTACTAGAAATAAGCTATGCATTTCTTATCTTAATTTATTCATTTTCTGACAGTTATAATTTATTCTTTTTTTCCTTTTTTTTAATATATATATATGTATATATGATGCAGAATTTTTTAGTAAGAGAAATTGGTCATGTAAAGTGGATAAAATAATGATGATATCTTGCTTTTATGAAGCTGATATTTTTCCTCTCTAATTTTTTTTTTTATAGATATATGTAAATCTTTTAAAAACATAACAAAAAAAAAAAAAAAAAAAAAACAAACAAACAAAAAAAAAAAAAAAAAAAAAAAACGGAAATAAAATACATTCACGCATATATATATATATATATTTTAATTTAGAGATAAACTTCCTGTTGTTCTCTTTTTTTTTTTTTCTTTTTCAAGATTCCTTTTCCGTTTGATGAATTATCAACTTTCTAAATTTCACATTATTCGAAACAACTTTTCATCTATGAAAAAATAAAAAATAAATCTTTTAAAAAATGACAAGTAATTTAGTAAGCTCATTTGTATTACAGGACTTTGCTTTCACACTGATAATAGTTCAATTCAACCATTCTATGATGCAAAGTATTAACATCAAATTTCTAAACGCACCAAAGATACATATTTGTTATAACAGGTTACAATAAATATCTTATACGAATTGTTTTGTTCTGAAATAATTTTGCTGAACTCCCTCTCTCTAATTGTTTGTAATATTAAATAAAATCCACATATTCTTGATTATCACCTATTTACCTTGCTTTCTATACATTCCAATTTCCTACTTGCTAACACCTCCTGTTTCTTAAATTCCTATTGGATAGTACTCTGACTAAGTTCACTTCCTTATTCATATATAAGAGCAATAATTCGCCTTGTCATTCTGCATTGATGATGGTAGCTTAAAATATCGAAACTGCAGTTTGTTTATAATGTATTTTTGGTGTTTACATTACATTGGCTTTTACAACATTGTGTAAATTTTTATATTAATGATGACACTTCAGACGAAATATTCAATACTAAAGCGATGTTCAATATTCAGTGTTATTGAACCGCCCAAGTCAAAGAAGAAACAGATGTAATACTGGTAGTTTTTGCACATGTTGTGTAATTATTATATAATTTGATGTAATGATGTATGTAGCATTATCATATAATGATTGCAATTTAGTCTATTAACAACTGAAACATCTTATAAAATTCTTTCCCAAGGACTTTTCTTCATGTTGAAGGTCGAATGTATCCAACTAAAGACAGCGGTCAAAAAAATTTGAATCGAAAAGTCTGGGAAAACGAATTCACAACAGGTGAATGTTTTCCTAATGGTCAGTAGAGCGCAACCATTAAACGGGCGCATCCATTGAGGAATTCCACTCTTTACAGAAAAAAAAAAAAAACCCTGTAAGCTTAGACATCTAGGCCATCATTCAGTTTTATATTTAATTTTCATTCCATTTTTATACATTTTTTAATTATACTTTTGCTGATAAATTAACGTATTGAACCAAAGATTTTTATTATTTATTTATTTTGGCCGGCTTTCGAGTTTTAGCTATAATTCTCATTTTTTTTTTTTTTTTCCCTTATCATTCTTCATTAATAGTTAACATTATACATCAAGATAAGTAAAAGTCGGTTAAAATAATAATTATTATATCATGATCTGACATGATTATTGATCGTTCTGGATATAAATAGACACATGTTAGCAAATGCGATGGCATGACATTTTTTTTTTTTTTTTTTTTTTTTTTTTTTCAGAGATTATAAATATATTCAGTATTTTGTTTATGAAAAGAAAAGGATAGTGAGTGATATTTTTTCTCCGTTTCATTTTGATAGATTTTGTTCTGTTTTCTCATCCAGACAGTTTAGGTTAATTTATTTAGAAATTGAATTATTAAAATTATTTATTTTTATTAAAAACACGTAAAATTTAATTTCTATTTAAAAGGTTTTAAAAATATTATCTTAAGCTTTTCGCTTTGAAATTCCAAAGCATTATCAGGGATTTTTATTACTGAATTAAATGATCAGTTTTTTAAATAATTTTCCTTTCACAGTCAACAGTTAAGTCTTCTAATAACGTGGATAGCAGCAAAGTCAATTTGAAGCCCGGGGAAGGTTGGACCAATGATCTAAGGAAAGTAAGAGAAGATAGAACTATTGGAAAACCACATTGACTTTGCTGCTATTCACGTTATTAGAAGACTTAAGAGGCCTCTCCACTTATCTTCCCCAGAAGTCAAAGCCAATGTTATTCTATGGAGAATTTCGCCCCATTATAACTTATTAACTAATACATATTTTTAAATTCTGTTTTTACATTTAGAAACTTCACAGCTATTAAACAATTTATCGCTTTCTAAAAATTATATTTTGAAACTTTTAATACTTTGTTTTGAGGTTGTAAAACACAAATTTTCACAATGTGAATTTTTTCATTTTTGAACTTAAAAATGAAATCTCAAAAATAAAATAAATCAATTTTTTGAAAGCAATAAATTGTTTAATTATTGCGAAGTTTCAGAAAGTGAAAACGGAATTGAAAAATATGTATTAGTTAATGAATTATAATGGGGCAAAATTTCCCATAGAATAACATTGGCTTCGGCTTTCGGAAACGAAAGGTAGAGAGTCCCCTTAACTGTTGACTGTGAAAGAAAAATTATTTTAAAAACTGCTCATTTAATTCAGTAATAAAAATCCCTGATGATGCTTTGGAATTTCAAAGCGGAAAGCTTAGGATAATGTTCTTAAAAATGTTTAAATAAAAATTAATTTTATGTGTTTTTAAAGTGTTTTCAATAAAAACAACAAATGTCACGTGCTTAATTAACTCTTTTTTAGAGATATTGTTTGAAATTATATAGTTTATCTATTTAAATTTATCTAGATACAATGAAAAATTCCTTCTCACAATAATTTACACACAATATGGATTCGTCTAGTAAAATAATCATTTAAATCATTTTACCTATCATTTTTAGTAATCCCATTTTTCATTTCAAGTTAGGGGTAATTTCATTTACGGGATACTTTTGAAACCATGCTTTTTTCAGTTTGAAAGAAAAAGTATTCTAGAATTAAAAAAAAAAAAAAAAAAAAAAAAAGTATAAAATTATACAGACACGACATTGTTTCATTATTTAAAACATGAAAATCTGACATTGACAGATTTTAATTTAGTGCCAGAGGCCTACTGCTAAACTTGTTAATATCGACAAATTCTTCTTTAGTTAATTCGTGACGATCTAAATTCCATGATAAAGTTTTCATTAAATCAAACCAATGTGTTTCAGCTGCAGATATTGTAACAAATAACGTTGGAAGTCCAAACTGTCTTATAGCCGCAAAACAACGTTTTTTCTCTTTTTCCCAATGAGGGGGAGGTGTGCTTTGGGGGGGACTCATGTCAAAGGTGTGCCTTGGGGGGGGGGACTCATGTCAAAGTTGTACCTTGGGGGGGACTCATGTCAAAGTTGGGCCTTGGGGGGACTCATGTCAAAGTTGGGCCTTGGGGGGGACTCATGTCAAAGTTGTACCTTGGGGGGGACTCATGTCAAAGTTGTGCCTTGGGAGGACTTCATTCAATAAATCCCCATTCAATAAACCGACTGAAATAGGCCCTTAGCACTATTAAGAGTGTATTATAAAAATTCGACAACGCTGTACTGACTGAAATAGGGGTATCTTGGGGGGGGACCCATGTCAAAGTTGGGCCTTGGGGGGGACTCATGTCAAAGTTGTGCCTTGGGGGGACTTCATTCAATAAATCCCCATACAATAAACCGACTGAAATAGGCCTCTAGCACTAATTAAGAGTGACCTATAAAAATTCGACAACTGTACCGACTGAAATAGGCCTCTAGCACTAAAAAAAAAAAAAAAAACTCTTTTTCGATATCGCTTGTAACGATACTGATTATTATTAATTTTCTTTTCCTTTTCTTTCAATAATAATAATTAAAAAAAAAAAAAAGATTTTCATAAAATTCTGGCAAAAGCAGAATTTAGTTTAGGACGGGGGACTATTAATTTTTTTTCTTTTTTCTTTTTTCAAATTATAACATCACTTTCAAATTATTCAATTATATTTTCGATAAATTTTAGATTTCGACAAATGTCCAACTATCGAAATCGACAACGCAAAAATCCCAGATTGAGACTAATAGGCCCTCAGTCCTAAAAAGGAAAAAAAAAAAAAAAAAAAAAAAAAAAAAACTAATAGTTTTATTTGCTGTCTAGTCTACCAACAAGATTTCTCTAAATCATTACATCAGTAAAAAAGGGAGGGGAAGGACACATATTTTGGTTCGTTGACATTTGAGAGTCCGATGACTTAAATTATATATGAGATTAGTAAATTAAATTAGATGAAAACTATAGAAAAATATAGGGAATACATTACGTATGAGATTTGTAAATGGATTTTATTTCCTGCATGTAGTTTACATTTAGATGATTCTGTACATTTTCTAGATATTTCCTCACAAACCCTATGCGCACTCATTCAGACCTAAGATATACCTATACCCATGAACCACTGAACACAAAAAGACGCGGAAGGTAACAAAAGAAACAACATAATTCACGGATTGTGAGTAAATTTAAATTACGTTATTTCAATTAGTTAAAAAGATACCAACTTAAAACCCAAAGAGAGCACAAGATAAGCGACACAACGCACTGCCCCCCCCCCCCCAAAAAAAAAAAAAAATCATCCCCAGCAGCGCCGATTGACTGAAGTGGTCGAGAAGAAGAACATAACTAACGTCAGTGGGATACGTTACAGAAATCAAAAAATCCAAAATTGCGTGTTATCTCCTGAGAGTTGATTTTGAGCGAATTCAGTGTTTTTTTTTTTTTTTTTTTTTTTTTTAAATTCTTATTTTATAAAGTAATGTAATAAAATACAAAGTAATATAATATAATTATACATAAATAAATAATATAAAATAATAATTTTGTATTTTTGAAAATTCATTTAAATGTAGTGACCATCGAAGCGAGCAAAGCCTGACAGTCTGTATATATATACAGCTGAAAAATTTTAATTGTATATGCCCGCAATTTTAGTTCGCTAAGCAAAGCTACACCCATTCAACTGATCGCTACGAAAATTGGTACACTTGCACCGTTTAGCTAACGCCGGTTTTTTTTTTTTTTTTTTTTTTTTTTTTGTTCAATTGGATTAAAAGATATTAAATAAAACCCAATTTTAACTTTAAAATTAATAAAACAAAAATTAAATTGATGCTAAAAATAAATAAATAAATAAATTACCCATTGATTTTTTTCATATATAAAAAAAGACACATTTATTTATTTGTAAAAAAATAAAATATATATATCAATTTTATTATTTATGTATAAATAAATATATTTATTTTCGTATCGAAAAAAATAAATGAATAAATAAATAAATAAATAAATAAATAACAAAACAGTCTTAAGTGTACTTTTTTAATATAGGAATTATTGGCTAGTGCTCGAAAAATTATGATGCCGACTATAAGTGATTCACTCAGTCCTTTATTTTTATTCCATTAATTTTTTCTCCCAGTTTTAATGTTTAAGTATGTTTGATACAAAAACTCAACGGTTGCATAAATAATTAACGCATAGGTGCCAAGACTCCCGTTTCTCAAAAGACTTGTGAGGTCGTGACGGTAAGTCATCACAGTTTGTTTAAAATTAATCTGGATCCAGCAAAGTATTCAGTTGGGATAGTTAAATCGCTTCGGCGCCAGTGATTCGGTGAAATTTTAGGTCGGATTAGTTTTGTGTCGGCATGGTGCTGCAATGAAGGAATTAAGTTGAGAGGTGTAGACGAATAGGAAGCAATTCTAAAAGTTTGGTTGAAATGAAGAGAAGGGAAGTTGGTGGGAAGTGGTATAAGATGAAGATGATTTTCGTAGAGGTGGTGGTGTAGTGGAGTCTTGTCCGACGCCTGTCTACGACAAAGTTTAAGGCTTAGAGCCTGGAGAAAGTTATATTTCGATAGAGGAGATTGAGTTGCACTTAAGTTAAGTAGTTTAATGAGTGTTGCTGTGTTTTAGTGCGAGTATTCGTGAATGGAAAATTGATTCAGCCGGGAATCCACAGATCTATTTGAAAGTCACGGTATCTCAGTAAAGGTGTGCACCCGTCTCTACGACTTCTACTATTTTCTGGGTGAGATATTTCAAATTACCTAAATTAGTTATTATATTTATTTGCTAAAATATTTAATTCTGCTGACTGAGCTACATAATTCAGATCAATCCTCCCATTATTCTAGTTGAATAAACTCTTAGTTTTATTTTATATATCTGAGTCTTTGTGTTTCTTATACCTAATACTTAAGTTAACTAAGTTAAGATGGGGTCTGTGTCAACGCAAACCTTACAGACTTAATACTGGAAATTTTTTTATGCTTGTTACTGGTGTACAGTGTGATTACATAATTAAAGTTATGATTTCAAAACAATTTTAAAACTACTGTTGAGAATGACTTGATATTTTACCAGAACGATTGTTAGGCGATGGAATTTTGTTTGGCAAAGGGAAAAAAAAAAAAAAAAAGAAATTTCAAAATGTGCCATTAATTATTCGTAAGATGTTTGTTTCATGAAGCTCCTCTTTTTTTCTTGTCACTATCACTGTTTCCGCTGTAAACACGTATTCTTGACTTTTTGCTAAAAAAGTTGTCGTAAACCCTTAAAGTCAAAGTTATTCCTGCTTCGTATATTAGGAGTTAGGAATAGCTGCTAGCTTCGTGAGTTAGGAATAGCTGCTTAATAATTATTAAATTTTCCTGCTATTTTATTCTATTGCTAACAACATTCCTGTGTATAATAAAACTATTTAGGCATTTCTTTTGAATTTACCTTGGCAGCGCCATCTATAGGCACATTTTATAAATTCTTTTTTCCTTCACCAAACAAAATTCCATTGCCTTTCAGAAAAAAAAAGAAAATATATATATCAAGTAATTTTGACCGTTAGTTGTAAAATTATAGCATTTTGAAATCGTAACTTTAATTATAATCACCCTGTATTTAATCGCCGAAAATATATGTGGCAGATTACTTTTCAAAAATAGTGGTGATAGACCTGATTTAAAAATCAGAAAGTTTGGTAGCCATGAGTTACGTTCAGTCGCACTATCATTAAACTGAAGGATTTTTAATTTAAAATTTGATTTTAATTCAATTTAATTTTAATTCCATCTCATATTTCACTTTGTTTTTTCTTTATATAAAAAATTTTACTAGCAAAACTTTAACTTGAGCAACTCCAGTTAGATCTGCTAGTATAGATGTAAAATTAATTGCTGACAATTATGAAAGACGTGATTTTAAAACCGAAAATAAATTCGAATGTTTAACTTAGTGTCAAATATTGTAAATACTATTTCAAAATGAGTATCTGCATCAAAAATCATATGCTGAATCCGAGAATAATAATTTACTCTCATGAATATAGAAAAGGAAAAGTGAAAGGAATAATAATAATAAGTTGTTTTTCTTTTTCAGTAAGTTACAGCCATGATGTTCAAAATAAAATAAATTTAAATAATATAGATTATGTTGCTCTTTTCCTTTGAATAACTATTGAGTTAAAAATGTAATGAAAATAAATAAATAAATAAATAAATTTAGAAATAAATAGGAAAAGGATATTCCATTTCCAAAATTGAAACGAAGCTGAAAGTATTTTGAGTTACAATTTTAAAAAGTTGGGAGAAAGTTTGATTTCCATAATTCCATGTTATCTTTTACCTAAATAAAGTATTAAGCTTCATTATATATTAAGGAAGAAAGTAATAAGTATGACTTATATATGAATATTTAAATTGGAATTACGCATTGCGACAGCTTTATTGGCAACGAGCTTTTTTTTTTTTTTTTTTTTTTTTCTCTGAAAACTTTTTTAACGTATTAATTTGCATTTGAAATCATGTTTTGAATTACTAAAAAAAAAAAAAAAAAAAACTTTCCTTCAATAATTGAAAATATTCCTTAAAAATTTTCAAATTCACAATTTTATTCTACCTATTATTAAGATTATCATGACCATCATCATCATCATCATTTACATGCTGTGATGTAAATTATTATTGTATTAACTTTAAGAATTAATTTCTATAAATATTCTATATGAAAGTTTTTCACGTGACTGTACATTTAAAATGTGTATAAAATAAATAAATAAATAAAAAAGGTTAACGTGCTTTATGTGGTGAAATATATTAAAATTTCATCTAAATTCCAGACAATTTTTCAAATACAGTAGCTAAGCTATTTCAAGTTTAGATATCTGTCTGTCTAAATTTCAAAAAGGAATAAATAAATAAATAAATAAAAAATAAAATGAAATGAAAAAATTAACAACAACAACAATAATAATACTATATATATTAGTTTGTAAATATATATTTAAATTTCATAGCAAATACTCAAACTTTTATAAAAAATAGTTTTTTTTTTTTTTTTTTTTTTTAATATAGGCATCTTAAGTATTAGTGTATAAAGTGTATATTAAATAATATTAATAATCTAATAATAATATCTAATCTAATAATAATAATCTCATCAAACTAAGCAATAAGCTTAATAAATATTTCAAAATAAAATCAATACAATTTCAAAAAACTAAAATTAAAAATCATTTTTATTATTTATTTTTCAGTAAAAAATTTAATAAAAAACTTCTCTTAACTTTTTTTTTTTTTTTTTTTTTTTTTTTTTGTGTGTGTGTGTGTGTTTGTTAAATACGTATGTGTTGTGCATGAATGTGTAAGTCAACACTATCATGAATAACTTTACAAATCTAAATTATTATTATTTTATAACGTAATCATTATTTGAACAAAATACAATAGTTTATATATATATTATTTACCTTTCACAACATGTTAAACATATTTCATCCAAAACAAGATCTAAAAATTTTGAAAAAATAAGAATTTTAATTTATACAATTGCATGATTTCTTTACATCATAAAAATTGTTTTAAAACTTTATAACCTATAATAAGAGGGAAATAAATAAAATAATTTTCGAATAGACATAATGTACAAACTTGAAAAATATCCTATGATGACTTATTAAGTGTAAATTTCTATGTATATTTGCTCGATAGAAATTTTTTAACTTTAACCCCTTAACGATAATTTTCAAGAAAATTTTTCAAGATTTCAAAAAAAATAATTAGAAAAGACTTTTCTATTTATTTCTATTAATCTTTAAAGATTTTTCTACTATTTTTCAAGATTTCAAAATAGATTTTATCAAGATTTCATAAAAATTTTCAAAATTTCATAATTTTCAAAATTTTTAAGAAAAATAAATAAATAAATAAATAAATAAAAGGTAGAAAAAAAGTGCCTATTTTTTTTTTATTGAAGAAAATTGTATAAAATAAAGTGCATGATCTATCTATCTATATATATAGATTAATTTTTAATTTTTGTAATTTTTTTTCGCGAGAAATCAAGAAAATTTAACTTTGAAGAAAAATCAACAATTAGGGTTATTATAACTGAATAGTGGGTTTCCAGTAAGTAGAAAAAATAAAAGATATATGTTTTAAACATTAAAAAAGAATTTTAACAATTTTACGTAAAATAAACATTATATGTATAATACACTGTTCTCAAATTCCCTATCCGAACTTTCATAAAGATCACTTGTTTCCAAATCACTCTCACATGCCTTTATACTAATATTGGAATCCGAGTCACTTTGTAATTCTGACTCCATAATATACACAAAAAAATATATTAAATATATTAAAAAAAAAGAGGTAAAATATATTAAAAAATATATTTTACCTCAGAGCACAAAACCACGTGCATTCCAAAGCTTAAAGGAACTAAGATTATGAAATTAGTATTACAAATATTTAAAATTAGTAGCCCTGACTTCTAGTTTAAAATAAACCTACTATCTTCAATTACATTTTAAATATTCTGTTACTGTTATCTAGGGTGCAAAGTAAGAAATAAAACACTTTTCGAGTATCAGTTTTTAAATAATTTTAGTGTGTTATTTACTTTTGAACACTTCAGCCCGGAAATATCGCTGGCTCGAGAAATAGATAGCGAATTTAGAGCGTAATTTTCATGGGAACGAGAAGGAAGAGGTTAACAGGTAATGCTGTTCAACCCCCTGGATTATAAAACGGAAATTTCATTTTACTTTAAACGTTGCCCGGACAAATCAGTTTCTTTTCCAATTGTCATAAATGATGTATAATAAAATAACTTAAGGAATCTAGAAATTTTAACCTTAAAAAATTATTTTTCAATATATATATATATATATATATATATATATATATATATATATATACACTGCATAAAAAAAAGTAGACGGACACTTACTTTTAATACTTTAAAGCCGTTTATTTCTTTAATTAGAGATATGAGGTTCATTTCTCTAATATAATTATATTCTGGAGACATCATATATTATTTTTTTTTTATATAGATTCAATCCTTTTGAATTATGTAGTGGAAAAATTCAGGAAACAAAAATGGTGCATATTTGCACTGTAATTTATCTTTAAAAAAGTAGACGGACACGTCTTGTATTTCTAAAATAAAACGTTTTTAGTAAGGGGTTCGTCTCCCATTTGCTTTAATAAGTTCGTATACTCTGTTAGGCATCGAATCAATGAGAGTCTGAATCTTTTTTTGACAGAAAATTTTCCAATGTTTGTAAAAACTTCTTTGAGCTCGTGTATTGATTCATACTGGCGTCCACCCTCATAAATTTTATGAACAAGTATAGCCCAAATGTTTTCTACAGGATTCATATCCGGACTCTTGGCTGGCCAGGGTAAAACATTGAAGTTGTTTTCATGAAACCATTTTTTAACGTTGTTAGCGGTGTGTATTGGCGCTCCATCTTGTTGGAAAATCCAGTTTACCCCTCCAAGATCACACGCAAATGGCAAAAGCTCACTGCTTAGTGTTTCAATGTAATCTTTGTGAGTCTGCTTCTTACTTAGGAACACTAAATTTGTCCTTCCACCATAGCCAACAGCTAGCCACACCATCACGCCACCACCACCAACTTGCCGAGTAGAGTACACTTCGTCTTCTTTCTCCAAACTGTGTCAATAATATTGATATCCATCTGGGCTGTCTAAATTAAATTTTTTCTCATCTAAAAAAACTACAGATATCCATTCTGTAGTCCAAGACATATGGTTTTGAGCCCATTGTAGGCGTTCTGTCACGTGGTGATCATTCCAGCATGGATGATGTTTTCTCGTCTTATATTGAAAGAGCTCTGATTGCTTAATGTAATTATAAATTGTCTGAGAAGTTACGTTAGTAATTCCTGTGCTTATTCGAACAGTTTTTTTCAGCTCAGTAAAAATTTTTCTTTGGTCTCTAAGCGAAAGTTTCTTTGGCCGGCCACTCTTTTTCTTTACGCCATGTTCTTTAGGAGCACGTAGAAAAGCGCTGATGCTACTCTTGCTTATTAGAAGTAGCCTACTAATTTCTCTGACTCCTTTATTAACATTTTGCAGCGCTATAATCTGTTCTTTCTGGTAATCAGTTAGAGGAATTCCTCGTGGCACGGCGCATTCATCTCCAAGAAATTTAATTACGTAAAACCATCTTGTCAAACACGTTAGCAATTGGAAAAATGCCAAATGTACATGTACATGCAAAATTGGTATTCCGCAAGAAACACCCACTTAGATAATTGCAGTTTTTGACCAGTGTCCGTCTACTTTTTTTTTTTTTAATATATTGTGCAAATGTATATCTTTTCTCTTTTCTGCATTTCCCTACATTAAAATTATAAATAATTGAATATTTTTATTTGTCTGTCAAAAATATGAAGATTGATAAGTATAAACATGTTAAAGAATTTTAATTGACATTTCCTATTAAACAAAGAAGGGGTTTTAAAAAATTGTAAAGAAGTGTCCGTCTACTTTTTTTATGTAGTGTATATAAGTATATATACTTGTTATCATAAATTTGAAAAGTAATTAAGACTTGAGTTAATGATAATTATATATAATATAAAATAAAATAAAGTAAAAATAAAGGGAGCACTTTATTATTACCACCGCACTTTATTATGTAGAAAACGAGGGAAAAAAAGCTAAAAACCCATAGACGAAACCCATAGGACGAAAACCAAAAAAACTCACAATGTCAAGTGTGTTATATATATATATATATATATATATATATATGTATGTATATATATAAAAAAAAAAAAATACCGGCTCACACCGGAAGTAATAAAAGGACAAAACTGACTAGAAAAAGACATCGAGAAGCGGGTAGGTAAGGTAGGGCTGGGGCATTAGACCTATCGCCCAGGATTAATGTGTCTCGCCTATATATATATATATATATACATATTATATGTTGATGTGTAACTATAGAAACTATATCAATATTTCATTTACGATTTCAAGCATATTAATTTAAAAGTTACGAGCAACGTTATAATTGATTTTAAGATTGAACTTTATCGCATTTCTAAACACTTATTTTCAGAAAAGTGCTTTTTTGTCCCACTATTTGCAAGATTTTGAAAAGACTTGTTCACCTATTGTTTTAAAACTTTGCACACACATTTAATCATTCTATAAAATAGTAAATTTTGAAATATCCCTAAATCCTTGATTCATTTTGTAGATATTTTATATACAAATATGTGTGAAAAATCTTAAAACGATAAGTGAAGAAATGTTTTCAAAATTTTGTGGAAAATGTAGAAATAGCTCTTTTGATGAAGCATTAAAATATTCAGATTATTTAGAATAGTTTATATATCAACATATATATTGTTTTAAAAAATCTATTTTTTTTTCTTTCAATGTAACCCTTTTCTCCACAGGTCCCTTAAAGATATACAATGAAATCCTTAGTACTTTTCTGTTATACATATACTCAAATGTAAGCAGCTTTTTTTTTTTTCGGGGGGGGGGGGGGAGGGGGGTCACATCTAAGGTACAGGAAAAAGAAATGAAATATTTTTCAGAAAGCTTCTTATCTACAAAATTCCAAAGAAAAATATATAAATATTAATTTTGTCGGAAAAGAAATATTCGACCTCTGCTATACTTCGCTTTGATAAAAATTAAATTGCTTCATTGTGTGTGTGTGTGTGGTAAAAGGAAAAAAAATGCAATATCTATTATATTTAAGAAGTTAATACCGAATTACAAAGTAAAAGAAAAGTTAATCTTGAAAGTTCACGTATTTGTACCTAGAAAAAATTTCTATATAATAATAAAGCGACACAAAATCAGATATAAAAGGAAAATAATCAAAATATAACAAATAATAAAACCTCTATTGATAAACTTCACGCTAAAATGAACTAGAGGTCATTTTTTAATTTTCAACTAACACAATTATTTTTGTTTTTTCTTGATAGAAAACATATGAAACCTATCAAATAATATGACACATTACATGTAAAAAAAAAAAAAAAAAAAAAAAAAAAATAGTATACCTTTAATTAAAAAATAAATAAAAAGAAGTAAGTAAAAGATAATTCTAAATTTTTACACATGTCATGTCTGAAACGCAATTAAATATTTATATACATATATATACATATTTAAAGCTTAGAACGTTTAAAAATTACATATAAGATGAAAGTCGTTTTTGTGTAAATTAAAATTTTTGGACTTCAAATGTGCCTCAATTTACACTGAGGAAAAAATATATATAATAAACTTCGTGCAAAAAATTGATCCGTTTGTTTGAGTTTTCACTTTTTGTTCCCAAAATTCTTGATTCTGATTGGTTTCTAGTCTTCCTAAATCTCATAGAAGTATGTCCAATCTTGAAAATTAAGTAATTCTTGAGAGCAATTACAGTAAGACCGCACTTACGTTTTTAAAATCATTCTAAATGTTTTTCCATATTTTAATTCCTGTACTATAAAGAGTATTGCCGTGAAATAATGTTTACAGGGAAAATTTCTGAATTATTTGCAATTTATAATTTGAATAGATTTTTCTTAAGTTAAAGCTAAGTATTTTGTATCCTTTCATATATAGTTCATAAACATGCATACAAATACTGTGGGCGATCAAATTATTAGAATTTTTTTTTATTTTGACATTTTTTCGATTATCTAAAAAAAATACTGAACAAAATGGATTGAAACTTCATACATGCAAAGAACACTTAAAAACTCCTATTTTCCACTATCGACTTAGTCCAAAGTGCATTTAGGAGACCAACCACGAATTAAAGAAGAACGAAAATACTTTTTCTCACCCTGTATTATAAATATACAAATGACTTGTAACTTTAGTGCATTGTTGCCCATACTATGTACAATATTTGTATGTTTTGGTGCGGAAATTGCCCAATTATTTAGACAGATATAATTTTTTTTTCACAAATTACTATTTTTATTTCACAAGTTTTTTGCTTGTAACTAGAACGGATTTCCATAAAATTTTACAAAAGTCGCTGAAAATTTGACAAAATATTAGCGAAACATTATTCTGAAACATAAAATTCACATGTGTAATATTCGTTGAGACATGAGCATTTTAGTAAATATTATTTTACTGCGCATGTATGAAAGATAGAAAATTTTTTATTGCCTACGTTGAAATCTAAATATATTGAGCAACTTTTGTCAAAAGCTCATTTGAATGAGTAAAGATTAAGCAAATTGTCGGCAAAAGAATGACCTAGATTTTAGGTATTTTCCAGATTTGGAATTTTATAAGAGGTTTTACACATGTCGCGTCTTTAATTTGAAGATCCAATTATTTTAATCACGTTGTAAAAGTTCTTTTTTGGGAAAAACCCTTTATGAACTCACAAATGTTAGTAAATAAATAAAAATATACTAAAGTTACAAGCTCTTTCGCTCATAAAAGTTACAAGCCCTTTCTTGCCGTAAAATAATATTTACTAAAAATGCTTATATCCCAACGAATATTACACGTGTGAATTTTATATTTCAGAATAATGTTTCTCTAATATTTTGTCAATTTTTCAGCAAGTTTTGTAAAATTTTATGAAAATCCGTTCTAGTTATAAGCAAAAAAAAACGTGTCAAAATAGATAAATAAATAAAAATAAAAAGAATAAAAGAATTATATCTGCATAATTAATGCGCAAATTCCGTACCAAAGCTTACAAATATTACGCATAGTATGTGCAACAAAATACTAAAGTTACAAGTCATTTGTAGCTTTTTGTGATACAGGGTGATCCAAAGTAATTTCGCTCTTCTTAAGTTTGTGGTTGGTCCCCTGATTCCACTCTGAACTAAATTGATAGGGAAAAATATGAATTTTTAAATGTTCTTTGCATGTATGAAGTTTCAAGCCATTTCGTCCAACATTTTTTTAGATAATTCAAAAGAAGTCAAAAAAAAAAAAAAAAAAAAAAAAAAAAAAAGAAAGAAAGAAAGAAAAGAAAAAAATTTCTAATAATTTGTTCAATTACTGTATATATTACACTCCTACTCAAAAGTTTAGCAAGATTTGCAAACGATCAGTTTTTGTCAGTTTAAAAACTTATGTCTTGATGAAATGTTTTCAGACACTGCGTGTTTAAAGAACTGGGTCTTCCTCAGGTTTTTCAGTGAAGATTAGGGGCCGATAACAAGTTGAGCAAAATAAATAATGTTTGTGATCACCCTGTATCGTTAAATGAACTGTAACTTCAAGATATGTTAATATAGACCCAGTACAATTTGTGATGAATTTGTGTGACGATAGCATGTTAAATAACGGAAATATAAGCATTTATTTTAAAACTAAAAAAAAAAAAAAATCAGCATGTTTTTTATTTATAATAAAGAGAGTATTAAACGAAAATCATTCCCACTTTCAGATAAATTGAAAAAACACTTTTGAAACAAAATACTGCAATTAGAATACAAATATCTTAATATCTCATGAAATAGGAGCATTTTTTATGAAAAACGCTTTCACTGCGCATGTGCAAATTTTATCAAAAGTGCATTTGAATGAAGTACAAATTAAGCAAATTATCAAAATAAATAAATAAATAAATAAATAAATAAATAAAAAATAAATAAATAAATAAAAAATAAATAAAAAAAAAATAAAAAAAAAAGCTAAATTTTTGATATTTTTCGAGAGTTGAAATTTCCTAAGGGGTTTTACACATACCGCATAACTAATTTGAAGATCCAATTATTTCAACCATGCTCCAAAAGTACATTTTTGTGAAAAACCCCTTATAAGCTTGTAACTCTAACATCTATTTTTGTTTATTTACTAAGATTTGTGAGATGATAAGGGTTTTTTCACAAAAAAGAACTTTTGCTGAGTGGTTAAAATAATTGGATCTTTAAATTAATTACGCGGCATGTGAAAAACCTCTTATGAAATTTCAACTCTTGGAAAATATCTAAAATATATCTCGTTCTTTTTCGTACAATTCGCTTAAATTTATTCTATTCAAATGAACTTTTGACAAAAGTTGCCCAATATATCTAGTTTTCAAACTATGTAATAAATTTTTTTTCTATCTTTCGCACATACGCAGTGAAAATGCTTTTAATGAAAGTATTCATATTTCATGAGATATTTAAGACAATTGCCTTCTAATTTCAGTATATTGTTTCAAAAGTGTTTTTTCAACTTATCTGAAAGTGGGAATAATTTTCGTTTAAAACTCTGTATATTATAAATAAAAAACATGCTGATTTTTGGTGGGATTTTTAAATAAATGCTTATATGTCCGTTATTTAACATGCTATCATCACACAAATTTATCCACAAATGAAAGTGGGTCTATATTAACATATCCTAATGTTACGGTTCATTTCGTTTACTTAACGATACGGTGTGATCATAAACATTATTGATTTTACTCAATTTGTTTCCGGCCCCCTAATTGTTGTCTTAAACCAACCTTCATTGAAAAACATGAGGGAGACCCAGTTCTTTAAATATGCAATGTTTGCAAACATTTCATCGAGAGATAAGCTTTAAATTGAAAAAAATTGATCGTTTTCAAATCTTGCTAAACTTTTGAGCAGAAGTGCACTTACTCAGATATGTATATTGCTCAACATGCAAAGAGAAAAACTTGTCAGTAATGCACACTTCTACAAACGCTACAAACACTTGTTGGATAATACATTTTTAATACACCTGTACTGCATGGAAATGATCAGCACATTTATTATTATTATTATTATTATTAGTAGTAGTAGTAGTAGTATTTTTACTAAATATTACAAGGAGCAAGATTTCTTTATGATTTTAAGTTTCAGGGAGGTAGTAAAGTCTGTCATTACGAGAATTGTAATAAAGTTATTATATATATATATATATATATATATATATATATATATATATATATATATATATAGTATATATAGTATATGTATGATGTAATGTCTAATATGTAAAGTTATTTATACTGAAACGACAGTGCTTTATATTTTGGTAATGGAAATTTTCAATTTTCGAGAAAGGTTATGCAATTTCTAAGTTCGGCTGCTAATGGTGCATTCATATTATAGCACCAAATCGTTTTACTACAAATAGAAGTTTATTCAATGATTATAGTTTTATTTGTTTGAAAATTATTTGAGTTTATCTATGTTTAATTTGTGCCATTCTGTAGAGCTACAAAATAAATAAATTAAAATCTATAAATTAAGGAAATGCTCAACTCTGGACATAGAAACGTAAAAGTAAATAGACTTTTCGTGACCCATTAACTCATTTGGTCTTGCTGTTAATGCGAAAGTCGTGGGTTTGATCCTCCAAGGACCGATAAGTTACTTTTTGGCAGACAATTAGTAGAACACAAGTCAAATGATAAAAGAAAATTTTTCAGTGACTTCTTAGCATTCTTAATCATAAAGAAGACGAGAAAGTGATAAAAAAAATTTCAGCTGGAAAGATTGTGTGATACTTCTACCTGTTGTCCTAGAGTGATGGTGATAATCTTTCCGAGAATTGTTTGTCTGAAAAATGTAGTTCTTGAATGATAGAAGCGCCTCTTATCATCCAGTTAGTACCTAAATTGAAATGTTCTGTTAACGGCCCTCTTCACTTACCATCGTTGGAAGCCCGAGCCAATGTTATTCTATGGGGAAATTTTCTTTACAAATAACTTATTAACTAATACATATTTTTAAATTCTGTTTTCGCATTCAGAAAATTCCCAACTGTTAAATTGACGAACCTTTTTTAAAAATGTATTTTTTTAATTTTTAATATTTTATTTTGAAATTGCAAAATGAAAAAAATTCACACATAGAAAATTCGTATTTTGCAGCTTCAAATTAAAATATAAAAAATTCAAAAAATAATTTTTTAAAAAAGGTCCGTCAATTTAACAGCTGGGAATTTTCAGAATGTGAAAACAGAATTAAAAAATATGTATTAGTTAATAAGTTATTTGTAAAGAAAAATTTCCCATCGAATAACATTAGCTTCGGCTTCCGGCAGTGGTGAGTGAAGAGGGCCCTTAAGGCAGAAATGCAAGTAGTCAGGACCTTGAACCGATAGAGCACAGGCAGGAAAGATGCTGTCAAAGGCAGTGAAGACCCCAATTCAAATTTTAAGCGATTTCAATGATTTCTTTTTTAGTTTTTATTTATAAACTGATTTAAAATATAACGATTAATGTTTTTTGAAAACTCATTTATCTATAGTGGCTAGTGAAGTAATCAAGGCCTGATAGTAATAAAATAAATAGATTGTCTAATGACTGATACGTTGTCGGTTATGTTTACCAATTATTAGTTAACGAAAACATTCTGAATAATAAATGAGAGCATATAATTTTTCATACAATTACATTTTAGAATTTAAGTTTAAAAGAAGGTTGGACGTTTAAAAGTGCTAAATTAAGTCTCATTATAAGGGATTAAATAAAATTCCATAACTATTACTGACGTCACACAAAGAAATGTTCTAAAATAAATAAATTAATTAAATAATTAAAAAATGCATTCATATTTTTAAAGGCACGTTTAATTTTTTTTATAAACAGACAATCTTCAATGAAAAGTTTGATATCCAAAGTTTCATAAAAAGTAAGTTCATTGGCTTATATTAACTACTGTTTAAGAAAAATTTAATCGTCATGAATTTTTCAAATTAAATTCAAATCAATTTAATCAAATCAATTCTGCGTGATTAAGAATATAATAAGATAAATTGTAAAAAAAAAAAAAGCTCTTTAAAAACCTTTTCATTTAGTTTTATTATTTATTTTGAAAACCAATTGTTTAAACCAAATAGTGTAATATTTTAACTTTATACAACTTTATATATTATATATATATATTTATTTAAAGGATGTAAAATGATCTTTATTATTTATTTTAATAGAAACTTTACACTTTATACACAACAAAGATTTAGTAAGGCTATAAAAGTTCTTATGTTTTCAATATTTGCACGTTTCTTCTATCGCACACTAAAACCCATCTCCACTTGTTAAGGAAAAACTAATGTAAATATATCTTTATAAAGATGTCAATATTTGAGTGGAAGAGAGACACAGATTAAAACTGAAACTTGATGACATTTTTCTTGGGAGAAAAATTTATTGATATAATAGGCAATTTAAATCATCTTAGAGATTAAAGAACAGAATTTTCCTTCAATTTTAACATTCGGGTAACACTGACAAATCGGATTATATTCAGCTAGTAACAAATGTTGCGTAAAAGAAAACAAATGTTGCATAAAAGAATGAGAAAAAAAAATTCATCATTGTTTATCTTACATAGATTTTTGAATTTTCAGCTCCATTCGTAATTTGACGTGGGAAGAGCTAACAGATTTCCAAACAGTAGAATTAAAAGATAAATAAAGTTACGTTTTCTTATACAGTAGAGCAATTTTTTAATGTCATTCAAGGTCATATAAAACGACGTATAAAAGAGATGTGTTGATATCGTGAACTCACGTGGATACGGACTAGGAATTCAGTTAGGAATACAAAATTAGAAAAACCCTGACGAAAATCAATAATCCTCCAGGCCTAGGTCCTTACGTGCACAATTGATAAACTCGATAAGAGAGAGAAATTTAACTACATAACGCCCATTTGTGGCTTTTGTAACACCCCAGTGATATGTCAAAATGTTCCTCTCATAATAATTTTTCTTTAAATGTTTGGGACGCATTGTAAAAAAAACATTTCATTGAATTCTTTTTCTGTTACTCCTTTTCTATTTATCTGGGTGTGGATGGTAGAGGGAACACTTGATCTCCGTGGAACAAGTCTTGCAGGAACATTTTAAAGAAGCATGTGTTTTTCAGTCATTGCGACGCTTAACTATGTTCCATTCAGATGGGACTTTCACCTTTGCATTAATGAAGTCCAGCAACACTTACAAGGCAACATTCAAAAGGTGTCGTATTCAAAAAATATTTAAAAAAATATATGTGATTCTACTCTTCATAAAACACCAGAAAGTAAAAAAATTATCGGCTGAAATTAATTGCAGCGACCACAAAAAATTATCAAATGTAAGCATTTTTGGCAATTTAGTAATGTTAGGCGATAAGTTTGCTGGCACCGAGATTGCCGTGTACGAACAGAACAGTGTTTTGCTTCTCCTCCAAGTACTCAAAATCAATCGCTTAATAGTGTGAAATCGCCAAATATGCTTAATTTTGATAATTTTCTGTGGTCGCTGTAATTCATTTCAGCCGATAATTTTTTAACTTTCTGGTGTTTTATGAAGAGTAGAATCACATATATTTTTTTCAATATTTCTTGAAGACGACACCTTTTGAATGTTTTCTTGTTAGATGTTACTTGTAGAGTAGAATCACATATATTTTTTTCAATATTTCTTGAAGACGACACCTTTTGAATGTTTTCTTGTTAGATGTTACTTGTAGAGTAGAATCACATATATTTTTTTCAATATTTCTTGAAGACGACACCTTTTGAATGTTTTCTTGTTAGATGTTACTTGTAGAGAAATGCACCTTAATACCTTTGTTGGTTTTTAAGTCAGCATTCTAAATTTCTAAAACACGTTACAATTGTTTAAGATCGGGAAATTGAGCCCGATCATTCACGAGGAGAAAACTATGGGCACGAGTGCAGCATAAAAAGAGAAACTCGCCTTAAATCAAAGAAATAAAGATGTCCAGAAGAAGGAGACAATAATTCTTTTCAATCATAAAAGGGAATCTAATAAGAAACAATCAAATTAGCTGAAAGAAGTAAACTGCAAAGAACAATAATTGAAAGGTCAAGAATGAAGGTGTTCGTTGTTCAAGGATAAAAATGATTTTATAAGGGGAGAGTATATGTATATGAACTATGAACAATACATTTACGATTTTAAATACATGCATGGTATGTTTCTGCTTCTACGATGTTGTCATGTCTCTAATATTTGAAGTTCTATCCTTAATTATTTCATTCCTAAACAATGCAATCCATGGTGTTAGCTTACAAACTTTTCATCAACCTAAACGTTACACTTAGATATCAGGGGGTAAGAGATGATGGTCAAATTCATTGATCTGGTAGATCGCTGAACTGGTCATGTTTGGACTTCTTCTGCTGGGGTAATATGAAATTAAGATAAGATGATCATTTAACCGGATGAAATCCTAGTCTCTAGCATCTCCATAGCTGTCAGGGGCATTTAAGAAGAAAAAAAAAAAAACTTCCAGAATCTTTGAAATTTTGTATGGCTTATGTGAAAAGCCTTATGTTCAAAATTTTGAAAAGTGTTCTTATTTATTTATTTATTTTCCAAGTGTAAAACTTGTCATTAAATTTCCTTATTTTGCACAAACGTGCTGCTGTTTTTATCCTTATGCTGTAAAAAAAATTCTGCAAATTTGCTAAAATTTTTATCCAGAGTTTCTGTAAATTTACAATAATTCTTCGTTAAAAATAAATAATAGAGATTCTCTGTTTTTTATCTATTTTTATTACATAATTTTTCAATAAAAATTAAAATGAATATTTCTACTTTAGAAAAATAATTCAAAGTCACAAATATATATTAATGCCAATAAATAATTAAATAAATAGCAGTCACTAAAACGCGTATATAAAATAAATTTTTTAAGCATCTCCGTTTATTTTTCTCTATAATTTTACATAAGATAGATGATAAATGATTATTAGTAATTTTCGTGTTGAAATTGTTAACACTGAACCTTCTTGCTTCTGTTGAGTGTAGCTCACGAATTTCCAATTTAGCACTGCGATCTATTCCGAAATACTTTGGTACTTTCTAACCCCCCCCCCTTTTTTTTTCAATTTTTTGCATTAGTAGGGAGTCACTTTGTAAAGTTTCTATCCAACTACATTTTCAACCATCCTACTCTAATGGTCGGATAAACAAGAGTCTACTGTACTCTTATGCTGAACCGTGTCACAACAGAGCATGTTTGTATTTCGCTTTACTGTTCTTCCTCATAATTTTTTTATAATATGTCTATCTCTTTTATATATATGTATCTAGATTCCTTATTATTTATTTTTTATTACTATTTAGTTTCTTAAAATTTTTAACAAATTTCCTTATTTAAAAAATTTCTAGAGGAGTATTATTATTATTACTTTTTCTTCATTCGATATTTGCCTCCTACGTATCCTTAAATTTTTACAATTGTGCTTAACAATACAACTGAAATTATCTCTCTAAACTAGTATTATCGCTTCTGAAATAATTGCATCTCGTAAACTCCAAACAGTTGTACAAATAAAAGACTGAACCCCCCCCCCCCCAAAAAAAAAAAAAAAAAAAAAATCTTGTTAAGCCACAGATGTTGATTAATTTTTTACACATGTTAACTGGTAGGTGGTGATGTTTTACTTAGAATTATATAAGAGAAAGTTTCATGATGACCACGAAATACAAGTTTCTATTTACATACTTTAATAAAAGAAGATTTGTAAAAAATTCTGATTTTCGGTTTTTGATGGATTTACACGTTTTAACATACATAGTACTCAATTTCAGTATTTAAAAATATTTGAATGCATGTGTGTTTGTTTGTACTGCAATTTGGTAAGATTTGTTATGCATGATATCCATTGGATATTACGAAACTTTTTATTTATTGTTGGATTTTACCTAAATTATTGCTGATTACATTTCGAATTTTTTTTTTCTCTTTAAGGGTTCAGTTATATGGCATTTTCTATATTTTTTATGATGACTTTACTTTGACATCTAGTAGATATAATCACACCAAACATGATATGTAAGATTCATGTTATATGTTTCATACAATTCTTCATTCCCAGAGTCCCTATTTTCAGATAACAATCCTCATATTTGTCAATCGTATAAAATTGTTACATAATATAACTCTTCAATAATTTTTATTTTAAGCTCTATCATTTTCAAGAGAAATTTGCGTATTCTGTATATTAGGAGAAAATATGATGATTCTGTTTTGGTACATATCTTCTGACAAATGGCACTGCTATGCTGTGTTTTTCCTAGTAGTTATATCTGTGGAAACAACGTTTAGATATAATTTATTTGCAATATATAATCCTATGTTATTTGAAGCTCTATTTCGATAACACAAACGGAGGTGTTGCTATGCTATGATTTTGGCAGTAAATATTAGAGCAGTTTCTAATATACTAATTATCTAAAAGTAAACTAAGTTTATATGTAATACACACAATGCTGAGAAAAACGTTATTTAAATATATTACAAGGGTATAGAAGAAATTTTGTGATCAAAACAGCATACTAGATGCCCAACTGCAATTGTATTGTCTTGCAAAGATAACCAGTCAATGAGTAAATATGAATAAATAACTTAAAGAAGCAAATGTGCATTTAAACCATGACAGTAAGAGTTAAAGTCTCAATAATAATTTTCCTATAAAAATTCAACAATCCACACATACGGCACTAATTACCTTTACATACTCATTCATGTGAAGTTTAATGACCCATATCAAGAAGAGTGATAGCTTTGCTCTCTCTTCACTAATATACTTTAACGAAACCAGCAATTTCCATGTGTCAGTAACACATTTCTTATTTACAGCTTTCTTAAAAGTATTTCTTGAGGCAGATGAGAGGAATAAACGAGGAAAATTGAAAAAGCGAATTCTGAAGTAATCTGATCCCGACTGTAGATTTAGGGCAATGCTGCTCGCAGATTAACAAAAACAGAAAAAACCCATCTGTGAAACGCAACCTTGTTTTCTGAGTTAGAGAAATGCATCAAGTTAGTTTTCAAATTCATTTGTAAATGATGCTATGAGAATTCTGAAAAATGATTTTAAGTTTTGATAACACGATTTTAAATCATCAGACAATTAGTCTAATCTTTTTTCCTTTTAGACATTGAAAATGTTTGTTTCGTTAGTTAAGTATTTTCTTACTAGTTTTACCACGCTATATATATATATATTCATATATTTCACGCATCTAGAAAGCATGTTACGTGTTTTCAAGTAATAGTAAAAGATAAACAATTTTTACTTTCATTTCTCATGGAATGACTTAAAGGGTAAGGCATGTTGGAAAATAGAGTATAAGAGATGCAAAAATACAGTAAACAAACACACAAACATATTTAACAAAATGGCGAGTCTGTATAGTTTGAATTAGTCTCTTATCTACAGTCGGCAGCATAATTTTTTGAGCACTAGCCAATAATTCCTATATTAAAAAAGTACACTTAAGACTGTTTTGTTAAATAAATCCTTGTCGAATCATGTTCTCAGACTGACTAAGAACATGACTCGATAAGGATTTATGTAACAAAGCAGTATTAAGTGTACTTTTTTTAGACAGGGATTATTGCTAGTGCTCGAATAATTTTGCAGCCGACTGTAATGCAGATAAAACGAATTTATAGTACTAGAATATGGTACTTTTCGCTAGTTTCTATTACTGTCAATAATTTGTAGTTAGTCAATAATTTAACAACGACAATTTTGAGTTAATTCTATATAAATTTTATATAAACTAATGAAATTGTCGATCGTACAATGTAGTGGTTAGCTTCCCTGACTCCTACACGGTAGGTCCTGGGTTCGAAACACTTATAAGGAAGTGTTGTTCCTGTTAGAAGTAGCGATGTCCGTCAACTGACTTTACAAATGGCCACTAGTTCGGCGACCTCCTGGCCAATGCTTGCTCGCAAGTGCCACGCCGTTGTAAATAATAATAATAATAATAATAACTAGCAAACCCGTGCGAAATATTCGCCTTTCTTTTCTTATTTACCTTTAAAATTTGAAACTCATAAATGTTATACCAATTTCACCACCTAATTAAAATTTTAATTTACCAGAAGCCAAATTATTATTAAAACCCAATTAATATTGTACAATAGGTAAACCAAAATCATTCAAAGAAAGGTTTCCAAATAAAATTCATGGTTCACGATCCAATTTTCATTCTTCCACAGGCAGTACAGTTTTAATATAAGACTCCCACGACAACTTTTAAATTTTTGTCGCCATGTTGGCGATGACTTTTTATTAATTTTAGCATATTCTTTTTGTAATATATATATATATATATATATATATATATATATACTAATTCCTATTTTGATTATATTTTTTATGATTATGTTTTTTAGTCAATTTATGACTCAAAAGTTCCTATTCGGTATGTATCTTTAAAATATTGCTAGGTTTAAAATGACGCTTGCAAAGATTCTGAAGAAACAACTTTTAAAAATAAATTTTTTCGTAAAATAATCTCATCAGACAAATGTCGTCTTTTTTTCTTATTAGTCCATTAAGCTAAGTCCGCGTGCTTAAATATTGTCCATGTATAAATATTATTTTTTTTTATCCTCGCGTATCGTATCGTTTCGACAAAAAATAATTGAAACTGGTCCACGTTAGAGAAATATTATATAGATAATACTCTCTTTTCAATTATCCTTTTGTCGCGTGGGAGCCAAGCTCCATCGCTCACCATTTTCATTTGTCACTATGTTGCCCTCTGTCGCGTGAGAGCTTTGCTTTGGCAATTCCTTTCAATAAGGATCTGGTGGGGCGGGCTGTTTCAGGGACTTCTCTGGGGAGGCATCAGTTGCTTCAAACTGCTTCATTAACAGTGAGCAGCCCTCTCGGTATTATAAATAAAATGAAAATTTAATAATGACTGTTGACTTAGAGGACCAAAAATTTAAAATGTCACTTTGAAAAAATATTGCTAAAATTGAGTAGCTGGTTGTGGATATAAGTTGTGGATTTCTCTTGCAAGTTATTTGACAAAAAGAAGTACAAAATTCCGTTTATTAAATTTTACTGGTTTTCTCCTAATCACTGTTCAGTAACTTTAATATAAAAGCTTTGCTTTCTTGACAAATAATGAATTTAATTTTAGGATTATTATACAGTTATGGGCAAAACTTAAAGATGAAGCTGAGAAATCAGCATAAAAGTGAAATGAGGCAACAAAATGGATCATCAGAGTCATTAGAGCACATGCATATATCGTGTATGATTAGAGATGAAGAGTAAAATGTGGTTGTGTGCGTTTAGCAAAATGGCGAAAGCTATTGCACGATATAAAGTGATTTCATAGATATCAAGCTACTGCTACCATGTGATAAACCTAACAAGTAATCCAGACAATATCATTTAAATCAAGCCTATCCAACGCAAAACAGTTGGTAGATTGCATTGGAATGTCACTTTATTTCGGCGGAACGCACTGTATGCATCCTGTATATAAATGTATTTATAGTATTTATTAGGAGAGGGGAGTCAAAAATCTGAAATTGAATACATATTCAACTTTATTCACAAATAAAGAACAAAATAGAAAAAAAAATTATGATTATACTTAATAATAATAATAATATAATGATGATAATAAAAATGAATAATGCGATGGAATAACATTTTATTAACAAAAATTACTGCGATTTTTTTTTTTTTTATTAAGTTACCATAACTATATGATGTAGCTTCACTTCAAAGAGTCAAAACGGATTTATTAATTTTTAATTTATTAACTGATGACAGCAAATTATAAATTTTGGTTAAAACATCGTGGGTCCAAAAATGTTAAAAATATTACATGTCAGTCCGCATGTGCACCAAAAGCTGCGAGTTAGTTATCCCTGATCCAAAACGTCAAGAAATTGAAAGAAGGCTGAAGTTTGACTGTATTACGAAAGAATTCGGAACCGCGCAATGTATCGTTTTACAAACCTAATATTGAGAGATTCACTGATGGATTAAAATTTACTTTTGCTGAAAGATAAAGCATCAGTACAAATTAAGCCTCAACAATATCGTGGATGGCTCAAAATAATATCAGTTTTATATATATTTCGGCCAATAGCCCAGACTTAACCCTATTGAGGATATATGGGGGGAATTGTTATACGTAAAGTTTGTGAAAACGGGAGCCAATATCGTACGATTCGAAATTTAGATCTGCTATTATTTCAATAACACGGAAAAAATATCTCTTCTGATATGCAGAACCTTAGTAAAATCCTTTTCGAAACCTCTTTTAGAAGTAATTGGTGTGAAAGAAAGATACACGAAGTAGTAAATAAGACAATTTAACAATATACATGCATGTAACTTTACGGTCTCAAAGTTTTTTTTCCTCCCAATATTTTACGTTTTTAAAAAGATCTATTCGAATAGTACAAATGTTCAATTAAAAATTTGTATCAAGATTTACAATGACTTATTATGTTATTATTATTATTATTATTATTATTATTATTATTATTATTATTATTATTATACATTTATTTATTTGTAGTAAAGTGAAATTTATGGCAGTTTTACGTATGCTTCTCAAAAATTTTTTTCTATGACTGTAGTACGAGCATAATATATTTGGTAATATTACACTAATTTCACCAGATGAACGTTTATGTTGTCAAAAATGTGTCCCTAATAACCTAATAAGGAAGCAAACGGGTAAAAAAAATCACTAATCTTCTTTACTTTTTTAACATTTTGTATTTCATTGCTGCAACACAAAGATGTAGTTATTGAGCATTACATATAATCTCATATGCTTCATTAACATTTCAAGGTTAGCGAAGGAAGTATTTCCAATATGAAGCACATTTCTGCTTCAGAGATGATATATTGACATTATCAAGGTAGCGGTTAAAGGATTATAGTTGTAAAGAAACCTACATTGTTTAATTACTCGTATTTAAGTGTTCTCAGTTCTGGGAAGATTCATAAACTTATATAACTTTTAGAAATGAGGTGATATTTTTTCCCTTTCACATTATACAAAAGTATTATGAAGATCCTTTCTTCACCAAGGATTAGTGAATATTGCATGATTATTTGGTTAATCTTTATATAAAACTGATACTTTGCTGAGTTGTTTTAATTTTCGAAATATATTGCCAATAAATATTATCAATCATAATTGATCAATAATAGAGGAATGTTCATAATATCATCTGCAATCTTGCCGTAAATAATATTGTTCAATTGTTCTCTTCTATCTCTATTCTCTGCGGACCTGCCAACCACCTCATTATGAACCGTACAATTTTTAGTACCCGCCTTTTTTTTCCCACCAGTCTTTTTTTAGAGTAATTTTATTCATATTTAATCGTAACAACATTTGGAGAGAATTACTCTAAAAATAAAGTGGTGTGAAAAAAGGGGCGTTTTTTCAAGGGGCGTTAACAATTGTACGGTTAATAATGGATGGTTGGCAAGTATGTCTCTGTAACTCAGACACGTAAGAAGTCATATCATATCGTCGATGTTCTTTGAGTTAAGCTTATTTCATTTTTGCAAAAGTTGTTGTTTAAGCAACAACAGTTAAATTACGGATTCATCATGGAAAATAATTTTAATGTATAATAATTTTGATAAATAATTTTTAGTGCGCGAATTTGGATAAGAAAATATAGAAGAAAGTTTTGTGTTAGCCGCTATATACTTGCTTTTACTTTGGTCTGAACCATCGTCTATGTACTATAAAATTCCTTGATACTTAATTTGTTATATTTTCTGGCTTGTTCATATTCTTCGTATTTAGTAGAAAATACCATCAACGTTATAAGTAACACACAGGTAACTGTGGAAGTGACACACAATGCGAATGTAATATGTGAAAGTTAAAATGATTTTTACTACTTTCTATCACATTAACTTTGTCCATTCATTAACTGATTATTATTTTATTATCCGCATTAATTAACTGATTACTTCATAAAGCATTACTAAAGTTACATTAAAATTTCATTCCATAAAACATAGCTTAATTTATTATTTATCCCATATTACTATTTAATACTTATTTTTTAATTTATTATACTTGTTTTGCTCAATTTTCGAAACGTTTAAAATCTTCTAAAAAACTATTCGATAAATAAAGTAAAAAAGAATTTATCTGTTTCAAAATTTAATAATGTATAAACATTTATTAAAATTTAATAATCAATTTTATCAGTTAAACATATAATAATATATAGATTTTTAAGTTTTCGCTTTAACTTTTACACTTAATTTAATGAAATAATTTTAATAAATAAACAGAAAAAAAAGGAAATAGAAATGGAAATGTTACGTGGAAAAAAAAAAAAGTCCAAATGAGTATATGACGTATAATATGTAGAATTAATTTCGTTTTTAAACGTTAGAAGTTCATACGTTAATAGTGTACAGTTTATGTTATAATTTGGTAATTTTTTTTTCCCCTAAAAACTAAATTACAATAGGGTAAAAGAATCGTACATAGTTAGATTAGGTACAGTTTCAACTTAGATGACGTTCTTTTTCAAATAATAATAATAGTAATAATAATAATAATAATCATTTTGCATATAAAAAACACTAAATAGAACTCAATCTGGACTTAAATTGTGTTGATGATTCATCCTTTTAAAGCAAACAGATTTCATATTTTACTTTGCCATAATGAATAAATTTTAATAAGTAAATCGGTTTTAAGTATATTAATAAAGTATTAATGATATCGCTTTAAGAGAAGTTGTACGTTATAAATACAAAGGGCATTCCATAAAAACTGAGAGTTATTTTTTTATGTAGTGGCAACAGCGCGAAACTAAAAAATAGAAGTGCAGGCGATTTTTTCAAATTGTTCACTGTACGTTTATACAAAATTCTAAACGATGCAGACGATTTTATTTTCGTATTTCCGTGCTTGTTTAAAGAACTGTTTTATTTGCCCTACAGAAATGGAGATGAGTGATTCAGAGTTAAAAAACGAAATGCGTTGTGCCATAAAATTTTGCTATCGTTTGGGCAAAACAGCTCCAGAAACAGTTAAGTTAATGAAAGAAGCTTACAAAGACAAATATTTTGGTGAGTCTACGATTTTTAGATGGCATGGTGATTTCAAGAAAGGCCGTTTGTCTGCGGAATTGGCTCCTAGGCCTGGGCGACCAAAAAGTGTTGTGAATGATTGAAATGTTAACACTGTGTGGGTAATCCTTCAAGAAAATCGGCGAATGACATGTGAGGAGATAGCGGCATCAACAAACATTTCAAAAACGTCGATATTTCGCATTCTACGCAACAATTTACAGCTTCGCTATGTTTGTTCCAGATGGGTCCCTCATCACCTTACTAAAGAACAAATGAAAACAAGAATTCACCAATGTTATGAATGGAAACAGATGCTTCAAAATGATCCAAATCTCCTAAAGACTGTAATAACAGATTATGAAACTTGGGTGCATCATTATGATCCCCTCACCAAGTCCGCAACAAGTGTATGGAAACATACTGATTCTCCGCCTCTGAAAAAAAATCCGACAAACCAAATCTGCTGGAAAGGTCATGATGATTATTTTCTTTGATCATAAAGGTGTAATCTATCAGCATGCTGTGCCTCCAAAAACTACTGTGAATGGTGAATATTATGTTTCAGTTTTGAAATTTTTGCGACAACACATATCGAGAAAGCGTCATGAAATGGTAGGGAATTGGACGATAATGATCGATAATGCTCGCCCGCATGTCGCTACTTCTATTCAGCAATATCTTAGTAAATGCAATATTAAAGTCATGCTACATTCTCCTTACAGTCCAGATCTCGCACCATGCGATTTCTGGCTGTTTCCGACGTTGAAGGTGAAGCTCCGTGGCAGAAAATTTAATACAGATTCTGAAGTTATTTCAGCAGTGGAGGGTTCTTTGAAGCAGCTTCCAGAAAAGGGCTTTTCTACTTGTTTTGAAAAGTGGGTTGAACGAGGGGACCGTTGCATATCATCTGACGGAAGGTATTTTGAAAAAGAATGATGTATTTTTTGCTGTAAATATATTTCTTGATTTTTTATGATTTTACTCTCCGTTTTTATGGAATGCCCTTTGTATTTTTTGTAACTTACTATCTTAGACTGATGCAAAATTGCATACATGTGTATTGAAATATGACAATATTATGTCTATAAAATTTCTCAAAAACTATTTAAGTTTAAAAATTTTAAATTTTGATTAAACAAAATTATTTTCATTGTTTCCTACTAATTATTTTTCCCCCTCGGTTTTACATTATTATATAGATAAATTTTAAAAGATATATTAGAAACATATTTGTTTTTTATTTTGTGGTTTCATTGATAAGTTAATAAAAAAAAAAAAAAAATCCACCATTCACATATAAAAAGTATTAAAGAAATAATAATGAGAATAATAACTTATCAATGAATCCCTAATGTAATACTCAAATATGTTTAGGATATATTGTTAAACTATAATAATCTAAAATCGATATTTGTTATTAGGGAGTAAGGCCGACTGACTGCTCTAAGTCTGAGGGGGAGTGCCCTCCAGGGACCCTAGCCCGTATTTACGCAAGTTTGGGAGAAAATCACAGATAACACCAAACGGCGAGGCCGACGAGCACTACCTGGGATCGAACCCGGTACCTTACGTCTACCAGCTTTGAGTGCAGAACCTCTAAGCCACTGTTGGGGTGTAAAATCGAAACAAGAAATTAAAAGTTATTTAACAAGGAAAAAAAATTAAATATTAAGGATTTTAGTTATATTTTATTAAATTAAATAGTTTTTCGGAAATTTTAATATACTTAATGTTAATACATTTTAAACGATATGTATGCAAATTTTCATAATTCTAAGGCACTAATTTACAAAAAACTCCGTAACGTCCAGCATTCTCTTAATGAGACTTTTTACTTTAAAAAAATTTTTTCTCATGGAAAAAAAAGAAGATAAAATTCGTAAACTTAATGCATTTCAATGTTCAAATTTAACTACATTTTGAAAAATAAAATAAAATTTTAATTAAACAAAATTATTTTCATTGTTTTCTACTAATTATTCCCCCCCCCCCCTCGGTTTTACATTATTATATAGATAAATTTTAAAAGGTATATTAGAAACATATGTGCTTTTTATTTGGTGGTTTTATTGATAAGTTGATTAAAAAAAAATATTTTTTTTCCACCATTCACATATAAAAAGTATTAAAAAAATAATAATGAGAATAATAACTGATCAATGAATCCTAAAAGTAATACTCTAATATGTTTACGATATATTGTTAAACTATAATAATCTAAAATCGATATTTGTTATTAGGGAGTAAGGCCGATTGACTGCTCTAGTTCTGAGGGGAAGTGCCCTCCATGGGGTTCTTTCTAAGGGCCCCTAGCCCATATTTACGCAAGTTTCGGAGAAAAATCACAGATAACGCCAAACGGCAAGGCCGATGAGCACTACCTGAGATCGAAGCCGGTACCTTACGTCTACCAGCTTTGAGTGCAGAACCTCTAAGCCACTGGTGGGGTGTAAAGTCGAAACAAAAAATTAAAAGTTATTTAACAAGGAAAATAAAAATAAAAATTAAGGATTTTAGTTATATTTTTTTAAATTAAATAGTTTTTCGGAAATTTTAATATACTTAATGTTGTTACATTTCAAAGCATATGTATGCAAATTTTTATAATTCTAATTCACTAATCTACAAAAAACTCCGTAACGTCTAGCATTCTCTTAATGAGGCTTTTTACTTAAAAAAAAAAAAAAAAAAAAAAAAAAAAAAAAATTCTCGAGGGGAAAAAAAAAAAAAGATAAAATAACTTAATGCATTTCAATGTTCAAATTTAATTACATTTTGGAAAAAAAAAAAAAAAAAAAAAAAAAAGGCGTAAAAAAAAGGCTTGGACCCTTTAGAATGACCATCATGGAGTGCAGATCATCTCAGGCCTAAATCCTCGTGTAGTCAGTCGGCCTTACTCCCAAACGCCAACACACCTTTCTAAAAACAAAAATAAAATTTTGAAGGCTAATTTCATAAGTAAGTTGATCGCATACTCAAAAAAAAAAAAAAAAAAAAAAATATATATATATATATATATATATATATGCATGTACAAAATAAATTAAATAAATAAAAAAATAGTAATAATTATTATTATTTAAAAAAATGAAGAAGAAGAAGAAAAGGAAAAAGAAATAAAATAAGAATATACATGTATATACAAATAAATAAATAAATAAATCTCCATCTTGGCTGTTTTAAAACTTATTAAAGAAAAGAATTTGAACGTGGATAAAAAGTCATTTGAAGTTTCAGATTATGAATAAGTACCCCTTAGTCAGCAATCCTTGCGTTGAAATTATTATCTTCCGATGTAATTAACACAAGAATAAAAATTAGATGTGATATTATTCCCAATAATATAGATTTAATTTTATTACAACAACAATAAATATAAATATAGATGAAACAAATAAATAAAAACCAAATGGATTCATAAAAATTCATTATCGTTTTAGTAAAAATGATTCATTTTGAAACTTCAAATTTAATAAACTCTTTTACCCTTGCTTTATTTAGGATATTTTATCAGCATATAGCTTTTAATTCGTACAAATACCATACTGCAAACAAATAAACAAAATAAATACATAAAAAAAAGAAAAAGAAAGAAAAAAGAAAATATAAGATTACACACACACACACACACACACAGATATATATATATATATATATATATATATATATATATATATATATATATATATATATATATATATATATATATATACATGTGTGTGTGTGTGTATGTATAAAGATTTTTAATTTTTATTTAATTTTATTTATTTCATTTCTATTTTTAATTTCAAGAGTGCATTTCTGTTTGATAAATAACCTTATAATCTTTGCTATAAATGTTGTAGTACCAAAACTATATGTTTTCATTGTGGAAAATAAATTTTTTTTTTTTTAAATAGCAAACAGTAAAAAGAAATACCAAACAGTAAAAAGAAAAGCATGTTTTAAATTAATGGCACGGGGCCATCGCTTTAATTATATGCATGTGGAACCTCTTTGCTATATCATTGTTCTCGTGAAAAAAAATTCTCTAGAAATATTTGAACTCGTTAAAATTGTTTTGTTTTTTAATTTGTTTTTGTGAGTAGGGTAACTTGACAATTTGTTTACGTAGTTATTGAATTAAAAATACTACAAAGAAGTTTCAAGTATTACACATAATTCTATCATTCAAGGTCTAACCACAAACGTAGAATACAATTAAAAGGAAATGGATGGCATAGTTAGGTCCCGATGTTATTCATGCAAAGAAAGAGAGGGAAAAAACATGTAACGGTAATTTCCCCTCTTTTATGCCTATCTCTCTTTTTAATAATGTCGAGGTTATTTAAAAAGGGGAAAAAAGGCTTCAAATTTTCATTTTCATTTTCAATTTTTAAGTTGTATAGTGATATATAATTAGAATTTTTATAGATCCTTCCAGTGGTACAAAAGGGAAAAAATTATTACTCTATCTTTTGAAATAATTTAATTCCGGGCCAGTTCTAGATTCCATTTTACCACCGCCTGCATTTCTTTAACTGATATCCCAGAACTATTCTCTTTCTCTATATATTAAAAAAAAGTTCCTGTGGCTGGCGTCAATTTTTTTTTTTTTTTTTTTTTGTCTGCGACAGCATCTTTCCTCGGAGGGCAGGGCCCTTCACGTCATGAGATGTATCAATGTGTTCCGAATACTCAAAGGCAGACATTTCAGCTGCTTAGAAATTTCTATACTTTTACTTAAAGAAGTTATTAATTAAAAACGATGGGTTTATGCAGGTACTCTATTTTTTACCAATTTGAAAAAAGTTTCTCCCAGTGACTTTATTCTTCTGACATGAAGTCATTTTACACGGGAAAATTAAAATGTGATCCGTGGTTGTAAGTAGGTAAGTAGGTTGGGTTCAACGTGGCACCAGTACTTCGCTATAGGTAATTGGCGACGGTCTGGGACACACCCCAAGATGTATTCCGGAGACATGCCATCACAATTTTGATCCTCTACGGAGAGAGTGGTCACCACTTTGGTGATCCCCAGATATATAGTTTTGATGGGAACATGGAGGATTTTGCGGACAAGATGGGTTTTATGTGCACCAGCCACCACTAGTGTGCACGACGGTCTTATAGTGTATTAGTGTACACGACGGTATATATATATATATATATATAGTCTTGTGTTGTGTACTATTAATATTCCTATTCAATGAAAAACAATGCAGCGACTGGCGAGCAGGGGCAGGCCTCCTAGTTTAATTAAAAAAAAAAAGGGGGGGGGGGGGTATGTAATGGCTACTAGTGTCCGATTAACGATTAACCTTTGAAACAAGGTGAAGCTCGGTATCGTTTCGGTGCCCTCTTTTGTTTGCGAGATAATTTCAATGTTTGATATACATAAATTAAAAAAACTTATTTATACCATAAATTTTACTTCCAGAAGTTACTTAGCAGAATTCGGGTTTAAATTTTTTCCTTTCTATATATTATTGTATAAAGATATTGTTGGTTGCATTTGCCTGCAAATTTTAATCATGAAAGGCACAAATTTTTCGGCAGCAATCGTTTTAGGTTGAAGTTGTTTGGCAAAAGTTTTCATTGGATAAAAAAGATTAAGCATCACAGCATCAACTTTTTCTGCTCTCACATTATACTCAGGCTTACTTTTTTTTCCCTCTTCAGCCAGATGAAGGGTTAAGCTAAATAATTTCGAGGTGAAACAATTGTTGAGATTTAATGCTTTATGGCATTAATTTGGAAGTTCCTATTCCTCATCTTCCCAAAATAGTGTGTATTTCCTCTTGCTTCAGGCAAATTTTCCCCACAAATCTTTTCCATAAATGAAAATATAAAATAAGGATACTAGGAATTTGAGGCATTACTGTTTAGTCATTTTAGGGCCTTACTAAATTTTAAAGAGGAAGCTTTTTCTTCCTGAGCCTTTTTAGTAACAAAGCCCTGGTATGTACTCTACTATAATATCCTATAGAAATTCCAGCAACGAGAATCCTTTATTAAAATCGTCATTAACAAGATCATCAATCGTTATTAACAAGATCATTAAAGTCAATATTTTGTCTTAAGGGCAAAAAAAAAAAAAAAAAAACCGATAACTTTGCTTCAAATTACTACATATATGGTTCGACAATTAGTTTTAGAGGGATTTCGTTTATTTTAACTTTCCGGGGGGGGGGGGGGGGTATTTCTCTCCAGGCGGAAAAACAATGCTCTTATATATACAAAGATTTTATCCTGATTGACTATTTCTATTGCATTTATTTATTTATTTACGATGATTAGTTAAAAATAATCCTCACTGTGTGTTCATTTATACGAAATTTTGTCCTACGCTACCATATCAAAAATTTTGAAAACGAAAAGAAAACGCCACCTGTTGATCGATTTGCACTAAAAGCTAATCAGTACCAACTTAAGTCAAGGTGACAAATAAACTTATACCGAATTCAGTCCATTCATTCGTGAGTTACCGTGTTCCCGAAATTTGAGTAACGTACACACACACACAGGTATACAGACATCTTCTAAAATTAGTCAAATCATGTTCAGGACTAACCAAAACGTGTTAATCCATTGAGGTTGGCGAGATTTTCCTGAATTTAATATTTTCTTCTTATATATATATATATATATATATATATATATATAATAATAATAATAGAGATAGAGAGCATTTTACTTTTTCAACTTTTTGCATGAAATGTCATTTTCTGAATTACTAACTGTTATTTTTCGAAACAAATTAATTCCAAGCTATTGCCACATTTCTTTTTATTGTCTACCGGAATATTTATTTTAACTGTTAATAAAGCATGTTTTTTTCTACTTTAAGCTAAGAAAAGAGCATATTTATATAATTAATTATTTACTAACTGAGAAAATAATGATAATAAATAAATGGATAAAACCAATTAATTAATTAATTTAACTAAATAAATAAATAAATAATATAGCAACACGTCTTAAAATTATTTAAGAATGTTACACTATTTTACCAAACAGTCAACAACTTAATACGTAATTACTGAAACAAGAAAGAAGAGCTACTCAAAAGTATTTTTAACACGCTTTTATTAGCATCACCTGTATGTATGTATGTTTGTATGTATGTTTGTATGTATGTATGTATGTATGTTTGTAACTGCTCTGAGTGCAAACAAAAAATTTATATTGTAAAAAAATCATTTCCCTTCGTGAACGATGTGGCGTTGAGGAAAGGCGCCGCCCTACGAACCTAGGTCCAGCGTTCGATCCCAGTCAGGGGAGATTTTTTAAAAATGGTTTTTGTTTAATTCTAAGTTATTTTAATTAAAGATTTAAATGTATGTAAATATTATGGTGTGTCACTCACACGATTTTCTCTTACCCTGAATTTTAATACTAAGATAGATATTTTGTGCTTTTTTAGTTCACATTTCTATAAAAGCGTGTTCTTTAATTTTTAAAACTATAATATTATTTGAATGAGAAATCTACTTAATTCAAATAACATATTATCTTCCAAACGCTCTTACTAAGCGTATACAATTAGACTGTTATTGTTCTTTCAACTCAACTATAATTTCTCCAGTTTCACTATCATCGCAGATAAATATGTCTAGCACTATCACAACATAAATGAAAGCTTTGGACGCCTGATGGGGTATCGATGACACAAATTTACGCACTACTGCTTTGTCCAGCCAAGCGCTGAAATTTCGGACTCACAGACAATATCATTACACATACTGGGTTCCCATCACGCCAATGTCAAGATCAACGAATTAGAGCGGTCGTATTTTTATAAGTTTGCCGATCTGTTTTTACCTTATAGATATTTTAAGAGCTGTCAAAAACAAGCAGTGAAATGATAGATGAATATATTTTTATTGGGATTAATATGAACTCAATAAATATGCTTATTAAAAAAGGTCTGTGCATTAATGTATAAATGTAGGATAATGTATTTTGTGAAATGTAATGAGTTTGTCCTTTAATTTGTTAAGGGCAGCGGTAGCTTATCGGTAGAGCACAGAAATCGTAATTGGAAGATTGTGAGCTCGATACTTGTCTTATACACTTGCATGTATAAAATTCGTCATGGCCGCAATATCCTCTGCGTTATACCTCTGGAGGTCGCCGAAGCGGAAGACCTATCTCCTCTGCGGAGGATAAAAATTGTGATGGTATATCTCCGGACCACCCTTAGGGATAAATCCTAGACCATCACCAATTTCCTATAGTGAAGCACTATTGCGAAGTAAAATCCACTCAACCTCTTAAATTTTTATTCTACAACCACGTGTTAAGAATATTTAGCCATATTATTTCTAAAAGGTAGTTTTTAGTTCATTTAATCGCTATTAAAAAGAAAAAAAAAACTAGTTGGCACAGGTGGACTCCGCTCAGTTCCCCATCATATTTATGTTATCATAAATTTCTAGTGCGAGACATATTATAATCGTGTTAAAAGAAATGAATTTGACCAAAGCTTGATACAGTGACAGAATGAAATCCCCGCCTAATAGGCTATCCACCGTTCACTTCGATATATTTATCTTATTCTAATCTATTAATTTATTTTATCGGGGTCAATTCTGTTCTTTAGTTTTCATGCTACTATTTTCAATGCAATAATCCTCAAAATTCATATTTATATGAAAAATTTACAATTTCGCTATGTTGATAAAATCGTAAATTACGAATAATTTACGAAATTTTCCTATTAGAATATTTGTATTCAATCATGTTCAAACAAATATCATAAGTGTAATTTTGAAGTTGTTTAATGTATTTGTGATCCTCAAAATGGAAGTTTCTGCTCAATTTTGCCTTATTCTGACATGTTAAGTAAATCGTAAATTCCAAATAACTTACGAATTTTTTTAATTGGAAAAATTATAGTCTATGATATTCATGCCAGTATCCAAAATAATATTTAAAAAGTGGTTTGACATCTTTACGATGAAAATATCCCTCAAGATTGACGTTTATGTGAAATTTTGCTCTATTCTGCCATGTTAAGAAATTCGTAAGTTTCCAATAACTTACAAAATTTTTATATTGGAAAATTCATAGTCATTAATATTCATGACAGTGTTTTAAATAATATTTCAAAAGTACTCTGACATCTTTACGATGAAAATATCTCTCAAATTTGACGCTTTTGTGAAATTTTGCCCTATACTGCCATGTTAAGAAATTCGTAAATTTCCAATAACTTGCGAAATTTTCAAAGTAGCATATTTATAGTAAATGATGTTCATTCCGGCATCAAAACTGATATTTTAAAACTGGTTCGACATTTTTACATTAAAAAGTTTCCATTTAATGCACGTTTAAGTAAATTTTTGTTCTATTCTCCCATGTTAAGAAAATCGCAAATTTCTAATAACTTACGAACTTTTTTAATTCGAATGTTGCAAATGAATAGGGTTCTTGCCAGTATCGGAAGTAATATTTTAAAACTGATCTGACCTCTCTGCGATCATTTGTTCGTGAGATATCGTGTAAACAGAGTAACAAACTAATGGACTAACGGACTAACACACTAACGGACTGACACACTAACAGACACCCTACAGACAGACACCATACAAATTTTGTCATTTTCGGATTCCTCACACCTGAAAACGTATAAAAAAGTAAAAAAAACTAGGTCGAAATTTTTCACGATTACCTAAGTTCCCCATACCTATAGTATGATGGGGAACTAAAATGTTGCTGAAAGATTTTTTAAAGATGGACATAACAGGTTACAGTTATGATGATATTAGAGTCCCATATTGGATCTGGTACCCGATTAATCGCTTTGCCAGTCGGATGCGGGTTGGTTTTGGATTAATTTTTGATCCGCGGGTACGTTTACCCGCGAAAAATTCTGTTGATCAAATTTTATGCTATTTCTATTCTTCCATAGTAATTTAAAGCAATATTTAATTATAATTACATCAGTATTAATACTTAACGTTTAAAACTTTAAATACGAAAATTATTTGACTTCCAATGCATATTTGCTTCTTTGTTTTACTTCTTTTTCATAGTACTGTCAAAATATTTGGAACTGCGTATTTTTTGGACTTGAGTTTTAATACATTTAATACTTTGTTATGTAACACACAGGCGTTTTGTTTATAATAACACGTCCATACTATTAATTGTTTGTGTGATATATAATTCTCTGAAAGGTGTGTTCAATAATAAAACTATATTTTATGTAACAAAACTTTAATTCAGTTTCTTCTAAAACATAAATTTAACAAAATTTATTGCGGGTCACGATACAGGTTGCGTATGAGAAGCTGAGTGTTCTGGTCGGTTGCACGTCGAAAATCATTTTGTGAATCGGTAAAGGTCAAGTTTGCCCGAACCGAGCAAGGCTGTATATAATATTAGCAAATTATAGACAACATGACCTTTGCAGAAAATGTTTATTATTAAGTGTTGTTGTTGTTAAAACACCCACACACATATTAAATATTACACACATATTAATATTAAAACCTGAATTTTTACAAACAGCCCATGCCAAATTATAGATTAGATATCTATTCGCATAAAAATTATAATGTAGATTGACTATGTAATTTTACTTTTTTTCAATAGTTAAATTATTTTTTTAATGTTGAAATGGCATTTCATATTACAAATTATCCTCATTATTTTATTTTAAACCAAACTAAAGCATCTTAATATAGTAGTTTCCTCTTACAGATTGTCCAAAGAATCTGCTTTGTGTTTTAAATATATATGTTACTTTTTAAACATAGAGTCTATTTTGCAGATTTTACAGAAATTTTAAAGGAAATGTGATGCCAATTTCTTTATTTAATATTTTCTTTGTTGCTAATTATGGCTAATTAACATTAATTGTGGGGACAAATCTAAATTTGACATAACTATAGACTCTTTCATTTAAGAAAGAAATACAATAAATTAATATAGTATATTTTTCTCACTCTATCTAAACTAGTTAGTTGTAGGGCGACTAAGGCGCCCGTTGAAAAATGATCAATCCATTTTATTTATTTCTCACTTCAAATAATTCATTTGTTAGCAAACCCGTGCGAAATATTCGCACTTTATTTATCTCTTTGTCACCTTTAAAATTTAAAATTATTACTATTATTTATAGACGTCATTTTTTAGATCATCAGGACATCATATAGACGCAAATTTATTATATATATATATATATTCACGTGAAAGCATATTTCATTTTATGCTGAAAAAAAAAAGGGGGGGGGGCAACAATTAAAAATTTAAATGTCTATTTTAAAGCTGTTATTTTCATATTTTAATTAATTTTAAAAAATCCACTCATAAATTCGTTACAAATAAGGTGCCAAATAAAAGGGGCGATTTTTCTGAATCCGTCGGATTAAATAGCTTATCGATCGGACAATTAGATTTTTTAAAAGTAACTAAAGTATGAAAATTAGGTAGCAACTTCCGTTCACACACAGGCAGAATCCAAGGACATCTCATAGTCTTTTTAAGCGTGACAGAGTTAGTCAGTGATGACCGTAACTATATATGCTGATGACTGACCTTTTGTTTTAAATACGTAGATAAATAATTAATGACGATATATATGTTACAGGCAATGTAAATAATTGGGCATTGTTTATAATGCCCGGGCAATTTAAAAAGTGCCCAAAAGGATATGACAAAATGATAAATTATGTTGCAAATATTACATTGCCCGGTCATTATGTATAATGCTAAAAGTCAAGTGGGCAATTTAAAAATCACACGCACGTGGTTGTCCCATTGCTGTCAATTAATCAAAGTGCCCAAAGAAATAATAGCGGTATTTATAATGACCGGGCAATGTGAGAAATTATCGTAAAGTAATTCAAATTTATCAAATTGCCCAATTTTAATGGTCATTATTCATAATAACCAAGCATTATGAATACTGACCTAAATAATTACATTGCCCGTAAGATAACGGGCAATGTAAATAATTGGGCATTGTTTATAATGCCCGGGCAATTTAAAAAGTGCCCAAAAGGATATGACAAAATGATAAATTATGTTGCAAATATTACATTGCCCGGTCATTATGTATAATGCTAAAAGTCAAGTGGGCAATTTAAAAACCACACGCACGTGGTTGTCCCATTGCTGTCAATTAATCAAAGTGCCCAAAGAAATAATAGCGGTATTTATAATGACCGGGCAATGTAAGAAATTATCGTAAAGTAATTCAAATTTATCAAATTGCCCAATTTTAATGATCATTATTCATAATAACCAAGCATTATGAATACTGACCTAAATAAGTACATTGCCCGTAACATATATAAGTTAACTCATGTATATAATAATTCAAACAGGTGAAGAAATCTTTGCATGGAAGTATGGGAAAATTAAGTATATGTGTGTAAAAAGAAAAATATAGTTAGAATAACATTTTTAAAAGTAACTTCACTCATCAAATATAAATGTAGAATGTTTAAATATGCATTTTGTTTTGTATTTTTTTTTTTTTTTTTTTAATCATTATACGCACTTTAGTTGTTTCGGAATTAAAAAAGGAAAAACAAAAAATACGCTGCTAATTATAACAGTGAAAGACTGTTATAGATGGCTTCGTTTCAATTATCAATGAAGTGTAACATTTATTAGAGGAAAGTAATGATAGTTTTTTTTTTTTTTTTTTTACATTTTGCTTAGTATTCAAATGACGAGAATTTCTTTCATTAAGTGTACTACGTCCATTCGAAACTAGATCAATCACATGTATGTATAATTGTTTTGTTATTGAATAGAATTCTTTCTAGGGTACTTCGAATGATACATGTGATTTTGTAAAAATTAATTGGTGTATGCAGCCATCCATGTAGTTTTGCAAAAAAAAAAAAAAAAAAAAAAAAAAAAAAATACCCGAGAAACGTTTGTACAATGTTTATCTTGGCACTTCTGAAACGCATTTTATTCCTTAAAATTATTATTATTATTATTATTTGAGATTTTTTTATCTTCGTCAGCATGGAATTTCCAAGTAAAACAAGAAAGAAAAATCATACGGTTGTCATAGATCATAAACTCATTCTAAATATCCTTTGCAAAGTTTATCATTCAACGTAAACTCCATGGTGCTACTTAAAAAAAAAAAAAAAAAAAAAAAAAAAGCAAAAAATATTTTTACACTTTTTTTTTTTTACTTCGTAAAATCCATATAATAAATTGTTTTTGTAGCACATTACTTAAAACCAGCAAGCCTATAAAAATAATGCAGTGTTTTTAATTAGAGTCTCACAAAAAAAAAAAAAGTTATAGATTTGTTTCAAAAGAGAAAGCATTAGGAAAATTACTTTTACATAATCATGTATATCGTTTAAACGAGGGATAGTCAACCTTTTTATACCTACCGCCCACTTTTATATGTCTGTTAGCAGCAAAAATTTTTTAAACTGCTCATATTCTACAAAAATGGTGATTGATGAAATCGGGAAGTAAATTTATTTTATGAAATACATAAAACAGAATATAGTAAGTCAAAGCATATAGCAATAAAGCACTTTTCCGATTCAATGTTTTTAAATAGACACACACACACACAAAAAGTAAAGTGTAGTATCGGACGAAATTCCAACCGCCTACCATAAAATCTAGTATGGCCAGCAGTGGCCAGCATGGACCGAGTTGATTACCACTGCTATAAATTTTGCATGCATACAGTATACGACATAATGCGAAAAAATTACACAATACTGAAAATTTGCACTGAATAATTTCCCCATTGTATCTCACAATCACTCACAAAAGTTTTTTAGGGCCCCATGAAGCATTTGACTACGCCAATCTTATTTTTCTGGTAAAAAGAACTGTGTATCTTAAAAAATACGTACTATCTTCTTTATACCGCATGTAGTATAAAGATATTAAAATACGTTTTAAAATTATATCTCGCACAGACAAGCCCCATCTGTGACCGAGCGGTTCTGTGCTCAATGCTGGTAGATGGGAAGTGCCGGGTTTGACATCCAGGTCACGCTCATCAATCTTAGCCTTTCGGAGATTTCAGTGATTTCTTTTGAAATTTGTGTTAATACGGGCTAGGACTCCTTAGAAAGGCCACCACAGAGGGCATTCCATTTATAGGCCTAGGATCCTAATCAATCGGTCTTAAGCCGCACATCCACACCCATCCTTGCATAGACAGTAAGACATCGGAAACCTTTTATGAGCCGCTGTTGCACTATTTATACCATTTTCAATATACATATAGAACACATACATATAGAGCATATACATACAGAGCATACATATAGAGCATATACATATAGAGCATATACATAGAGAGCATACGATAAAGCACTTAAATAATATAAATTAATTTCAGTACGTTCTAAAATATTAATGGAAATTAGAGCAAACAACGCAATTATAACCTATGAATAATGTAAATAAATTATTTAAATCTGGGGATAAAGTCACATTAATTTATTACTATTATATAGTCCTTATTATATTTGCAAAATCATTCAGCAAACAGTCATATTTTTAAAATGAATTTTATAAACAATAAATGAACGATAAACAATAAAAACTTTTAAAGTTAAAAATTGTTTGAATTTATTATATTTGGTTTTCTTTTTTTTATCTTTTGAAATTATCATTACACATTTCTTATACAAAAATATCTTATTTCATTCCTTTTCGCTATAAATTCAAGAAGTGCAAATATTTGCCGAAAATATTTGTACTTCATACTTCGTGCTCTACTCTATATACCACTAATTTATTAATTGATTAACTTTGAATTCTGAGCTCGAACCGCTGAACATTAGTCTTCTTAGATTATTAATTCTAAAACTTAAATTTATTAAATACTAGCAGTTCTACCCATTCTTCCCATGTTCAGAAAAATTAAAAATTTTGTCAAAGAAATAATTTAGGACTATTAATTACGGAGGACTATTAATTTTAACCTGTAAAATATTTATTTTTAATTTTTAATTTTTAACTTTAATTTTTAATTTTTAATTTATATTTTATCTCATTTTTTGACCGTAAAACTCAGTCACGTACTTTTTAAAATGACTGAAAGGAATTAAAATGAAGAGTCACCGCCTAAATTTCATACTTTAGTTAATTTAAAAAAAAATTAATTGTCGTGTCGAAAAACTGTTTGCACCCTTGGATTCAGAAAAATCACCCCTTTCATTTGGTACCGAATTCGTAACAAGCCACGTACTTTTTAAAATGACTGAAAAGAATTAAAATGAAGTGTTGTCACCTAAATTTCATACTTTAGTTAATTAAAAAAAAAAAAAAAAAAGTTATTGTCGTGTCAAAAACTGTACCCCTGGATTCAGAAAAGTCGCCCCTTTCATTTGGTACCGAATTTGTAACGATAGGACTGATATTTTTAATAAATTTTGGTGTTACACAAAACTGGTCTACAAAAATTCCAGATTGAAATTAATAGTCCTCCGTCCCAAAAAACAGAAAACAAAACCAATTAATTTGGCCCGTTCAGAATAAACAAGAAATTATTTATTCTGAATTCTCACGAAGAACAATTCTGGTAAAAAAATAATAGCTTGTAGAAAAACATCCAAATATATCCCCTTTTACCCTTCTAGAAACGTGATTTCAAAAGATGTTTCTTCTTACTACATAGTTAAGCCTAAATGAGACATTTTTCAAAATTTTAAGCTTCTACTGGTAACCACTGCAGAGATACGGAAAAAGACTCAAAAACTACACCCCCTTAAATGTTAAATTTCTGAAGATACTCATCTTAATTAGGGCCTAAGAAGAAATATTTTGCTAAATTTCAAACTATTACAAGAAACAACTGCATATACATATACATGGTATAATAAGGCTCAAAAACTACGAAATTCCTATTTATTCCCTTAAGTATTAAACTTCCTGAAGGTTCTTATCTTTTACTTTAATAGGGATTCAAGATAAGGCATTTTTGCTAAATTTGAAGTTTCTATTGGAAACCACTGCGAATATACAGTGAAACGGTTAAAAAACTTAAACATTCTCTTTCAACCCCTTAAAAGTTAAATTTCGTTAAATCTACATATAGCGAGTCTTCACGTTGTGAAAGGAATCTACAGTACAAATGTCATGTTTTCAGCTTCATTCTATCGTTACTTCAGTATTGTCGTAATTAAATTTGCATCATGGGCGTTGGCACATAGGGGCAAGAGGGGGGCACTTGCCCCCTCCTGGAAAATTCTAATAAGTAAAGAATTATTTTTTTAAATTACATTTAAAACTTTAATATTATGTTATTAAATTTAAAATGATTAGCCAAATGAAATTTGTATCGCAGAGACAATTAGAACAAAACTAATCTTACTTGCATTCACACGTTCGCTCTAAACTTTCCCTGCAACTGGAGTTCGAATCGACTTGAAAACAAAAAAAAAAAAAAATTCAGATTCGGATTGGTTTAAATCAAGCAGTATAATATTAGATACATCGGAGTGTAAGGTTAATTTCATTTATTATTATTATTATTATTATTATTATTATTATTATTGTGCCAACTATATGAAAAATGCCGAGCAGTGAATTGAACCCGAGTCCTTCGCTTAACGTGCAGATGCTCTACCATCGAGCCACCATGGCTGATAACCAGCTTGGCATTTCTTCCCTAATAGTCGTTGGCAAGGTTATCGTATCTGTAAACGCAGGTATAATAGGTGAGAATATTAATCATGGCACAACTCCAGTAGACTACAAAATTTCTATTTAGAAACTTTTATTCATTAATTCATGAACCATGAAAAATTTTTTGTAGCTGTATAATTTTTGTACAATATACTACAATTTTTATAATTTTTGTATGATATAATTTAAAGCTGTATAATTTTTGCAAATAAAATATCTTAGCTTAATTATATGCATAAAAATTTATGTGGAAGATGCTTATACGCAGGCTTGCTTAATCACTTTAATCAATCAGCTAATCAAATAAATCTAATTGAATCTTACACGAAGGGTTGCTTATTCACCTTGATCAATCAACCAATCATTTGAATGTGACTACATTTTTAAAAGAAAGTGAAATTTTACAATTTTAAGTTTGACCCCTCTTGAAAAAACTTCTGGCGACGCTACTGATTTGCATATTTTTATATTATTTTACTAATGTTTATTTTTAACTTTGAAATCACATAAACTAAATGTATATTTTTCTTCCAACAGATAGATGACCTTCAATCAAGAAGTGACCAAGATGTAGACGTGTTTGTGCTACATGGAATAACACCCCCAACATCTGCATCTCCTACTACTTCAACAAAGAAAGTGCTCTCAACAACTACGTCAACAACGAAATCTTCTGTATCGACGAGTTCTACTATGAATAGTCCCAAAGCTTCTGATATTTTATCAAAACTTATATCTGATATGCCTTCACCAAGAAAGCCAAAAAATTTTGTGGTATTTGCTCCAATACCTGAAGCAGAAAATCCCCAAAATGAAAGAAAAGGAAGACGACTTGACAGAAAAGTGGTGTTTCAAGACGGTGATGATCTAGTTGCAGAAGAAAGTATTGTATCAGAAGACACATCTCAAGAGCTGGGCTCTGATAAAACGAACTTTAATAAAAAGTTCAAACTAACTACGGGCAATTCTTCGTTAAAAACAGGAATGGTAGTTCCTTTCAGAAAAATGAATCAAAAAACAAAATCAGCTAGAAATTCACGAATACCTCAAGAAAATAATTCTGAAAGCCCCCCAAATTTCATTAAACGGCCGCAACAAGCAGAATTTGTAGCTTTTCCTCCAAATTCAAAGTCCTCAACCAATGCGATTTCAAACAGAAACGGTGGTAATGCTGTACCAAATGCCAATTTTCAGAGAAATAATTTTCCATCATCACAACAAAATACAGCATTTCAAAAGAATGTAAAAATAAACCAACAGTCATATAGAAATCCGCATCAGACATTTGAAAATACTCATTTCATGACTCCAAACCAAAATTATCAATCTTCAGGTTTCCAGCCTTCTGTTCCATCTTCCTTTAATACTATAGAAAACACACCCCAGTTTCAAATTGGTCCACCAGGCAACCAAAACAAAGGCAATAACATACATTCACAACATTATCAAAGAGAAAATCAAAGACATAATTCGTTTCAAAAACAACAAAATGTAGAATCAGCGCAAAATCATTTTTCTCCCGTACAAGGTCCACCTCAAGCAAGTTTCTCTAATTCACATCAAAACTTATTCTCAGCAGATAATTCACCTTCAAATCCAAGCTATTCGAATGTTCCTCCGAAAGCATTCTCAGCTGAGAACCCTCCACTAGGCCCAAGTTATCCAAATGTTCCTCAGAAAACATTCTCATCTGATAATCCTCCACTAGGTCCAAGTAATCCCAACTCTCCGCAGAATACCTTCTCTCCGGAAAATTCTCCAATGGGTAGTGGAGGTCCTCAGTATTTTGCTCCTCCACCACAAACGTTTCATACTAAAATAAATTATGATCAGCCGCCTTCTAAGCTTTCTTCGTCACCATCAGCAATGTCTAGTTACGAAAAAGTTGCCCAGAGTTCTGTAGGTCAAGCAGGAACTGATGGTGCACATCACCATCACCACCACCACCATCATCATGAGCCTGTACCATCAAATTCCGATCCTATTGGTGATGTGAATTACTCGGATGTGCCACGAGCAAATGATGCCGACAGGCTTGGATCAGTAGGTATTGGTTTTGGACCTTCAAGAGGCATAACACTGCAGATTGGTGGCGGAGGCCTTGGAGGTCTTTTACCTCTAGGAACTCTTGGAATAGCTAAAAATATTGTTTCAGCATTGTTACCTAGACCTTCATTGGGTTTGAATTCTAAAGTATTTTTAGGTGTAGAAGTTGGTAAAGGGAGTGGATTTTCAATCGGTTAAAATTGTAGCAAAGCCATGGTTCTGAAACAAATGTGATTAATAAATATGTGCTGATATCTCCAAAGACGCGTCATTCTACTTCTTGTGAAGTTATTTTTTATTTTTGTTGTTAAGAAAATAAACTACCAATGTTAGAGAATATAAGTTATCGAATATATCGTTATTTCAGCTGTACAGAATTAAACTGTGACAATTGAATGATGTTCACTTATGCAAGTTGAAATTAACTTTTATCTTATGTATTACTTAAGAACTGTGATTTTTGAATAGAAGTGTTTACGTGAAAAGGTATTTTTTCTTGCCTGTGATAAAGAAAATATTCGAGTGTTGTTATTTATATATAGTTTTTACTATAATGGAAAATTAACACCTTCCACATTTCGCAGAAAGCAGAAGAGCTTGTGACTGCAAAGAAAAATAAACTGATTTAATAAGTTATAATCGCTTTGATGACATAAGTTTACAAACTTCTATAATTTAAAGTGTATAAAAATATTACCCATCATATAAATTACCCATCATATAAAAATATTACCATTACATTCTTCATGAAAAATCACACTAAATTTGGGATGAGAAGTTTGTCAACAAAACAGTTTACAATTGTTTGGAAATATCGTTTAATTTAAAAAGATTTTCTTTTCTTTTTTTTTTTTTTTTTGTAAATTTAGGTATAAATGAGAATGACAACAGGAGACTTGGCGTTGGAATATTAAAACAGGAATAAACTACTACGTCAGAAACGACAAAGAAAAATTATTGAGGTGCATACAGCTGTTTCGGTAGCCTAAAGCGTACCGTCATCAGTGCAAAAAGAATTCTGAATCTGGAGAAGTGCTCGTATATATAGGAGAGGGACCGGATTTAGTTCAACCAATAGGATTACGGAAGAGCCCCAAGAATTATGCAAGAATAAATGCCCCAAGAATTATGCATATTTCCTGTCAGTGTGGTTTATCATATATTGGCCAAACTAAACGCAGTCTTAAATTTCGTCTAAAAGAACATATGAATTACGTCCGCAAACAAGAAACCAATAAATCGGCTATTTCTAAACATTGCTGGGAGGAAAATCATAATTTTAAATTTAATTAAGCTAAAATAATTTGCAGACCTAAATCCATTCATGAACTCGATTTCTTTGAAGCTTTTGATATTTATAAAATTTTTAAAAACCTTGTAAATTGTGATTTCGCTGTTCCCTATTTGTCTGATTGTTGGAAATTTTACATTCAGTCCACAATTTCTTAATTTTTCGACTGTTTACACAGCTACACATTCCTAAATTCTTATTGGCCACACTTCCCACCTCTTCCGTAATCCTATTGGTTGAACTAAATCCGGTCCCTCTCCTATATATACGAGCACTTCTCCAGATTCAGAATTCTTTTTGCACTGATGACGGTACGCTTTAGGCTACCGAAACAGCTGTATGCACCTCAATAATTTTTCTTTGGCGTTTCTGACGTAGTAGTTTATTCCTGTTTTAATAAATGAGAATGTTTTGTAAAATTTTTTTTTCTTTCTTTTCTTTTTCTTTCCTACTTACTTTTTTACTTTCTATTTTTTTTTTTTTTTTTTTTTTTTTTTAAAGATATTTATTTAGTATCCGTTTTATATGAGCGTTTTCTTTTTAACAATATTATGCGTTAAATTGATTTAGCATTGAGATTAAAACTTCAGAATAATTTATATTTTTTAAAATACTTTGTAGTGTTTCGTCACTCATAAAAACAGTCGCTTATATTTTTGTACCATCCAATAATTTACTTAAACTAATGAAAAGAATTTTTTAATAATAATGATAATAATGATAATAATAATAGAACGTAACTCATCATATTTACACAAAATGTACACAGTTTTTATAATCAAATTGTTGAAAGTTAACTCATAAAACTAAAAAAAGCATCATTAAAAAAATAAAAAAAAAAGTGACAATATTCATATTTTCAAACAAAGTAAAACTGTTATCTCTATTTTAATTTTCTTTTTATGAATTTTTATTTAAAAGTTAACTGTCATAAGTTGGAAAATACATCTTATCAGCTTTTTTTTTATTTTTTTTATCATGATTAATGAAATCAACAGTAAAGATTACAATGAGAATTTTTGATGCTGTTTTTTTTTTTTTTTTTTTTTTTTTTTTTTATGTCATGTCATATGTGTAATAATCTGTTATTATGATTTTGAAAATTTTTATAATTCGTTTTCTAAAAACAATATTTATGTATAAATATATACATTTTAACTCATGATTGCACAGTATCCATACAGATAATACACAATACATTCACATTATTTGAAATTCTTGTTATCTTTTCTGTTCACAACAAGATAATCTAATCAATTGGGTTGGATAATTTCTAAAAATAATTATCAATTTCCAAATACAAGTCTTCAATGACATTAAAATAAACTTAAAAGGTGCATTATTCGAATTAGAAAATTAATCGTTTTTCAAAAATATATTACAGATCTTCAGTTCATTGTACTACTTCTATAGTTACCAACTTTCGTGCATTTTGAATATCACTATCTTTTTAGAGATTGTTTTGTTTTGTTTAATCCATTAAATTCCGCTTTGTGAATTCCACCGAAAAATTTAGAATTTTCTTATGTTTTGGGTTTCAATATGCATCTCTAATGATAAGTAGTTTAAATAATAATAATAATAATCATTATTATTTTTTTTTTCTTAGAAGATACGATATGGTTCCAAAATGGGAAATTTGGCATCTAATGGAGGTAGAATCGATGTAGGTAAACTGAGAAACCCATTTAAATTATTATTTTTTATCCCTGTTTGTTACATCTTAACTGTTTTCATTAATATTCAATGTTTATACTCCACTGTCATTAAATGATTTTTTTTCTTTCTTTTTGGCCTGTTTAACAGTAAAAACAGACAATTTTGCTTGAATAATAATAATAATAATAATAATATAGAATTTACACTACAAACTTTTTTAAAAGGTTATAAACGAAACTAGACACTTGAATGTTCAACGAAAAAATAAATAAATAAATAAATAAAATAAAGATAAATAAATAAATAAATAATATATATTTATCTTATTTATCTTAATTACTTGTAGAGAAAAAAAAAATTCTTAATCCAAGGTCACCAAAATGGAAGACTTAGCGTTTAATGGGTTAAAAACTAAATGTTACATAAGTAGATTAATTAACTAAAACAAAGAAATTTTATTGAAAATAGTGATATTCCAAATGTGTAAAAGCTAAAAATTATACAATTATGTACTTCGATAAAAGTTAATAAATCTGCAGTTTTTTGTCTACGTGATAACACAGTGAACAAACAGAAGGACTGAAATGTAGACTAATCTCGAATTCGTGATCACGTTGAAACTTAACATCTTTGAAAAGTGTTAAAAACGCTTAGTAGAAACGGAAATTCAATTGTAACGATTTTCAGTTGTAGCTCTTAAGGTATCTGAATATTTTATACAACCTTGTAAATCATGATACTAAACATACTCTGTTCTAGGTAAAACATTTTTTTAGCATGTAAATGATATATGTTAATTTCATTATGATTTGCAAAGTACAAAGTTGTTTAAAATAATTTAAAAAGAAATAATTCCATAAAACAAAATGATTTTTTCCCCCCAGTACATAAATCAGTTGCTTTATTTATACCATTTTAAATAGGAAATATGCCATAGGTAACTTAATTAACATATATAATTTTGAAGAAATTCTCAAATATTTATGGACGCTAGAGATGGACAGACAGACAGATAAAATAATTCGAATCATAATAATTCTTAAACACTGTTTGAAAGTGTTAAGAAGGCTTAAAGAAGTATGAAAATGCAATTCCATAATTTCCAGTTATATCCTTTAATGCATCTGAATATTTTTGCTTACCACTGTAAATCTTCATTCAAATTATGCTGTAATATATATATATATATATATATATATATATATATATATATATATATATATACATATATTTAATTGTTGTGCCTGTGAATAATAAATGTTAATTTTATTGTGATTTGTGCAAAATAGAGGCGTTAAAATAGCGTTTATAAAAATACCTCTCACAGAACGCAATGTTTCGGAATTCTTTCAGGTGTTCTTGTAAAAAAAAAAAAAAAGAAAAGAAAAGAAGAAGAAGAAGTGGTGTTATTTATCCGATCTTCATTAAGAAACATCTTTTAGTGAACTTAAATATCATATATCAATTAAAAGCAATTTCTTGAATATTTACCGGAATTAGAGCGCGGACAGACAGGCAGATAAAAAGACAAAGACAAACCAAAGTCATAAAAACTTTTCAGCTTTGTTGGAAAATATTAAAAGTACAAGACAACAAAATCGTTTCTTTACGAATGACTAACGTAAATCATTGAATTGTTACTATAACTTTTAGGCAACTTTTACGACTGCTAGTTTAAAATTGTAGAAAACTAAGTTAAATGAAGAAAGTTTGTTGTATCACTCCACCTACGCATATTGAACTTAACGCATGGGTAGTTCAAAAATCGGATTAAGAACACCTGCAGTTTAGTTAACCATCATACACACACACAAATGAGTCAAGTCCGGGTGCAATAGAAGGAAAAATTTGCGAAACAAGATTTGTTTTAGTGATGTTAAAAGTTAATTTGAAAACTTTATTATACATATCTTCAGGGTTAGAACTGATGTAATATTTTCTCTAACATGTCAAATCTATATAATAGATTTAGTGAAATGTATTTGTTTGAATGACGTTTGTACACATTGAAAATAAAGTTCATCGTCAAATAATCCTGTCTTCCCTAGATAATGGAAGTATTATACCCGTTCAAAAATTTTGATATTGAACTTTCACCTGATTTACATAATTTTTAAGGTCTCCTGATTTCTAAAAAGTGTTTTCTGAAAATTAGTCAGCACCTGTATGAGTGTGTGAGGGCTACTTTTCTGAATATAATATTACTCTCTCTCACACACACACGCATACAAACACACACAAAAGTAAAACAAAAAACTTCATAATTATAGGAGGGTCTGATGTACAAATGAGTTTCCAAGTTTTTGGTTTGAGAAGATAGGTTTGCGAAGTTTTCTAACGATTTTTTTCACTTTTTCTACACAATCATCTTTTTAGATGTTCTTAGTATATTAGTTGGTTAGTATAGGAAAAATTGATAGGCGTCCGGATGAGGTAGGTTCGTTTAAGATTTCAAAAATGGGTGTCTCAAAAAACGACTCTACTTGTTTTCTTAATACTCACAATGTAAAATATCTTTTAGATGTCTGTACGCTGCGTTTGTTAGTTGTTCACTTCAGGAAAACTGGTCTGATTAGTTAAGTCAGAGCCTCTTAAACTAGATGCCTGTCGCGTTGCTCGAAAACTTGGCAACAGCTGAAGCGGTAGGCAGTGCTACCTGGTACAGATTGCGCGACTTTTTTATTCAACTGTCCCCAATAATTTTAAAAAGTGATATATGATATATATAATCGACTTTCCTTCCACTGTATTCGCCTTTTATGCGTATCATATCGCAATTAAAAAAATTTTTGGTGGCTGTTGAATAAAAAAGTCGCGCAATCTGTACCAGGTGGCGTCGGCTACCGCCTTAACTGTTACCAAGTTTTCGAGCAACGCGACAGGCATCTAGTTTAGGAAGCTATGATTAGGTGCATTTTATGTCTTTTGTAACCCTATTTCAAAAGAAAGTTTATAATAATATGTATAGCAGTGGCTAGTGGGTAACGGTGTTATGTGGTTGTTACGCACCAAATTTCTTTAGTTATAAGCAGTTTAATTAGATAACTACATGTTTAAGCATTTCAATTGCACTGCTTCAAAATAACAAACGATATTAACACTTTTGCGATCGCATGTTTTTGTCTTTTTAACAGTAAGGTACGCCTGTGGGCATTATTCTCCCAAGTTACAATTTTTCAGATCAAAATTCACTGAATTCACATTTATATTACAAATGGATATACATTATACTCATACTCTCTCTGCTGATCAAAATATTTGTATCCATGGTATATTGATTCTACAAATATGAATATTGTGTATATTTTTAAGAAACAAATAACATATAAATTACGAAAGAAACGACCACTGGTGGAGATAGAGATTTTCAAATGACGTGAATGTGAATCTACGTCAGCGGTCGCGAAAGGGTTAAGTGTTACCATACTTGCCAATATCCTAATTAATATTCCGTAGTGTTTTTAGTCCCGCCTTTTTTTCACACCAGTAAATTTTTAGAGTAAAAGTCTCCAAATGCAATTACGATTAAATAAGAAGAAAAATACTCTAAAAAGATACTGGTGTGAAAAAGAAGGCGGGGCTAACAATACTACGGAATATTAATTAGTATGTTGGCAAGTATGAGTGTTACTATGCTATGTTTGTGAATGAACGGTAGGTTATTTGTGGATCCAAATTACATAGCAAAAATTGAGATTCCACATACTCGATTACTGAAAAACAAATAAGTATATTTCATAAAATATACTTGTTGAAATCAATTAAATTAAAAATAAGCTGTTAGCTGTGATTGTTTGTTATTTCAAATTAATTTATTAGAGAAAAGTTATTTAATAAGAAACTTTGACTGAAAATAGATTTTTTGTACACGTTAGAAAATGAATTCATTTTTAGCACTAAGTATCAATTAATAATAACTGTTACACATGGCCGGCCATGCTCTTGCATTGTATTTCTTAACGATATTTATTTTATTCGTGTGTATTTTTATTAAAATAAATTTCATGAAAACAATATTTTTATATATTTATTCATTTTTTATATATCTGTAAGTAATTTTGCACAAATTTTTGAAAATGTAACATATAATGTAAAAATAACATAATGTAACTTGATGTGTAGATATTTAAAGCACATAATACATATTTTCTGAGAAAAGTAGAATCCAAATATTCTTGACGCATATAAGAAATTATAATAATACAGAATTTATGCTATATATCTATATTCTTTCTTTTTATGATTTGTTTACATCTCTGTTATTGTTTTGTTCTCCATTTTTGTTTGAAAATTGTAATGTTTTTTAATTGTATTTTTGTAAGTAAAAATTACTATATGTTATTCTCTAATAACTTAATATTTGCTTAATCAGTTTTTACATGGCCAAAAACACTTTTTAAATTAATGTTGTAGTTAAAATATAACAATTAATTGTATTCATATTACTCTAAACCACTAAAATTTTTCTTAAGTGTTAGCGGTGTTTTAAAAGGTAAACTGTTTTTCATGAGTATTCTATATCATGAACTGTATCATAATTTTAGTTCATTTATCTAGTTATGTGTTTCATATTCACTCTATATTATTTATAAAAAGTCTTATTTTGTCATTCATTTGCTGGTCAATATGTATGTATATTTTTTAGATGCAATAAAATGTATTTTATAAAATTTGTTTTGATTTGAAATCGCAATTTATGGTACCAATATAATGTTGTTTTATTTATTAATCAAATAAATTTAGAAATAAATAAAGCTGCTTAATAAACCAAGAATGTAATACTATTAATGATAATAATGATGATGATGATGATGATGATAACAATAATATTAATAATAATAATAATTATTTTTATTACATTCGATTGTTTTTTAAATTACACAGCGGTATGAAATCTATGATTTTAATGCATATAGAAAGTTTTAAAGAATAAAAGAAGCCTCTTTCATTGAAAAAAAATTCAAAATAACATTGAATTTCTATATGACGATGCATTTGAATTTTACGTTATTTAAAATCTCCAGTTATTTTACCAGAAATTTTGGAAATGTAACTGAGAAAAAGATGTGAATTTAATTTTCTATATGTCAAACTACAACATCACTTAAAAATAAGCAAAAAAGTTAAAATACTAAGTTGTTAACTTTTTTTTTTTTTTTTTTTTTTTTTCATGAAACCCAATTTTACGGTTCATATAATAAAGTTAACAATTTATTAATTTAATTCTGAATGCACAATTTGGTAACGCATAAACAAATTGGTATCTATGTCAAATTTAGAAAGGAATTGAAGGGAATAAAAAAAAGAAAAAGAGAAAGAAAAGAAGAAGAAAAGAAAGGAATGCGTTAGAAATATTATGATTAATTGACTACTTGTGAAATTTGGAATTTAACATAAATAATTTCAATATTTAAAACGTCGTTAAAGCTTGTATATTGCTCCTATATTGTATATATATCCTGTAGATTTTTATAGATACTCAACGAAAAATTCTTTATCATATGACTTATGGACTCAAATTGTTTGAAGCTCAAATGCGCTAAATTAAACAACATACTATTTCAGGAAAAATACTTGAACATCCTATTATAATTTTCTCGTATGTTTATTTAATAGTTTCTCTCACTTTAATTTATTTAAACAAGCGTTAATTACTTAATGTTCGAAAAGTCGAGTGGAGTCCCTCCAAGTTTTTTAAATTGTTATACTAAAATATACAATACAATATTATTTTTGTTTGATGAAACTTTTTTTTTTTTTTTTTTTTTTTTTTAAATACAGCGCAGAATATAATTCTTGAATTGCAATTTTGTGGGCATTACAATTTAAATTTCTCAGTAATTTATTATTACCATGTTTTTATTAACTTCTATTCTTGTTTGTTTGTTTATTTGTCCGGTACAAATCTTGCAATCGAATTTTAACTTCCCTACTAGCTAGACATTTGAAACTTTCACAGTAGCTCAGAACCCGGTGACAACACAATACTTCGAAGTCCGATTTTCGAATTTTTTATTAGTTTTCTTATAATTAATTAAAATTTGAAAATAATAACACTCTAATAGCTTTAAAATAGCCATTAACATATTAGCTATAATTTAATTATTGCCGAAAAAATTACGAATTCATTTTCTTTAGACATAAAAATAACTCCGGCCGCGGTAGCCTGGTCGGTAAGAGCAGCGAGTTCGTGATCGAAAGATTGCGGGTTCGGTCCTCGAGCCGGCCGAAGACCGTCGTGTACACTAATGGCGACTGGTGCACGTTAATTCCGTCGTGGTCGCAAAGTCCTCCAAGTTCCCATAAAAAATTATACCTCTGGGGGTACCGGAACATGGGTTTAACTCGCTCTGGTCCGGATCAAAATTCGAGTTCCTGTTGTCTGGCTTGTGCTGCCATCTTTCACCAGCTTCTGGAGCTAGAAGTCGTACTTCCTCCCTATGAGGCGCTCCTAATAACGGAAGACGCACCCCTCATGCCTTAAAATAAATCCAGATAGTTCCACTACCGGGGAGGGGGGGGCTCGGAATTTCCAAGAGGCATACGACAACAACAACAACATAAAAGAAACTACATTTAATTAAACGCGAACGTTAAAAAATTATAAAAAGTTAAATTATTCATCTCACAAAAATTGACGCCATTATCACTTTAAAAATTTTATGCACATTGATAAGAGCTCTATGATTCATCAGAAAATTTAAAACATGGTATATAAAAAGTTTTTTTTTTTTTAATCTTATAATTATTTATGTTGTTTTTAGTTTCATACTACGATTTCCTTTCTTTAGTGTTAACATTACACAAAACAAAGAGGTTTTCTTTTAGCATGTGATTATGAGGAGTTTTTTCACAATCTGTATAAGTTTTTATGAGGCTATATAACGATTCTTTGAAAAATTTGTAGACAAATTTTCAACTTTTTAAAGTATAACACGTAGATATTAGACCCGGCACATATTTCTATAGACATTTTTAGAAAATTTAGCATACTACATTAGACAAAGCAAACTGCAAACATAATGCAAAAATGTTGTATATCTTCGAAATACTGGAATTTTTAGTAACTAATTTTTAACTAGGCATGCACTAGCTTTTAAAAAAATTCATTTGCATAATTTAATGGCCAAAATATTGAGCAACTTATATGAAAACCCCAAACAAATATCGTGTCAATTCAAAAATTTATGACAGATAGAATGAACAGAACTTTAGCTCTCTCAAAATAAAAGCTGAACTATAAGGCAGTGATGCCAGATTGGGGATTTTATCCCCATTTTGGGGATTTTTGAGCCTTCTGGGGACAAATTTCCTTAAAATGGATTTGCATTGGGTTTAATATCCTGTGTGTTATATTTTAAAAAGTAGTTTTTTTTTTTTTTAAGTTATATCTCCTTGAATAAATGCGGTAGCCTCACAAAATATTTAGACAGATAATGAAAAATATTCTCATAATCACATGCTATAGCCAAACTACATTTAATTCATTACTTTTTACAGGGTGCTTTGAAGCATTTTGATTTTTGTTTAATTTTTTACTGGTTCTATTTTTCTCTTCAGGACAAAACTTTTCCTGAAATATGCGAGGAATAAGTTGTTCTTTACACTTACACTGTAAAAAATATCTGTTAAAAGTACAGGAAAAATCTGGCAGCTGGGGTGCCATTATTTCTCCGTTAAATATACATAACAAAACTGTACTTTTAACATAAAACCTCTTTGATTTACAGGATTTCTACGTGAAATATATGACAGTGATACAATTTTGCGGTTTTAAAGCTGTATATTTGACAGAGAAATACTGGCACCCCAGCTGCCAGATTTTTCCTGTACTTTTACAGGTTTATTTTTTGCAGTGTACCAAAGTTTCAAGACGGTTCCTAAAGAACTTTTCTAGATATTTGACAAAATGTCTACATTCGAAAGTGTACAAATACTTATTGGTAAATAGTGTATGATAATATGATCAACGAAAATTGATAATTAATAAGACAAACTATATTAAATAATCCACTACTTGATATTCTAAACGCAAGGTTTTCTAAAAAAACAATTAAGAAATTCAGTATTTAATCCTTATAGAAATCAAGGATTGAAATTTTATGCATATCACTTTCAACTCAACTCATCTAAAATTCATTGCGTTGGAAAATTTAGCCTGGAGACAAGCGAAAGCGACTCTTACGTCACAGATTTCCAGAGACATCCCTAGCTTAAAATTGGAAGTTAAATGAACCAGAGGACAAAATCCCACGTAGGAAAAAAAAAAAAAAAAAAATCCCAGCTAAATTGTGTCGCGAAAATGGAAGCTGAGGGCGAGATAGAACGCCCTAAAGGCAAAAAGAAATGAATCAGAACATTGGACGGTTTTTTTTTTTTTCAGAACCATCTTTTACAGAGGAAGTGATGGAAAGAAGGTCGCTGAATAACTCGATTTAGAACAATTGTTTCTTTCAGAAGAGTAATAGGCTAAATATCGAGTTATGATTAGCGTGTTAAACTTTCACTAGAAATCAATAGTAACATAACTGAGGAGAGTAAACAGGCGGAAATAGAATGTTGCCAATAAGCATTTGGTAAGGATGCAGTAAGTTCCTTTAAACTACAGTTAAAGGAAGAGTAAATTAATTTCCGGAATAAACCAAAGGAAAGAATATTAAACAGAAAATATTAACCTTTAACGGTATCCTTCTATGTCGCATTTATATTGCATGAAAAAAGAGAGAGAGATGGAGGGAGGGATAAAGTTAATTTATTTTACATTTACAAAAGATTTATTTGAAAGTTCCAGTAACATATCACATTATAAATTACTTCTAAAGTCCTTAAAGTGAAGTTACAGTAAAAGTGAAAATAGGGTAAAGGGAGTTAATTAAAATAAATATTTAAAACTTAAGGTAATTGCCGAAACGTCACTGGAGGCTTCCATGTGGAGACTCAAAGAGTTTTTGGGTTTTGTCTACGCCTCTTATATCTCGCGATGGCGGCAAGAATCACTCTATTGGCTTGCAATCTTGTACACATGTTCATGCGTCACACGGAAATAACTGTATAGTTTTGAGTGTGTATTCCATTTGTAATTCGTATACAGGGACACACCAAAGCTTTTATTATCATTGTGGCAAACAGACAGAATTTGTATGTACCACAATAGCGGCTGCCAAAAATTCCCCATTGATTTGCAGATTGGTACATACATTCAGACTCTGTATAATTTTTTATGTCTCTATTGTTTATCGATTATGTGCAGGGACACACCAAAGTTTTTCTTACCATTGCATTGTAGGGGAGGGGGTGAATTTCGTTTAAAAGCATTTTAAAATCTTTACTCTGCATTCAACAAGTTTAAATTAGCGCACATTACTGAGATGCTTATACTCATGTTTTCTGTAGAAAATATGTGGGCTAAGGCTTCGTAATTAATATACAGGACCTTACAAAAGTGTCCCCACAATGTCACGTAATCATCTAAATTATGTCGAATTTTCAACAATTATTCATGAAAAACATAGAATAAGTTCAATAGTTTTTACTGGTGTATACAATGTTTATAGTTCGTTTCCAAAGCACACTAAAGAATTTGGTGACATTAGAGTCTATGAACAGACTTTTATTTAAGAACATTTTAACGCGTTTATGCTGCTTTCAATATAATGGAATTAACATACATTATAAAGAAGCTTAAAAGCATGCTTTATCTTAAACAAACAAACAAAAAAAGATATGTTTAGAGTAAAAAGAGTTCCGATGACATTCTGTACTTATCCAAATTATATCAAATTAGGTTGAAATAATAATGATTTATAATTAATTAGGTGTATTCTTTTTATTGATGTATATAGTAACTGTGGCTCCTTTTCCGGGACACACAAGATACTTTCATACCATTACGCTCTATAGACAGTATTTCTTAAAAGTGTATTTTAACATGGTTATGCCCCCTTAAGTATAATGAAATGTTACTAGAATGTTTAAAAGCATGACTTTTTTCTGGAAAACTGTGGGCATAGAATATATAATTAATTTACAGGGTTACACAAATTAATTTTGATATATGATGCAATCATTTTGCATGAAATTTCGTACAAATGTGTATGAGTTACAAACATTTAATACAAGGCTATCAGTTACTGGGAATATATATATATATATATATATATATATATATATATATATATATACAGATAAACATAAAAAGATATGCAGCGGGGATTGAAGGGGGTGGTAGCCCCCTCAGAAACGTATGTTTGTTAGCGAGTCAGTATATATATATGGAACAAATAAAAAATGATCTGTTGAAATGTAATGCAAACAGGACGTTCAAGCTCCTGACCTGTAGATCCTCTGGTTTTAAAATTTTTGGGTTAAAATATATTTATAGGAGGAGTAAATTAATTCTAGAATTAAATAAAACGATGTATTAAAGAGAAAATAGTATTAATCTTTAGCAACAACCTAGTCTGTTGCATTTATATCGCATGAAATATTTTAATATTGAGTGAACAAAACAAATAAAACAATAAAGTAAAGTAAAATAAAGTAAATAAATAGATAAATAAGTAAGTAAATAAAGTAAAATAAAATAAAAATATACCTTACATTATCTTATATTTACAAAAACTTATGTCAAAGTTTCAGTAATTTAGGTGACACATTATAAATTACTTCTAGAGTAATTTAAATATAAAATATTTAGAGAGAAGTTAAAGAGTAATTGTAAAGTAAAAGTAAAAGTAAAAAATAAAATAAAAGTCAAGTGTTATGTGTAAAGAAAATCTCTAAAGTTTAAGTAATATTAATTTCCCTTTTTTATAATATATTTAAAACGATATAAAATAGAGATATATAAGAATATAATGCAATCAGTCTTTTACAATACAGGTATATACATATTACCCACATATAAACACATACACATACATTCACATACATATACGAGGAGTACCGTAACGTTTTAATTATAGCTTGGAAATAATCGCAATATCTGAATAGAATTTAATCTGAATATTAATTGATCCTTGTGTGCATAATTTCGTAAATTGAAGCTGTTTGTGTTGAATGCTTGGATTCAGGAATCCATAAATTGAAATAACCCACACCGCCACACCTAACGAGGAGAGTATCATAAAATTTTTAAGAAGTAACCGAGATAACTAAATAAAATGTACTATTCTGTAAATTCATTTATCTTTATATACATAATGTTGTTACTTAAAGTGATTAATGCCTGATTTCAGGAAGTCATAAATTTATGTAACCCATATCACTATTATTTCAAAATAACGACCTTTGAAAGGTCAAGGAACACAGAAAGAAGTTTAAAACTTTAGATGGGGATTCTGTCTTAATTTTTTTTGCATTCTGACAGAAGTAAAATACGTCGAACATTTATGCAACTAAGAACAGGACAACAATCTTTTCAAACAAATGGATGTGGTCAAAATTCATACATTTCTTTGAAATCTATATACATGAAGATAAATACTTAAAAAAAAAAAAAAAAGAATCTTCTCCTACGTGAATGATAAATATCTTTTTTTTTTACAAAACGCTTGATAAAATATTAACTTAGCTATTCACTTTCATTCAATTAACTATTTAATATCTGATTTTGAAATTGAAATTAATTTTGTCCTGAAGATGTTCACAAGATGTCTTTTCCTCTATAGGATATCCTGAGGATGTCATTTGGAGAAGATGGTCTGTTAGGCATATATCTTATTTTAACTTTTAGTTGAATTAAATAAATATTTTTACATTCTCTTTTGTTGCACAAAAAAAAAAAAAAAGTCCTGCACTGAGAAAAAGGATATACCGCCTTTCTCTAAAACGAATAAGTGGCCATTTTCTAAATCCTTTAACTAGAAATATAGATTTCCGAGCTATGCGCATAAGGCCCGCCAATAAACTAAATAGACGAAATGACCGAGAATTTCTAGTTTACACATTTCTAGATGGTGAAACAATATTCTGAATATTCCGAATATTCTGAATCTTTTGTATTGCGAGAAATTCTCGCTTGATTTTCTAGAATTGGGTAATAAACCAAGATTATATTTGCTGAAACACACCTCTTGTAGTGTCATTTATTTTCAGAGACTTTTAAATAACTTTGCCCTCTAGAATATAGGCAAACGCTCTAGAATTCTAATAGGGGCTTCTAGAACTCGCTTTCTAAGGGGACTAGAATTTATAAGGATGACATAGAACTATTTTTTCTAGAGACACAATTTTGATTCTAGATGTCAGTTACAGAATTTTTTCTCCGTGTGTTATTTTTTCTGTAACAGAAAAATATAGAAAATATTCGTACAAAATAGATTTTCATCGTAGAATGCATATTTTAAAAGAAGCTTGTATAAATACATTAAATGACTCATAAATATGTATAGTTATATGAAACATATTTTGACTGCGCATATGCGAACAATAAAATAAAATATATTTTACATAATTTGATAACCAAATACTTAGGCCAACCAATATAAAAAGCTTAGTCAAATGTTATGAAATTTAAGTAAATTACACAAAGAGAAGAAGACGCTTTTTAGTTATTATCTAATATATTAATAAGCGTATTTTTTTCCAAAATACAGTTTTTAAGGTAAGTCAATGGATAATCATTCTGATTTACATAACTGACACTTATTTTTTTAACAATTATTAATTTCTGGGATGGAACACGGGAGCAGAATTCATACCACTATCAAGGTAACAAAATTCTCTACTTCTTAAATCAACGATATTATAGGCAGATAAATTTCTTAAACAAATACCGGTATGAATTTTGAGCCCGTGTTCCATCCCTGTTATTTAAGAAATATTGCAAAATTTGTAGGTTGTACTGAGTAAAGTAAAATTTATTAAAATATGCATGGCGCATTTCTTTTCCTTTATAAATATATATACGCATTTAAAGCTATATTTGGTAATATTTATAATTTATTCTGGAGTACTGTTAGACCTGCCTTTTTTTCCGCACTAATATATTTTTAAAGCATATTTTTTGTTATTTCATTCTTATTAGATATAGGAAAAATTTCTCTAGAACCATAGCGGTGGGAAAAAAAGGCAGGACTAACAGTACTCCGGAATAAACTATAATTGTTACCCGGTATATTTAAAGCATTAACTCTTTATCTACCATGTTATGATACCGATAAAAAAATATTTTTGAAAAATATTTTTTTAGTTAACAGTAATATTTAAAGATATATGAAATAAAAATTATGCATATACCTCCTCATTATAGTAATTAATGAAGATTTTGTGCTGTGGAACTTTAACACTTTCGCGACCGCTGACGTAGATTCACGTCATTTGAAATTCTGTAACTCCGTCAGTGGACGTTTTTTTTGCAATTTGCATGTCATTTATTTCTTAGGAATATACACAATATTCATATTTGTACAACCTTTATACTATGGATACAAATACTTTGCTTAGAAAGAGTATCATTATAATGTATATCCATTTGTAATATGAATCTGAATATAGAAAATTTTGTTCTGAAATATTACAGCTTAGAAGAATAACGCCCACAGGCGAACTCAGAGCTGCCAACCTAATCCGGCAAATTGTTAATGCCCATTGAAAAACGCCCCTTTTTCTACACCACTTAATTTTTAGAGCAATTCTCTTCAAATATATCTATGATGAATTAAGTAGAAAAATACTCTAAAAATTAAGTGGTGTAGAAAAAGGGGCGGTACTAACAATTTGCCGGATTAGGTTGGCAGCTCTGCGAACTTTACTGTTAAAAAGACAAAAACATGCGGTCGCGAAAGTGTTAACATACCACTGCTGCATAGGCAGAGCTGCCAACCTAATCCGGAGAATTGTTAGCACCGCCTCTTTTTCCACACCGATCTTTTTTCAGAGTGTTTTTCTTCTTAATTCATCGTAAATACATTTGAAGAGAATTACTCTAAAAATTAAGTAGTGTGGGAAAAGGGGTGGTACTAACAATCCTCCGGATTAGGTTGGGAGCTCTGATAATGCAAATATCAATTTGTGTATATCTCCCACTGAGAAAGAAAATATACCGCCTTTCTCTAGAATGAATAAGTGGCCATTTTCTAAATCCCTTAACTAGAAATATAGATTTCCGAATTATGCGCATAAGGCACGCCAGTAAGCTGAATAGACGAAATTATCGAGAATTTCTAGTCTACACATTTCTAGATGGTGAAACAATATTCTGAATCATTTATATTGCGAGAAATTCTCGCTTGATTTTCTAGAATTTGGTGATAAACCAAGATTGTAGTTGCAGAAACCCGCCTCTTGTAGTCTCATTTATTTGAAGAGATTTTTAAATAAACTTGCCCTCGAGAATATAGGCAAACGCTCTAGAATTCTAATAGGGGCTTCTAAAACTCGCTTTCCAAGGGGACTAGAATTTATAAGGATGACATGGAACTATTTTTTCTAGAGCCACAATTTAGATTCTAGATGCCAAGAATTTTTTCTCAGTGCTTTATTAAAGAATCAATTTTTGTCAGTAAGTAAAAAACGGCTTACTCTTGTTCGCATATCTTTCTGAATTTTTGTAATGTTTGACAAGGTTTTTGATATGGATTGACTTATATGTTTGAATAGAAAAAGATTTAGTAAAAAGATTTTTATCGACCACACATACATTTAAATTACAAATGCTCATATTTCAAAACATATCTAATATATGTGTATTCTAATAAGTACAGTGCTTTGTTAATTTATATGATAGTAGCTTTGAATGCAGTTAAAAAATACCACATTTTATAACAGAAAGATATATTGATTTTATTAATTAATTAATCTATTTTTTAAAATAACAATAAAAAAAAAATCTTATAACATTTTAATTTGACCCTCTATTCGTACACAAATGCGTCAGGAAATTGTACAATTGAATTGAAATCTTTTGCAGTTAGAGATCATTTCATTATTTTAATGTTATCAGATGATCTTAAATACAGTTTCTTAAATTAAAGTTTTTGGTGCCCTCCTTAATTAAAATAGCAACCAAATATTCACTGAAAAATATGAGGACAATTCTGTTCTTTATTTCGCCAACGTTTAAGAATATTTTATAACTTAGACAATTCATTAATGGAAAAAAAACTATCTTTCTGTAAGTCATGCTCAACTTTTGGCCAGGAATGTATATTTATTACAAACAAATTTCAGCTTATTATTTTAACTTTTTTTCACGTTATAACAAGTCAAAATAAGTTTTTGTATTAATTTCCACAAGTTCTGATACCGGATTCAAGTCTTCGGCGCATAGACTGAGGAATATTCTCAAAAATCTTCTCGGATGGTTCGAAGCATATCATATCCCATATATATTTATATATATATATATATATATATATATATATACACACATAAATATAAACATATATATAAACAATAAAAATCTTATCTGATTTTGTTTTTATTTATATTTACCCAAGTATTAGATCTAAATTTGTCTAGTGACAATTACAAAACAGGATTTTTGCAATCAGTAATCCCTTTAAAACCTGAATAAACTACTATGTTAGAAACGCCAAAGAAAAATATTTGTTTTTAAAAAATATTTGGCGTTTCTAACGTAGTAGTTTATTCAGGCTTTAATATTCCAACGCCAATTCTCCTCTTATTATTAGTAATCCCTTTATTTGCAATGAAGCTCTTTTATTAACAAAACGTGAAGGGTTTATGATTTTTCACTTAAACGAAAGATGCTTCTTTTAAAAGGAAACCTGTTATGATATAATAAATGACAGTTCAGCTAAATTCAGCAGTTCATGAGAATAGGAGAGTTCAGCAAAAAGTTCAAACGTCGTATGTATTTCATTATATTAAGTATAGATATGCCCCAGAAACATTCATTATTTCAATTCCAAAGTGAGATATTAAAGAGTTAATTGAATAAAAGTGAATAGATAATTGAAGTTTTTAACCGAGCAATTTCTATAAGGAAGGTTACTTAGATTTCCATAGAAACAATTTTCTTTTTCTTTTCTTTTCTTTTCTTTTTCTTTTTAACCTTCACGTACAGTTTTTGAAGAGATGCACGAATTTCGACCATTTCCACGTATTTAAAAAGAATTTTTCCCCCCGCTTATTTTCATATTTCTAAAATTCGATTGTATATGGCGAAATAACCCAAGCATTCTGAATTGATCATTTAAATTAAATTATTCTAATTAATCAACTTAAATTTCTAAAAAAAAAAAAAAAAAAAAAAGTCTCCATAAACTGTCTGACGCGGTCGGGGGACAAAATATAACCAGTGGCAGCAGGTTAGATGAGAGAAATCTTAAAATCCAAAACCATATCATCTGAAACGAGGTTTTGACAACGTCGTCAAATTTAGGCATTCTTTTATTCAACCTACACCAATAATTTTGAGGAGTGATATTTGAAATACATAATGGACGAATAACCTTCGAAGTGATTGGCAACCTTTGCATTTAAAATTTAAAGGTGGATAGTGAATAAAAAAGTTTCTAGAACTTTTTTTCGGCATCAAAAATTTTTGCTCGATAACATGGGGATGATAGATCTATATATATTACTATATCTATGAGCGACAGGGAACTTGTCAAGTTTCATACATAGATATAGTAATTTATATAGATCTATCATCCCCATGTTAACGAGCAAAGATTTTTGATGCCGAAAAAGTTTTTTGGCATCAGCCATTAGAGAGTTAAAACTCGAAAATAGTAATAGAACAGAATGTTGATGAATTTTGAAAATGCCGAAATATTGCGCGGCTTTTAAGTGTTCTAATAAATATATGAAAAGAAATAGAATAAGTTTTCATAAATAAGTTATATTCAAGTAAATTATGAAAAATATAAATTTTATAATTAGTTGCTTTGTTATTATTATGATATTACTGTCTTCATATTCAATGGAATACTTTTTCAAAAATTTTAATATATTTTTTAAAGATTTAATATTATTAAGAAATATGGAATTTTCAAAATTCTTAAAAATGCAGTTAGCAGCCGCGAAAGTTTTAATATATAACTAGTACGTTGTGGCCACCACAAGACTCTCTTCTATACATAATCCTATACAAATTCACGCAATACAAATTCATTAAATTATAACTTATTAAAATTATTTTCCATGATGAATGCAGACAATTTTTGTCTCAAAGAAATATAATAATAAATGCCAAAATAAAGTTAATTTTGTGCAGATATGAGTATACTAGAGTATAGTAAAGAAAGGAAAAAAGAAAAGAAAGAAAGAAAGAAAGAAAAATGGGTATCTGGAGTTTTTCATTCTCTTTTAGTACATAAATTATTCATAAATTTTATTTGCTAAATTATCTATGTGTATTCCGGTGTATATTCATTCGGGAAAAAACATCCATTAGAGAGTAAAATGGCCGTCTTTTCCCAAATGAAAAGGCATCACTTTTTCCCCGTCAATGATCAATCTATGACTTATTACTATATTTATTTTTTCGGGCAGTTTCAATGAAACTTTTTTTACTTTTTATTTATAAAGTGATCTAAAAAAATTATACATTTTTTTTTTTTTAATTATTTAATTTAAATATGGTAACCACAGAGTTAACAAAGCCTGCTAATTTCGCATGAATTTCATTAGATCTTGAATAGGGTGCTCTGATACTAGTAGCACGAGTGTCTGACTATATGCTGAAAGCTTAAACTTCCGTCAAAATACTAAACTAGGTAAGTTTTCTCTGCATAGCCACTATCCAGCAATTACATTTCTCCAAGCATTTTTTGATATTTTAAAAAATCGTTATTGTAGTATTGGTAGGATGTGAATTATTTCAATCTATCTATGGCTTCCTAAAACGAAACAAATCGACATTAATAGTTGCAGTTTAACACGTTATGCATATAAGGACCAATGAATGTACAGAATAAGTTTAATTCACACATCTTATAAAAGTAATTTTAACGAGGTAAATTGTTTTTACTGCAAAATGAAGGGAAAAAATCGAAAAAAAAAAAAGAAGTTCGGAGTTATTATTTCCGTAATTATGAGTTATGAGCCCTTATAAAGTCCCCCAACAGAGAGCATTTCACCTATAGGCGTAGTCATAGGATCCTCACCAACACCAACGTTACGCAGATATACTTTTAGAAAGAAAGACTGAATTTTAGTTTTAAAATTCGGCAGAAGATGGCACTACCAACAAAGTATAAGTTGCTTATATCGTAGCTTACGGCGAAGTCTTATATTCGTATATTATATCCGACTCATTATGCATATTGTATTAAATTATCTGTTAGCAAAAATTATTCGCATTTTTCAATGAATGTATAAAATATGCTATGATGCTTTCCGAAAAAGATGATTTTATTCTTTGTAAACAAGTTATCGTTATTTTCTTTTAAAGAATAACAGTATAATAAATATGCTTGATAAATTAAATACTTACAGCCTTTTAATATATTAAAAATAGTTCGTTAATTATAAAGCTTACTTTATTAATAATTATTTTTTTTTTAACACTTTCATGTACACTGCCAAATATTCAAAAGATATGCACCGAAAGAGAAAGATAAGTTTGTATTTTTAAGAAAAAATAACAGATGGCAGCACTATAGAAATTGACGTATTTCAGTCTTCACAAAGAAAAAATAAATAAATACAAATAATAATAATAATAATAATAATAATATGATATGATGCTCCTTTAATTACAAAATCTAAAGGGTTAGTTGTTAAATAATTGAAATATGTGTTAAATACTGAATTTTCAGTTGAGAATTACAAATATGCTGTATACGATTTCAATATTTACTATTTTAAAATATAAGCCCACTAGCGTCCGAGTGGTTCTGCAATTAATACTGGTTGAGGGGAAGTGCTGCGTTCAATCCCACGTCACGCTCATCGAACTAGCCGTTCGGAGTTTTCCTTAGTTTTATCCGAAACTCGCTTGAATACGGGATAGGAACCCTGAGAAAGACCACTAGGTTATGCCACCTATAGGTCTAGGACTTTAGCATAGTCAGTCGGCTTTAAACCGTACAATCAATCTATTTTAAAATACGAAACCACTCTGGAAATATAATTTGGTGTTTTTAACACAGGTCTATTTGCCTTCGCTTGTATGTTGGCTAGGTGGGATTTGCCCTCCCTGGGGTCTTTTTTACGAGAACTAGCCAGTATTTATGCGAGTTTCGGAAAACTCCAAAGCGTTAAGCTGGTCGCGATGTAGGCTCGAACCAGACAGCTTTCGTCTACCAGCTTGGAGAGCAGAACTTCTCGACCATATGTAATGCTGAAAACCGTCCATAAAAATGCATGAAAGTGAATTTTTTTAACCTTTAGCTTTCTCTGATTCCTAAACAATTAATTTTATACCCTCACAGCATAATTTCTAAGATATGAAATGTGAATTCAGAAAAACACACTCAAAACTGGCGTTGAATGAAGATGAATAAAAACTTCGTAAGAATAAACCATAAATTGCATACATACATCACAATTGTTTCGGGTCAAATATTTAAGCAGTACCCTTCATCAAGCAGAAAAATGCAGTTATGGGTGTAGCAGGAAAGCAACAATATCTTTGCCAAGCATAAAAGTATTTTTAAACCAAAACCAGTTTAAATTAATTTAATTATTTCTTATAATAGACCAAAATACGATACACGGCTATGAGCCTCAGAAAAATTTCTACGGCGGGCATCCCATCTATGCTTTGTCCATACTCTAGATAACACTGTAAACTGAGTATGTCATTCTAGTTTTTAATTGTTTTTACTCATTTCCTTCATAAGAGAGTAAAATAAAATTGCTCTCCATCACAGATCAAGCACTCATACCACTCAGCTTTTAACTTTCTTTCTTACTTCATGATCAAGACATTGAATGACAGCCGTAACCTGATAAGCGCTATATCAAATTTATTTAGTAATTTGATCACGAATTATTATTTCTTCTCAGGATAAACATATATATCGACTAAGCAACATAAGACCTGTTTCAGTTGCATTTATTAATGATTGTTGATTTTTATTTTTATGAATGAATGAATTCAATGTACTAAAATGATTTAAAAAAAAAAAAGAAGAAAAATCATTAATAATTTTACATTTAATCTAATGATACAAATTATCAAGGTTACTTAAATTTGATATACAATATCGAGTAATTGTTATAATATGTATATTTACCGGTTCAACGAAAATTACATCCTTTTATTTTTGTTTTGCGGGATGAGAGGGGGAGGGGGGTCATCCCTGTTATTGTGTGTGTTGAAAGTGTATATGCAAAAATTTAATGGATAATTATATTTTAAATAATTGTATTACACATTTTATCCTTTGCAGATGATTTAAAAAAAAAAAACTAGATAAGGCTCCACTGGAGGCTAAGACGTTCTGCTCTCAAACAAGTTAGTCTGAAGGTGTCGGGATCTATCCCAAGTCGCCCTTGTTGGCCTAGACGTTCTGAGACTTTTGTGAATTTCTACGAAACGCGCCTGAATATCGGCTAGGAGCACTTAGAAAGACCCACAATGAAGGGCATCCCAATCAGTTCTATACCCATAGGGTAGACAATTGATATTAAACTCTACACTAGCACAATCGAAACAGAACAGAAAAGAAAATTTTTTGGGACGAGCCGACGAGAGCAATCTGGGATCGAACCTAGAACTTTCTGTCTATACCTTTAAGAGCAGAACCTCTCGGCCAATGGTGGAACTCACAGCTGGGGTAAAGATAGTGCCTAAATTTACACGGATTTTATCGCTACAAGATTTCACTTTCAGATGTTTCTGCCAACTTTCTTGTTGTTTTTCTGTTTTATCCGCAAGGTTTAAGTGTATGATTATTTAACTACAGTCAAATTTAATCAAGCATAAGTTCAGTTCATTTTAGACAGGGAACTGTTTATCTGTAACATTTCAGGTTATTTTTCTAGATTCTACATATAACCTGTTTGTATCTTATATCAATTGTGATTATGTTCTATTAGTGTGTACTTGCTACATCCACATGCTATTGTTCCACTATATCAATGGTAGTCAACTCGATCCCTAGTACTTACTATTCTTCGACCACATTTCATGAAACCATGGAAGCATCTGCGCAAGTGCTAACTCAACGAGTCCAATGCTAAAATAGGGGTAACAGTCATCTGAATCAGAGAAAATGAGCAATAACAGAGCGCGGAATTACTGGAGGTTTTCCAAATTTCAAACTGTCGGTCAAGCTGGCATCCCTTCAACATTTTGGACGCCTCCTCACTGTTAGTTTTAGGATATGAGGCTGCACTGCAGTGGGAGTTCCAACTTTTATGATGGGCAATAAGAATTTTCTTTCGTTCTTTTTCCTTTTTTTTTTTTCGATATAGAAACATATATATATATATTTAAATTTTATTGACTTTTTTAAAACGTGCAATGGAAAATGCATTATTATTATATGCTTTAACTTGCAATAAATCTATTTTATAAATTAAGTAAAGTTACATCTCTACTATAAGTCACCTTTTTCATGAAACCCGTGGGCATTTAGAAAATTTGACTACTAAAATATATACAAAAGTAGGCGGTAGGTATAAAATTGTTGACTACCCCGCACTATATAATGGAATTTTCAATTAGATTGCGTAACTTGCTTGTACAGTTACAGATATGAAAACTATAATTTTGCACTTTCACAGTGGTGGCGAAAGGAATTAAGGCCAATTGGGACTTTGAAATGCCTTCCATGGCGGACTTTCTAAGAATTTACTAGGCTGAATACACGCGAGTTTTGGTTAAGACCACGGAAAACTTCAAATGATTACGCCGACGAGTGCTACAGGGGATCAAACAAGGTAACCTCCGTTTACCAGTTTCAAGAGCAGACCTTCTCTGCCACAGGTGGGGCACACATGTTTAAAAAATGAATTGATTTCATTATTATAATGTTTAAGGAATATGCCTGTGAAAACTAAACTAGAGGTTAGTCCAGATTTATAATTTTTTCTTGGTTTCTTAAAACGGATCGATTGCATCTAGTCCAATGGCAGAAACGGGATTAAAATCGTACTAAAACAAAACTTTTCGGTCAAAAACTTGTGGGTTGATAGTTCTGCGTTAACCCTCTAATTCATACTTTGAATAGGTTGCACTTTTTTTTCCTTCCTTCCTTTTTTTTTTTTTCATATAACAGAAAATAATGAAATCACACAAATATGTAGTGCATCCAGAATAGAAAGTTCTGAAACCATGTTATCGTGCCATTTAAATCACATTCAAATATCTGATAATTTTTTCGATACAACTTAGAAAATTTCTGCTTTTGCAAAAAGACATATTATCTTCTTCTAAACATTCTTGGTTTTGTATGACAGATGATCGTATCAAACAAACATGTTCCATTTTGTTTGAAATAATATGCCCTCATTTGAAACAAGAGCTTTTTTTCTGCGTCTGAATGTGAAATGAATAAGAAAGAGGTTTCTTGACTCAGTTCTTATTAATTAGCCAGATTTTTTTTTAAATCATTAAAATCATGACATTTTTCTTTCAATTTGTTTCTTTTTTGAGAATTCTGTATATAAACATTTTTTCTTTTCTTTTCTTAACAATAGCAATAATAAAAGAGACTTTTTAAATAAAAATGAAGTGAAGAGAAAAATTAATCGTATTGGTGAATAAATTTCTAATTCCAGTGTGCTTTTTATAAAATTCATTTTGTTATAAATCCAGAATTTAAAGTGATTTCAAAATTTATTTTTCAAAAAAGGTAAAATCAGAAAAAAAATTCTTAAAAAAATTTATTTATTTATTTATTTTTACTTAAATTTTTATTTTGTCTTTTTTAGTAACCAAATAAAAAGCTGTTTAAAAAACTCTTTAAAAATTCTTACGATACTGTGTAGTCAACGAAAAATTTTCTTTTATCAAATGACACCGTTTCTACTAATTGTCTGCAAAAATTAACACGCCAAACCTTTTGAGATCGAACTCTCGACCATCGCATTATTAACGTGACGCTCTAATCAACTAAGCCAATGAGCGACAAACAGAGATGCTTATATTTACTTTAAAATGGATGAACCTTATTTATTAGCGTGATATGAAGATTCGATGACAAAATCAAATTTCATTTAAAAAACTTCTAAAAAAGTTATTTATTCATTTATTTTTACTTACATATTTATTTTGTGCTTTTTATTAACTAGATAAAAGCCTGTTTAAAAATTTCTTGAAAAATTAGTAGGATACTGGGTACACATTGAAATATTTTCTTTTATCAATCGACAACTTTTCTATTAATTATTTGCAAAAATTAACATCTCGGCCAGGCGAGGATCGAACACACGACTCTTGCGTTATCAACATGACGCCCTAACCATTGTTTTCCCCCTTAAGTGGAAGCGTCTTGATTTTTAGCGTGACAGAAAACGCGATGACAAATCCAATTTCATAATATATATATATATATATATATATATATATATATCTGTATCAATCTATCTATCTATATATATATATATAAAGCATCTAAAAATATTTATTTATGTATTTTTTACTTAATACTTTTTAATTTGTGCTTTTTTTAATATCTAAAATATGTTTTCTAATATCTAAAAAAAAAAGACTTCTTCAAAAATCAAGTAGTGTAGTCAACGAAAAATTTTCTTTTATCAATTGACACCTTTTCTGCTAATTACCTGAAGAAAAAAAAAAAAAAAAAAAACACGCTGGACCTTTGGGGATCGAACTCTCGACCACCGCGTTATTAACTTGACGCTCTATTCACCTGAACCTTGGAGCGACAAAGTGAGCAGCTTATATTTACTTAAAAATGGTGGCGCTTTGTTTATTAGCGTGACACGAAGGCACGATGACAAAGTCAATTTCATATAAAAAGCTTCTAAAAAGCTTTCGCAATTTTTTAAAATACTAGCCGACGAGTTCACAAAACATTGCAGATATCTGTATATGTTTTTGTTCCGGGAACACACCAGGCCAACGACCTTAATGAGTAGCTCTAGTGCGACAGTTTACCCACTCAACATCAACTTCAATCTTAAGCCTCTATAGGTTTTATTTTAATTTGTATATTAAAGTTCTAGTCATTATAATTTTAATATTACACAGTAACTAATAAAAATTATTGAAATTTTAAATGGAAAGCAATTATTATAATTGTACTTAACATTAACATAAGTTTAATTCTAGTACAGTACAAGTCTAATATAATGAGTTTATTGAATGAAATGACATAAACTGAAATATAGATGAATATTATTAAATTTAAAAATATATTATTTTTCACAGTTAGAACAGTTAGTTTACTACAGTATATAAAATTATTTTATAAAATACTTATATTGTAATTTTCATGAAATATAATAGCATAAGTTAGATATTTATGTAAATGAAATTCATTCATTTTTTAAAATTTTCTGGTTTATATTTCATAATTTTTCTTTTTTTCGTATTTGCCATTTTGTAAATGAATATCGGCCGCTTTCATTTTTCTGGCCTTTCAATATTTATCAAGAATAGATTGTTTGCACTGTTTAGAAATAATATGTTTCTAATATTTGCTTTTACTAAATTTAAGCAAATACAATCTCTTTCAGGACTTTCAATATTTATCACGAATAGATTGTTTACACTGCTTAGTAAGACAACATATGTTTCTAATATCAGCTTTTACTAAATTTAAGCAAATATAATCTCTTTTAAAATCAATGTGATGTCATGATTTTTTCATAAATGCTTCGTATTAAAAAAAAAAAAAAAAAAAAAAAAAAAATGCTTTAGAAAGAGAGAGAGAGAGAAAAGTAGTATGTCATGGCTACCACAAGACTTTCTTCCACATAATCTTCAGGCAGTACAAATTATTTATTAAAATTATTTTCCATAATGAATGCCGGTGATTTTAACCTCAGAGAAGTATGAAACTAAATACCGTAAGAAAGTCAATTTTCTGTCAACATATCAGAAAAAAATGCAATTCTTATTCTTATTCTTATTCTTATTCTTACTCTTATTCTTATTTTATTTTTCCAAGTTTTTTTTTTTTTTCTCTTCATATTTTTCGTTAAAAAGGAAAAACAAAATCGATAACTTTGTCTTAGATTATCACAGGTCTATGATTTAAGCATTCGTTTTAAAAGTATTAGCGAGTTCTTTCAAAAGATACCCATATTGGAAATTTACACCCCACCCCCCTCTGTGGGGGCTGATGTTCCTACATGCACACACACTCCCCCCCCCCCCCAGTTTACTACTATTACCAATAATTCATATTAATTTTACAATTATGCGTCAAAAATAAGTACCATTATGCACATTTATACGAAATTTTTTATTATACTGCCATGTTAAAATAAATAAATAAATAAATAAAGGGAATTACAGCACTGTAATTGGTCCCCAAATTTAATCAGCTCCAATTTAAATCAGGGTCCAACTAAATACCAAGTTTGGTAAAACTTCGTTCATTGGTTCGTGAGATACAGCGTCCACAAAATTTGTAGTTCACACAAACACACACAGCCAGACAGGTCTTTTCTAAAAACAGTGAAATCGCTCTTAGGACATCTTAAAACGTGTAAATCCATTGAAAACTCTATCTCGAAGATTTCCACGAATCTAATACTTTTTTCTCATATATGTGTAGAAGAAAGTTAAATAAATAAATAAATAAATATAAAAAGAATGAAAGCCGGTTTTTCAGTTTTTACACTTTGCTAAAACTTCCACTGTAGCGGAATCACTGTAGTATACACAGAAGACAATGCTTAATACTACGACTGAGGTTGAATAGATTTAACGTTAAATTAAGATTACACTGAGTGACTGGTTATGAATATGATAGATTCACCCCAGTAGTGATCTAGAGGCATATGATCTCAATTTTAAACGTCCACAGAGGCTATCACTTCCCCACATCGGCACATTTAAATAGTGCTGTTGAATGATGAGGAATAAAAATTTTGTTAATTGAAACCACCAAATATCAAAATACAAAACAACTGTTTTGGGTCAAAATATTCAAGTCTACGTGCATCACGTTGCTGCTTCTATTCTGCACGTATACCTACTTTACTTTTTTCCTGATGAGGAATATTGCTTAAATGTTTCGACCCGAAACAACATTTCCATGTTTTTGCAATTTAAGATGTTTATTATGAAGTTTTTATTCATTATATGTTGTTGCTGTTGCTATTGTGTTGTAGGATTTAAAGACGATTGCTTATAGAGACCTAGGTCCTGAGGTAGAATGCCCTCTCTGTGCGTGTTATTATTATTATTATTTTTTAAGGCTCTTAACTCGTATTCAGTCGAGTTTCTGAGAAAACCACTGAAAACTCCAAACGGCTAGGTCTACGAGTGTGACCTGTGATCGAACCCGGCACCCCCATCTACCATTTTTGAGAACCTAAAAGTGTGGTGTTATTTATCATATATATTATCTGCTTAAAACTTTTGCGCTGATAACGGATGTGAAATGTTTAAATTGCAGAAAATATTTTTGAATACTGAATAAACATTTTATTGTTATTTTCTGTACTAAATATACAACTTGTACTTTGTTACAAGCTGCTGTTAAAAACTATATCAATTAAAGAGAAGTAAGTTTATTTTAAGAAAGTGTATTGTTTAAATCCACCTTTAGCCTCCGTTAAAGTTTGTAAAGCAGCAGGAGATTGTTTCCGAGACATAGTAATTGTAAACCTACATTCTAGAAAATACTAAATCACTTGTATGTATAGTGACAGTATATTTTTCTGGAAAATTTAGCTACTTCCGGAAAATTTACTTAATAGTGGTATACGGCACTGTGTACTTTCTACAGCTGTGCTACTTTTGTTCTGTCAATCACGATTTCATTGGCAGAATGTCTATTTTAAAACTTTCTTTTAGATAAAAGGATCTGGCTTGTCAAAGTGACGCAAGTCTCTCAACCAGTTCCGGATTTCACTTGAGTGAACGTGTTCCATTTTCTTCCGCCGCGCGCCTAACACCGCAACACAAGGAACAGTTAAGTTGCATTTGTTACCCCCAATCAGACCCCCTGCTCTTTCTTATCCGGATGCAATTGGAGGATTTCCAATTACAAAGAACAAATAAGAGGATAAATCGTCATCGATATGGTCGTCCATTGTTTTTTTTTATATCCTCTTCCGATATCTTTTATCAGGAGGCAACGTCCTTAAAAATAATGGTGTAAGCTGTTTTAATTGCAGTGTTAAAAATAAAATATGACATTTCACCTGAAAAATGGGTCCAAAATATATTCTACTAATATTTTTAGAAATTTGGTGTGCTATGCATCTTTAGTGTCATTTTAGTAGTAAGAAAAACTAAAGTGGAGGAATCTCGCCCAAAAATATTGATTGCAGTTAATTTATTCATTACGTGATTTTATTTAACTTTGTATGTTGTTTATTTATTTATTTATATGGGGGAAGGGGGTCAAATCTAAGAAATAAATTTTCACCCACTACTTGCTGTCCGACTGAACTGAAATTTTGCTTGCATATATAACTCCAATGATAAAACATACTTAAGTAGTAACAGATTTTGGAGATTATTCGTGGGCCCCAAAAACCTGTTCAGAAATTTTTCGAATTTTAACCCATTTCCTTTCGTCCAATTAAGTTAAAGTTTTGCATACAAGTAGTAACAGATTTAGGAGTTTATTCGTGGGCTCCCATAACCTGTCCAGAAATTTTCCGTATTTTAACCCATTTCCTTTCGTCCAATTAAGTTAAAGTTTTGCATACAAGTGTAACTCCAATGACAAAACACGCTCAAATAATAACGGACTTAAGGGTTAGGGTGTGAGCTAATTCTCACTAATTCCCTTAAAGCTAATTCAAAATTTATTTCAAATTTTAACCCACTTCCTACTGTCAGATTGAATTGTAATTTTGCATACATATATAATTCTGAAGACAATACATTATTAGGGAGTAACAAACTTTGTTTGTGGGGGAGGGTGGGATTGAGAATATGGTCCTCAATTCTAATTTAAATTTTTTCTTCGAATTTTAACCCACTTAATGTAGCTTGCTTAAGAGCTTAAGTTTCGCATACATGTATATTATCATGTATATTATCTGCATCCACTGAATTGGAGTCTTTAGTAAATTTTGAAATAAATCGTGTATTTAAAAACTTATTTTACTCCTAATTGGCAGCATTGTTTTTCTATCTTTTTTTCTTCTTCCATTTTTCTTCTCTCTCCCTCTCTCTTTTCATAAAACATTCAGCGATTATCTTTGACAATTTAGAGTTGTTTATTCAAAACTTTCTTTAGAAATAAATATTATGGATCTAACCTTAGGAAAGGAATTTTTCAATAAAAATTAAAAAATTTGAAATACTAATTACTTAAGAAATAATAATAATAATAATAATAATATAGTTTTAAACTAACAAATCATATATTTTATATTAATTTTTGAAAATCTAACATAATATCATATTTACACTGAATAATAAATTCTACAAATTACAAGCGAAAGAATTTTTGATCCGTTTTTTAGAATTGTTTTAAATCAACCATTCAATGTTAATAATAATAATAATAATAATTAGACAAATAAATGAATAAACTAAATGAAGATTTATGAATTTAAGAAAAATCAATTTCTTTTTGCATTTTTATATTGCATTATCAAATTAGAGTACAATCTCACTAACTATTAATTAGAAAAGTGGCCGAAAATAAAATCTTAATAATAAATGCTTTTTTTTTTTTTTTTTTTTTTTTTTTTTCATAAAGTAAAGTTTCAACGAAAAATTCGGATTCGTATACGAGTTTGAAAACTTAAGAACTTTAGAAATAATTCAATAAAAAAGCAATTAATTTAATAAAGACCTCTTTGTATTTATTTATTATCTCATAAAGCCTGATATTCTTTAAAATGCTGCTGAATGCACTGTTATTAGAATAGTGTGTAATAGATCAAGTTGTTATTAAAAATAAATAAATAACTTGTTTAACTGATATATATATACATATATATGGTTTTGCTGCTTCGATCGGGGCTGAAACAATAAAAATTGCTATAATTAGCTATATTGTTTTACGAAATCGATGTAGCTTTCACTGCTTTATGAAGTACATGCTCCCTGAAGTGTTTATACTTCAAATTTTAAGCATTTTTATCCAATTATTATTTCTGTGGTCCTTTATTTACTTTCTCCGTCATTAAGTTTAAGGGTCCCCCCCTTTTTTTTTTTTTTTTTTTTTTTTTTTTCCTTCATTATTATTATTATTCATGTCGGCGCAAGTAATTCAATTTTTTTTTTCCATTATTATTATTATTTATGTCTGCGTAAGTAATTCAAAATGTTTTTTTTTCTATTATTATTATTATTAATATTATTAATGTCGGCGTAAGTAATTCAAAGTGTTTTTGTCTCTTATTGGTTCTTAATCTGTATCGAAACATTTTTGTGTAAGTCTTACCTATATGTTACAACCAGTTCTATTTTTGTTGTGTTGGTATTGTTTTGTATCTATTAATTGCTAAATATTAAGGTTAAATTTTATTACGATAACTATCATTTATATATGTTTACACACACACACACACACACACACACACACACACACACACACACACACACACATATATATATATATATATATATTGCCCAAAGAACTGTACCTGTACGATCCAAGGGACAAACACTTTATTTCGTTTCACACATCAAAAGCAGTATCTGCAAATATTTATAAAAGCAGATGTACAAAGTGTCTGCCGTACATATCGAAGGAATGTAAACTTTGTTGTTGATGTGTAAAACATGGCGTTTTTTCCTTGCATCGGCTCTGACAACATACTTTATTTTTCGTACTTTTCTCGTAAACTTTGGATCGTACAGGTACAGTTCTTTGGGCATTTTTTATGTACTCCCAGTGAGGAATCTGGCTGTGCAGAGTTTAGGCGCTCTTTATCGAACACCCTGTATACCCTATTTTGGCTTCGGATAATCAGATTTGATTTTCTTTTTACAAAGCTAAACATGAAATTTATTTTCAGTTCGACGTATAATAATATTCATTTATTATAACTTTTGTAAATTACACTAACTCAAAATTAACCAAATATAAAATAAAGGAATAAAAAGCAAGTAAACAAATTCTTATAAAAATACTGTAAGCTCATAATATGAATTAACGGATTTTAGTTTTTATGCAGTCATAGAAATTTATCACTGGAAATAATACAAAAATTTTAAATGTTTTATTTAACTTTTCACAGTTTTCGTATAGCACTATTTTTTTTTTTTTTTTTTTTTTTTTTGTCCGCTTGCGATAGTTAGATTTATTTATCATTTAACAAATCTAAAAGGAATTTCCCATTCAATTCGACAAACTTTTATAATCGGTTATTTTACTTTTTTGTAAATTACTCTAATTCAGAAATCGCCATTTACAATTTAAAGAAAGAAAGAGCACGGAAACGAATTCTATTCAAAGCACCGATGCACCAATCAAAAGAAAATTGCATCCAAACGCAAAGTTTTACGTCATGAAATTAGACGACATTTTTGTCATTAAATTGCATGTTAAACAACAGATTCATTCTGAATAATTTCCGGTAGTAATCAAAATTTCTAAATTATGGAAGCCCAAATTGAGCATCGAATCGTATAAGCTATTACATTTTGAAACAACTTTTTAGCGAAACGGTAATTTGAGTTAATGAAGACGGAACGATAAACTCGATTTACGATGAAATGTTGAAAAACTCCAATTTTCTTGTCAAAAGGCAGTTTTGGAGAGTTGGATTAGAGATTCGTCCATAGAAGAAGAGACTTTTGGGGGTATTTAAAGATTTAAAGAAAGATAGAAGTGAGTGTTTAAATAGTACGTTTAAATTTTTATTGTGTTTTATATGAAGTGATACATAATTAATTAATTATATATAATTTTAATTTTTGGTTACATTGTTGAAATTTTGTTAGTTGATTTCTTTAGTTGAAGTTTTATTTCAAATTTATTACAACAAGTCGTTTGTGATAATAATAATAATAATATATTTATATATATATATTTTAACTTCTTTATTGTATATAAATTTTGGTTGCATAGAATGTAGCGTCAACAAAACGAGAAATATACAGGACCATTCATGGAAAAGAAAAACAAAAGTTATAAATTTTGAAGAGTATACTGTAGATAAAAATTTAGAAGAGTATATAATAAATGTATATTTAAGGGCATTGGAAATTATTCTGAAAATTTGAATAAATAAATAAATAAATAAGTCTATAAATAGTAATAATAATAAAATGAAAATTTGTATATAAAAGTGTATTTGAAATAATTGTGGAAATTTGAACAAGAAAAAGGAAAATACAAAAAAAAAAAAAAAAAAAAAAAAAAAAAGAACGTAATTAGTAAATATTAATAATTATCTTTTAACAACCCAACTAAAAAAAAAAAAAACTATAGAAAAATCTGCAGATAATCTGAAGATTTTTGGGACAAAAATTATAAAATCTGCAGAATAACTTCCAATTAAAAGCAAAAATTGCAGTTTGGAAAAAAGTAGATTTTTTTTTCCTACTCCTAAAACTTATTACGGTTCCAAATATCTTCAAATTATCTGCAGTTTGGGCAGTTTTTTTTTTTTTTTTTTTTACTTTTTAAAAGTTTTTTCCTGAAGATTTCTTTGAAGCTGAAAAACACTTGAATATAAACTTACTTGTTGGCTTGTTGTGCTCTAAAGTATTCGGCAGAGATAACTTTTAAAAATTAATATCTGATTGAAGTAGAATATTAGAAATAAAATTTGATTTGACGGAGATGTCGTAATAAGATTTTTCTATCTTTAGTGTATATATATCTTTTTAATAGGTTTTGTTGTATTAAAAATATTTATGGCATAGGCTAATAAAAAAAAAAAAAAAAAAAAAAAAAAGAAAGAAAGAAAGAAAAATCCCTTTCGGCAAGCTTAAAGGCAAAGGTAGATTCCTTTACATTAATGTTACAAAGGTAAAGAAATATTACATATGAATTAACACATACTTAGCCAACGGCTTTGTTCCCACACATTGCATTATTTACGTCACTATTTTATTTTTAAGAAATTTAATTACCAACTACTGTTATTCATTCTACTTAAGATTTTAAGCTAGTTTTATTGGTCAGTAAATGTCTCGATTTTTTTTAAAATCCAAGCTCATAATCATTCAAAAAAATAGAAGCCATAAAGATTACAATTTGGTGACAAAACTTGCGACTTAGCAATGAAATTTGTAATTTGACGGCCAAATTTGATAGTTGAGGACAAAATATTTGACTTGGCGACGAAATTAGTTATTTGATTACAAAATTTGGGCGAGTTTGGCGATGAAAAATGGCAGCTTTGGCGTCATTATATTTTCTTCCCACGCTAAAACCTCATATCTCTTCACAGACCAATATCTTGTTTCCACAAGATAAAATGTCAAAGGAAACTGTAACGTATTGTTCTCAATTTCAATTGTAAATTTAAATTCTTGTGTAAACCAGTGTTCTAAACTATTCACCACAAACGATATTTTTACCAAGACTAACGTATTATTTTAGTTTACATTTTTAAATGATTAATTAAAGCTGTTACCATGGTTTTTATATTTTCAGATATCCTTTTAATTATTGTTTGCACGTGATGTAAGCATAAGATTATAAATTTAAGCAGTTAAAGCTAAAGAAAAAGTCGGCTTCATTGCAATTAACGAAAAATCACTTTTTAACTTTTTACTTTTAAGCAATTGAAGTTATCGAAAAAGTTTAAATACAAAAATTGTTCTTTAAGGTAAGGCGGTAATTCGCCTGGTTTGAAGTATTTTCCAATTTTCAATATTAAAGAAATTATGGGCAAATGAATATTTCCACCCCTTTGAGCTGGATACCCCATTTACGAACTCGACCGAGATTTTTACTGTCCTGACAACATATCCCCAGCTGAGTAAATTTAAATAAAAATTACTTCAGTTATCGTGTTCACAACTTAACATGGGAAAAAGCGTTATATATATATATATTTGAACGGAGGGTGGTTTGGGGTTCTAGGGGTCATGATCGCTGAAGATATGAAAAAATTTTCCAGAAGTCCTGTCATGAGAACCATTGCAATAGGTAGATGTCCTACAAGGAATTCACCCAAAAAGAAGTAAAAGAACACAGTTGCTTATTATCAATATTTAATGCACGTTGAGATAAAATTTTGGATAATATATATATATATATATATATATATATATATATATGTATATATATATATATATATATATATATATATATATATATATATATATAACGCATTAAAAATAACTTTGGAAATAAGAAAAAGAAAAAGAGAAAACAAAAGAAGAACATAGTGATTAAATATCAGTGATTAACTTTTAACAAACACATGAATATAAACTCACTTGTTGTCTTATTATGCTGTAAAATATAAGGCAGAGATAACTTTTAAAAATTGATATTTGATTGAAGTAGAATATTACAAATAAAGTTTGTTTTGACGCAGGTATCGTAATGAGATTTTTCTAATCTTTAATATTTTTAGAATAGGTCTTGTCAAATTGAAAATATCTATGAATAGGCAAAATTAAGAGGACAGACTACTTTTAAAAATGGAAAGATAAATTTTTTTTTAAGAATTAATGCATGTACAAACTTTTTTTTTTGTATTAATTATATAACATTACTCAACTAACTAAAAATATTATTTTGGTTTACTTTAAAATAGAAAATTATTTTATTGCAAATTATTTTTTCAAAAAATTCAAGGGTGCTTCTTCATTGCGCGCATGATATTTCAAAAAGTATTTGAGATCTGAACTTAAAATTTTTCTCAACCATACATTTTGACATAGTGAATAAAATGAACTAAAAATAAGAAGTTCTGTTGAATAGAAAAAAAATATATATAGTTGAGAAAATATAAATATTTTAATGACAAGTTCATATTTCAAATTTAATTATTAAATAAACTCTATACTATTAAAATAATTAAAACTTTTCAGTTCATATTGTTAATTTGAATGTTTTGTTTCATTGAATGTAAAAATTACAAGGATAAGGGAAATTGCAATTGCGATATCCTGAGCGCAGTGAGAAAGCACTTTTGAAAATAACCTAAAATAAAATAATATTAAATTATTTTATTTTATTTTAAAGTAAACCAAAATAATATTTTTAATCAATAGAGTAATGTCATATTAATTAACATACACGCACACACACACACACTCAAAAAAAAAAAATTGTGCATGCATTCATTCTTTTTTTATTATTATTATTCTGAAAGATGAACGAAAAATCTCTTCATTTTCTCGTTTTTAAAAGTAATCTCCCCCCCCCCCCCACACACACACAGACACACACACACACACACAAAAAAAATAAATAAATAAATAAATAAATAAATAAATAAATAAATAAAAATAAATAAACAAAATAAATAAATAAAAATAAAATAAAAAATGAATAAAAAATACCTTCAGAGTTTTTTTTTTTTTTTTTAAAGATGGTGCGGAAAATTAAAGTTCTCAATTTTGAATTCTGTATTTCAATCAAAATGTCAAAAGTTTTTTTTTAATCTTTATTATTCTTTAAAAGTTTAGCCCAACAGCGACTGAGCGGTTCTGTGCACAAAGCTGGTAGATGGGAAATGCCGAGTTCGATCTCATGTTTCGCTCGACCTAACCGTTCGGAGTTTTCCATGTTTTTCTCCGAAACACGCGTAAATACGGACTAGGACGCCTTAGAGAGACCCCTCCCCCCCCATGGAGACAATTCCAAATAAGCCTTGGGTCCTAGCGTAGTCATTCAGACTTAAAGCCTACAGTCAACCAACCAACCTTTAAATTTCATTATTCCTCGAAACAATAAATACGACATACAAACTGCCTGATCGTGATAATTTGTACATTAATTTTCTGTGCTTGTGTTTTACTTTTTAGTGTTTCAATAATCTACAAAAATTTTGCCTGGGACCTGTTTTACATAATTATCTGAGAAATCTTAATATAAATAAAAGTTTCATGTGTGAGAGTATGCTTTACATCTCCTCTCAATACACTAAATCGATTTCAACCAAATTTGACACAAATACTGGTTATTAACAGGGTTGAAGTACTGTGGGAATTTTACATAAATGAAACTTCAAATCTGATATGTAGGCTGCTACTGATCTATACATTTTCATATAGGTAAGGTTTAAAAAAATTCGAAATAAAAAGCAGTGAAATGATTAAAATGATGTTCTAAATTACGGTATTGTCAAAATTTCATGCATGCGATTTAAACATTTTACTGTGAATATGTCAGAATGACCTAGCGTCTTATAATTAAAACAAAAATGACTTTTGTAACATGCTGGCATGACGCCACTTTAAGAAATACTCTCAAATGAAGTATTATCGTCTTTGAACATAATGTCATTTCTCAGAAGTCAGTCGATCGGAAACTTGTATTTTTACAGGGAAAACTGTGGAGCGGTGCTGCGCTCAAAGCTGGTAGTTGTGAGGTGCCGGGTTCGATCCCAGGTCGCGCTCGTCGGTCCAGCCGTTCGTAGTTTTCCGTGGGTTTTTTCTTCCGAAACCTGCGTAAATGTGGGCTGGGACCCATTAGAAAGACCTTCACGGAAGGTACTCCATCTCAGGGACCTGGGACCCTACACTGTAAAAAAAAAAAAAATATCATGTAAGATTATGGGGAAAGCTTGGCAACAGAGATTCCAGACAAAGCCCGCAAACAAAAAAAAAAAAAAAAAAAAAAAAAAAAAAAGACCATAAATTATGTATATAATGACCTCAAATTATGTCACATACCCGTAAAAAACATTAAACCAAAGGATTTTATAACGGGTTTTGTCTGGAATCTCTGCTGACGGGATTTCCCCGTAATCTTTCGGGACTTTTTTAAACAGTGTAAAGCTGTCAATCGGCCTTAGTCCTAAGCACCAAACACACACACACAGAGAAAACTGTGACGTTTTATTATGTTGCGCAGAGCTTTTATTTATAAACAATAGAATAATTAATAGTATTCTTAAATCCAAATTATAACATAGTATTCGAAAATTTTTGAATGATACAAATAAATATTTTATTTGTCTGCATGACAAAAACAAGCTCTTTTCTTTGAACAAAATTACGCTTTGAGTTTTTCAATACTAGGGTTATGTTTTATAAAAGAATTATTACATATGTAATATAATAGTTGCACACGATAACTGTTCATATTTTCGAGGCTAATCAATATAAATGCAGAAAATAAAAAAATCAGTCTTAACCCTTTGAACTGAAATGACGAGTCCAGCTCGTCATGAGTTTCCCGACACTAATTATGTTCTTATATGTATATATAACAATAAACATTCATATAAATTTAATAAAATTAAACATAATTTATACGTCTCATTAATATATTAAAACCAATGTAACTTTTAAAATGAGATAAAAAATACAAAAATTTAAAACTTTAAAAATACATTTTAATAAAAAACATTAAAACACAAGACAGACGTTTCGGCTAGAACACTAGCCCTCCTCAGTGTCAAACATACAAGCACAAACAACATTTACAAAATTCATAAAACATCATAGCAAGATTAAATATTCAGGAGGAATAGCTTTAGCCTCGTTCAAGGCAGAATGTTGCATTTCGGTAAAATGTAATATTTTAATTGCATGTAATATTATTCAAGATATTTATCCTAATTTTAATGTTGACACTAATTTAAATTTAAATACTGTACTTGATCTTACCACTTTTTGTTTATCTTCTAATTGTTTTATTTTTAATGATTCTTACTACCGTCAAATTAACGGAACTGCCATGGGTGCCCCTATATCTGTCGTTATAGCTGAAATTGTAATGCAACACTTAGAAAACAAAATTAATTCCCAGTTACATCATAAAAAAATTTTCTGGAAAAGATTTGTGGATGATATTTTTATAATTACTAAGCAACTTTATGTTAACGATATTTTAGATTTTGCTAACTCTTTATATTCTGCTATCCAGTTTACCCTTGAAACTGAAATTAATAATGAACTGCCCTTTCTTGATATCCTTATAATGCATAAACCTGTCAATGATTTTTTACACTTTTCAACTTCAGTCTATAGAAAACCCACCTTCTCTGGTCAATGTCTTAACTTCAATTCAGCTAACCCTTTATCACATAAACTTGCAGTCATTCGTACTCTTTTACATCGTGCAAAGCATTATTGTAGTAATTCCGAATTATTAAATATTGAACTATCCAAAATTTTTTCTGATTTAAAAAATAATTGTTACCCCCCTCGTTTTATTAAAAGAATTTATAAAGAAGAGTTATATTTTTCATATAAATCAGTTTATCCTAAAGTTAAAAATTCCACTTATCGTACGACTATCCCTTATTATAAAGGTATTTCTGAAAATATCTCTAAATTACTTAGAACAGTTAATATCTCCACTAGCTTTAAACCTCAACTCCGTATTAGTAACTTTCTCTCAAACTTTAAACCCGCTGTCCCCCTCTTAAACGTCTAGGTGTAATCTATAGTATTAATTGTAAAAATTGTGATTCTACATATATCGGTGAAACTGGCAGAACAAGTGAAATTAGATTAAAGGAACATAAACGCTCATATAAAACAGGAGATTTAAAATCAAAACTCGTAATCCATTCTCTCAATAGTGATCATATTCCGGATTTTGAAAACTTTAAAATTTTAGCTTCTAATATAAATATCTATGAATCCCGTATTTTTCTAGAGGGCGCTTTCACCAAAATGCAACATTCTGCCTTGAACGAGGCTAAAGCTATTCCTCCTGAATATTTAATCTTGCTATGATGTTTTATGAATTTTGTAAATGTTGTTTGTGCTTGTATGTTTGACACTGAGGAGGGCTAGTGTTCTAGCCGAAACGTCTGTCATGTGTTTTAATGTTTTTTATTAAAATGTATTTTTAAAGTTTTAAATTTTTGTATTTTTTATCTCATTTTAAAAGTTACATTGATTCATATAAATGTGTGAAACAAATATTATTTTTAATAATAACAAATTATTTGGGCAACAAAACCTTAAGTTTCTATACCAATCCCTCCTCTTAAAACAAAGAAAATTAAATTGCCTGCATGAGCAGAACTGACTGAAAATAAATTGCAGTTCAAGGGGTTAATATTATAAAATTGATTCGTGTAAATATAGTGACCAGCAAAGCGGACAAATATTTAAAAAAAATTGCTGGAAAGATATAAAATTACATTGTACTGTTGCAACAAGGTTTCTTAGACGATTATTTAAAATATTTCACAGTAAAAAATAATTATTAACTTTTAAACAACTACGAATAAAAAGATTGCTAAATGCATCAGAATTTAAAAATGGTAAAACCCACCCTCCTGAATCTCAAGAATTAAAATTTACTTGCTTTCTGAAATATTGTAGATTGAAAAGAAGCATTTGTGACAGTGTAGGGGTTAAAGCCAATTGATTACTCGAGGGTTGTAGGTCTAGATGAATTGCATTTTGTGGAAGTCTTTCTATAGGTCTTTCTATGGCCCGTGTTTCGGAGAAAACCTCAGAAAAGTCCAAACGGCTAGGCAGCGAAATTAAACCTAGTTTTGAACATTTTAAAAGAAAAAACCTCACTTTAGCATGTTTCACACTCAATTAAAGTTCCTTCACTCAATTAACATTCCTTCACCAAAGCCAACACTAACACAAAAACACCAAATAATAACAAATTAATATTAAAAGGAAATTTGTAGGCCAAGATGCTAATTTAAAAATTATTTTACATACTTAAAAAAAAAAAAAAATCTGAAATGGAACATTTGTTGTTAAAAATATAAATCCGTAGCAAAATTATTTTTTATTTGTTAGTTAATAATTTTGAACATAATTTTTTTACTGTAAATGAGTGGATCAAATTTGTCCGATTTTTCACAATGTTTTTAATAAAATGAAATAAACGCGCACACACAGTTATATGTATATATATATATATATATATACAGTCTTATCTCGTTAAAGTGAATCTCAAAGGGGATAAAAAATTTGTTCATGTTATCAATATTTCATGCTACCAGTAACTAATTTTCGTATAACTAAACTAATATTCATTTTGACGGGGACTGTGGAAAACAGCTCATGACTCATGTTAAAAGTAATTCACGTTAACAGTGTTCACGTTAACGAGGTTCGACTGTGTGTGTGTGTGTATACATATATATATATATGCACATGCTTAATATTAACATTAATGTTATTATAAATAACAATAATATTAATATTATATTTTGCATGTATATTTCCTGTTTTATTGCAGTTTCCTTTAAATGATGTTTCAGAGTATTTAATTATGTATTTCCGTACAATAAATTACTTTAAAATATTTTGCCCTGGTTTTAGCTATAATTTTCTGTGCGTCCTTAAAAAAAAAAAAAAAAAAAAAAAAAAAAATGATGAACTTTTAAAGTGTTTTTAGTATAAAGTTATCCGTGATCAAATAGCTTCTAAAATTTTTAAGTATAGAAGTTAAAGAACGATATTATTTGGAATCGAATGATACCGTTTGAATTTTTTATTTGTACATAAAATAGTTTAGATGTCGTTGCCGCTCTACCTCTGTTTCCTTTTTGGTAATTCCCACTTTTTCTCCTCGTATCTCCTCTTCCTAGTATAGTACTTCAATAATTACATTTTAAATTGCTATATGCAAATGCATTAATGAAAATTTGTTATTGTATACCTTTGTATACTTTAGAAAATTTCTGTTTCTATTACTTTTCCTTTCCCCCTTTTTTTTTTTAATCAAAATGTCTGCTTTCTGAAACGATATGCTTATAAATATAAACAATAAGGAACTTAGTTATATATTATGCATATTTGTTTATGTCACAGTTTGTTTGTTTATAATATGTCACGTATATAAATGATTACTAATTTGTTTTCTGCTCAATTTGTTTTAAAATGATAAATAAATAAATGTCAAAACTTTTATTGATGTAAAATTGAGTTGCATTCTACAAAAGTAATGGGTTCTATGACCATATGTACCATGCATTTATGAAATGATCACATTTTTACGTAGATTAATAAAAAAATAATATTTATTTGTGGTACAGTTTATTTGTTAATAAACTAATCATATTTTTCATATACAGAAGATTGACAGTTCATTTCTTCTTAATTTGCTTTATAAAGATAAAAATGTAAAAGGAACATTCAGGGAAGTAATCATAGGTTTTATTCTACAAAAAATAATATGGTATTTTGAATGTACCATGCACGCTTGAAATTAGTAAACTTTACGTAAATTGGGAAAAATCATATTTGTTGTGTAACAATTATCAATAGTTTTTTTGTTGTAAATTGCTGTCTCGGAGAACACCATTATTTCATGAAAATAATAAACTACAACAATGGTATTATTTGGAATATTTTATGTCATTAGGGATAAAAAAGTTTTCAAATATTCCCGTAACTAAGAAAAAGCTTTTCAATGATAAATTACTGTTTAAGAGAGAGACGATGAATGTTTAAAAAGTTTCATACGCAGAAAGTGAGATTCATCAAATAAAAAAATCATTATATAAAATCGTTTATATAAAGTAATTAAAGCAATTTAGAAAATTACAGAATATATTTTGTATACAATCAGAGAAAACCTCGTGACTGTAAACGATATGTATATAATTACTGTAGATTATGACTTTAAACTAACTTGAATAGTTTCTGCAGTAAAATCAGGTTAATACTGGAAAAAATGTAAGTTGTTTTATTCTCCGCTAAAATTTGATCCGTGGAATTTGCGGCTTAGGTAAGTACGCTATGACCGCAATAACTCTTAAAGACTGAAGGATCAATAGCATGTTCCATTTATTAAATAACCTTTGTTTAAAATGTCACTTTATTAGTCTTAAATTCATGTCATTTTATAAATCTCACTAATGTCTGAAATGTGAAAAAAAATTAATTATAACAAAAGCATAAAAACGTGATGAGAAAATTTTAACTGAATTGCTTTTATTTAAAGTGACTTACAGAACTACAGAAAAAAAATACGCTAGATAGTATAGCTTTAGTAAAAAATCTTTCAAAATGATAATAATTAATACATATCCTTCTCCGTTTTTTTGCAATGTTTTTACTCTATTATTACCTTACAACGTCAGAAAAGAAAATACTTATATAATTTACCACTCTCACTTTAATGAAATTCATGAATCAAAACTAAGATGCATTTAAGGTGCGATTATGTTAATAAAATTATTCAAAATATTCTGTATTTCATCATTATCATTATCACCATTATTATTGTAAACAAAATGTTCCGCCAGATTTTGAAAATATTAATGGACGTATAAGTTTTCCCAATTTTTCGTCTGAGAACCTCTCTCTCAAGAGTTAGATTTCTTAGTAAAGTATAATCGCATAATTAATGGCAAAAGAATCAATTTCTCAATAATAAACTCTACTTTTAGTAACTGTAAATGAAAATACTGTATTAAAAATTGTAAATAGTTTCTTCTTACAAATGTATTAACAAAATAATATTAATGATAATAATTAATAAATAAATAAAAGAGGAAAAAAATGAAGAATACGGAAGACAAGCAAATTTTAAATATTGGATTACCTTCTCCCCCATATTCACCCTGCATATATTCTTCTGGAGAACTCGTAACTCTTTATCCAAGAAAAGATCCACTTGTTCAATTAGCAATCATGCTGGCAGATTATCTTACCAATTTTTCAAAAAAGTTTGATAGGGTTTCTTTTTGTTTTGCTGATAATGAATGTGCACAGCTGAAAAATGGCAGTTTGATAGGTTATTGTAGATTATTAAATCAATCGGAAATGGATATTTTTGTATCTTTGTTTTTTATGATAGAGAATGAACTTGTGGATTATACATATCCCGTAAAACACTTTCATTATTCATTCATGACAGCGAAACCAGCATACAAACCACAGATATTCGGCATTTTAAAAATATTTTCATCATCACTTTGGATAGCAATTGCTCTAGTTTTGATGTTAGTGTCGTTGATGCATTGCATTTTAATACGGAAACATCCACTTGATAAAATATTTTTACATGTTTTAGCCATATTTTTAAGACAAACTGCGATTTTAAGGATTTCATCATTGTCAGAATACTTGCTCACTTATTCTTGGGTTGTAGGAGCGATGTTCCTTTGCCTGGCTTTTGATTCTGTGTTTCTAACATTTCTTGCGTTCCCTCCTATAAACAGAATCAAAGACTTGTCACAATTAGCCACAGCTGTATCAAATGGTGAATACCACTGTATATCTCTTCATAAATTTAATACTTATACTACGTTGGAAGAAACTAATCGAAAAGAACTGGGAATAATCGCGAACGACATTAAGAATAATAACATAGATAGAAAGGGTATAATAGAATTTCTACTTTATGGAAGGAGAAAACAAAATTTTGCTTATGTGGGAACTACTGAAGAGCTTGATAGTCTTAGTTTCGATAGATTTTTCGTCTCTGAAGATCATTTTCTTAATATGCTCGCTGCAATGATGATACGAAAAGACTTTAGTTGTAAAAAGCTAATACATAATTTCGTACATAAAATTATGGAGACAGGACTCCTTTTAAAGGTGGAGAAGGAATTCGAATTTAAGCGAAGATTTTATTTAGAGGAAAATAGCTTTGTAGAAAACACAAGTAAAAGGAAATTAACACTTGTAGATCTTGCTCCTGCGTTTATATTTTTATTGACGGGCTACTTAGTATCTTTTTTGGTTCTTCTTTGTGAAGTATTTTTAAGTCGTAAAAAGGGAGTGAATATTCTGAAGAAAAATAAGAAAGAAAAAAGAAAAATGAAAAGAAAAGAAAAGAAAAAGAAAAAAACAATACATTAAGAAAAATCTGTCTAATTAGCATTTTGTAAAATATTTTACAGTTTCCTTATTTTCAAATTATCACGGTTTCTTCTGTATTAAAAAGAAAAAAAAAATTAACTTGGTTTAAAATTGAATTGGCACTTTGGTAAATTATTTCAGGTGGAAATAAATAAAACAAATATTTTTGCAATTAGTATTCATAATTAAAATATATTATTTTAATATAAAATTATTCATTTAAAATCGTAACTAGTCTTATTCAAAATTTATTTCTTTTGCGATTTTAAAAATGTTACTTTTGCTTTTGTAAAAAATAAAATATTGCACTTTCCTAAATAATAATAATAATAATAATGAATCTAAAAAAAAAAAAAAAAAAAAAAAAAAAAAAAGAAGAAGAAGAAGAAAAGAAAAAGAAATGTGTATTTTTTTAATCTGTGTAATTAGTATTTTTTGCACTGTGGTTAGCTTATTTTGCAATGGTAACGTGTACGAGAAAATTCCTTCGGTAAAATATATAAGTTGAGTTAAAATGATTGATAGTCATTTGAATTAAAAATCACTTTTTTCTGAGTCGCTCATCAGATGATCCTTCTTTCAGTTTTTTTCAATATGATGTTTCGTAAAAAGCAATTTGGAATTAAAAATCAGCAAAATTAATTTTACGTAAAACTTAAACAAATTAGTGAGTTTTCAATTTTTTGGGGGGATAAAATCATGATCTATTAAATTTGGTTGTTTGTTAAAAAAAAAAAAAAAAAAAAAAAAAAAAAAAAAAAAAAATCATCTACTATGCGACCAAACAAAAAACTCTTTTCTGGTCTTAGCATTTTTTTAAATATTGTTTGTTTATAAAAAAAGTGTATAATTTTAATTTATGTATGAATTTGAAATAATTTTAAGGTCAAATTTTGATAGTAAAATATTTCATCGCTCATTTAATCAGTATAGTCCCAGTGCAGGCTAGCAGTGCAGTTAGTTTGTACTATTAGTGCAATCTCGCAGTATTCCTAGCACACATTTGTTAACTGGGTGTTACAAATGGAAATATTTATATTTACAACTAATAATTGCACTCATTTACTTATTCCAAGTTAATATTAAAAAATCTGTCATTTTTGACTATTTTCGCACCATATCACAATCTGAACTGTAACGCAATATCGACTGATTTATCTTGCTTTTTTCAAACTCATTTTAATGATGCTGAACGAGATGGACAACGTCTTTCCTCACCAACAAAGTTAAATAAAATTTTAATATTTTCATTTTTTTACGCTTTTCTTAATTACGTAACGACTGGTTATCAATAAAAAAATTTTTATCGCATTACTTTCAGACATTTTTCATGTATTTATTCGTATATTTTTAATTATTTAAAAAAAGAAGAAGAAGAAGAAGAAGAAAGAAAGAAAAAGAAATGTACCAGTCATCTTGAGTGTTCGGTTTTCAATTAAGGTCAAGATTCTTTTTTACTTAAAAGATATTTTACATATTTTGGACTACATATGATAAATAAAGAATTGGCAAAATCGGCTTTGCTCAGCTACATTCGAACATCGAATTTAAAATCATCGAGTTCTTTCTATTTCTTTGAATATATACAAAATCGTACAAAAACTGAATTATCTGTGTCTCAGCCTCTATTACATAAATACACTGGTGAACAAACGTAAGGCAATAACCTGTTTTTTTGTTTTTTTTTTCTTTTCCGCGTAATTTTTAAACAAATAAAGATAATATTTGGATGGCATGTCCATTATCATATCATTAATGGAATTTAATATAGCATAAGTAATAATTTTTAAATTAATAATTATTCCATTTTTCTCAAAAGTAGGCTTAAAAAAAAAAAAAAAAATCAACAATTTTAAAAACTTAATGAAAACTGGTCATAAGGATGAATTACAGAAAAGCTAAGACACATACGTATCTACGTGTTAGATTGAAACTGGATTTTTTCTCCTGTATTTACTTATTTGTTTCTTTCTTTTCTCGCATATGAATAACATTTTAAAAAATATACATACAAACAGGAAAACTGGATAAGACGATTATTAAAAAAAATATTTATCGATATATTTATTAATAGGGAGATGCTCATAGTTTAGAAATTACTTATTATATTTTTTTTCAAAAAGTCTGTTATAAAAGAAAAAGAAAAGCGAATACTGAATGGAAAATCAGAATTCAGTATAGCGAGAAATTTTTTTTAACAATAGGTTTTTCGGGATTTTTTTAACCTTCGTAAGACGGAATATTCTTTATATCTAAACAGACACCATATCAAGCCACACATTGTGGTATCATTGTATTTCTGTGAGCAAATTTTGCTTATGGTGTAAGCTAGTCCAGGAACTAGAAGAATATTTTTTAAACAAATATTTAAAGAAAGCTAAGAAGAAAAATGAGTACTTTACATCAATCAGTACTTTGTTGAATCATTTTATAATGCATTATTCTTTAATTGCAATGTGATTCAAAATAATTCTGCCACAAATAAATAAAACGGACGCTTTTTCCAAATTTTGTTTCTATTTTTACAATAATTTTTTGTGTATTCATTATTAAAACACTTTGTACATTCTTTAACAGAAACTAAATTGTCTTCTTATCATTCAGGAGCACTTTTCCTATCGCTAAAAACTGGTATAATACTAGATAATGATAATATAAACCAATGTTAATATAACAATTAAACAATAAAATATTGTTTAAAAAGTGCATGATTAAAAGGAAAATATATTCCAATGTTAAGAATGGTATTTTGATAAAGAAAATCGACAACAATTATAAATTATTACAGGAAATCAAAGGTGATTTTCAGGCAACCAATTACGAAATTACGTTTCCTGCTAAACATTAACTATTAATGTCAAATATGACACTTATAATCTAACTTCACCACTGATTTATATTTCTGTATTTTAAATGTCAAGGTGTCTAAATATATATATATATATATATATATATATATATATATATATATATATATATATATATATATATATCATAATGGGCATATTTCATTGTATAATTTCATTATATAATATAAATTAATAATATATTATTTATCATACATCACAATGACTTTTACATAATTGACTATATATCAAAAGGAATTTGACTATTACATCATAATTACTACATAAAATAATATAATTGACTATTATGAATTATGTGTCTTAATGACTTTTATATAATTGACTGTATATCATAAAGAATTTGACTATTACATTATAACGACTATATATCGTAAAGAATTTGATGGTCCTATTATAATGACTATATATAAGTCACTATACGTCATAATGAATTTACGCCGACATTCAATACAGCAAGTTCATAAATAGTGGGTGCAAAGAAAACGTGAATATAATTACTTGAAATCAACTAGTAACTCCAAAGTTGATTTGTTATAGAAATGTATCAGAAATACATGAAGTTTTCCGGATGTGGGGAAAGTAACTGTTTCATTCTGGTAATCTAACAGTTTCCTACTAATTCTAAAAGTGCAACATTTCGTATGTCTGAATGTATTGTTCTTACAAATTGTCAAGTGCTACATCTAAATATATCTTTAAATATAATCTATAGTGAGTGCAAAGAAAACGTAAATATAATTACTTGAAATCAACTAGTAACTCCAAAGTTGATTTTTTATAGAAATGTAATTACTTGAAATCAACTAGTAACTCCAAAGTTGATTTGTTATAGAAATGTAATTACTTGAAATCAACTACTAACTCCAAAGTTGATTTGTCATAGAAATGTATCAGAAATACATGAAGTTTTCCGGATGTGGGGAAAGTAACTGTTTCATTCTGGTAATCTAACGGTTTTCTACTAATTCTAACAGTGCAACATTTCGTATGTCTGAATGTATTGTTCTTACAAATTGTCAAGTGCTACATCTAAATATATCTTTAAATTAATCTATAGTGAGTGCAAAGAAAACTTGAATATAATTACTTGAAATCAACTAGTAACTCCCAAGTTGATTTGTTATAGAAATGTAATTACTTGAAATCAACAAGTAACTCCAAAGTTGATTTGTTATAGAAATGTATCGGAAATACGTGAAGTATATAATATAATCTATAATCTATAATCTATAATCTATAATATCTTTATGAATTCTTTTTATCTGCAGTAAAGTACTTTAGCTAAATGTATATATAATACACTCGATGTCTATAAAATTAATTTTGTATGAAATGAAGTTTTGTAACTAAATTATACACTTAAACATATTCTATTGGTTTTGTACATTGTCATTTTATGTAGCAAAATGCTATAATTAAATATACACCAACATCTAATGGCCGTCTCAGTCCATGCTGCAAACGAAATTGTCACTGCATAATAAAGAAATTACACTTTGTTGAGGTATTTCACTATCTTCGAGCTATATACTATACTCTATGTTTGTATGCTGCATTGTTCTTAACTGCAGGGAAGAGCGCTGTAACAAAATATACGCCTAAATGTATTCAACGACTGTATGCATAATTTTTTATATAATATATTGTGACTATATTATTCAATGAAATATATTCGGAATTAGTATGTGTTATTTTCCTATATGTACTGGATGTTGTATGTACTTATTTTTTTTTGTATGCATTAAAGTGATGATGAAAGTAAATTTTATATCTAACAATGTCTAAATGCGCCGTTAGTACGTATTATTTTTGTATGTAATGGAATGCTGTAATTAGATATATACTTATATCAAACAGCGATTTTGTTTTTGCAAAAACTGAAATTATCACATTTTATATTTATAAAAATTTACGTTGCACATTGTTTTGAAAATATAGGTAGGATTTTTTTATAGTTCCACTAGTTCTAACCTATATTTATAAATATATTCTTTATCTGTACGTATAGCTTCTATTCGCTGTGCCGTGCTATAATTATACACCCAAATATGCTCAATGTCTGTACATAGTTTTTTCATATGTAATAATGAGAACTGTGCTTAAATATAATCCTAATTATACACGAATTTAGCATCTTCTTATCAGTGAGAATTTGATATGATGATATTTAGCTAACAAATCTGAGTTATATTCAGCTTAAACAAGAAAAAAAAAACATGCGTGCGTTTTATCATTATTATTATTATTATTATTACTTTTTTCTTGCATTATAGAAGTGTACTATGCATATGTAGTTATAAATTACATATAAATTAAATAGAAGTGAGATACTAAATATATACACATTTCATTTATATAAGTGTATTTATTTATTTACTTTTTTAAAGTAAAATTTTCAAAATCGATTAAATTTGTGAAATGATTTGATTAGTGATTTAAAATCTACGAAAAACTGTTTGACTGATTTATTAAAATATGTATAACAGAATTCGTCAAATAGGCATTCTATTCTTCATTTACTTTATTATTGTGTTTTTACTATATTTTGTATCGGTAGTTACATTTTTATTCATGAAATAAATATACGCAAAATATTCAATTAAATCAAACTTATTTTTTTTAAATTAATTTATTTCTTTAAATATAAAATCAATATAATCCGTGGAACCTGCATAATCAATTATATAGTGATTTAAAATCAGAGTAAAACAATTTAGCGCTATTTAAAAATTTATTTAGCTAGATAAATAATTTAAAACTTTGTGTATTTTTTCATTTATTTGTTGTGTTTATTTGTTGTGCTTTTTTGATATTCTGTATAAAGTTTTGTCGTATGTCTTATTTATAAGTTAAATAGAATAGAATTATTTAACCAAATTTAAAATAAATTTCGTTTTTGATTTTCCTTTACCTTAAATTTACTTATATTGCTTTATAAGTAAAATCTATATAATATAGCACTGTCGACAACCAAGGAGATTTTAAATAAGACTTTTATTTTATTTATTTATTTATTTATTTACTTACTTAATTTTTATTTTACTTTATAAAAAAAATTGTCTTATTTAATTTAAAAATTTTACCTTGGTACTTTTGGATTTAATAACAGATTCGAATTCCATATAAATGTAGGTACAATAGTGAAACGGGGGGTTGAAGGGGCCAGTAGCCCCCCTCACACAGAATTACTTGTTAAATAAAGCTACTCCGAAGCGTAGGTTTAATTGTTTTAATATAGCTTTGCATAACAGCACTCGTTATCTTACCGCTTAATCTCTAATCTGTACTTCTAGTAGTATATATCCGTAGTATTAAATTTCAGGGTAAGAGAAAGTCGTGTGGGTGACACGCTAGATTATTATTTTTTTCCCTTTTCTTCTTTAAACAGTAATAAAATAATGGATGGGAATAAAAAAATGGATTTTTTTTTTTTTTTAATGGATAGGTTTAATAACTAAAAGTCAGTTTATTTCCATTCGATTATGTGAGAGTGAAATCTGTCAAATATCAATACTAATTATACTTATAATATAAAATATTTTAAAACAAAATTAAAAATAAGAGAGTTGCGTGTTTTCAAGGAGACAGATTTTATTCATGGTGATATAACAGCATTTATCATCAGAATATTTTTACTTTCTCTTACCCATAAGGTAGAGAAAGTATTGTTTTTGGGTCAAATTTTCGAACGCGAGATTTTGTTATATTTGCACGTTTTGAGGTCCCCTGAATACGAAAATCATGCTTTTAGCAAATGGTCTGTGTGTCTGTGTGTGTGTCTGTCTGTTATCAGCATATCTCAAAAACAAGTTATGGCAGTAAGTTCAAACTTGGTATTCTAAATGTGTATCATATAGTGATGCTACAGTAAGCTTTTCGTTAAGATCAAGCAAATGGTTCGTGTACAGGGACAATCAAGAGAATTCTAATACATTACGTCTATGGGGGAAATTGCAGGAAAATATAGTTTAACATCTATAGACTGCACTAAACCAAATGAAACAAATATATATTTTTTGTAATAGAGACAGTTAACTGGGAAAAAAGTTTTGTGTATGTAAGAGCCTCGCCTCCCCCCCTGGGGGGAAGTCCCCCCTCGAGGGGAGTAGATTTTCATGATGGGTATCTTTCAAAAGAGCTCGCCAATACCTTTAAAACGAATGGTTGAACCATCGATCTGCGATAATTTAAAACAAAGTTATCGATTTTTTTTTTTTTTTTTTTTTTTAACGAAAAAAAAAAAAAAAAAAAAAAGAAAAAAAAAAGAAAAAAAATCGTACTTTTTTTTTTTTATATTGAGAATAAAATGGACTTTTTTTGGATATTTGATGTTATACTACTTCTCTAATATGAAATCGTCTGCCTTATCATAAAAGATAATTTTTTTAAATAATAATTTTAATAAATTGTTTTTTAAAAAGAGAAATATTTTGTAATAACCGAATTAAATTCTATATAAATGTAGGTGCATTAATGAAACGGGGGGGGTTGAAGGGGGCGGTAGCCCCCCTCACACAGAACTAATTATCATATAAAACTCTTCAGAAGCCTAATATGAATTGTTTAACATAGGTTTACATAACAGTACTCGTTATCTTACCTATTGATCTGCAACCTGTATTTATAGTATTAAAATTCAGGGTAAGAGAAAGTCGTGTGAGTGACACACCAGATTATTTAACTAGTTATTATGTTACGTTAAAGTTTTTTTGTTTTTTTGAGGCACAGAAATCAAAATAATACAAACATTTCTCTTCAAAACGACAAACAATGTTATAATAAAAAGAAGAATTAACGAATAAAATATAAATCTTTGAATTATTTAAAGATGTTCTTTTCATTAAATAGAATATTTAAAAATTCTACTTTTTTTACTTCCATTATCCGACTATCGTAGGTAATGGAAGTATTGTATTTGGTCCAAAAATTCGATATCGAGATTTCACCTGATTTACATGTTTTAAGGTCTCCTGTGTCCAAAAAATTGGTTTTTGGCAATTGGTCAGTGTGTATCTGTGTGAGTGTGTGTGTAAGTCGGGAATAGTTGGCTATTATATCTAAATAAACTATTCCAGATTGAACAACAGAACTTTAGAATCAAAACAGGACTGGTGTACAGATGAATTTCCTAAATTTAAATGAAAATTGGAAAACCGGAAGTGGGCCCGTAAGCCCGTATCTCAAAAACGACTCTAACGATTTTCTTCAAAATTGCTGTATAAACACTCTATTACATGTCCTTTCAAATGACATAGTTGGTTAGTTCAAGAAAATTGACAGTCGTCCTGTATAAATAGCTGAATTTCAGGTCCTGCAAGTGCCTTCTTTTCAAAAGGGCTGTACGAATTTGTTTTCAAACTTGATGTAGAAACCCTCTTTTAAATATACTTTTGCATGTAATTGTTGTTTTCTGATCAACAGTTAATTATGCCAAGCTTTAGTAAGAGTCGGTATCTCAAAAACGACTCTAACGATTTTCTTGAAAATTGTTACATAAACCCATTTTAAATATCCTTTCTCAGGCTTTACTTGGTTATCCCAAGAAAATCAATGGTCATCATGATAAGATATATCAGTTTTAGATCTCGGAAATTGGTGTTTCCAGAAAAAAAAAAAAAAAAAAAAAAATCCCTCTACCATTTTATTTATTTTTCTTTTTCTTAAAATAAATAAATAAATAAATATGTGTGTAAACTCTGTTTTATAAGCTTTTACACGTGTATTAACTTTTTCTTATCGGAAAATGTTTAGGTGTCTATTTCAATTCTACGTCTTCTGATAACATAATCTCCAAATGTGCATATAATACATGAAATAGTTGTTAATGGAAGTCGTGTGATTGTTTCGTACCAGATTTTTTTTTTCTTTTTCAGGTATTGTACAGTATAATCGTCATTAAATGTTAAATCCACCGCCACTTTAGAATGTAGAAAAAGAGGGGAAAAAAGGTTAAAAACCCCATAGGAATAGCATGGGAAGAAAAGCAAAAAAACTCACAATGTCACGTGTGTTAAAAAAAAAAAAAAAAAAAAAAAAAAAAAAAAACAAGTTTCACACCGGAAATAATAAGGGGACAAATTTGACTAGAAAAATACATTGAACAGCGGGAACCGGGTGGGCTGGGGCATGGGTCCTATCGTCCAGGATTAATACGACTCGCCTAGTATTACAGCTATATTAAGCACTAATACACGAAACATAAATTAAAGAGGGTGTATGCTTTAATGGAATACACACCTGCATCAAAAAAGTTAAATAGCATAATTTTTTAAACGTATTAATTCCTCCTTTCTTAATAATTATAAAAAGTTTTACTTTTAGAACTAATCAATCAAAACATTCTTCAAGAGTATCTGAATGCATTTTTCTTTTTATGATTAATTAATTACACTGATATAAGCTGAAATTTGAAATTTGACCTTTTTTCTTTTCCCTTTCTCACTTCAATTAAATTTTTCTTCTGAATACACACACACACATGTGTGTGTGTGTGTGTGTGTGATGAAAATTATGGGATACAAGTGCAAAATCCAAACATATAAAACAGAAATAGTACGAAGAACGAGCAGAAGCCACCACAGCTCTAAACGGGTGGATCGGGTTATATATAAACAACTAGATATGAAAGTCAAGATTTATATAAAGAAAAAGATAAAAGCTAGGATAGTTTGCGCATATTTTAACAAAACGTTATGAAAAATCCAAATTTTAATTGTTTTGCTAAACTGTTGGTGAATAAATTTGAAGTAATTCTTCTTCAATGCATTTCCGTTACTACATTGTCGCTATACATTGTCGCTATACATTGTTACTACATTCTCGTTCCGTTACTACATTGTCGCAATTTAAAGCAACAGTTGCAATAAAACCAAGAGAGCTATTTTGCGCAATTTCTACTTATAGGGTGGGAGAGATTGCGCTTAATTTTAACTACAATTAAATTGTTAACAATGATAATTGCACTTATGACATTGGTATAAGGGTTTTGTAAACAAATATTTATATTTTACATGTAGATATTTCAATTTAAAAACAGAAAGTCAAAAAAAGAATTAAAAGGGATTAAAAAATTTTATTTAAAGAAAATAAATTAAAGAAGCAGATTAAAAAACAAGACTAGATAATAAAAAGTAACATTTAGTTACTGGATAATATGTTTAACTGGAAATTAATAAAGTACCTTTTCAATTTGAATGGTTTCTTGTTTGTTGACCTATTGTTATAAATGATGCAACTTTCATGCAACCACCTCCCACAAGTAAAATTTATAAACGAGTCCATGAGAAATCGTTTAAAATAAAAATATTTTGTAATATTACCATTCCATAAAAATTGTAGAAAGGGTTTTGAAAATTTAAACAAACATTTTTGAAATCGAGACAAAATAACTACATTTAATCTCAGACTATTCAAGCAATGAGCATGTACATTTAAGTGGGCACTCCGCTATCGAAGTTGTAGAACTATCTGGAGTTTCAGAGCGCCCACTGTACTCTTTCCTGCCGATCCCCTATGTGCGCAATCTCTCCTACCTTTACCTTATTTAAAAAGTTAATAAAGGTTTAAAAATAAATTTGAAATGGAATTTACCCAAAACAAAAATTCTATATCTTTATCAGGAGTAATTATGGCAGTAAAGTTATAAAAAATTGTTTCTGGGACAGTGTTATAAGAGATCTTATAAAATAACTATCATTGCACAACAAATCAAAAATTTCAACACGAATTAAAATACATTTGAAGTAAGAAAACACACACACACACTTATATTAATAATTTTCAAAACGTAGTAAAAGCCGAGCAACAGATTTAAGATCATTGAAACCACATACAACAACAAGAATAAAATTTCAATAAATTAAAATTACCTGAGGACTAATTGTTAATTATTTAAGCAGTTAATTTTATGTTTTCATCTTTGAAACAATAAACAAAAATCTGTATTCATCTTTATATCATAGAGGGAGTGGAGGAAAAGGGTAGTTGTCATAGGTGAACGCTCTCCCAATTCCATTTCACATATCTGTTCTCTTAAATTTTTCCTATAGTCTGGATAAAAGTAACAAAATAGAATGATCAACTGTCGCAAGTAAAGACAGAAATGACCCACACACTAGGCTATCCTTTCCGTGCGTTGATAATTTTTTGTTATTTTTTGCGACGTAATTATATTGTTGAAATTTATTTTTCCGACTGAGTGAAAATAATGCCTGGACCGGGAGTCGAACCCCAGATCTTTGACTTACAAAGTCAAGGCTCTACCAATTGAGCTATCCAGACCGACAACAATGGGAGAAAGAAATTTTTTTCTCCCATTGTTTAATGGTGTTTTCCTTTACCTGCGGCTTATTTCTGTCGAGCTATCTACATGATAGAGCAGATGTTTCTAACTAAAGGTTGTCTGAGTGAGTAATGTCCACCGGTTGTCGGCCTGGATAGCTCAATTGGTAGAGCTTGTAAGTCAAAGATCTGGGGTTCGACTCCCGGTCATACCGTTATTTTCACTCAGTCGGAAAAATAAATTTTAATACAATAAATGATTTTCTTCCCAATCAGTTGATTGTGTGATTTTAATATATTGTAATTATATTGTTTTCAGTATCGTGTTTTAATTATCATGCATTACCTTTCTATTTCCTCTGAATAATCTGAGCAATACAAATCTTTTAAGATACTGCCTTATTTGCAATAATATGAAAATAAATATTTAATTTCAAAAGTAGAAGGATGATAATAGTTAATGTACAAGTTACTTTCAGAAATGATATTTTTAAACCAATCTGAGTTATTTACGAGAAAAATAACCCTCGTAATGTTCATTTACGTGAAATTTCTCTCTATTCCACTATTTGAAAAAATATTAATTTTAGAAAACTTAATGAAATTTTCACAGTAAAACACTGGTATTCAATAGGTCTTGAACACTACCATATACGATATTAAAAAAATTGTTCGAACATAACGATCAGAAAAATTCTCATAATACATATTTATGTGAATTGTTTTCGCATTTAGCCATGTTAAAATAGTAGTAATAATAACAGTGATAATAATGTACTAAATTTTAAAATTGGAATGTTAAAATTAAAAAGATATTTTTCAATATCATGGATGATACTTTAAAATTTTTTAGTTTAAGCATTTGCATACCTATTTATTTTTTCATTGAGCGTAAATAGTTCTAAAGATACCCGTTTCTTCAAGTGTTATTGCAGGTGCTATAAACAGATTTTTTTCTATTTGTCTCAAAGTTATTAAAAATATAAAAACTTACCCTAATATTACACGTACGCATAATATTATCCTTACGGTGTCCTTTTGTATATAAGTTTTACATAAGTAGAAAATATTTGTTCAGAAACCTTTTTATTGTACTTTTTACTTAATTTTACTGTTGCAAAAAAGCATTTTTTTTTTTTTTTTTTTTTTTTTTTGAAAATGTGATATTCCATTTCCCTATATTTTCTAAACTATTAATTATTAAAAAAAAAAAAAAAAAAAAAAAAAGTAATCGACAATTTTTTACAGGAAATTTCACGTAGATTAATTTTCTAATTGAGATTTTGTCTCTATATACTATAGTGTTCAATATATAATAAAGTTGAAAAGTGCCCTCTTTTAAATGCCGCCTACCCACCGGTCACCCTCCGCGGGCGGGAAATTTAGTATGATGTTCAGGACATTCTCTAGTCTCTGCTATGACTGTGCTAATTCAGAATTACACGGGTATATATATAATATATATATATATATATATATATAATATATATATATATATTTCATTCTTAAAATTTTGGCCTTCGTTGCTTGGAATGTTTGAAAAAATGCCATCTATTTAATAAAAAATTACAGTGTATCATTCTTATACCTCTAGGCGGGGGCAAAGAGACAGAGTGAAGGAAAATAATTATTTTTAAATTACCCCGCTTCGCATTTATAGGAAATTTTGTATAAATAATACTTTTTGTTTAGGAAAAATTATAAAGTGCTCTGTGTATCATAGAGTCTTCTTCTGTGTCCGTAAATTCGTACGCATTCAGTGTTTGATAAAACATCTATAAAATGGTTATTTTAAAACAGATTTTTTTCGTTTTATCTGTTATTATAGTTTCCTGTCGTAGAAACAAAAAAAAAAAAAAAAAAAAAAAAAAAAACAATTACGCTCTCGTTCATTTTTACCATATATTTTATAAGTAACAATTACAAAATAGGCGCTTTTTTCCGGATCGCTGAAAAAAGGGTATTTTTCCCAGATGTGTCCTTGGAATTATTTTGGGGGACTAAGGGAGAGAGAAAAAGAAAATGATGTTATGATGGAAAAAAAAAATCCAAAAATTGCTACACTTTCACAGAAAAATAGAGTTAGCATCCAATGGATTCCACCCCATGTTGGAATCTTTGGCAATGAGGTGGCGTACTTGCTTGCGAAAGAGGGAACTGATCTTTCTTCTGCTGCCTCTAGTGAACTTTTCGTGTCTGAATTTTTTTCTGTTCACAAGGCTAAAGCAAATTCTACTTGGAGAATACCTCCCGCTCACAATTGGTATGCTAGTATCCGTCCTGGTCTGTCTCGTCAGTCCGGAGGCACAAGATCTGCGTAGAATGGCCAGACTGCGTAGTGGCCACATCAAAAGCTTGAAATTCCTCGATAAAGTAAAGAGTTCTTCTTCTTGCCCTTGTTGCAGTCCTGCTTCTCCTGCTCATGTCATTGACTGTATTGGCGCCTCTGCGAGTCAGCTGTGGAGTGAGGAGGGTAATGGACTTTTGGTTCTGTTAGAGCGACATAATATTATGGAACTGCTCTAGTGTTTTTGGTCCAGGGGAACATGAAACAACAGCAACAACAACAACAACAAAAAAAAAAAACGTTATTTTATACTTCTCTGCAAACACCAGAAAATAAAGGGCACTTTTCTTAATTTCCACTTGTAAAATACATACTAAACATTAACGACAGTGAAAGCTTTTTGTTTATACATGGGTAATCCAAAGGAACAAATTAAACGAAATGAAAAATTCGTTTTTGAATCATCTTTTTACGAATTTTATTCATAAATTGAGTTTTTGTGTAGAAACTTAGGAGAAGAAACAAACTGTAATACTCAGTCCTCAGTGTAAGTCTTTATAAACATTAAGTAATGTTTCTGCAAAATCTCATTAAATCGGCAATAAGGTAGTATCACTTTTTTCGTAGTGCACCCCTCACCCAGCCCCGTCCTGATAAGCGCTTCAAGCGGAAGCACTCAGAAAAAATACCTCCATAAGTGTTTGTTATATTATTGAAGTAATATTTGATCTCTTACTTTAGTTATAGAATAATATAAACAAATGTTTTCAGTTATATAATATTATTCTTCTATTAATGTCTCGTAGAACAGTCGTGCAGATATTTCTGACTGCGAAAGAAATCGTACAATCAATGCAAGATTTATCAGCCAAAAAATTCTTTCTAATTCTGAAAATGAAGATGAATATGATATCAAACGTGATGTATCTTTATATGTGAACGAATCTGATTCGAGCTTTGATTTCGAAATACAACAAAGAGAAAATCAGCATAATATTTCATCCTCTAGTTCTTATAATGAAACAAATGATATTTCAAATACAGTGTGTACAAATAATAATACTGATTAAGAAAAAAGAAAAAGAAGTTATTCAAGGACGTAATCGTCGGCGAAAAAAGTACTTGTGAAAGAAGAAGAAAGGAACAGACTAACAGTGATGAAAATAATTCTGATCGAAGAATAGCTATTTATGAAACCATATGTAAGAAGATATAGCAAAATACTTCCGAAAGACGGCCAATGCATAATGTTTTGCGTGAAACTGTTGGCCCATAATCTTATGCAAAAAAAAAAAAAAAAAAAAAAAAAAAAAAAAAAATCTTGTTTTTCACTCACATAACATTTTGTTACCCTGCGTTTATACTATAAAAATAGACTATATATTAAGCCTAGAAATGAGCAGCGTAAGATATTAATGATCAATGTACTTTTAAAATAATGTAAAGTGGGTTTTGGAACAGCTTTATTCAACAGCTTATAATTCTGTATGAGAGAAGCTGCCACCTCCACAATCTCTCGTTCAATTATAATACATAAAATCAATAAAATAAAAAACAAAATGAAGTAAAATAAAATCCAAGGCTGTTATTAATTTGCCTTCAAACTTGCGAATCTTGATAAAATTTTTAAGTGACAACCTAATACGAACTTTAAAATACCAAATTGGAATTTCTTGCAGTTATTTGTTTTACAGTTATTTATTGCATTTATTTGTTGATAAAAGATATACATACACATAAACCGCTTTAAAACTAAAAGGAATGACAATTTTTGCAATTTCCAATATAGACAAATATTTTGGGTAGTCCTGTAAACGAATGAAGAATTATTTACATACCACAAACTACACAAAACGTGCTTTTATGCATAAAATAAATTTTGTTCATTCCGTTTTATATAACTCAGCCTATAGATATTACAGTGCACTTACCATCAATTTTCAGACATAATGGATTTGAATTCTCTAGGATGTCCCTGTATACAAATTATTTGCTTGATCTCGACGAAATAGTTTAGTGCAGCATCCCTATATCATATACATACAGAATACTAAGTTTGGACTTTCTGCTATAGTTTGTTCTTGAGATATGCTGATAGCAGGCACACACACACACACACACACACACACACACACACACATACACACACATATATATATATACATTGAATATTATCATTAATATTATTATGAATAAGAGTAATACTAATATTATATTAAGTATATAAGGTAAAGCTAAGATAATCTGTGCACATTTCAACAAAAAGAACTAAATTTTAATTTTTTGCTAAACTGTTGTTGCATACAGTGTTGCCAGATTTGGAGACTTTTTTATTCAACATCCACCATTAAACTTTTATTGCAACGGTTGCCTAATCACATCGAAGATTATTCGTCTATTATGTATGTCAAATTTTACTTCTCAAAATTATTGGTGGTAGTTGAATAAAAAAGTCCCCAAGTCTGGCAACACTGGTTGCATACCTTTGAAGTGATCCTTCTTCTATGCATTATTTGTTGTTATGCCTATGATTTAAAGCAGCAGTTGTAATAAAACCAAGAGAGATTTTAACTACAATTAATTTGTTAACAATGGCAATTGCGCTTAAATATCATTGATATAAGGGTTTTGTAAACAAATATTTTTATATTACGAGTAGATATTTTAACTTAATAATTAAAAAAAAAAAAAAAAAAAACAGAAATCAATTAAAAAGGATTAAAAATTTTTTATTTAAAGAAAGAGCAGATAAAAAAAAAAAAAAAAAAACAAGACAAGACTAGATAATACGAAGTAACATTTAGTTACTAGACAATATGTTTAACTTAAAATTAATAAAGTTCAGTTTCAGTTTGAATGGTTTCTTGTTTGTTTACTTAATCTGTCATTGTCTATAATAGTCGCAGTCGTTGTTATAAACGATGCAACTTTCATGCAACCACCTGCCACAAGTAAATTTTATAAACGAATCCATGGAAAATCGTTTAAATTAAAAATACTTGGTAATACTACCATTCTATAAAAATTCTAGAAATCGTTTTGAAAATTTAAGCAAACATTTTTGAAAACGAGATAAAATAACCTGTTTAATCTCAGACAGTTCAAGCAATGAACATGCACTACATTTACATGGGCATTCCGCTGTCGATGTTGTAGAACTACCTGGAGTTTCAGAGTGCTCACTGTACACCTTCCTGCATATCCCCTATGTGCACAATCTCTCCTAGATTTACCTTATATTTCTTATAATATTGATTTTTTTTTTGAATGATGCCTGAAAGTAATTTCTTATGTACTTTCTTATAATTATTTTTTTTTTTAATAATTTGGCTTGGTTTTAATAATAATTACTTTTCTGGGCGTACATCAAAGAAACCTTTAATAAACTTTTAAAGTGTTTTTAAGATAAAGTTAGCCGTAAACAAATAGCTTCTAAGATTTTTTAATATAAAAATTGGAAAAAGATATTATTCGCAGTCAAATGACATCGTATGAATTTTTGATTTATAGATAAAATAGCTTTGATGTCGTTGTCGCTCTACCTCTGTTTCCTTCTTGACACCGAACACTCCTCCCCCCCCCCATCGTTTCTCATCTTGTTAGAATAGTAATTTAAAAATTACAGTTCAAATTGTAATTTGCATTAATGAAAATTGGTTATGATATATCTTTTTATACTTCAGAAAAAAATTGTGTTCCTTTTTCTCTAAAATAACTGATTTTTTAAATGAAACTTTCTTGGTACCTATCACTTTTCTCTTTCGTCTTCTCCTTTCTAGAATAGTATTTTAAAAATTAAAATTTAAATTGCTATTTGCGTTAACGGCCCACTGCATTTACCGTCGCCGGAAGCCCGAGACAATGTTATTCTATGGGGAAATTTTCTTTACAAATAACTTATTAACCAATACATATATTTAAATTCTGTTTTCACATTCAGAAAATTCCCAACTGTTAAATTGATGGAACTTTTTAAAAATGTGTTTTTTTAATTTTTAATATTTTATTTTGAAATTGCAAAATCAAAAATTTTCACATATTGAAAAATCGTATTTTGCAGCTTCAAAATAAAATATTAAAAATTAAAAAAATAATTTTTTAAAAAAGATCCGTCAATTTAACAGCTGGGAATTTTCAGAATTTAAAACAGAATTTAAAAACAGAATTTAAATATATGCATTAGTTAATAAGTTATTTGTAAAGAAAAAATTCCCATAGAATAACATCAGCTTCGGCTTCCGTGAGTGAAGAGGGCCCTTAATGAGAATTTTCTATGATATATCTTTGTAAACTTTGGATTTTTTTTTTTTTTTTTCAAAATAACTGTGTTTTTGAATGATACGTTAGTAATTACAGTAAGGAATTTAGTAAAATATTATGCATATTTTTTGGTGTCACAACTAGTTTGTTTATAATATTTTGTGTACAAAGAATCACTATTTGCTTTCTACTCAATTTGATTTAAAATGATAAAAATATAAATGACGAAATTTTTATTGATGTAATATTGAGCTATATTTTACAAAACTATTGCGTTCTATGAATGCACGTACCATGCACTTTTGAAATGACTGCATTTTAAATAGATTCATAAAAACTAATATTTATATGTATTAAATTTTTGTTGTTAAAATAAACTATTGATATTTTTCATATACAGAAGATCGCCAGTTCATTTATTCTTAATTTGTTTTACAAAGGTAAAAATATAAAACGAATATTCGGTGAAGTAATAATGGGTTTTATTCTGTCAAAAACTGTGGTACTATGAAAGTGCCATGCACGGTTGAAATTATCGAATTTGACGTAAATTAGGAAAGAAAAATCATATTTGTTTTGTTACAAAATCCTTATTTTTAATTTTTAATTTTTTTTTTTTTTTTTTTTTTTGTTGTTGTTGTAGAAAAGTGCTGTCTCTTCAGAATACCGCTATTTTCTGTATACAATAAACTATAAAAAAGGTATTATTAGGGATAGTTTACGTGATTAGATATAAAAATGTTTTCAAATATTTCCCTTGCGTATAATTTATGTCTATAATTAAGTAAAAGTTTTTGAAGGACAAATTACAGTTTAAAAGAGAGCTATCGAATGCTTAAAAAACGTTCGATACGTTGAAAGGGAGATTAATAAAAAATCATTACATAAAATCGTTCATATATAGTAATTATAGCAATTTAGAAAATTGTAGAAAGTATTTTGTATACAATCAGAGATATCTTCGTAACTGTAAACGATATGTATATAAACACTGTAGATTATGGCTTTCAAATAACTTGAAATGTTTTCGCAGGAGTTTAGGTGAGTATTGGAAATTGTTTGTATTGAAGTTGTTTTATATTCCGCTAAAATTTGATCCGTGGATATGCGGCTTAGATAAGTATGGTATGATCGCAATAAAACTTAAAGACTGAAGAATCAATAGCATTATATTCCAGTTATTGATTAACATTTGTTAAAATGTTACTTTATTTGCCTTAAATTCAAGTTATTCTATAAATATTACTAGTGTCTGAAATGTGAAATATCTTAATTATAACACAAGCATAAAATGATAACGAGAAAATTTTAACTAAATTCTTTTATATAAATTGGCTTGTATACAGGATAAAAAATATGGTAGATAGTTACCTTAGAACAAAAGGAAAATAGTACACATATGATTTACTGCTCTCACTTTAATGAAATTCATGAATCCAAACTAAGATGCTTTTAATGTGCGAAAATTTTATAAAATGATTCAAAATACATCTTGTATTTCATCACCATCATCATCATTATTGTAAAGAAAATGTACAGCCAGATTTTGAAAATATTAATGGACGTAAAAATTTTCCCAATTTTTTAGAAGGAGTACAGCCAGATAATGAAAAAAATTTATGGGCATATAAGTTTTCCAATATTTTCGTCTTAAAACCTCTTTCAAGAGTTAGATTCTTTAGCAAGGTCTTCAATTTAGAAAGATTACATTCAGAAGAATCAAGTTTTCATTAATAAATATAGCTACTTTTAGTATGTGTAAATGAAAATATTATATTAAAATTGTAAATATTTTCTTCTTACAAATGTATTAACAAAATAATAATATAATTTATTATTATTGTTAAATAAATAAATAAGAAAAAATGAATACAGAAATCAAGCAAATTTTAAATAAATAAAAAAGGAAAAAAATGAAGAATACGGAAGACAAGCAAATTTTAAATATTGGATTACCTTCTCCACCAAATTCACCCTGCATATATTCTTCTAGAGAACTCGTAGCTCTTTATCCAAGAAAAAATCCACTTGTTCAATTAGCAATCATGCTGGCAGATTATTTTACCAATTTTTCAAAAAAGTTTGATAGGGTTTCTTTTTGTTTTGCTGATAATAAATGTGTACCGCTGAAAAATGGCAGTTGGATAGGTGCTTGTAGATTATTAAATCAATCGGAAATGGATATTTTTGTATCTTTGTATGGTATGATAGAGAATGAACTTGTGGATTATACGTATCCCGTAAAACATTTTCGTTATTCATTCATGACAGCAAAACCAGCATACAAACCACAGATATTTGGTATTTTTAAAACGTTTTCATCATCACTTTGGATAGCAATTGTTCTAGTTTTGATTTTGATGTCATTTATGCATTACATTTTAAAACGGAAACATCCACTTGATAAAATTTTTCTACATGTTTTGGCCGTATTTTTAAGACAGACTGCGATTTAAAGGCTTTCGTCATTGTCAGAAAATTTGCTCAATTATTCTTGGGTTGTAGGAGCGATGTTCCTTTGCCTGGCTTTTGATTCTGTGTTTCTATCATTTCTTGCGTTCCCTCCTATCCCCAGGATCAAAGACGTGACACAATTAGCTACAGCTGTATCAAATGGTAAATACCACTGTATATATCTTTATAAATTTAATGTTTATGATGCGCTGGAAAAAACTAAGCGAAAAGAACTGGTAATAATCGCGAATGACATTAAGAATAATAACATAGATATAAAGGATATAGTAGAATTTCTATTTTATGGAAGGAGCAAACAAATTTTGCTTTTGTGGGAACTACTGAAGAGCTTGATAGTCTTAGTTTCGATAGATTTTTCGTCTCTGAAGATCGTTTTCTTAATGTGCTCTCTGCAATGATGATACGAAAAGGCTTTGGTTCTAAAAAGCTAATAGATAATTTCCTACATAAAATTATGGAGACAGGACTCCTTTTAAAGGTGGAGAAGGAATTCGAATTTAAGCGAAGATTTTATTTAGAGGAAAATAGCTTTGTAGAAAACACAAGTAAAAGGAAATTAACACTTGTAGATCTTGCTCCTGCGTTTATATTTTTATTGACGGGCTACTTAGTATCTTTTTTGGTTCTTCTTTGTGAAGTATTTTTAAGTCGTAAAAAGGGAGTGAATATTCTGAAGAAAAATAAGAAAGGAAAAAGAAAAATGAAAAGAAAAGATAAGAAAAAGAAAAAAGAATACATTAAGAAAAATCTGTCTAATTAGCATTTTGTAAAATATTTTACAGTTTCTTTATTTTGAAATAGTCACGGTTTCTTCTGTTAAAAAAAAAAAAAAAAAAAAAAAAAAAAACTTAAGTTGCTTTAAAATTGATTTAGTACTTTGGTAAATTATTTCAGGTGGAAATAATTAAAACGAATATTTTTGTAATTAGTATTCATAATTCAAATATATTAAAATATTTTACTAAAAAATTATTCATTTAAAATGGTAACTAGTCTTATGCAACATTTTTCCCTTTTTCGATTTTAAAAATGTTACTTTTGCTTTTGTGGAAAACAAAATATTGCACTTTACTAAATAATAATAATTATAATAATAATAAATCTTAAAGAAGAAGAAGAAGAAGAAGAAGAAGAAGAAATGTGCATTTTTTTAATCTGTGTAATTAGTATTTTTTGCACTGTGGTTAGCTTAATTTGTAATCGTAACGTGTACGAGAAAATTCCTTCGATAAAATGTATAAGTTGAGTTAAAATGATTGATAGTCATTTGAATTAAAAATCACTTTTTTCTGAGTCGCTCATCAGATGATCCTTCTTTCAGTTTTTTCAACATGATGTTTCATAAAATGCAATTTGGAATCAAAAATGAGCAAAATTAATTTTACGTAGAAGTTTTAGAAAAAGAAATTAGTGAGTTTTCATTTTTTTTTTTTTTTTTTTTTTTTTTTTTTGGTGGGGGGGGGGGGGATGGTAAAATTCTGATCTATTAAATTTGTTTTTTTGTTAAAAAAAAAAAAAAAAAAAAAAACACCTATTATGTGACCAAACAAAAAACTCATTTTTGATCTTGGCATTTTTAAAAATATTGTTTGTTTATAAAAAAAGTCTATAATTTTAATTTATGTATGAATGTGAAATAATTTTAAGATCAAATTTTGATTCTAAAATATTTCATCGCTCATTCAATCAGTATAGTCCCAGTCCATGCTAGCAGTGCAGTTAGTATGTAGTATTAATGTAATCTCTGTGTATTGCTAGCACACATTTGTTAACTGGGTGTTACAAATAGAAATACTTATTCTTACAAATAATAATTGCACTCATTTACTTATTCCGAGTTAATATTAAAAAATCTGTCATTTTTCACTATTTTCTCATCATATCACAATCTGAACTGTAACGCAATATCGACTGATTTATCTTGCGTTTTTCAAAGCACTCTAATGTTGCTGAACGAGACAGACAATATCTTTCCCCACTCACGAAGTTAAAGGAAATTTTAATATTTTCTTTTTTTAATGGTTTTCCTAATTACATTTTACGACTGGTTATCGATAAAAAATTCTTTATTGTATCACTTTCAGACACTTTTCGTGTATTTATTCGTATAACTTTAATTATTAAAAAAAAAAAAAAAAAGAAAGAAAAAAAAAAAAAAGAAAAAGAAAAAAGAAAATGACCAGTCGTCCCGAGTGTTCAGTTTTCAAATAAGGTCAAAATTCTTTTTTACTTAAAAGATTAAAATACATTTTACATATTTTGGACTACATATGTTAAGTAAAGAATTGGCAAAATCGGCTTTCCTCAGCTACATTCAAACATCGAATTTAAAATTATCATGTTCTTTCTATTTATTGAATCTATACAAAATTATACAAAATCAGAATGATCTGTGTCTCAGTCTCTATTACATAAATACACTGGTGAACAAACATAAGACCAGTTTTTTCGTTTTCTTCTTTTGAGTGTAGTTTTTAAACAAACAAAGATAAAATTTGGATGGCATGTCCATTATCATATCATTAATGGAATTTTATATAGCATAAGTAATAATTTTTAAATTAATAATTATTCAACTTTTCTCAAAAGTAGGCCTTGAAAAATATATATATATATAAATAAATAAAAGATCGACAATTTTAGAAACTTAATGAAAAATGATCATAAGGATGCATTACAGAAAGACTAAGTTGAATGCGTATCTACGTGTTAGACTGAAACTGGAATTTTCCTCCTGCATTCACTTATTTGTTTCTTTCTTTTCTCGCATATGAATAACATTTCTAAAAATATACCTACAAACATGAAAACTAGATAAGACGATTATTAAAAAAATATTTATTGATAGTGAGATGCTCATAGTTTAGAAATTAGTTATTATATTTTTTAGAAAAGTCTGTTATAAAAGTAAAAGAAAAGCGAATGCAGAATAGAAAATCAGAATTTAGTTTAGCATTTGAACGCATGTGCGTCTTTACTTATCTGTTATACATCTTTAACACAATTTTTTTTTTCAAGTTTTCTTTTCCAAAATTGCTGAAATTTTTCTTTTTTTTTTTACACTGTATTCATTTATAGAATATAAATTTACATTTAAATAAGTATTTTTAGTTGATTTTAGCTAAGATCATTCTTAATAAAAATTATGCATTAAAAATACTTAAATATTATTTTTGAGCTCTTTAGTTTTTTTCGGTTCACGTGCTGCCACTGGTACAGTATAATTCACTGTTTCCGGGATATATAATTAACCATACTTTATGGACGTATGTATTATTTCTATACCTAGTGATGTTCTGTAACAATACATACACCTAAATGTACCCGATGTTGTATGCAGTTATTTTTTTGTATTCATTAAAGTGCTGATGAAAGTAAATTTTATATCTAACAGTGTCTATATCCGCCGTTAGTACGTATTGTTTTCGTATGTAATGAAATGCTTTAGTTAGATATATACTTATATCAAATAGCGATTTTGTTATTGCAAAAATTGAAATTATCACATTTTAAATTTATAAAAATAGACGTTGCACATTGTTTGGAAAATATAGACAGGAATTTTTTATATTTCCACTAGTTCCAATCCATATTTATAAATATATTCTTTGTCTATACGTATAGCTTTTATTTGCTGTGCCGTGCTATAAATATACACATAAATATGCTCAATATCTGTACATATATTTTTCATATGTAATAATGAGAACTGTGCTTAAATATAAGCCTAAATATACACGACGTTAGTATGTAGTAAATTACTATAATTAAATATACACATACATAAACTGCATTTTGGCTGTTTCGGCAAACAAAATCCTCACCTGGAATTAAATTCTATATCAGTATGTAGCCTTTTTTATTTAGTGAAATGATGTAAGTGAATACACACCTTTTATTTAATTGCTGTCTCATTTCTTGCTTCAGAGGAAACAGTCAATAAATGAAAAAAATTATAGTGGAGGTTTAAATAGTTTAAAAAAAGAAACTATACTCTGTTCGCCGAGAACGATAGCGAAAGTAAATAAAGCGATGATTCTTGGCGATAATGCGGAATGACTACCGTTGAAGTGAAGACAAACTGCGTCTCTCTGACAAGCAAACAACTTCTTTTTTCGTTTGTTTATTTCGTAGCGGTGTTTTCTTTTCTTCAGGTGTTAAATTAGAATTTTGGAAAATGAAAGCATGGAATAAAGTCCTCGGAAGGAAAGATATATGCAGTGAATCCAGAGAATTGTTTTTATCCAGCTCTCACAAACTATACTCATTTACAAGGCAGAGAAAGCTAACCATCGGTCAATATAAACAGAATCGCCCATTCAGTGAGAAAACGTAAATGTGGCATACTTTGGTGATAAAACAGCAACCCTTTATGTTTACTTTCGCTATATCAGTTCACCGCGAACAGACTATAGTCGTTCTCTGTGTATTATCGTCTCTGATTATTTACTTAAATATGATGCATGTGTATGTACAGTTGGCAGTAAAATTATTGAAGCACGCATCTTTACTTTTTATGTATATTTTTTTCAGTTTGATTGCAAATTTTTATGATCAGTTTACTTTTTCATAAACAGTATAATACGAAGATCATGACTCGACAAATATTTACTTAACAAAACAGTATAAGGTGCCCATCATTCAAGAAGGAATTATTGCTAGTGCTGCAATAATTTTGCTACCGACTGTTTATAAATTGTTTTTATATATAGTCAATTGATGTAGCTAAATGTACTTGTAAGTATACTCAGGGATTTTACGTACTGCTTTTGCATGTAATGAAAGTTTGTGAATAAATTACTTACTTAAACTTACTCGATATTATTAAATATTGTTATTGTATTTAGTGAAAGTCTGTTATAAAATGCATATGTGTATGAAATTGCTTTCTTGGTCCTTGCTTAAACTTTACTTTACGGGCGGGATTCCAAGCAAAAATGTGTCTGAATACGGGGTTGGTATTACCAAACGTTTCCTCCACTAAAGCATGGGGTGCGGTAATCGATTTTCTCCGTAGGTTCCTTAAGTGGAATTGTGTAGGGATGATTGTATTTAATGTAAGGAAAACAGGGAAAAAACATCTCGTGTGAGGACATTTGATATCACTTTTCGTTCTGAATACTTTTTGTTCAAATACTTGAAAAATATTCAATATTCTTTATTTCCCTTCTTGTATTATTCCATGCTATAGAATTCTCGTATTTTTAATATGCTGCCTACTGAAATTTATGTCATTGGCATAATTCTGTCATCAAAATACTAATTGATGGGGTTTTTTTTTTATATACAGTAAAGTACTGTTTATATTTCTTACATTTAAAAATACATTTTTCACGTTTATATGCCAATTTAATATAGTCTCAGATCCTTCTTATTCATTTTATACAAAAATATTTCATTTATATGACGTAATTTTTGGTTATACACAACTCTCCACCTCTTTTAAAATTTATAAACCTTCTGAGTCCGTAATTCTTTGTTCTATTTTTTATTTTTTTTTTTTAACTTTGTTAGAAACTACATTTTACTTTTATGCCACATAAATGAAAAATAAAACATCCGATGAAGTTCATTAAATTCATAATTTATTTAATATTTACAGACAATAAGTACTTCAGGAGATCATTAAAATATTTTTGTAATTAAATTCTTACCCGCATGAATATAATTCGTTTAATAATTGTTACTTAACATGAGCAAGGCGTATTATATTATTACACGAGATTATATATATATATATATACATTCATACTTAAAATAATCAATCATATACTTTGCTTAAGATGTGATTTTTCTCATTTTTCTGAAAATGCTCTATTTTAAAATTTAATAAATATTTTCCATTAATAATAAATCAATTAAAATTTAATAAATACTACTGTGAAACAATAATCTAACAATAATCTAAAAAACTTTAAATCTTTATTTCACATAAAATGCATTCACATATAATAAATCTGTAAGAATCAAAATCATTTATTAAAATTTAGATTTTTGGTCTTTTCATTTATATATCGTTTTATGTCATTTTACATGAAAGAAATGCGAATATATACTATATTCGATAATATTTATGATATTTAACTGCATTTTCCAGTCTCTAAATAATTATAAATGCATATTTACATAAACATATATGCGTGAATAAAAATCATATTTGCATTTTTGTTTTACTAAAAGTCACAAAATTTATATAAATAAATAAATAAAGGAATAATTAAGTGGGGGAAAATTAAAAATTAAGAAATCGTGATTTAAACTGTATTTTTCGCCTACATATTTGATTGTTGTCGTCTAGTACACAATAATATTTGATTTAATTTAATGAGATACATTTTATTATAAATTGTTGATGAAAAGACCGAATTAATTTTTTCAAAATTCAAATACATACAAACCTATATCCGAACCGTGGTCCTTTGTCTCAACATATCAACATTCCGCCAACAATAAAAACTGAGCTAACCCTGTCAATTTTCGATTGGTATTATTCAATTATATGAAAATTACGTGTTTTTCATCTGCAGTAACAGACTTAGTGTTATAGATTATTTTAATTCTTATTTTTTTTACTAAGTCTATAATGGCTCAATTTTAGAGAAAAAATGCATCTATCCAGCCGAATTATGAAAACTTTCACTTCACTCATTATTTATTACCATCCAATAATTGCATAGTTAAATAAAAAAAAACAAAATAAGATAAATGAGCCATAAGACTACGTCTGTATTTGCAATAAAAGCATTTTTCAGCTTACATATGAGTTAATCATCCTAACCAGATATCGAGTAGACTAACTCATTTCGTAGAGTATTGGTAGTTAAGCTAAAGGACTCAGGTTCGAACTCTTGCTTGGTCACTTTTTTCTTTTCCAAATTTTCTTTTGTCTTCCATTGAAAATATGTAGTTTATATTAAAACAATTAATTTCGTGATAGTATGTTGGACAGTTGTGGAGATGCTACAAAAATTTCTGAGCTGCAATAAAATTGTAAAAAAAAAAAAAAGCACATTTAATATTTTGTAATAGTGGAATGTTTGTTCTATGTTTCAATTTTTAAAATTTAATATCAAATAATATAAAAACTGTCATTATAAGATTTCTGTTTCGATAGTATGAAGAGCTTAATACAAAAAGAGTGAATCACACATTGTTATTAGCCTACAAAAACTATTGCTTTCAATCTAAAAACAAATCGTTTTTACCATTTTACTATTTCAATAAACCAGTTGCTATAAAAGTAAAGAAAAATACCAATTCTTATTACGAAATAGAATCGTAGCTGCATCTTATGAAGAAGAAGAAGAAGAAGAAGAAGAAGAAGAAGAAGAAGAGAGAGAGAGAGAGAGAGAACAGGAATTTTATTTAAATATGTCTATTTATAAGAGTAGAAAATAAATCCATATTATAATAAATAAATAAATAAAGAGACAGAAAGAAAGAAAAAAAAAACGAGAAGGTAAATTTATGCATCATTTATAAATCATGAAACAATTTTCGATTCCTTTTATTCAAAGGGAGAAAAAAAAATATTTAAATAGTTTTTAAAACAGGTATCTTATGAAAAATTTTCTTTTTCACATAAAATTATTTTAAATAAAGCGATTTTTCACATAAAATTATTTTAAATAAATTGATTTCTCTCTTGTTATTGTTGTTTTCTGAAAGAGGAATTTAAAATGCTTTTTAATACGAGTAGATAAAAGGTCTTCACATTGTTTTCTATGGCAAACAATCTGCTAAACTTTTTTTTTTTTTTTTTTTTTTAATTTAAAATTAATTTACGTATTGTCAAGAGATAGAACACCCAAACTTTACATGATTTTTTAAAATAATATTCAATTTTGCCGCATTACTATGCGATAAAATGTTTTCGAGATTTTTAAAAATATCTTGTATATTTTGTAAACCCAGTTTTTAATTATATTTTAAGAACATTAACGAAGTTCATATGTGAAGCGATAACTTTTTTTACTAATGATATGTTAATTTCTGTAATTTTTAACCGTTGTGCACATGAAAGGGGAAAGATTCGGGGGGTAGGGGGGCGGAAGCGGACATTTTCTCATAGAAAAACATTTATCATCTTATCAGTGATTATTTGATATGATGATATTTAGATAACAAATCTGAGTTATATTATTTAGCTTAAAAAAAAAAAAAAAAAAAAAAAATCATGCATGCATTTTATCATTATTGTCGTTAATTTTTTTCTTGCATTTTAGAAGTTTAGTTGGCATAGATAGTTATAAATTATACATATAAAGTAAACAGAAATAAGATATTAAATATATACACATTTCAGATACATAAATATATTTATTTACTTTTATAAAAGTAAAATTTTTAGAATCGATTAAATTTCTGAAATCATTTGTTTAGTGATTTAAAATCTGCGAAAAACAGTTTGGTCTATTTAGAAAAATATGTTTAACAGAATTCGTCATATAGGCATTCTATTCTTCATTTACTTTATTCCTGATTTTTTACTACACTTTGTATCGGTAGTTACATTTTGATTTATGAATTATGTATACGCAAAATATTTAATTAAATCAAATTATTTCCTCTCTTAAATTAGTTTATTTCATTAAATATAAAATCAATATATTCTATGGAACCTGCAAAATTAAATATATAGTGATTTTAAATCGGAGTAAAACAGTTTAGCGCTTTTTAAAAAATTATTTAGCTAAATAAATAAATCAAAATATTGTGTGTTTTTTCATTTAATTAATTTTTCTTGTTTATATATATATATATATCATATATATATATATATATATATATATATATATATATATATATATATACATATATATACATATGTATATATATATATATAATATATATATATATATATATATATATATATATATATATATATATATATTCTGTATAAAGTTTTGTCGTATGTCTTATTTATAAGTTAAACAGAATAGAATTATTTAACCAAATAAAAATAAATTTCATTTTTGATTTTAGTTTATCTTAAATTTACTTATTTTTCTTTCAAAGTAAAATCTATATAATATAGCACTGTCGACAACCATTTAGATTTTAAATAAGACTTTTATTTTATTTTATTTTATTTTATTTTGTTTATTTATTTACCTACTTAATTTTTATTTTACTTTATTATTTATATTGCCTTGCACTAGTAGTAAAGAAAAAACAATTTTTTTTTCAATAATTAGTATTTAAAATGCGTTGAAGTTTTCACCTATGAAACTGCGAAAATTTCTTAAATATTAACTTAAAACCTACCTAAAGCCGTTTGGCCAGTTTTATTTAAGCTACGTACTTTTGTAATACATATATATATACATATATATTTTTTCTAAAAATTAATATTAAATTTAAAAAAGAACTAAATTTTTTTTTTTAATTACATCTAAAATGCTTTTAAAATACTTTTAAAACATTTTATTTCTTTTCTTCTTTAAACAGTAATAAAATAATGGATGAAAAATTTACTTTAAAATTTTATACTGTTTGTTTACTTGAAACAACGGATGAGTACCATTGTGTACCATTCATTAAGTAATCAATAACTTTTTTTTTTTTTTTTTAATGGATAGGTTTAATAACCAAAAGTCACTTTATTTCCATTTGACAATATTCAAAATCTGTCAACTATCAATACTAATTATACCTATAAAATAAAATATTTTAAAACAAAATTAAAACTAAAAGAGTTGCGTGTTTTCAAGGAGAGAGATTTTATTCGTGGTTATATAACAGCATTTATCACCAGAATATTTTTTTAATAGGTATTATTTTATGTTAAAGTTTTTTTTTTTTAATTATAGTAATTTCATCAGTTATTTTGTAAGTGCTGAAAAAGCATCATTAAAGTTTACTTTTGAGTTTATCATAAATATTACAAGGCATAGAAATCAAAATAATACAAATATTTCTCTATAAAACGACAAACAAGTAACAATAGGAGGGAAATTTACAAACATCACATAAATCTTTGAATTATTTAAAGATGATCTTTTTATTAAATAGAATTTTAAAAAATCTATCTTTTTTCATGTATTGTTCAATGTAATATTCACTAAATGTTAAATGTAAGTAGTATTACTACAATATAAAGTATTATTACAAGAAACATAAATTTAAGGGGGGTATATGCTCTAATGAACACACACCTGCATCAAAAATGTGAAATAACATAATTTTTTAAAAGCATTAATTCCTCCTTTCTTAATAACTGTAAAAACTTTTACTTTTAAAACCAATCAATCAAGAATTCTCCAAGAGATTTTTCTATGATTAATGAATTACATTGATATAAGCTGAAATTTTACTTTTTTTTTTGTTTCATTCCTCACTTTAATTAAATTTTTCTTCTGAATACACACACACATATACACACATACACACAAGGCGTCTTCTAATTAACATACAACTTTAAAATGAAATAACACAAGAATCGTTGCAGATAGCACAGCAAAAATTTTTTTATTGAAAAGAACGTCTAAAAGGTAATTAATGCACAAGGTTTTCAAAGTGAGAATCTTCAGAGGCGATACAGTAGCGCAACCTAGTCACAAAGTTATCAAACGTTTCTCTTTTAATGCTTGCGAATGAGTCAGTAATGGATTTCTTGAGTCTACTGAGGTCTGTTGGCTTCTTCTTCTTGTACACCATGTCTTTCATGTGATCCCAAAGATAGAAATCGCACGGATTCATATCCGGTGAATAAGGTTGCCAATACAATATTAGGTTGCGCTACTGTATCGCCTGTAAAGGTTCTCACTTTGAAAACCTGTAAAAAAATTTTGCTGTGCTATCTGTAACGATTCTTGTGTTATTTTATTTTAAAGTTGTAAGTTAATTAAAAGTCACCTTATATATATGTGTGTATGTAATGAAACAAGTGCAAGAAGTGCAATGTGAAACAAGTGCAAAATCAAAAGATACAAAACAGAAATAGAACGAAGAACGAGCAGAGGCCACCACAGCTTAAAACGGGTGGAACGGGTTATATGTACACAATTACATACGAAATTGAAGCTTTATATAAAGAAAAATATATTAAAAAGTTAATAAAGGTTTAGAAAGAAATTTGAGATGAAATTTCCCTAAAAGAAAAATTCTATTTCTTTATCAGGAGCAATTATGGCAGCAAAGTAATAAAATTCTTTTTCTGGGATAGTGGTATAAAAATAATATAACATCACTATTTAAGACCACTGATACTTCCATAGACCAATAAGAATAAAATTTCAATAAATTAAAATTACCTGTGAAGACTGGTTGTTAATTATTTAAGCAATTAATTTTACTTTTTCATTTTTGAAAAAATAAACAAAAATTTGTATTCATTTTCATATTATATAGAGAGTGGGTGAAAAGGGTAGTTGTCATAGGTGAACGCTCTCTGAATTCCATTACACATATCTGTTCTCTTAAATTTATAATATAGTCTGGACAAAAGTAACAAATTAGAATGATCAACTGTCAAGGGTTGCCCCAACTGAAATGCCCAACGCACTAGGCTACCCTTTCATTGCATTGCATTGATTTTTTTTTTTTTTTTTTTTTTTTTGCGACATATTTATATTGTTGTCAGTATCATATTTTAATTATCATACACGACCTTGCTATTTCCCCTTAATAATCGGAGCAATCCAAATTTTCTAAGATATTGCCTTATCTGAAATAATATGAAAATAAATATTTAATTACATTATAAATTATTTAATTTTAAAAGTAGAAGGACGGTAATAGTTAATGTACATGTCACTTTCAGAAATGTTATATTTGAACCAATCTGAGTTATTTACGAGAAAAATAAACTATATAATGACCGTTTATGTGAAATTTCTCTCTATTCTACCCTTTCAAAAAAAAAAAAAAAAAAATTAATAAAATTTTCACAGTACAATACTGGTATTCAATAGGTCTTGAACACTACCATATACGATATTTAAAAATTATTCCAACCTAACGATCAGAAAAATTCTCATAATACATATTTATGTGATTTTTTTTTCTTATTTAGCCATGTTAAAATAGTAGTAATAATAATAATTTAATGATAAAATTGCACTAAATTTTAAAATTAGAGTGTTAAAATTAAAAAGGGATTTTTCAATATCATGAATGATACTTTGAAACTGTTCCGAGGTCTTTACGATTATTTATTTTTCAGATAATTTCTACGCAGTATAACAAATTAAGAAACTAACGAACAAACTAAAAAATAAACTAACAAACTAACACGCTGACTAACCTACGAAAGGACACCTCACCTATTTTGTGATTTTCGTATTCCTCACAAATCAAAACGCGTATAAAATTTCACCCATAATTCCCCATCATCCTAAAAATAAGACACCATGCATAAGTGGTATTTATATAAATTCTTTTGAATATTTTAATTCAAATTAAATGCCATATATTATTTAAAACTCCAATAAATACATATGTGTCTTTATCGCTAGTATAAATTAACGTTTATTTTATTTATTTATTCTTTTTTTTTTTTTTTTTTTTTTTAATTTTTAAAATTAGATTTTTGAAAATTTATTCATTACATTTTTAACACATTATTACTTAAAAAGGTTTTACGTACAAGAATCACGGACATATAAATTTATTGAGGTAATATTCTACACTTTCCTTATATTTCCGTCTATCCTAAACCATTGTCCAATTTTTAAGACAGCCTGTACCGATTAAGCTAATTGTTGCTGAAACGAAATCTTAGTTCTGATTTAAATCTAAATTCTGTTTTATGTCTTACAGACCCGTTACAGCATTCTTAATTCTGATAAAAAAGTTCTCAAAAATCTAATGGTAAATTTCTTTACTACAATAACTTCTTAACTAATAAGATATGGATGGGTCTCACCTGAAAGCTTCTAGTGCAATAGGTCCGGGTGTGGAAGGTTGCAGCTATGAATAATGACATCCATTAAATAAGAGACGACGAATGAAGTGCACTGCTTGCTGGGAGTACAGAATTTAATCCTTAGTTAGCATACACGAAAACGAATACACAAACAAAAAGCTATTTACACGTATTTACAAGTAAATATCAAACTATTTCTTAATATTAGTTCTTAATAGTTTTTAAAAGTTTTTCTTTAGAACGGGGGCGTCTGTAAACAAAACTCTTTTCTCGCAGCCCCGTTTCTATTCAAGGTCCTTTTCTGTTCTGATTCTGAAATACATCTTTCGAATACTTCTCATTTTAAAACGAAAGAATGACGTAATCAAAAGAGGCGCGCTTCACTCTGTCTGGACAGTCAATTGTTCTAGAAACAGAAGAATGATCGGGGAATCCCCGACATCCTCCCACCTTGAGTTGCGACTAATCGGAGGAACTCAACAGTCCAAGTTGAAGTCGTTGGGGGGTTTCACCACAAGGCCAGTTCGGGTGACCACCGGGGAACTGGAAGTGGGATCATCTGTTGTGGACTTCTTGTTACTGGTTCTGGAACTGGTAGGTTCTGGAAGGTCTTTTACAGGTTCCTTTTCTCTGGGGTTGAGTATCGGTTTCTGTGAGAGGTTCTTGTTTTCGGAAGTCGAAGGACTTAAATTTTCTTGGAGAGATTTATGTAAAGTGGTGTGATTCTTAACTTCAATATTGTCAATTTCTAAAGGAAACAATCTTTGCAATAGAAGCAGAAAAAGTCCATTCACATTATCCTTGCCTGGGTAAAGTTCGATCACTTTTGCCAAAGGCCAGTGAACACGTTTCTTATTGAAATCTTCTAGTAGGACAACTTCGCCGACTTTCAATTGTTTGAATCTTTTGGTCTTGGATGCATGTTGACGTAATTGCTCTAAATATTCAGCTCTGAATCTGTTTCTTAGGTTTTCTCTAATTATTTGCCTATATCTGGCTCTGCGGTTAAGATCTTTAGAATCTAAAGCATCTAGGTCAGGTACTCCTGATGTTGGTAGTTCTCTTAGGAACATCATTGGGGTTAAAGGTAAGGGATCTCTGTTATCTTCGGAAACATAGGTTATAGGCCGTGAGTTAATCACTTGAGTCACACAGTATGGTGTCACACAGTATGGTGTAAAGTTCTTTGTAATTCAAGGATGCACGACCTAAGTTTCTTTTCAGGATTCCTTTAATCATTCCAACAAGCTTCTCATACCAACCTCTCCACCACGGTACTGCAGGAGGGTTGAATTTCCATCTGATCTTCTGGGTGGAAGCTACCTTGCAGATGGTTTCCCAATCTACACTCGAGTGAGCATTGCTGGTTCCAAGGAAGTTCTTCCCGTTGTCTGAATAGATGATGTAGGGTCTGCCCATCATTGCTATGAACCTTCTCAGAGACTGGATAAAACTTTCTGCAGACAGAGACGTAATGACCTCAAGATGTATGGCTCGGTAGACAGCACAAGTAAATAAAGCTATCCACGCTTTTGATCAATCAGAAAGATGAAGAGGACCGGCTCGATCCACGCCTACCACTTCAAAGATGCCTGCTTCTCGTACTCTGTCCTCGGGTGGTACTCCAGGTTCAACATCTATTTTGGAAGTCTGAAGTTTTCTGCAAATTACGCATTTGCTTATTGACTTTCTAATGCATTTTCTAGACTTCATTATCCAAAATTTTTCTCTTAGTAGTGTCATTAGAGTGCTGACTCCAGCGTGCTGATTTTCTAAATGCTTCTCGAATATCAATCTTTGGACGACTGGATGCTTGTAAGGTAAAATTACAGGATATCTGAAGTTTGCACTGTCGTTTCTTTGAATTATATTGCTTCTTACTCTTAAGAGACCAGCTTTATCTTCGACAGGCCTTAAATTTCTTAATTTTGGATCTGTTCTCCCTGAAAAAGATTCTTGTTGTACTAATCGGAGAAGTACATTTTCTGCTCTTGAAAATTCTTCAACTGAAATATCCAATTCGGACACTTTCTCAGTAGACTTTGAATTATGATAAAATATCCAGGCAATGGTTCTAAGAGTTTTCTTATAAGAGGAAAAATATTGATAAATTCGTTTGAAATTATCTTCTTTTTTATTTAAAAGATTTAAGATTGTCTTTCTTTTTTCGCTGTTTATGAGTTCTTCGTTTGGGTATTCTTCTACTTGAGGCCATTCATTTTCAGGTAAATAAAGCCAACTAGAACCCTCCCACTATCTGGATTTCTGTAGTTGTTCAAAAGAACATCCTCTAGACGGGAGGTCAGCAGGATTCAAATCTCCGGGTACATTGTCTCAACTGCAAACTTCGGTCAGATTTCGGATTTCTAATATTCTGTTATGTACAAAGGTACGCCATTCTTGTTTTCTTCTTATCCAACCTAAAGCTGTAGTTGAATCCGACAAAATATGGCATTTACATGTAAAAATCTAAATCGTTTTGCACATTTTTGGCCAACCTAGCGCCAATAAGACAAGATAACAGTTCAAGGTGGGGTATGGTCAATTCCTTAATAGGTGAAACTCGACTTTTAGCATTGATTAACTGGATCTTGATGCCTTCTGAGGTCTCTACTCTTATGAATACGCAAATGGCATATGCTCGCTTGCTTGCATCAGAAAAAATATGTAACGATGTTTTCTTTTCTTTCTCTGCGCAAATGTTAAGCCAACGAGGTATTTTAATTTGGGATAACAAATTTATTCCTTTTAGCCAATTAGAAGACTGTTGTTTTAAAGTTTCAGAAAGCTCTTCCTCCCACTTCACCTTCTGAATCCACGTTTCTTGAAGGATTAGTCTGGGAACTAAACTTAACAGTTTTCATAATAACAGTAACTAAACTTAACAGTTGGGATAACAGTTTTATTTTTGTAAGGGGCTCACTTATCTTCAGGGGTTCTTCAATTTTACAAACTAAATTGTCCTTTTTCAAATCCCAGAGTAATCCTAACACGGGAGCAAACCTCGGTTCATCTTCAGTATTGTCTATCATAGCCTGGGGCCAAATCGATCGCCAACATCTCAAATTGAAATGTGCCGAAGCTAAAATTCCGTGAGATTCTGATATAAATATTTGTGTTTCTTGAATTAAATTCAGGCTGATGAGGGAATTATCTAAATAGAAAGAATCTCTTAAGAGCCTAGCTGTCTTTCGCCACTGTTCGGGGACATTTTCTAAAAGGTGATTTAATGTTGCCATAAGCAAAAAAGAGCTTGAAGTTAGGCCGAAAACCACTCGACAATATCTATAAAATTTAAATTTATTTTCGCTATTAAACAAAAAAAAAAAATCTCAAAAAGTTGCGATCTTTGTCTGTTATTTTAATAAGCAAAAAGGCTTTCTCTATATCTGACGAAATTCCTATCTTGTATTTACGAAATTTATTTAAAATGCTAGGTATAATTTCTACAAGATTTGGTCCTTTTGTTAAACAATCATTAAGGGAGGGACTGTTTCTAGTGTGTGCTGAGGCATTAAATACTGGATGAATCTTAGTGGTTTCACTAGCTTCTTTAACAACAGGTCTGTGGGCTAAATAATGTACCTTGTCCCTTTTTTGATCCAATACCTCTTCTATAATCTGATTGTTTTCCCAGAAATAAAAAATTCCTCATGTTCCTTTTTCCTATCAGATTTGATTAATTTATTTTCCGTCTTGTACAGGCACTTTTCTGCCAACGAGTAATTATCTGATAAGATCGAATGGTCAACTGTCCATGGTAAATTGACTTCATATCGACCACTTTTATCTCGTTTAACGGTTTCTAGAAAATGATTCTTGGTTTCCTGTTCTAAATGCTGTTTCGATTTATTATCTTCATTAGTAATTCCTAAAGTGTCAAGGCGCCATAAATCTGATAAACTTGCTTTTGACACATGTAATGACAACGATAGACCAGCTAAAGAATTGTCCTGCTCACTATTGTGACCCTCTGTCTTGCCCAAAATTGTCCGACCCAATCTAGTTTTAAATGTAGTTAATCCCAATTTTGGAAAATATTTTATGTCATCTGTGAATAGGTTAGCGGACATATAAGCTCCCAAAAGTATATGTACTTTGGATTTTTCTGGTATAAACAAGATTTATTATTTCTAGGGACATCTGATAAATATACACCTTCCTTTTCTAAGAATTTTACTAATTTATTATCGCGACATAAATTCACGCCTGTGCATATTTTTTCTTGATCTAGTGCTTGTATTTTACACTTAAACTTATTATCTAAACTCCCGATCGTAAATTCAAAACGATTATGTTCAGCTGACATTTCTATGTCCCCAAGCAGACCATGTCTTATTGTTTCTTTATTCATTCTTTTTAATTTTAACTTATCAGCTGCAAACTTACTGATGTAACTATTATGAGATCCGGAGTCAATAATTAGCCGAATTTATGATGATTTACTATCATCACTGTTAGAAATTGCTACTATTGACGTCTGCAAATAAACATTCGCTTGTAAATTATGATTCGATAACGCCAATTTAGATTGATCATTTCTTTCGTAATTACTTATTTACTGTTTCAAATCTTTATTTCCATTGCACATTATTTCTGAATGCCTACGATTACATAACTTGCATAAAGTTTTTGATACACAGTGTGTAGCTAGATGCGAGGGCTGAAGACATAAATAACAAAGGCTTTTCTAACGCAATAGATTAACTATTTCATCAAATGGTAAATTACGAGTTTTGACAGATTTATTACTTAAATTCGATTCGGAGCCAAAATTACACATATCACTTTTATTCTCATTTAATAAATCACAAACAGTAGGCAATTTCCGGATCTGAGGTATCAAATTTATTAACGCGGGGGGAGAACATCTCTACGATTTTGATTATCTAACTTTTGTGCTCGGGGGGAGAAATGGCTAGCGCCGCAATCATCTTGTCTGGTAGTTATTAACCCCTTAACGCGCGGTGTCCTCGCCACGAGGACGCAAAATTTAAGATCCAGCTGCAAAAATTCATCCCGGAAATATTTTAGCAAAAATTCACGTTTGTAACATATCAGAAAAGGCCGGTTTTTTAAACCTTACAATTTAAAATTTCTTTTAGTTTAATTTAGTTCATGAATTCCGGTGGCAGTATAATTTAAATGTTTCAAATTGTCTTGCGCCGCAAAGGGTTAAGCATTCTCGCGATACGAGTTGTTTATTTAAGAAAGATAATATATCTTTTACACCGTAATTAACACCATGAAATTCTATATTAAATTGTAATGCTAAATCTTTAGGTAAAATTTTTAGTAATATCGGTGACAATAAACTGCTGAAGCTATCTAAAGAAACATTTAATGAATCTAAACTCCTAATGTTAATCTGTATATCATCATAAATTTTACTGAGCGATTTAATGTCACTTGAATGTTTTAGTGGGGCGATATTTAATAATTTATTCAAATGTACAGTCAGCCAAAAAAAAAAAAAAAAAAAAACGCCCCCCCCCCCTAATTTCGCCGTAAATTATCGTAGAAACATGCGACTGGTACCGATCAGTTCGTAATAACGCCTAGTTTATAATGTTTTAGTTTGATTTTACTTAGGGGATTGTCTACATATTAAAACTGACATCAACGTCATTTTTTTCAATAGTAACCCCCCTTTTTTATAATTTATTTGAATTCTTTGGATGAAATCATCACGGAAAATGGTATAGTTTATATATTTCGCTAAATTTTTCATAGAGTTATAAGCTGTCAAAGTTTGGGGATGCTAATGTTAAATGAATGTGACAAACATTAAATCATATCTTCCGAAATAATTATGATATTTAAATTCTGTTTTTTCTATCCGTTAGAATGAAGTGACCCAAACATATTCCATGCAAATTTTTGCTAAAAAAACATTTTTTGAATTATGAAAATTATTAATAAATTCATATTTGAAAAATTTTTATTTATGACCTTTGTTAATTTTTGCACGAATAGAACCCATCATCAAAAACATGGGTTTCCAAATTTACAGCTCGTTCCTAACATTATTTTTTTAATTACAGTGATATTTCATTTTTTACTGCTGTTAGGGGGCGTCACTTGTTATAATTTGTATCCACTGTGAGACAATATTTCTATACATTTTGACGAAAAACTATTTTAATTTATCTTTATGTTATTATAATTTTTTTCTAAGGAACATTTCGATGTTTATTATACAAATTGGCTTATTTTTTTTATAAAATTATCTCAATGCAGGCAAGAGATTGGGAAAGAATTCCAAAAGAAATGTAGCCCCGCCTCTATATTGCGGAAACAGTGTTAAAAAAACTAGTTTGCATACTCGTATATGACTCTCTATGTGACGCTGGTATGCATAAATGTCAATGGCATTTACTACATTGAATGCTGAAGACAAAATTTAAATGATTTAATTGGAAGTATGTAAAATAATTTTGTTTTATAATGTAAAGTTTTAGAAAAATTCTGTAAAGGCGTGGCTTTCGTCGCAAAAAGGAGTTTACTCGATTCTGAAATGTTAAGTCTTTGTTCTTAAATATTACATACCTTTTTCTAGTTTCTCACTGCTAAAATTCTATTTTATCCTTTTTGTCTTTTGTTTTTAACTTGAATATTCTAGGATTCGTGCATCTCAAGTTATATATCATGATTTAGAAAATGCGTAGGTAGAGGATTATTATTTGAAAGAGCAATATGCAGTGAAAAATACTTTTGTTTTTGCTTTCTTTTAAATTAATATAATTAATTTTTATCAGATTTTATAAAACATATTTTCTGTTTTAATCTTGTTGTGACATTTTCGCATTCGTTTACTCTACCGTTTATGCTATTTAAATTTTATCGCATGACGTAACATAATAAAATATAAACTTTTTATTAAATGTTTTTTTTAAATACCGAATAATATAGTGTTTTTTTTTTTCTTTTTTTTTTTTAAGTTTTTAAAATCTATTATAGAAACAAAGCGCAATATTATTTATTTTCGATTATTCCAATCGCGGCGTAAAACTGACGACACATTTATCACGGAAAAAGAATTTAAAACTAAGTAATATGTCTTATAACTTTTAAAGATATAGATTTTACGCATTTAAAATTGAGAATTCAAGTACAGTAGACGACTGCAGAACGGGGAATATTCGTTCTAGGCAATAGGAAACCGTTTTTTCTATATCCATATTTATTTTCATATGAATATACACAATAATTATTCTCTTTCTAGTGAAAGTATTTGTTTCATACTATTTTGTTTGAACAACATGTTTATACTATTTTGTTACAGTCGCGAAAATATTAAATATCTTTCTGAGATTTTAGTTTAAATCTTGTTATCTATATTATCTCTTGTTGGTTTGTATGCCTAAAATTAAATGTAAAACTTTATAGTAACACTTTCACTTACTGTATAAAATAAAAATATACCCAACAAGAAGTAGATAATTCTTTATCTTAAATATTAAACACTTTTTTTTTCTTTTAACCGCTATTAATATTATTGTCATTATTACTATTATTCTTTTACCTTGGTACCTAGATTTTTGTAATTCAACATTGTATTGTAGGGTTCATATGATTCAAGCTATTTAATTTTCTTCGTATGAAGTGATGTATTTTACTATTTAATGTTTAATAAATAGAAACCAATAAAAATCTTTGAATTCATAAACTATTACAAAAAGTTTTGCGAATTAGAATCGTTTTTATTTTATAATAAACATTTCTGAACCTTGTTTCCGGTGTGAAATTTAATAAATAATGTATATTGCGTGGTAGATCAAAATTTATTTTTTTTTATATGTATAGACGGTCCCCTAACACATTTTCACGTGTAACTCTCTTTAGAATTGAAATAAAATATATAAATAGGTAGGTTTTCCGAACTGCCTTGATCTCAAAAATCGGAATATGAGGTCAAAAATAGGGGTCGTCATTGAAAAATATTAGGTTTATACCTGTTTTAATATGTAGATGACCCTATAAGTAAAATCGAACTACACCATTAAAAACTAGACGTTGATGCAGATCGATGGGTACCAGTCGCATGCTTCTACGATAATTTATGGCAAAATTATGTGGGGGGGGGGGGGGGGGCTTTTTTTTTTTTTTTTTTGGCTGACTGTACATTTACTAAGAGGTCTTCTTTTCCATATCTTTGTTTTAAAATACCAATTACTTTTGAGTAATTACTCGCGGTAACAGAGAATCCTTCAATACATTTTAGGGGATCAGGTGCTAAAAATGATTTCAAATAATTGAATTTATCTACAGGATTTAAACTTTCATTATTATGGATAGTCGTTTCGAATGATGACCAAAAAGTCAGCCATCCAGCTGCGTTCCCGTTAAATTTAACGGGATCTAGCTGTGGTAATTTGATGTGCATTGCTTCTTTTAAAATAGGTCTTCTTTCGGTTTCTATTGATGAAACACTTGTTTCACTTTTTTTTTTAGTTCTTTCAATTTTCTATTGATGAAACACTTGTTTCACTTTTTTTTTAGTTCTTTTAATTTTCTATTGCCTTGAAATCGCCAAGTAAGTATTTTCTCGCGGTATTCATTTCCCGTTTCTAATTTAGCTTCTAATTGATTTTCTTGAGTTAAAGTTTTTATCTCTGAATCTTTAATTTTTAAATTTTTAGTCGTTACAGTGAATAATTCGATTGTTTCTTCTAAATCCACAGCATCCGGATCTATGTCGTCGCATAGAGTTTGTAATTTATTAATAAATTTGTTAATACTGTCTCTTATGACAGCTCTGTGTTTTTTGGCAATCACTAAATTAGCCATGATAGATATAAAATTTAAAATTTTATAACATATATATATATATTTTCATTAATCAATAATGGATATTTAATTAGCTGGACCACATCCTGCGGCTGGGATTCCAGAATTTGTTGCTGCAACGAAATCTTACTTCTGATTTAAATCTAAATTCTGTTTTATGTCTTATAGACGACAGACCCGTTACAGCATTCTTAATTCTGATAAAAAAGATCTCAAAAATCTAATGGCAAATTTCTTTACTACAATAACTTCTTAACTAATAAGATATGGATGGGTCTCAACTGAAAGCTTCTTGTGCAATAGGTCCGGGTGTGGAAGGTGGCAGCTGTGAAAAATGATATCCATTAATAAATAGTCGACGAACGAAGAGCACTGCTTGCTGGGAATACAGAATTTAATCCTCGGTTAGCATGCATGAAAACGAATACACTAACAAAAAGCTATTTACACGTATTTACAAGTAAATATTAAACTATTTCTTAACATTAGTTCTTAATAGTTTTTAAAAATTCTTCTTAAGGACCCGGGCGTCTGTAAACAAAACGCTTTTCTCGTAGTCCCATTTCTATTCAAGGTCCTTTTCTGTTCTGATTCTAAAATACATCTTTCGAATACTTCTTATTTTAAAACGAAAGAATGGCGCAATCAAAAGAGGCGCGCGTCAGTCTGTCTGGACAGTCAATTGTTCTGGAAACAGAAGAATGAACGGGGAATCCCCGACACTAATGAAAGGTTAGTAAGTTTTTTGATTTTATCTGTATACATAGGCGTATAGAAACACATATTTAAGATTTTATAAAGAAAAACATATTTTTCATACGAATTGGATTAAAAACTGAACTCGAAAGTTTTCTCGAATGGCTGAATTATCCACATCTTGTAAGATGAGAATTGAAAATTACAAGCTGTGGCGATTAAAATAATGGAAATAATTATCAGGAAAGCAAATATCGAAGTTAACACGAACAAAATAATAGCAATAAAAATACATTTCTGTGTATTATTAAAGATATGCTGTTTTTGTTAAATTTTGTTGAACTCTGTATAGAGCAAACAAAAAGTATTAAAAAATTCCATTCTTGTGTCCTTTAGTAGCTGGACAAAATTATAAAAAAATAACAATTTTCAGCATATCTACAAAAGGAAATTAAAACAGAAAAAGCATTGCTTTAAAAAATACAGCTGTAGACATAAATAAATTTATTTTTTATTGTATTCTAGAAAATAAAGAGAAATTGCAAACCTCAACTGAAATAATGGATTGGGTTGGATTTCGGAATAAAGCGAATTAGGCCTGAGGGAGAGTGCTCTCCGTGGGGGTCTTTCTGAGGGGTCCTAGCCCGTATTTACGCAAGCTTTTTGAGAAAACCCCGGAAAACGCCGAACGGAGTGGCCAACGAGCGCGACCTGGGATCGAACCCGCCACCTCACGTCTACCAGCTTTGAGCTCAGAACCGCTTAGCCGCTCGTGGGCCTGTGAAATAATAATAATTTTCATTGTTTAATTATATATTTACCTAATCTATTCATTAATTTAAGTAACATATAAAATATTCTTTAGTTCAGTTCATTTAAAATTTAAATATGAGTGATATTCAGTTCATACCAATTTTATATAAAATCTGAAACCTCTTTATTAAAAGAAAAAAAAATGCATTTTTAATGTTATTTAACTTTTTAATTTTCTGTAACTTTTGAAATTCAAAAGCGTACTCTTTTGGTAAATATCCCATATAAGCTTGTAACTCCAACATATTTTTGTTTATTTGCAAAGATTTGCGAGATGATAAGAGGTTTTTCCCAAAAACGAGCTTTTGATAAGTGGCTAAAATAATTGGGTGTTTAAATTATTTACGCGGCAGTGAAAAACCCTTTAAGAAATTTCAACTCTTAAAAAATATCTAAAATTTAGCTCATTCTTTTTCGTATAATTTGCTTAATTTTTATTCTATTTAAATTCACTTTTGATAAAAGTTGCCCAATATATCTAGCTAAGCTTATGCAATAAATCCTTTTTATCTTTCGAACATGCGCAAGGAAAACGTTTTTCATAAAAATGCTCAAATTTCATGAGATATTTAAGATATTTGTATTTCGATCGCAGTGTATTGTTTTGAAAGTGTTTTAACAACAAATCTGAAAGTGGGAATATTTTTCTTTAGAAACTCTGCATATTATAAATAAAAAACATGCCCTGTTTTTTTTTTTTTTTTTTTTTTTGAGTGTTAAAATAAATGTTTATATCTCTGTTATTTAACATGCTCTGTTATTTAACATGTCATCTAAATTCATCCACAAATTAAACCAGGTCTATATTAACATATCCTAAAGTTGCAGATCATTTCGTTCACTTAACTGTACAGAGTGATCACAAACAGGATTGATTTTGCTCAACTTGTTACCGAACCCCTAATGTTGTCTTAAACCAATTTTTATTGAAAAACAAGAGGAAGGCTCAGCTCTTTAAATACCAAGTGTTTGAAAACATTTCATATAGAAAAAAAAAAAAGTTTTTTAATTGAAAAAAATAAAAAACTGATCGTTTGCAAATCTTTTAGCAGGATGATATAGAAAATGGTGTATATTTTAAATACTTTTGAAGCAAGTAGGAGCAAACGACATCTTCAGTATCAATCCAGACAACAGACGCCAAAAATTGACGCCAAAAAGTCAAAAATTTCCACTGTGGATTTTCAAAAATTACTAACTTTTTTCACAAGTTTTTTGCTTACAATTGGAACGGATTTCCATAAAATTTTACAAACTTTCAGAAAATTTGACAAAACGTTCGGGAAACATTATTCTGAAAAACATAAAATTCACACGTGTAATATTCGTTGAGATAGGAGCGTTTTAAGTAAATATTATTTTACTGCGCATGCGCGAAAGATAGAAAAAGTTTTATTGCATAGGTTGAAAGCTAGATATATTGAGCAACTGTTGTCAAAAGTCTATTGGAATAAATTTAAAATTAAGCAAATGGACAGCAAAAGAACGAGCTAGATTTTGGTATTTTCCAGAGTTGAAATTTCATAAGGGATTTTACACATGCTGCGTATTTAATTTGAAAATCCACTTTTTTCAGCCACATTGCAAAAGTTCTTTTTTGTGTAAAACCTGTTATGATTTCACAAATCATTGTAAATAAATAAAAATATATTAAAGTTACAAGCATAAAAGGGTATTTTCACAATAAAGAACTTTTTTAATGTGGTTGAAGTGATTGGACCTTCAAATTAAATACACAGCATGTGAAAACCGCTTCTGAAATTTTAACTCAGGAAAAAACTTAAAATTTAGCTTGTTCTTTTGCTGCCAATTTGCTTAATTTTACTTTATTCAGATAGACTTTTGACAAAAGTTGCTTAAAGTATCCAGCTTTCATCCTATGCAATAAAACTTTTTCCATCTTTCATGCATGCGCAGTAAAATAATATTTACTAAAAATGTTCAAATATCAACGAATATTGCACATGTGAATGTTATGTTTTTCAGAATAATGTTTCTCTAATTTTTTTTATATTTTTGCAAATTTTGTGAAATTTTATGGAAATCCGTTCCAGTTGTAAGCAAAAAACTTATCAAAAAAGTTAGTAATTTTTGAAAAAGAAAAAAAATTATATTCGCGTGAATACTTGTGCAATTCCCGCACCAAAACATACAAATATTGTACTACATAGTATGTACAGTCACCAAATAGAAAGAAAAAAAAAAAGTCCCCCCCCCCACCTAATTTCGCCGTAAATTATCGTAGAAACATGCGGCTGGTACCTGTCGATCTGTAATAACGTCTAGTTTTTAATGGTGTAGTTAGATGGTGCTTAAGGGGTTATCTACATATTAAAACAGGCATAAACTTCATTTTTTCAATGACGACCCCTATTTTTGACCACATATTCAGATTTCTGAGATCAAGGCAGTTCGGAAAACTTGCCTATTTATATACTTTAAACCAATTCTAAACACAATTACACGTGTTAGGGGACCGTCTATTCATATAGAAAAAATAAATCGTGATCTACCACCCAATATACATTATTTATTAAATTTCACACCGGAAAAAAAGTTCAGAAATGTTAATTATAAAATAAAAAACGCTTCTAATTCGCTGTACTTTCTGTGTTAGTTTACGAATTAAAAGATTTTTATTGGTTTCTATTTATTAAACATTTAATAGTTAAATACATCATTTCATACGAAGAAAATTAAATAGCTTGAATTATATGAACCCTACAATGTTGAATTAAAAAATCTAGATACCAAGGTAAAAGAATAATAGTAATAATGATAATAATATTAATAACGGTTAAAAAATAAATAAATAAATAAAAAGTGTTTAATATTTAAGAAAAAGAATAATCTACTTCTTATTGAGTATATTTTTTATTTTATGCAGTAAGCCCCGCATGAAAGTGTTACTATAAAGTTTTACATTTAATTTTAGGCGTACAAACCAACAATGGATAATATACAAAAATATATAAATAACAAAATTTAAACTAAAATCTGAGAAAGGATATTTAACATTTTCGCGACGTAGTTTCACGTCATTTGGAAATCTGTAACTCCTCCATTCGGCGTTTCTTGCACAATTCGTGTTTTACGATATTTCTTAAGGATATTCCTTATATTCATATTTATATAAACAAAATAGTATGAATACAAATACTTTCACTAGAAAGAGTATAATTATTATGCATATTCATATGAAAATAAATATGGATGTAGAAAAAACGGTTTCCTATTGCCTAGAACGAATATTCCCCGTTCTGCAGTAGTCTACTGTACTTGAATTCTTAATTTTAAATGTGTAAAATCTATATCTTTAAAAGTAATAAGACATATTACTTTGTTTTAAATTCTTTTTCCGTGATAAATGTGACGCCAGTTTTACGCCGTGACTAGAATAATCGAAAATAAATAATACTGCGCTTTGTTTCAATAATAGATTTTAAAAACTAAAAAAAAAAAAAAAATTACCACTATATTATTTAGTATTTAAAAAACATTTAATAAAAATTTTATATTTTATTATGTTACGTCATGCGATAAAATTTAAATAGCATAAACGGTAGGGTAAACGAATGCGAAAATGTCACAACAGAATTAAAACAGAAAATTTGTTTTAAAAAATTCTGATAAAAATTAATAAAAATTAATTATATTAATTAAAAAAAAGGAAAAAACAAAAGTATTGTTCACTGCGTATTGCTCTTTCGAATAATAATCCTCGTCTTACCGCATTTTCTAAATCATAGTATGTAACTTGAGGTGCTTGAATCCTAGAATATTCAAGTTAAAAACAAAAGACAAAAGGGATAAAATAGAATTTTAGCAGTGAGAAACTAGGAAAAGTTATGTAATATTTAAAAACAAAGACTTAACATTTCAGAATCGAGTATACACTTCTTTGCAACAGAAGCCACGCCTTTACACAATTTTTCTAAAACTTTACATTATAAAACAAAATTATTTTACATGCTTCCAATTAAATCATTTAAATTTTGTCTTCAGCATTCGATGTAGTAAATGCCATTGACATTTATGCATACCAGCGTCACATAGAGAGTCATATACGAATACAGAAACTAGTTTTTTTAATATTGTTTCCGCAATATAGAGGCGGGGCTTCATTTCTTTTGGAATTTTTTCACAATCTCTCGCTTGCATTGCGATAATTTTATAAAAAATAATCCAATTTGTATCTTAATCATCGAAATGTTGCTTAGAAAACAATTAGAATAACATTAAGGTAAATTAAAATAGTTTTTCGTCAAAATATATACAGATATTTACTCACAGAGGATACAAATTATTATAAATGACGGCCCCCTAACAACAGTAAAAAATGAAATAACCATTGTAACTCAAACAATAATGTTAAGAACGAGCTGTAAATTTGGAAACCCATGTTTTTGATGATGCCCGTTCTATTTATGCAAAAATTAGTATAGGTCATAATTCATAATTTTTTCAAATATGAAATTATTAATAATTTTCTTATTTAAAAAAAAAAAAAAATGAAAAATATGCATGGAATATATTTGGGTCACTTCATTCTATCATATAAAAAAAAAAAAAAACAGAATTTGAATATCATAACTATTTTGGAAGATATGAATCAATGTTTGTCACATTTATTTAACATTAGTGCCCTCAAAGTTTGACAGCTTATAACTCTGTGAAGAATTGAGCAAAATATATAAACTATACTATTTTCCGCGATGATTTGGTCCAAAGAATTCAAATAAATTATAAAAAATGGGGGTTACCATTGAAAAAAATGAAGTTGATGCCAGTTTTAATATACAGACGACCCCTTAAGCAAGATCTAACTATACCATGTAATAACGTCTAACTAGACGTTATTACAAACCGATTGGTACCAACTACATGTTTCTACGACAACTTATGGCGAAAATAGATGGGGGTGGTGGCTTTTTTTTTTTTTTTTTTTCTTTTGGTGACTGTACAATAATGCATTGAAGTTAAAAGTCTTTTATAGCTTTTTATGATACAGGGTGATCCAAATTACTATCACTGTTCTTTAATTTGTGGTTAATCTCGTAATTGCACTCTGGACTAAATCAATAGTGGAAAAAACGAGTTTTTAAATGTTGTTTGCATGTGGGAAGTTTCAGGCTATTTCCTCTTGTACTTTTTTAGAAAATAGAAAGAATGTCAAAAAAAAAAAAAAAAAAAAGAAAAATCTAATATGATCACCCACTGTATATACATGATTCGTAGGTTTTATTGTTAATTGATGATAGAAAATAATTTAAGTTAATGTATTCTGTTTCTAATCTTCACCCGTTCCCTCCCCCTAAAGAAGTATATACATACAATATACGATTCATACACTCACAAACATATATGCACATATATACATATGGTGCGGGCCTGCCTGAATAAAATAGATTTCCAATGCGGCCTGTTAAGTGTTTTGGGTTGGACAGGCCTGTTGTAAACTAAACCAATGATCATACAAAGAAAATTAATGGGCATTTTTATGGGAAATTTCACGTTGATTGTTTTGTAATTCTGTTTTTCCTCTAAATTCGACAGTTTTAAAGATATTCAATAAAAACTGAAAAGTTTCCCATTTAAATGCCCCCGTGCCATCCCGCATACCACACACTAGTAGGGACTTTAGTACGTTGTACAAAACGCTCTTGACTATGACTGCGCCCATTTTCAAAACTACGCGATTTTTTTTTCTACTTGTCAATTTTTCGTCTTCGTTATCTGAAATGGTACTCAAAACGCCATTTGCCCCTACTTCCCTCAAATTTATTAAAAACATAAAAAAATCTTTCTATATTATCTTTAAGTAGCCCCTTCCTACATAATCATTACATAAGCTGAAAATATTTGATCTGAACCCTTTTTATTGCACTCTTTAGTTAATTTTAATATTGCAAAAAAGCATTTTTCAAGAAAATATGATATTTCATTTTCCAACATTTTCTAAACTATCTAAACATGCATATACCTAGGAGGGGCAAGAGAGGCAAAGGGGGGGGGGGGGTAATATTGTTTTTAAATCACCCCGCTTCGCATTTATAGGAAATTTCGTACAAATATCAGTTTTGGTTTATGAAATATTATAAAGGGCATAGGACAACTCCGCCGAAGCATAGGACAACTCCGCCGAAAAATTTATCAGCTGTTTCCCCCAGCAGGACAATTCCGCCGCATTCCTTTCTGCCGTTTTCCCTCGATAGGATTTTTCCGCCGAATGAGGGGGGAAGGCATTACCTTTGGCGAAATAAAAGTTGGCGAGAATGCTAAAACTTCAGGCATTCAACTTTTGTTAAAAATAAATACACAAATGAATGGTAATAATCTATATATTAATTCGCAAACATGAAATTTGTTGTACGTTTTTAACATATTAATTATGGGGGTAGAGGATTGAAAGTAGCATTGTTAGAAAGTTATGGTTAATGAGAATTAAGGGAAAAGAAAATCTCTTATTAGAATCTCAAAGAGGCATTCAAAAATACCTTTATTTTTATGCACTTTTTCATTTTATACACGTAATATTTTGTATTAAAAAATTTTACAGAAGAAAGTTGTTCAATTTGTCAATTTCTTAAAATTCAATAAAAAGCATAGGCACAGTAATTTGTATAGATGTAACTTCCCTATATTTTCAACTACAGATTTTTCATTTTATAAGGCAACAGCCTTTAGAGTGTTAGAAATGCTTATTGACCACGGAATTGACTAAACGAATGCAAAACCGTAATTTAATACTACTAAACATGGAGGCAAAAAAAAAAAAAAAAAGATTTAATTTATGATTTAATAGTTTTTTTTTATTATTATTATTTTTAACACTTTCCAACAAGGTTGAAAAGTGTTTATGACTTCGGTTTGTCTGTCTGTCTGTCTGTCTGTCTGTCCGTCTGTCTGTCTGTCCGTCTGTCTGTCTGTCTGTCTGTCTGTCTGTCCGCGCTCTAACTCCCGTAAATATTTATGGAATTTCTTAAAACTGATATATGTTATTCAAGTTCACTATCGGACGGTCCCTATTGAAAATGGAGTTTATACCTCTACTGGTTTGTGTACAGGGACACCCGAAAGTATTTCAAAGCATTGTGTTCTATGAGAGGTATTTCTACAAACCATATTTTCATACCTTTACTGTAGACTTACCTTAATAAAATTGAAATATGTTATTCCAGTTCACTATCGGACGTTCCCTATTGAAAATGGAGTTTGTACCTCTACTGGTTTGTGTACAGGGACACCCGAAAGTATTTCAAAGCATTGTGTTCTATGAGAGGTAATTCTATAAATCATATTTTAATACCTTCACTGTAGACATATCTTAATGAAATTGAAATACGTTATTGATGTTCACTATTGGATCTTTCCTGTATAAAATGGAGGGAATACCACCATCGGGTTATACACAGGGACACTCAAAAGTTTTCCAAAGCATTGCGTACTATGAGAGATATTTCTATAAATCAAATTTTAATAACTTTAGTTTCCACGAAATTTTAGGGAATTGAAATATGTTATTTTTCTGCACAAAAGAATGCTTTACATAGAATATAGCATGATAAGCATTATATTTACAGGGTGGCACAAAAATATCCAGATAAATTAAGCGCTATTAATAAAAAATTGCTAGATGTGTACTTTCGTTTACGTTAAGCGTTTTTAACACTATCTAACATTTTTAACACTTTCCAACAAGGTTGAAAAGTATTTATGACTTCTTTTTGTCTGTCTGTCTGTCTGTCTGTCCGTTGGTCTGTCCGCGCTCTAACTCCCGTAAATATTTATGGAATTTCTTGAAACTGATATATGTTATTCAAGTTCAGTATCAGACGGTCCCTATTGAAAATGGAGTTTATACCTCTACTAGTTTGTGTACAGGGACACCCGAAAGTATTTCAAAGCATTGTGTTCTATGAGAGGTATTTCTATAAACCATATTTTCATACCTTTACTGTAGACATATCTGAATGAAATTGAAATATGTTATTCAAGTTCACTATTGGATGTTTCCTGTATAAAATGGAGGAATTACCACCATCGGTTTATGTACAGGGATACTCAAAAGTATTCCAAAGCATTACGTTCTATGAGAGATATTTCTATAAATCAAATTTTAATAACTTTACTTTCCACGAAGTTTTTGGAAATTGAAATATGTTATTTATATGCACAAAAGAATGCTTTGCACAGAATATAGCATGATTAGCATTAGATTTACAGGGTGGCACAAAAACATCCAGTTACATTAAGAGCTATTAATAAACAATTGCTAGAATTGTACTTTCGTTTTCGTTAAGCGTTTTTAACACTTTCTAACATTTTTTAAGTGTGAATATGATTTCAGTTTTGTGTATCTGCCTGTCCGTCTGTCTGTCTGTCTGTCCGAGCTCTAACTCCCGTAAATATTTATGGAATTTCTTGAAACTGATATGTGTTATTGAAGTTTACGATCGGATGTTCCCTATTGAAAATGGAGTTTGTACCTCTACTGGTTTTTGTACAGGTACACCCGAAAGTATTTCAAAACATTATGTTCTATGAGAGGTATTTCGATAAAACATATTTTCTTACTTTTACTGTAGACATATCTCAATTAAATTCAATATGTTATTCAGATTTCCTTTTGGATATTTCCTGTATAAAATGGAGCAAATACCACTACTGATTTATGTACAGGGACACTTAAAAGTATTCCAAAGCATTGCGTTCTATGCGAGATATTTCTATAAATCAAATTTTAATAACTTTACTTTCCACGAAGTTTTAGGAAATTAAAATATGTTATTTATATGCACAAAAGAATGCTTTGCATAGAATATAGCATGGTTATCATTAGATTTACAGGGTGACACAAAAATATTCAGTTATATTAAGAGCTATTAATAAAAAATTGCTAGAATTGTACTTTCGTTTACTTTATGCGTTTTTGAAACTTTCTATCATTTTTTTTAGTGTGAATATAATTTCAATCTCTGTATCTGTCTGACTGTTCTTCTGTCCGTCTGTCTGTGTCTGTCCGTCTGTCTGTTTTACTGCGCTCTAATTCCCATAAATATTTATGGAATTTCTTTAAACCGATATATTTTATTCAAGTTGACTATCGGATGTTTCCTATTGAAAATGGAGTGAATACCTCTTCTGGTTTGTGTACAGGGACACCCAAAAATATTCGAAAGCATTGTGTTCTATGGGAGGAGTTTCTATAAACCATATTTTAATACCTTTAACGTATAGAAACTTCAATGAAATTTTAATATATTATTTATATTATTCAATTCCCTATCGGATGTTTCCTATGTAAAATAGAGCCCATTTCTTACTGGTTTGTGTACAGGGCACTTGAAATTATTCCAAAGCTTTGTGTTGCATGAGAGTTATTTTTATAAACCAAATTTTTATAATTTTTTCTCCGCAATTGAAATATATTATTCGTATGCACAAAAGAGTACCTTCTCTGTAATATAGTATGGTTAGCATTAGATTTATAGGGCCACACAAAAATAATCAGTTACATTAAGAGCTGCTATAAATAAAAATTTGCTGGAATTGCACTTTTGTTTACATGAGCGTTTTAAAACTTTCTTATAATTTTAGTGGGGATATGATTTCAATTTGTGCATCTGTCTATCCGATTGTCTACCTTCTTATCTGTTTGTCTACGGCTCCTATCATCCGTGAATACTTTGAGAATTTTTAAAAAATTATACACTCAAGTTCCTTATGGAATGTTCTCTATTTAAAATTCCATTAATAGGTCCTGTACAACTAGTTTGTTTACAGGAACAACAACAACAACAATAAAAAAACAAACAATGTATTACGTTTTAGGACAGAATTTTTTAAAAGTTATATTTAAAAATATTTCTACTCTAAAAATCATAGAAACATTGACATGCATTATTAATATTCTAAAATATTGTTTTTTATAGAGCATGATATGATTAACTTTCAGATTTACAGGGCTACACTAAAATATTCAGAGAGATTAAAAGCTGTAATTATAATATAACGGCTGTGTTTTCTTTTGCGTTAAGCCTTTTTAACACTTCCCAAAATGCCTAAGAGTAATTTTAAAATCAATTAGTCTATCTGCATGTGTTTCAGTCGTTCTGTCGGTTGTGTGATAAAGTAGGCAAAGAATATTAATAGTTATTCGATACAATTGCGTACAGTTGGAAAGTGTTACTAATCAATGCGTACTGCATGATTTTTCTTTCTTGTTTCATTTATTTATGATGTAATTTTTCTTTTATTTATTTATTTATTTTTATTTTTTATTTTTATTTTTTTTTGGCGATTTACGTCAGCTATAATTGGAATATATATATATATATATATAAATATTAAACGTAATGCATTCTAATTAACTGAAACTTGATTACTTATTTTTGAAAAGTGTACTTATTACTATATACTAATTCATTATAAATGCATATTGGACGAAAAACGACACTGCTATGTACTGCAATTTAACTCTATTTACGGAAAGACCATAGCAGCTTTTATGCTATATACCTACAACAAAGTTGTTATATAAAATAGATATCATGAAAGATAATAGAGAAAATACTGTTTTTGGGTCAAATTTTTGAAATTGAGTTTTTGTTATATTTATACGTTGTGAAGTCCCCTGAATCCGAAAATCATGTTTTTGCGGTTAATCTATGTGCCTGTTATTAGCATATTCAAAGAACAAATAACAGCAGAAAGATTTAACTCGATATACTATATCTGTATCGTATAGGAAAGCTGCACTAAAGTTTTCGTTGAGATCAAGCAAATGATTCGTGTTAGTATTCCAATTAGATTCCAATTAGTATTTCTAGTATTAAATTGTACGGTAAGCCGTATGAGTAACATACCAAATTATTATTAAACTGTTGACATATTATTTCGATACAGACAGTATTCTTCGCTATTGTAATGATCAGAAGAAGAAAGTAAATGGATACAAACATTCATAGGTATATGCATCGTTACGCAAATAATAATCAATGAAACTATAATAATCGATTTATAATTCTTACTACTAAAAGTCGTTCATTTAAACGAGTTATTTGCGGATATTTCTGTTCCATAATAATCTGTCTTCCATCATCGACCCAGAATACCATAATAAAATTCTATATACATTAATATGTGGGCTAATTTTTTTTTTTTTTTTTTTTTTTTTTTTTTTTTTGGGGGGGGGGGGATTTTTCGTGGTAAAATTTTCTGTTTTTTTTTTTTTTTTTTTTTTTTTTTTCAGTCTCTCAACAAAATCATCTATGTTACTAAAACCTATCTTCTGAATGTTCCTCCAATATCAACTAGTATGTTGTAACCACCATGAAACTTTCTTCTACATTTTTTCCTTACAAATTATTTAATAAAATTAATATTTATTAAAACTATTTTCCTTTATATATACAGATGGAGATGATTTTCATCGCACAGAATTATTACTGTTGTTATTACTGTTATTTATCACAGTTGAATAAAAAAATTAAGAAATTCAATTAAAGAAAATAAGTAAAGAAAATTTAATATAAGTTAATATAAGTTAAGTAATATATATTTGAATATTATGTTAAGTAAAGAAAATTTAATTTCTTATTTATCCTTTAATAATTTTGTAAATGTAATCGGAATAATTTAAACTAAGATGTAAATTTTTCTTAAGTTAATTTTTACTTGAATTTTATGATATTCAAGTGCTACACGAAAATTAGAAATAAATTTATTAATAGCAGAATTTATTAATACGATTAAATAATTGTCAAATAAAAGAACATATAATAATAATGAAAAATAAAATTAAATGCATGTTTATGAGTAAAATTTTTTACTCATAATTTGGTTAAAATCTATTTTACTTTTACTCATCTTTCCAAAGCGCGGGGAAAGGGCTCTTTTACTCGTATAATGCTCGATGTGCCGCCAAAGTGCAATGCGTCGCCAAAAATGGATATACTGCTGCAGACCCCCTCTTCTCGTTTCAGGAAAATGGCGCGGCGGAGTTGTCCTCTGTGGGAAAAGGGGGTTAAAATTCTCGGCGGAATTGTCCTATGAGGGGAATAGGGGATTAAAATCTCGGCGGAATTGTCCTGTTCCGATTATAAAGAGTTTTGCGTTTCAGGGTCTTAAGTTAGAGCAGATAATTTGATTTCAAATATACAAAAAAAAAAAAAAAAGTAATAGGCAATTTTGTATGAAATTTCACGTAGATTAATTTTGTAATTGAAATATTTTCTCTATATCCTCAGTTTTCGAGATATTTAGTAAAAACTAAAAAGTGCCCCCTTTAAACTCCTCCTGCCCCCACTGACCCTCCACGGGCGGGTTCTTTTAGCATCTTCTTTAGAACACTCTCGACTAACACTCTGTCCCTAAGTTAGAGCATATAATTTGATTTCAAATATACAAAAAAAGAAAAAAAAGTAATAGGCAGTTTTGTATGAAATTTCACGTAGATTAATTTTGCCCCTTTTTAAAACTACACATTTTTTTTTTCTTTATGTCAACTTTTCATCTTCGTTATCTGAATTGGTACTTAAAACGCAATTTACCCTTACTTGTATAAAAGTTATTAAAAACATAAAAAAAAAAAAAATCTTGTTATATTATCCTTAATTAGATCCTTTATACATAATTATTACATAAGTATAAAATATTTCATCAGAATCCTTGTTAATTCACATTTTAATGAATTTTACAATTGCAAAAAAGCATTTTTCCAGAAAATGTGATATTTCATTACCCTATATTTTCTAAACTATCATCATACAAAGAAAATGTAATCGAAATTTTTGCAGGAAATTTCACGTAGATTAATTTTTGTAATTGAGATTTTTTCCTCTAAATCCTATAGTTTTCAAGATATTTAATAAATTTGAAAAATGCCCCCTTTTAAAAGCCCCCTGCCCCCTGCTCTTTCCCCACGGGTGGGTTTCTTTTTTCTATTACACGATTATTTTTTTCTATTGGTAAAATTTTAGCCTTCGTTGCTTGGACTGTTTGAACAAGTATCATCTATTTAATGAAAAATTACAGTATGTGATGAATATACCTAGGAAGGGCAAGGGAGGCAAAGAGAAAAAAAAATGATTAGTTTGAAATTACCCCGCCTCATATTTATTGGAAATTTTGTATAAATATCCTTTTTTGTTTATGAAATATTATAAAGAGTTCTACGTATCACAGAGTCTTTCTGTCCCTAAATTAGTACGCAAAAACTCAATATTTAATTAATATCTGTAAAAAAGTTGCTGTAAAATATAATTCTTTCTTTTAATCTGTTCTTATATGTAGTTCCCCTTCGTAGAAACAAAAAAAACTTACGCTATCTTTCATTTTTATCATATATTTTACAAGTAGCAATTAAAAAATGTGCCCTTTTTTTCCGGATTGGGGAAACGGCATTTTTCACAGCAGCTGCTTGTAAAAGATATGTGCCCTTGAAATTATTTTGGGGACTAAAATGGTGAGAAAAAAAAAATTATGCAACGATGCAAAAGAAAAAACATTATTGTATACTTCTCTGCACGCACCAGAAAAAAAGGCACTTTTCTTTATTTCCACTAGTAAAATACAAACTGACGACAGCGCAAGCTTTTTGTTTCTACGTGAGGAATCCAAAGGGACGAATTAAACGAAATGAAAAATTCGTTTTTGAATTTTTACAGATTTAATTCCTAAATTGAATTTTTGTATACAAACTCTGGAGAAGAAACAAGCTGTGATACGCAATCCTCAGTGTAAGTTTTTATAAACGTTAAGCAATATTTCTGCAAAATCTCATTAAATCGGCAACAGGGTAGAATAAATATATTTTTTTTCCTAGTGCCCCTCTATTCCCCTCCCCTCGATATTCTAAACCGCTCTGCAAGTTTTGATAGACAATAAGTGATATCTATACAAAGTTTCCTAAAAGTGTGCAGCCAGATAATATATATAAAAAAAAAAAATCATTTTCTTTGCCTTAGACCCTCCCCTCCATGTATATGTAACACTCATTCAAAATTTTCATTGGGTGATAGTTGTAGGGGATTAATGTAGGTGATAGTTTTATCAATTGTAATTAAAATTTGTAAAATTCTGATATTAAAGCAATCACATATTTCTTCTCTGCCCCTTACTTCCTCTATGTTATATAAGGTAATCAGCGTCAGTTTTCTTAAACAGTAAGTGATATTTATAATAAATTTTATTAAAATGTAAAGCATAGTATTATAAAACAATATTTTCTTACCTCTGTTCTACAGCCCCCCCCCCCCGACACACACAAACACATGGATATAGTAATAAGACATAAATTAATCATGGAGGAGGAGGAAGTGATTTTTTTTTTCTCGGGAAATGCCTCTCTAATGGCTGTCTTTCCCCGAGTAAATTACCCATAGGAATACACACGGATAATTTAGTAAATAAAATTTATGAATAATTTATTTACTAAAGGTGAATTAAAAACTCCAGATACAGTTTCAAATTCATTTTTTTTTCTTCTTCTATTTTACAATACTTTCTAATGGCTGATTTTAGAACTTTATTTCGGCATCAAAAAAGTTTGCTCGATAACATGGGGATGATAGATCTATATATATTGCTTTATCTATGCACACACACTTGTTTCCACTTTTTCATCTACATGCAACACTCATTGTAATTTTAATAAAATGTAATAGTTACACAAAGTTTCATATTAGTATCCTATGTAGCATAGAGGTAAAAAAAGAACCACGTTTTTTCACTTTCCTACCCCCCCCCCCCCCCACCTCCTTAAAAACAGCTCCCAGCTATGTGTAAAATTCACTATAATTTTTGTTAAACACTCAGTGGTATTCACACAAAAATTCATTTAAATCGATAACAGAGTTTTTTTTAAATCATTTTTACATTTGGACCAGACTTCTGCTACATACAACACTCATTGTGGTTTCCATAAAGAGAAAGTAATAGTTTTCAATAACAGGATGGTTTAATCCTATTTCTTTTAAAATCAATAGTAGTATGGTTTAAAATATATATTTGTTTTACATCTGCTCCCCCAACACCCTTCAACTGTATGTCACTCATTTTAATTTTAGTAAAGAATAAATGGTAGCTCACCACAGGTTTTTCAAATTGAGCTGGATCCAGCGACGCAATAGATGGAAGAATTGAATGCTTCGACGCCAGCAGTCGGCGAAATTTTAGGTTGGAATGGTTTTGCGTCAGCAAAGTGCTGTAACGGAGGAAGTAAGTTGAGGAGTGTTGGCGAATGCGAAGCGGCTTTAAAGTTTTGTTAAAGTGAAGAGATATGAGTCGGTGGAATGAAGGATAAATAGGAAGGTATTTTTTGTAAAGAGGGTGGTGTAGATGAGTTAGTTCTTATGCTAGACTAAACTATAGTTTCTGGTGTATTGCTAAAGTTGATTATTAAACGAAGGGTGAAGTTATTCGCTATTGAAATTTGCTAGTCTGATGTGTATAGTGAAGTTATAGAATACAGAAAAATGGAGTGCAAAATTTGTCGTGCCGTGGAAATAGTGGTCAAAGACTGCAGCCTTCACCTACTTCTGTTATCTTCTCTGGGTGAGAGTTACTTTATATTTATCGAAGTTATTTCTTGAAGCTCTTTTTCTAAGTTATCTAAAATTGATATTAAGTTTGGCCCAGTTACCCTCCCTGATCTTAAGCACTGATAAAAGTTTTATTTGAATTTACTCTCAAGTCTCGTGCTCTGATTTATCTATTTAGTTATTTAATAGTTATCTAAGATAGAGTTTGCGACCACAAAAACCTCACAAAGTTATTTCTAATTAAAGTTACTGTAAATTTATGTCCTTCTCGTGACAGAATGAAAACAATTTTTGAAATTGTTGCTGAACCAAGAACTGTATTTTGAAAAGAAGGTGGTTTATAAGGAACCATATCATGTGTAATTTCTGAAAATGTTTTAAAATATTATTAATTTTTAAATTAATTAAAAGATATTTGATATTGTCCCACACGTGACATAACATGTAAGACATTTAAAATAAAGAAATATCTGAAATAAGCACATGAATAATATTAATATATGTATTTTTAATAATCCTAGTTAGTAAATAGGATGTATTTTGAAAGCTATGAAAGTTAAAATCTTTATCTAAAACAATAAGATATTTTTTTTCACAAACGTAATGGAAGAATAAAAAATCCGAGGCTATTTCAAATGGCCTAAACCTCAAGATGAAATAGCTTACTTCTGAATAAGTGATATAAGCGGAAACCGCGAAAGTTATTCCTGCATCAATTGCTGAAAATAGAGGAGGCTGTTATAAATTTCCACATTTATAGAACTATATATTCATCTTTTAAAGCAAAACAAAGATATTTCTGCTTTCATTAACTTTTTTATTGGTATCTTGTTCAACTTGGTTTAAATCAGAGCACTTTTTGTAATTTGCAATTGATTTTCCAAAAAGAATTAGAGGTTTTATGAAATAAGTAACAAAAAATATTTCTTATAATTAATAAGGATTTTTTTTCCTTTTCTTAAAATCAGAAAATTGCACGATGTCCCATACGTGACATGAATGTTCAGCACGTGATACTTATTAAAAAAAATTGTAACGAGTACTAGATTTTACTTTTTCAATCTAACAACACAATAAATAATTAGCGGGCACGCAGTATATATTGTTACAAAATTATTTACAATTTTGTAACAATGCCCCCCTCCCAAGGACTGCACGTCCCGGGCAGTGCAACCCTTGGTCAAGAGGCGAAACTAACCAAATTTACACAATCTAAATTACAAAAACTAAGTTGCATATAACGACAAAATACAAAAAAAATAAAGTGAGAAATATTTACAAAATTCACAAATATATACAAGTATTTATATACAAATATTTATATTACGCATGCGCAACTTTTACAATTATTTACATTTTTAATTTTAATATTTCCGTTACTTGTGGTACTTGGCTAGCCTATTATAGTGCACCACCTTCGGTTTTGATGAAGGTGTTTTAGTGATCCGCACCACTACATCATTCAGCCTTTTTAAGACTGTGTATGGTCCGTCCCAGTTGCACTGTAACTTGGGAGAGAGTCCTTTGCGTCAAACAGGATTCCACAACCAGACCTTCTCTCCTTCCTGGAACTCATGTTGTGTAGCCTTTAGATCGTATCTTGTCTTCATTTTCTCCGATGCCATGTTAATCCACTCCCGAGCAAAGTTGTGTACGTCCTCAAATCGTGCCTGGAGATCTTGGATGTACTCCTCGGACGATGAAGGCGCATCGGGTGGACAACCAAACAGGAGATCACAAGGGAGACGAAGTTCACGTCCAAACAGCATCTGGGCTGGAGTATAGCCGGTGGTTTCATGGACAGCACTTCGATAAGCCAGCAGGAATAATGGCAACTTCAAGTCCCAATCTTGCTGGTTCCTTGATACTAGAAGGGAGAGGTTATTCAGGATGGTACGATTGAACCTCTCGACCATGCCGTCCGACTGGGGATGTAAGGGTGTTGTCCGGGTTTTGTCTATGCCGAGTAGTTCACACAGTCCTTTGAAAACATCAGAGGTAAAGTTCCTACCTTGGTCGGTATGTAGTTGTAGGGGCGTGCCGTACCTTGACACCCATTGCTGCACTAGGACTTCTGCGACTGTGCATGCCTCTTGATTGGGAATGGGATATGCCTCAGGCCACTTGGTGAAATAGTCCATCACGACAAGGATGTATTTATTTCCACTGGAGGTCCGTGGCAAAGGACCCAAGATGTCGAGTGCAATCCGTTCAAATGGTGCTCCCACGTTATACCGTTGCAGTCTTCCTCGACTTCGTTTCTGCGGGCCTTTACGTGCCGCACAAGCATCACAGTATTTACACCATTTCTCCACATCCTCCTTTGCCTTGCACCAGTAGAAGCGTTCCCGAACTTTCTGCAGAGTCTTCATTACCCCAAAATGGCCTCCGGTAGAGCTACTATGCAGTTGTTCTAAAACAGCTGGAATTTTTGATCTTGGTAATAAAATCTGCCATCTGAAGCTTTTCCCATCATCAGATTCCCACTTTCTGTATAATACGCCGTTTCTGATATGAAGAGAGTCCCAAAGAGCCCAATAACTTTTCGTAATGGGACTAAATCTGGAAATGTCCTGCCAGATAGGTCTGTTGCTGGTCGTCTCCTTCAGCTGTAATATTGGCTTTATGTCAGGATCTTCCAACTGGGCTTTTCTAAGTTCTTCGTCACTCCATGGATCGGGATCTTGATCTGATAGTGTAGAGACTTGGCAGGCAACCGGATTTATCGGCAGGTATTTCTGTTCGGCTCTAGAGCAGTACTTGCAGCTCTCCGAGCAGGGCTTACGTGACAAGGCATCTGCATTACCATGTAGAGTCCCTTTACGATGACGTATCTCGAAGTCATATTCCTGCAGGCGTTGTATCCACCTGGCAATCTGACCTTCCGGGTTCTTGAACTGGAGCAACCACGTTAAAGATGCATGGTCAGTCCGGAGCAGGAATCTTCTGCCATAGAGGTAATGACGGAAATGTTCTATGGCTTTTACGATGGCGAGTAGCTCTTTCCTGGTGGTACAGTAATTTCGCTCCGGTTTAGACAGGCATTTACTCCAATAGGCAATGACATGTTCTTGACCATCAATTTCCTGCGACAGAACAGCACCGACACTCTCATGGCTGGCATCTGTATCAAGTATAAACTGTCTGTCGGGCTGTGGATACGTCAAGATTGACGATGATGTTAAGGCCTCTTTAAGTCGCTGGAAAGCTTTTTCACATTCATCTGTCCACAGGAACTTCTGTTTGGCTTCCGTCAGCTTGTGGAGTGGTCTGGCAATATTTGAGAAACCCTTGACAAACTTTCTGTAGTAAGTGCATAACCCCAGGAAACTTCGTAGTTGGTGTACATTTTCAGGGCGACTCCAGTTCTCGACTGCAGAGATCTTCTCAGGATCAGTTCTCACACCTTCGGCAGAGATGATATGGCCGAGGTAGCTCACTTCACGACGGAACAAGTTACACTTGCCTGGATTCAATTTGAGGTTAGCCATTCTGAGTTTCTCCAGCACCTTTCGGATGTTTCGTAGATGGTCTTCAAAGGTGCGCCCCACAATGATAATATCATCCAAATACACCAGACAGGCTTCATAGGAAAGCCCTTTTAGCACTGTCTCCATCAGGCGTTCGAAGGTGGCAGGTGCATTACATAATCCGAATGGCATAACTTTAAATTGCCACAGTCCTTGTCCCGTGGTGAATGCAGTCTTCTCACGATCATCAGGATGTAATTCTACTTGCCAGTAACCGCTCTTCAGATCCAACGTCGAGAACCATTTATTGCCAGCAAGTGTGTCTAATGTGTCGTCAATTCTGGAAAGAGGGTAACTGTCTTTCTTCGTGATGTCATTCAAACGACGATAATCCACACAAAATCTTGTTGAACCATCCTTTTTTCGCACCAGTACTATGGGAGAGGTCCAAGGACTCGTTGATGGCTCGATGACATCATTGTGCTGCATTTCACTTAGAAGTTCAGTGACCTCTTCCTGTTTAGCAAAGGGAAGTCTTCTTGGATGTTGTTTGATTGGAGGATGATTTCCTGTATAAATTCTGTGCTGGGTGATGTTCGTTCTCCCGACGTCTTCAGGTGTTCGAGAAAAAAGGTCTTTAAATTCTTGGAGTAGCTTCTCCGCAGCACATCTCTGTTCCTTTCCTAACTCCGCATTCTTGAGTAATTCCGTTATTAATTGTTCAGAAGACTTGGATTCAGTTGCTTGCGTGGGGCGGTTGATGCATGTTACAGGAGTGCAGGCTGCTAACACCTCATCCTTCTTCACTGTTTGGACCTTATCGGTGATGTTTGCGACTCTCACAGGAATAGTACTCTTTGAGAGATCAACTAGAGATGAAGCTACCAGAACTCCTCTTGGGCTATTGTCTGTATTCGGGTATTCAATCAGTCCATAGCGGAAGTATTGCTTTGTAGGTGGTGTTCCTGAAACTATTGTCTCTGTGTGTGGAGGGATGGAAATTTCAGACTTGGCTGTTATCTGGCAAATTGTCTGAATGTTTTGATTTTCAGTGTTGAACACAGCGATGTCTTCCGAACTCGAATGCAGTTCATTATTCTTGAAGTCCAATTGAAAGTTAAATTTTCTCAGGAAATCAATTCCAATGATTAAAGGATCTCTTATATCAGCCACATATGCCATATGATGGTAACTGGCATTCCCAAAAGTGATGGTCAAGTTCATCTTTCCATATATTTTGATTTCGTCTCCGGTCACAGTCTGGAGTTTAACGCAGGGCGGCGTCCAGATGATCTTCTCTTTTAGTTCTTGAGCCAAATCCGTTCTAATGATGGTCACGTTGGCTCCTATGTCCAGAATCATCCGGCAGGTGGCGTTGTTGACTTGGCCATAGACGTGAAGTCCATTATCGCCGCCACTCGTCGATGAAACATGAAATACTGTAAATTGGGGCTCTTTAATTTTAGGCAACCTCTGCCCCGCGAGATGGCCTCCTCTTAGTTTCCCTGCTGTGATGGTGAAGCCGGGTGATTTCCTATAGTTGGTCGTACGGGGCAGTTCCTCTTCACATGACCATCCCCTCCACAGCCCCAGCACTTTATCTTCGGATCCTTTATTTCTATAATATTTTCCAGGCTGCGCAATCTCTTTAGGATCTCTGCGAAACTTCTCTTCATTTCATTCTCATCAGCAGGCGTATCATTTAATGAGACTGCTCTTATGGAATGGAGGTCTTTACGGGAGGCTTGTTGGGCTGCCTCTATCCTAAGTGCATAGCCTAAAGCTGATTCTACGTCTCTGATGTTGGAGAGTCTCAGCGCTTTTTGAATTTCTGGATCCCGAACAGCATCGATAAAGTACTGAAGAGCTAAGTCGTTACGAGTGTCAGCTTGACAGTCTGAGAATGCTAGGTGTGACAATCTCTGAATGTCCGCTGCCAGCTCTTGCAAACTTTCGCCCGTTTTCTGGTACCGGGACTTTAGCTGGAGGCGACTATAGTCCTTAGAACACTTCTCTCCGAACCGTAGCTCCAATGCTCTAGTCAAGGCCTCGAAGTCGTTCCTTTCTTCTTTAGTAACATTTCTCAGTATCTCGACTGCATCTCCCCGTAATGCTGCTGCTAAGTGGACTGACTTGGCGGTAGAGTCCCAGCCGTTAGCTTCAGCTACGATGGAAAACTGCGTCTTATATACATGCCAGGAGGAACTGCCGTCGTAGGTGGATAGCTTAATAGATTCCTGATTCTGGATTCTTCTCTCTTTCTTTTCAGTTTCCTGGGGCATGGATTCTAACTTTTCTTCCACTTTTCTCTCCAGATCTTCTTCTATTCTCTTCAGTTTACCTTCTGTCTCTGCAAACCTTCCTTTCAGTTCCTGATCAAAATTTTCTTTAACTTTCTCCTCGAAACTCCGTTCTATTTTCGTAACACTCTCTTCAACCTTCATAACATTTTCTTCTATCTTCATAGCTTTCTCTTTAAAACTTTCTTCTATTTTCAAAACTTTCTCTTCAAAATTTTCTTCTATCTTTATAACTTTCTCTTCTATTCCATCCATTCTATTTTCCATCACCGTTAATTTACCCTCGATTGATTCTTTCACCGTTGAAAGCTCTCTCTTCATCTCATCTTGATTAGATTTAATTTCTTCCTGAACTTCACCCATAGTGTCTTTCAACTCTCTTTGCGATGTTTCCATTTTCTCTATCAATCCGGTTTGCATCTTTTCCTGTCCGGCTTTCATTTCATTCATCTGGGTAGCTAAGGTTTCTAGAAGTTTTTTCATCTCTTGCTCCATAGCCCTCGTTATCACCATTCACAGACAAAACCCCCGCTCCTGACACCAGAAATGTTGCGTACTTGAGGGTTCGTAAGTTGTCCGAGAATGAAAGGCCAAACGTACAAAAATTCAGTAATTTATTCACAGCAAGTTCCAGAAAAATACAGGTCTATAAACCACGTATCAGCTTCAATTCAAACAGTAAACACAGCTTAAACAACAGCTGTCAATAGCAAATCCGCAGTACAAACTGTATAGTAATAACACATAAAGCAAGTCTCTTCCAAAGAGGCTCAAGCAATGCAACATTGACAGAAGCTGATCTTAGACTGAACTGAACTGACTGCCTTGGCGAGAGAGCGCTTCTTATATACTGTTCCATGGAACCCAGATTAAGAAGCGCTCTCTCGCCAAGGCAGTCAGTTCAGTTCAGTCTAAGATCAGCTTCTGTCAATGTTGCATTGCTTGAGCCTCTTTGGAAGAGACTTGCTTTATGTGTTATTGCTATACAGTTTGTACTGTGGATTTGCTATTGACAGCTGTTGTTTAAGCTGTGTTTACTGTTTGAATTGAAGCTGATACGTGGTTTATAGACCTGTATTTTTCTGGAACTTGCTGTGAATAAATTACTGAATTTTTGTACGTTTGGCCTTTCATTCTCGGACAACTTACGAACCCTCAAGTACGCAACAATATATTGAAAAAAATTGCAAATGCATGAATTCAGTAGATTCATAGGATTTTTTGCTAAAAGTAAAAATCTTGAAAACATGTGTCCAATATTATGTCTGACACGTGACATCTATAATTTCATTAAAAAATCTATAATTAAAAAATACAGTGGAAAAAAAATTGTGCTTAAAAAATCATATAAGTAAAGGTAAAGAACTTTCTCTTGGTCAGAAATTTTCAAACTTTCAACTTTAACTATAAAAATGTTACTAAAATTTCAGTCTAATTGTCCCACACGTGACACTGGAATCACCCTATGGTTTGCTTTTGAGGTAGGCTGATAACAGACACACACACACATAGAGAGAGAGAGAGGAGAGGAGGGTATTATGGAATAGTCGGGAAACATGGAATACCGATGTTTCGGCTCTAATTGGTGCTGCTATCTCTTCAAAATACCATGAATTAATCAAGAAGGATTCCCATGAAGCAATGCAGTAAGAAGCGACCGCTTGTTGTTTTCGTACCATTCTCTATAAATAAAGTTTGTTTTGTGATTTTCAAGATTTTTGCAAGTAAGTTTTCAAACATTTAAACTTACTAGTTCATACGTGATCTTAACTTTGATGTTAACCGTAATGTATGCTCTAAGAATTATATTTTGTTATACTTTGGTCGTTTTTTAGCTGAAAATATTCTGTACATAAATTTAAAAGTTCATTTTCAAAGATGGCATGTCGGGTATTATAGAATACTAGTTATTTCATAGTATCATCTGAAAGTGACTTCATGTATTCAACTAAAGAACCAGAAAATACAGGTTGATTCAAAATTAGTGTGACCAATTTTATAAGTGCGTAACTATTTACGGTAAATTTTACGGTTGCTTTACTACCAGCTTTATTTTAAAAGTGAGACGTTTAAATTACTAATACAGCTACTTTTATTAATGGTAGTAAATTATGGCTCCGAAATTAGATCCTCAAACCCGAAACGAAATTTTAAAGCTTTTGAAGGATGGTTGCTCAAATTCTGTTATAAATAAAGCATTTATAAATCAGAAAAGACATTTTTCTAATGGATTACTATCTAAACTTCGGAAAACAAAATAGCTGGCAATAAAAATCTCCGGAGAAAAAATGTGGACGAAAGGAAGTCCTTGGTGAAAAAGAAAAAAAATAAGCTGAAAAGACTTATCGCTGTAAAAAATCCTCTGCGTCAAAGAACTTTAGCAAAGAAATTACAGGTATTGTAATCGAAAATTTGTCGTCAGATACAGAAAATTGGCTATAAAATGAATAAACAGTCTGTCATCAAATGTCTGCAAAGACGTAGAAAAACTACGAAAAAGTTCTTGGCCTCTGTATGTAATGTTACACATAGGTAGATACAAAACATGGATAACTTCGGACGAAGCACTGTTTTATCTGTCATCCACAAATGGCAAAACGAAGATACAATATATTTAATGCGAAAAGTGTCGCAAAGACGAAGCTATTTTGCAAAAGACAAGTTGACCGTCAGGTGTTATGGTATGTATGGGAATGTCCTCTCAAAGCTTAAAAAAACCATTTTTTGTAGAACCAAAGGCTAAAATTGATGCTAATTACTATCAGAATAAAGATTTGAAGCACATGATTAAAGAAAGTAAATGTCTTTACCCCAAAGAAACTTTGTTTTTCACCAAGATTCTACACAAAGTCATACTATAAAATCAACTATAAAATAGCTGAAAGATTAAAAAAAAAAAAAAAAAAAAAAAATGTTCCTCCTGAGAAATGGCTACCATCATTCCCTGACAGTGCTTCTAACAATTATTTTTTATGGGGGAGATTAAAAAAAAAAACAATTGAGTAGACGTAAAGTAAGAAAACTTCAAGGTCTTCAAAAAGCAATTAAAGAGGAAGTTGGAAAAATACCTCCAAAAAGGGTCGAAAAAGGTCTTTTGGCTTGGCCTAAACGTTTACGTAAAGTGTATTATGTTAAAGGAAACTACATTGAAATTTTCCTGTACATAACTTAATTCAGTAAAAATTTCTGTTGCTCTGAAATTGGTCACACTAAATTTGAATCAACCTGTAAAGTCGCTTAATGTATCTTCTGTAACGGAAAATTCTCCGAATATAAACGAGGACAAATTTGGATTAAGTGTTTCAGCTGTTCTGTGTGGGCTCATCTTGACTGTATCGGAGCAGAGAACTAAGATTATATATCTGTGACTTTTGTAAATAAACTCGAAGAAGAAATGGCTTTCACATAATCTTAAAAATATGTTTTTTTTTTTTTTTTTTTTTTAGTTAAAAGAATTATATTTTATGAAGTCAAATCAGTTTTCATATGCTTTAAACCACCTATTCCACATTACACGACTATTTCATACTAACTTTCATTTGTAACTTAAAAAAAAAAAAAAAAAAAAAAAAAATTATAACCAAAAAAATTCATTACAAATAATTACACTGTGTATTCATCATTATTTTGGGTTTTTTTTTATTAAAAACAAGTAGAGTTATTTTTAAAAATATAAACTCTATTTCATAATACCCTCTTCTCATCTATATATACGTATTGAATATTAACATTAATATTATTATGAGTAACAATCATACTAATATTATATTAAGTATATACATATTTCCTATTTTATTGAAATTTACTTTGAATGATGCTCAAAGTGTTTTCTTATGTATTTCCTTACAATTATTATTATTATTATTTTTAAATATTTTGCCCGTTATAGTTATAATTACTTCTCAGTGCGTCCTTCAAAGAAATTTTTAATGAACATTTAAAGTGTTTTTAAAATAAAGGTAGCCGTGACCAAATAGCTTCTAAGTTAAAAAAAAAAAAAAAAAAAAAAAGATATTATTCTCAATCGGATGATATCGTTTGAATTTGTTATTTGCAGATAAAATTGTTTGGTTGCCGTTGTCGCTCTACCTCTGTTTCCTTCTTTGTACCTGCCACGTTTACTCACCACGTCTCTCCTCCTTTTAGATTAGCATTTTTAAAATTACAATTTAAATTGCTATTTGTATTAATGAAAATTTGTTATGAAACATCTTTGTATACTTTAGAAAATTTCAGCCCCCCCCTCCCCCCAAAGAAAACCCCTCCTTTTTAAAATAGTATTTTAAAAATTATAGTTTAAATTGCTATTTGTTAAAATTTGCTATGATATATATTTGTATACTTCAGATTTTTTCTTCTTTTTTATTTTCAAAATAACTGGCTTTTGAAATGATATGTTCGAAATTAGAATGAGGAATTTAGTAAAATATTATGCATATTTACTGATGTCAACATTGGTTTGTTTATAATATTTCGTGTACAAAGGATCACTATTTGCTTTCTTATATTAAAAATATAAATGACAAAGGTTTCATTGATGTAACATTGATCTATATTCAACTAAATTATTGTGTTCCCGAAATATACGTACCATGCACTTTTGAAATGAACGCATTTTATGCAGATTCACAAAAACTAATATTTATTTGTATTAAAGTTTTATTGTTAAAATAAACCATTTGTATTTTTTCATGTACAGGAGATCGCCATTCCATTTCTTCTTAATTTGCTTTATAAAAATAAAAAATATAAAAGGATCTTTCAGTGAAATAATAATGGGTTTTATTCTGCAAAATTTTATGGTAGTATGAGTGTACCATGCACGATTGAAATTACCATATTTTACATAAATTAGGAAAAATCAAATTTTTATGTTACAATATTCTTAATTTTAAAAATATTATTTTCTGTTGAAAAGTGCAGTCACTTCAGAACACTGTTATTTTATGAATATAATAAACTATAACAATGGTATTGTTTGGAATATTTAAAGTCATTAGAGATAAAAATGTTTTCAGATATTTCCCTATAGAATGTTTTTTTCCATGATTAAGAAAAAGCTTTTTAAGGATAAATTACTGTTAAAAGAGAGATGTCGAATGATTAAAAAACGTTCCATACATTGAAAATGAAATGCATCGAATAAAAAATCATTACATAAAATCGTGTATATAAAGTAATCAAAGGGCTTTAGAAAATTGCATGATATATTTTGTATACAGTCAGAGACAACTTCGTGAATGTAAACGATATGTATATAAATAGTGTAGATTATGCCTTTAAACTAATTGGAATTGTTTTTGCAGGGATTCAGGTTAGTACAGGAAAATATGGAAGTTTCTTTATTCTGTGGAAGTAGCTTTATCTTTCAAAATGATAACAATTAATTCGTTTCCTTCTTCTTTTTTGCAACGCTTTTGCTCTAATATTACTTTACAACCACAGAAAAGAAACTACATATATGACTCACCGCACTCACTTTAATGAAATTCATTGATCAAAACTAATATTCTTTTAAGGTCCGATTACTTTTATGAAACGATTTTAAATATATATCAATAATAATAATGATACATCATCATCATAATTATTATTTTTATTGTAAAGAAAAAGTACAATTAAATTTTGAAAATATTAATAGACGTATAAGTTTTCTCAATATTTTGTCTTGATAACTTCGCTGAAGAATTAAATTCCTTAGCAAGGTCTTTAGAGAAATTAATCGCAGAATAATCAAGTTTTCATTAATAAATATCTCAACTTTTAGTAATTGTAAATGAAAATATTATATTAAAAAATGTAAATATTTTCTTCTTATAATTGTTGTAACAAAATAATAATAATAATTAATAAATAAAAAAAAAATGAGAATAAAATGACGTATACGGAAGACAAACAAATTATAAATATTGGATTACGTTCTCCACCAAATTCACCCTGCGTATATACTTCTGGAGAACTCACAGCTCTTTTTCCAGACAGGTTTCCACTTGTTCAATTAGCACTCATTCTTGCAGATTATCTTATATATTTTTCAAAAGAGTTCGCCAGGGCTTCTTTTTGTTTTGCTGATAGTAAATGTGTACAGCTCAAAAATGGCAGTTGGACAGGGGTTTGTAGGTTATTCAACCAATCGGAAATAGATATTTTTGTATCTTTGTTTCGTATTGAAGAGCATCAACTAGTAGATTTTACATCCCTTGTAAAACATTTTACATATTCTTTCATGACAGCGAAACCAGTATACAAACCACAGATATTCGGTATTTTTAAAACATTTTCATCATCACTTTGGATAGCAATTGCTCTAGTTTTGATACTGATGTCGTTTATGCATTATATTTTAAAACGGAAACATCCACTTGATAAAGTTTTTCTACATGTTTTCGCCGTATTTTTAAGGCAAACTGCGATTTTGAGGATTTCGTCATTGTCAGAAAATTTGCTCATATATTCTTGGGTTGCAGGAGCGATGTTCCTTTGCCTGGCTTTTGATTCTGTGTTTCTATCATTTCTTGCGCTCCCTCCTGTCACCAGAATCAAAGACCTGTCACAGTTAGCCACAGCTGTATCAAATGGAGAATACCACTGTATATCTTTGTCTAAACGCTCTACTTACAATGTGTTGAAAAACAGTAATCTAAAAGAACTGATAATAATTGCGAAAGACATTAAGGATAATAACATAAATGAAAAGGATGTAGAACAATTTCTAATTTATGGAAGAAGCAAGGAAAATTTTGCTTATGTAGGAACTACTCAAGAGCTTGAAAGTCTTAATTACGATAGATTTTTCGTCTCTGAAGATCATTTTCTTGATTCTCCTTTTGCAATGATGATACGAAAAGACTTTTGTTGCAAAAAGCTAATAGATAAGTTCATGCATAAAGTTATGGCTGCAGGACTCCTTTTAAAAGTGGAGAAAGAAATCAAATTTAAGCAAAGGTTTTATTTGGAGCAAAATAGGTTGGAAGAAAACACAAGTAAAAGGAAATTAACACTTGTAGATCTTGCTCCTGCATTTATACTTTTATTGACGGGCTACATTATATCTTTTATGGTTCTACTTTGTGAAATATTTTTAAATCGTAGAAAGGGAGTGAATATTCTGAATAAAATTAAAAACAGAAAAATAAGAATGCATTCAAAAGAATCTGCCTAATTAACATTCCGTAAAATATTTTCAAATTGATTCAGTAATTTGAGAAATTATGTCAGGTGGAAATAATTAAACATATGTTTGTAATTAGCATTTGTAATTAAAATTAACTAAAGTATATTATTTTAAAATTATTCTTTAAAAAAGATAATTAGTCTTACACAAAAAATTCCTCTTTTGCGTTTAAAAAAGCTTACTTTTGTGGAAAATAAAATATTGCACTTTATGTAAGTGTACTTACGAACTATAAGAATAAACATTAAAGAAAAAAAAATGTAGATTTAAATTTCTCTAATTAGCATTTTCTGCACTGTGGTTACCTTATTTTGCAATGGTAACGCATACCAGTATATTCATTCGATAAAATGTGTAAGTTGAGTTAAAATATTTGTTAGTCATTTGAATAGAAAATCACTTTTTTCTCAGTTGCTTATCAGGTAATTCTTTCAGCTTTTCGAGTATGATGATTCATAAAAAGCGATTTGGAATTAAAAATCAGCAAAATTTATCTTACGTTGAAGTTTTAGAAAAACAAATCATTGAGTTCTCTCCAATTTTTTATTGGGGAACAAAATTATGATCTTTAAATTTAAGTGTTTGTTTAAAACAAAAATTAATGACCCAATATATGACCCCACAAAAAACTCATTTTTGATCTTACCTTTTTTCAAAATACAGTTTGGTCATAAGAAATTCTCTAATTTATATACGGATGTGAAAAATTTACGGATGTGAAAGAACAAATTGTGACAGTAAACTATTTTATCGCTCATTCATTCAGTGTAGTCCCAGTGTGTGTTGGTAGCACAGTTAGCATATGTAATATCTTTGCAATCTCGGAGTATTTCTTGCACACATCTATTAATAGGCGTTAGAAATAATTACACTTACGTATAATGAATGCACGCACTTGCTCATTCTTCTTTGTCTGACTTAATATTTAAAAATATGACATTTTTGACTACTTTCGCACCATATCACAATCCCAACTGTAATGCAATATCAATCAATTTATCGTGTTTTCTTGAAAGCACTCATTCGTATGATGTTGAATGAGACGTAAATATGTTACTCACTCACAAAATTAAAGAAAGTTTCTATGTTCTCATTTTTTAACACTTTTCTTAACTTCGCAACGACTGGTTAACTTTAAAAATTCTTTATTATACCATTTTTGGACGTTGTTTGTACATTTACTTGTTTAATTAACTATAAAGAAAAAGAAAAGAAAAGAAAAGTACCAGCCATTCTGAGGCTTAGTTTTAACACTACGATCAAGATTCTTTTTGTAGTTCGAAGATTAAAGAACATCTTACATATTTTGGATTATATATGATAAATAAAGAATTGTTAAAATAGGTTTTGCTCAGCTACAGCCAAATATAGACTTTAAATCTTCCCGTTTCTCTCTATTACATTAAGTCTATGTAAAATTCTACAAAATCAGAATAATCCAAGTATCAGCCTTAATTACATAAATACACTTTTGATAAAACTTAAGGTAATAATTTTTTTTTCCGTTTTTTTTTTCTTTTGTATATAATTTTTAAACAAATGCAGTTAACGTTTGGAGAGCATGTCTGTTAACATATAATTAGCAAAATTATATATAACTCTATCATAAATAAAAAAATTTAAATTAATAATAATTCAATTTTTCTCAAATGCAGGCTTTGGAAAAAAATAAAAGATAAAAACAATGTAAGAAACTTAATGAAAAATCATTATAAGGATGTATTACAGAAAGGCTAAGATGCACGCGAATAAACGTACTAGATTGAAACTGGATTTTTATTCATGTATATATATTTAAATCATTTTGCCTTTTGCAATTCAAACCCACTTATCTGTTTCTTCCCTTTTTTCGCATGTGAATAACACTTTTAAAAATATACATACAAATATGAGAATTGGATAAGACATTTATTAAAAAATTATTTATCGATATATTTATCAATATGGCGATGTTTATACTCTACAAATTAGTAGTTATATTTCGTCAAAGAGTCTGTCATAAAAGTAAAAGAAAAGTGAATGCAGAATAGAAAATCAGAATTCAGTTTAGCATTTGAAGGCATGTGCGTCTTTACTTATCTGTTATACATCCTTAACAAAATTTTTCATTAAGTTTTCCTTTCCAAAACTGTTGAAAATTTTCTTTTTTTCTAAAGCTTACTGTTGAGAAAAACTGAATTATTAATAGTTTAAAAATTATTACTTATGCTAAAGTTGTATCAAATTCAATTCATGGTATGATAACAAAACTTCCATGTAAATTATATATTCAAATGATAATTTGTATAAAAATTATGTGCAAAATAATAAATGGAAAGCAGTTTGTTCCTTTAATTTTGAACGCCAGTCTATTTTTGCTACATTCTCGAACTGTTTTTGAATAAAAGAAAAATAATTTTATAAATACATACATTTTTGAAATTCGAATATGTTCTGGAAAGTAAAAATAATTTGCTTATTTAAACATATGTAGGGTATTTTAAATAAATGTACTTATGAGTACAGTCAGATAAAACCTGACAAAAGCCTATAGAATTCGGTGAATACAGCATTAGCCGTCCGATTTTTAAAGGCATATATCCCGCTGGTTGTGGTTACGGAACAACTATTAATTTCAACAACCTATCCAGGGGTCGTCTTAATTAAATTTTGATTTTTACACCAGATTTATGCGAATGAATGAGAATTCATAAGTTATTAATTATGGTTGATAATTTTATGTAACATTCTGTTCTCGGTAGTAAAATGTTGTCTTGTAATGTTCACGATCTGTAGCATTTAGTGACATTTTGATTACTTATTTTTATAAAGAGATGTAGCAATAATTATTTTGTCTTTAATGTAAACCGCAATATTTATTAGCAATGTGAAAATAATGCTAATGCAGACAAGTATATCATTTTTACTTAATTCATGAATTTCTGAATAGTGTTTTGTCTAACAATTTTCACACATTAATATAAATTAAAACTGTATTAGACAAAACGTAGAGTTTTTATCATTTCTTTATTAATTAATTGCAAATATCTATATAATTTATGTAAAAGCATTTGGCAATTTCATATTTCTATCGCACTTTAGTTTTTTGATATGTTTATGCTGACAATTTTAAATGTATAACGAGAAAAAAATTTCAGCAATAGGTTTTTCGGGATTTTTATAACCTTCATAAGACGGAATGTTCTTAAATATCTAAACAGACACAATATCAAGCCACACTTTGTGGTAGCATCGTATTTCTCTGAGCAAAATTTTGCTTATGCTGTAAGCTAGTCCAGGAACAACAAGAATATTTTTCAAACAAATATTTAAAGAAAGCAAAGAAGAAAAATGAGTACTTTACATCAATCAGTACTTTGTTAAAACATTTTATAATGCATTATTCTTTAATTGCGATGTGGTTCAAAATCATTCTGCCACAAATAAATAAAACAAATGCTTTTCGCAAATTTTGTTTCTATTTTTACAATTTTTTTTTTGTGTGTGTATTCATTATTAAAACGCTTTGTACATTCTTTAATAGAACCTAAATTGGCTTCTTATCATTCAGAAGCACTTTTCCTATCGCTAAAAACTGGTATAATACTAGATAATGATAATATAAACGAATGTTAATATAATAATTAAACAATAAAATATTGTTTAAAAAGTGTATGATTAAAAGGAAAATATATTCCAATGTTAAGAATGGTATTTTGATAAAGAAAATCGACAACAATTATAAATTATTACAGGAATCAAATGTTGCTTACAGGCAACCAATTACGAAATTACATTTGCGGCTAAACAAAAATTTAACTATTAATGTCAGATATAATTCTTATAATCTGTCTTTAACGCTGGTTTATATTTCTATATTTAAAATGTCAAAATGTCTTAAAAAACATATAAAAATAATTATGTATCATAATAAATATATGTCATTATATAATATAAATTAATAATATAATAATATATTATTTATTATTATAATATATTGTTTATTATATATTACTTATTATTTATCATTAATAATATAATAATATATTACACCATAATGACTTTTATATAATTGACTATATATCAAAAGGAATAAGACTGTTATTGCAGGAAATCAAACGTGACTTTCTGGCAACCAATAACGAAATTACATTTCCAACTAAACATTAATTTAACTAATAATGTCAGATATAACTCTTATAATCGATCTTTAACACTGATTTATATTTCTATATTTAAAATGTCAAAATGTCTAAAAAATACATATAAAAAAAATTATACATCATAATGAATATATTTCATTATATAATTTCAATATATAATATAAATTAATAATAAAATAATATATTATTTATCTTACATCATAATGAATTTTATATAATTGACTATATATCAAAAGGAATTTGACTATTTCATCATAATGACTATATATAATAATATAATTGACTATTATGAACTATGTGTCTTAATGACTTTAAGTATTATTGACTGTATATCATAAAGAGTTTGAATACTACATCATAACGACTACATATCGTAAAGAATCTGACAGTCGTATCACAATGACTATGCGTCATAATGAATTTACTCCGTCATTCAATACAGCAAGTTCATAAATTGTGGGTGCAAAGAAAACGGGAATATAATTACTTGAAATCAACTGGTAACTCCAAAGTTCATTTGTTATAGAAATGTAACGAAAATACATGAAGTTTTTCGGATGTGGGAAAAGTAACTGTTTCATTCTGGTAATCTGTTTCCTACTAATTCTAAAAGTATAAAATTTCATATGTCTCAATGTATTGTTCTTACAAATTGTGAAGTGCTACATCTAAATATATCTTTAAATATAATCTATATCTTTATCTATTGTTTTTATCTGTAGTAAAGTACTTTAGCTAAATGTATATGTAATACACTCGATGTCTATATAATTAGTTTTGTATGTAATAAGATTTTGTAACTAAATTATACACTTAAACATATTCTATTGTTTTTATGCATTGTCATTTTATATAGCAAAACGCTATAATTAAATATACACCAACATGGAATGGCCATCTCAGTCCATGCTGCAAACGAAATTGTCACTGCATAATTAAGAAATTACACTTAATTGAGATATTTCACTATCTGCGAGCTATCTACTATACTCTATGTCTGTATGCTGCATTTTCTTAACTGTAGGGAAGAGCGCTGTAACTAAATATACGCCTAAATGTATTCAACGACTGTATGCATAATTTTTTATGTAATAAATTGTAACTAACTTATTCATTGAAATACATTCGGAATTAGTATGTGTTATTTTTGTATGTAATGAAATGCTGTAATCAGATACATGCCTATGTAACTGCGGTTTGGGTGTTTGTGTCAAATAAAATCGTCATCGATTAAAGATGTTAAATTAGAGATTACAAATAATTCGAAAAAAGAAATTAGGCATACACTGTAATTCACTGTTTCCGGGATATATAATTAACCATACTTTATGGATGTATGTATTATTTCTATATCTAGTGATGTTCCGTAACTATACATACACTTAAATGTACACAATGTTGTATGCACTTATTTTTTTGTATGCATTAAAATGATGATAAAAGTAAATTTTGTGTCTATACGCGCCGTTAGTACGAATTGTTTTCTCCTGTAATGAAATGCTGTAATTAGATATATACTTATATCAAACAGCGATTTTGTTATTGCAAAAATTGGAATTATCACATTTTAAAATTATAAAAATAGACGTTGCACATCGTTTAGAAAATATAGGTAGGAATTGTTTATAGTTCCACTAGTTCCAATCTATATTTATAAATATATTGTTTGTCTGTACGTACAGCTTCTAATAGCCTTGAAGTACTATAACTATACATCTGAATATGCTCAATGTTTGTACATATTGTTTTCATATGTAATAATAAGAACTGTGCTTAGATATAAGCCTAAATATACACGACGTTACTGTGTAGTAAATTGCTATAATTAAATATACACATACATAAATTACATTTTGGCTGTTTCGATAAACAAAATCCTCACCTGGAATTAAATTCTATATCAGTATGTAAACTTTTTTATTTAGTGAAATGATGTAAGTGAATGCACACCTTTTATTTAATTGCTGTCTCATTTCTTGCTTCACAGGAAACAGCTAATAAATGAAAAAAATTATGGTGGAGGTTTACATAGTTTAAAAAAAGAAACTATACTCTGGTCACCGAGAACGATAGCGAAAGTAAATAAAGCAGCGTGATTCTTGGCGATAATGTTGAATGACTAACGTTGAATTGAAGACAAACGGCATCTCTCTGACAAGCGAAAGACATCTTTTTTTGTTTGTTTCTTTCGTAGCGGTGTTTACTTTTCTTCAGGTGTTAAATTAGAATTTTGCAAAATGAAAGCATGAAAGTCCTCGTAAGGAAAGGTAAATACAGTGAATCCAGAGAATAGTTTTTATCCAGCTATCACAAACTATGCTCATTTACAAGGCAGAGAAAACTATCCATTGGTCAATATAAACAGAATCGCCCATTCAGCGAGAAAACATAAATGTGGCAAACTTTGGTGATAAAACAGCAACTCTTTATGTTTACTTTCGCTATCATCTCACCGCGAACTGATTATAGTCGTTCTCTGTATATTATCATTTCTGGCTATTTACTTATATATGCTGCATGTGTATACAGTTGGCGGAAAAATTATTGATGCACGCATCTTTACTTTTCATGTATAATTTTTTAGTTTGATCGCTAATTTTTATAATCAGTTTACTTTTTTATAAACAGTATAAGACAAAGATCAGGTCTCGATAAATATTTACTTAAGAAAACAGTATAAGATGTCTAACGTTTAAGTAGGAATTATTGCTAGTGCTTCAATAATTTTGCTACCGACTGTTTATATATTGTTTTTATATATAGTCAATTGATGTAGCTAAATGTACTTCTAAGTATACTCGGTGATTTTACGTATTGCTTTTGCATGTAATGAAAGTTTGTAATAAAAATTACTTACTTAAACTTACTCGACGTTATTAGATATTGTTATTGTATTTAGTGAAAGTCTGTAATAAAATGCATATTTGTGTCAAATTGCTGTCTTGGTTCTTGCTTTAAACAAAGTCGTTACAAAATAAATTTATTAAAAAAGAAGATTTACATAGTTAAAAAAAAAAAAAAAAAAAAATACCGTTCTCTGTGGTGGAATTAGAATTTAACATTTATAAGTGGCTATAAAATTGTAATATGTTATGCGAACTAAAGAAAAATTTGCCTTGGAATTTTAGTATAATTTCATGATCACATAACTGCACTGCCAAAAACTTTCAAGATTTTATTTGTTATTATTATATGCACTGTTATTTCACAAATTTTGGAGGGGGAAAAGAGTGGGGGTGCTATTACTTTGAAAATCCGTAACTACTGAAAATATCCTGGTCCTGAAATGCAACAACAGAAGACATGTAAAGATTCACTTTATCCTCTCACCTATATAATGATAAAATCACAGCATACCTGACTCATGAAACAGACTATGAACGGGAAATAAACGACATACTTATTAAATGTTTGTCTTTTGTGCATCTCAGCATATGAGTTAAAATTTATACGCGCTATATAATATAAAAATTTTAATCATCTATAATACCTGAATACAAATAGAAGCGCACTTTAAACAAATATCCATTATAACCGACAATGTACCAAATTATTTTCTACAATTTTGCAAATATTCTGCAGATTTTATGGACACTATATGTCCTATAAAATAAAGTTTAGTTCAGTTGGGAATGAAATTACTTTGAAAAATTAATGATTTATAATTAAGTAGGTGTATTCTTATTATTGGCGTTTATAAGAACTGTGGCTCTTTTTCCGGGATACATAAAAGAATTTCGTACTATTACGGTCTATAGCTGGAATTTCTTAAAAGTGTATATTAACATGGTTACACCCTATCAAATATAATGAAATTTTATTAGAATTTTAAAAGCATGTTTTCTAGTTGAAAATTGTGGGCATAGAATTGGTAATTAGTTTAAAGGTTACGCAAAATATTTCCGATATACTATGTAATTTTTTTTGCATGTAATTTGGTACTTATGGCATTTGGTATTTAAAAATTTCAGGGAAATAATACAAGACCGTCGTTTATTAAGAATACATATATATGATATACGGATAGATATACAAAAAGAGATACAGCAGGGTGTTGAGGGGGCGGCATCCCCTCTCAGAAATATATCTGATTATGGTAACAAGTCGATCGAATCAATATATACTATTATATAATAAAGAATAAATAAAAATGACCTGTTGAATAATGTCTGATGCAAATAGGACGTTGAGGCTCCTGATCTGCATATCCACTAGTTTGTTAGTTGCTGAAACGTCAGTGGAGGTCCTCTGTGGAGACTCAAAACGGCGTGTGTGTTTGCCGCGCAAATGCGGCCGCAAATATCACGCAATTGACTTGCATTTTGGTACACATGTTCAGGATCCCCACGAAATTAGCTGTATCGTTTTGGGTGTGCTTTCCAATTGTAGTTCGTGTATGTACCGCGACAGCGGCTGCAAAAATCACGGTATTGACTTGCAATTTGGTAGACATGTTCATAAATACAACGGAACTTGCTGTACAGTTTTGGGTGTGTATTTCATTTGTAGTTCGAGTACAGGGACACGCCAAAGTTTTTCTTATCATTACGGCCTATGTGAATAATTTGTATGAACCGCAAAAATCCTCCGATTGACTTGTAAATTAGCACACGTATCAGGCTCTGTATAGAAATAGCTGTATAATTTTTTATGTATACATTGCTTATGAATTGAGTACAGGGACGCGCCAAAATTCTTTTCATTACGGCATATGGGGTGGATTTCCTTTTAACACATTTTACCATCATTACTTAGCAATGAACAAAGGGAAATTAGCGTGCATTAGTGAGATGTTTAAACTTATATTTTTTTTGCAGAAAATATGTGCTGTTAGGCTTCCTAAAGAATGTACAGGACCTTACAAAAGTATTTTGACAATGTCACGTAATCATCCAAATTATGTCAACTTTCGAAAAATTATTCATTTTAAACGTAAAATAATCTGAATAGTTTTTCCTGGTGTGTACAATGTTTATTTTTCGTTTACAGAGACACACAAAAGAATTTCGTGACATTAGAGCCTAGGTACAAATTTTTATTTAAGCGCGCACTTTAATGTGTTTATGCTGCATTGAACATAATAGAATTAACATACATTATAAAGATGCTTAAAATCATGTTTACTCTTAAAAAAGGTTACGTATCGACTAAATAATTTATGATACCACACAAAATAATTCCGAGGATGCACTGTAATCATCCAAATGATGTCAAATTAGCTTGAAAAACTAATGAGTTATAATTAATTAGGTGTATTCTTAATATTGGCGTTTATAATGACTGTGGCTCCTTTTCCGGGATACATAAAAGAATTTCGTACTATTACGGTCTATAGTCGGTGTTTCTTAAAAGTGTATTTTAGCATGGTTACACCCCATTAAATATAATGAAATTTTATTAGATTTTTAAAATCATGTTTTTCTGTTGAAAACAGTGGGCAACAAATTAGTAATTAGTTTACAGGGTTACGCAAAATATTTCCGATATGCAATGCAATCATTTTGCATGAAATTTGGTACAAATATTTATGAATTTCAGGGAAATAATACAAGACCGTCAGTTATTAAGAATACATATATATGATATAGGTATAAAAAGAGAGATACAGCGGGGGTGTTGAGGGGGCGGCAGCCCCCTCAGGAATGTATCTGATTATTGTAACAAGTGGATCGAATCAATATATACTATTATATAATAAGGAATAAATAAAAATGACCTGTTGAATAATGTCTGATGCAAATAGGACTTTCAGGCTCTTGATCTGCAGATCCACTAGTTAATAATTTTTAACGTAATTTTTTCACTGTAAATAAGTGGATCAAATATGTCCGATTTTTCACAGTGTTTTTATTAAAACGAAATAAACACACACACACACACACACACACACACACACACTTATAAATGTATGTATGTATGTATGTATATATATACAGACTATTAACATTAACGTTATTCTGAATAACAATAATATTAATATTATATTATGCATATATATTTCTTATTTTGCGGAAGTTTCCTTTGAATTATGCCTCAAAGCATTTACTTATGCGTTTCCATACAATAAATTACTTTAAAATATTTTGTCTTAGTTTTAGTTATAATTATTTTTCTGTGCGTCCTTCAAAGAAACCTTTGGTGAGCTTTTAAAGTGTTTTTAAAATAAAGTTAGCCGTGATCAAATAGCTTCTAAGATTTTAATTGTAAAAGTTAAAGTAAGATATTATTCGCAATCAAATGATTTAGTTTGAATTTTTTTTTTTTTTTTTTTTTTTTGTATATAAAATTGTTTGGATCTCGTTGTCGCCCTACCTCAGTTTCCTTCTTGGTAATACCCACGTTTTTCCTTCGTCCCTTCTGTTCCTAGAATAGTCTCTTAAAAATTACAATTTAAATTGCTATTTGAATTAATAAATTTCATTATTATATATCATTGTATACTTTAGAAAATTTTTGTTTTTGTTTCTGTTTCTTTGTTTCTTTTTTTTTTTTTAAACAAAATATCTTCTTTCTGAAATGATATGTTTATAATTACAAACAATAAGGAACTTAGCATTATATTATGCCTATTTGTTTATGTCACAGTTTGTTTATTTATAATATGTCATGTATAAATGATTACTATTTGATTTCTACCTCAATTTGTTTTAAAATGATGAAAATATGAAGGTCCAATTTTGCGAAACAATTATTGAGGTAAGACTGAGTTGCATTCTATGAAACTAATGTGTTCTATGAACATGTGCGCCATGCACTTTTGAAATGTCAAAATTTTATGTAGATTAATAAAAAGTAATATTTATTTGTGTTACAGGTTATTTGTTAATAAAGTATTCATATTTTTCATATACAGAAGATCACCAGTTCATTTCTTCTTAATTTGCTTTATAAAGATAAAAATATAAAAGGAACAATAAGTGAGGTAATAATAGGTTTTGTTCAACAAAAATAATATGGTATTATGAATGTATCGCGCACACTTGAAATTATTAAGTTTTACGTAAATTGGGAAAAATTATATGTATTTGTTGTGTTAGAAAAATCTTAATTTTAAAAATTTTTAAAATAGTTTTTAGTGTTCTAAATCATTGTATCGTGTGAACGGCGTTATTTCATGAATACAATAAACTGTAACAATGGTATTGTTTGGAATATTTTAGGTCATTAGATATAAAAATGTTTTCAGATGTTTCCACATGGACTATTTATGTCAGTAACTAAGAAAAAGCTTTTCAAGGATAAATTACTTTTTAAGAGAGAGATATAGAATGCTTAAAAAACATTCCATACGTTGAGGGTGAGATTCACCAAATAAATATTTATTGCATAAAATAATTTATATAAAGTAACTGAAGCAATTCAAAAAATAGCAGAATATATTTTATATACAGTCAGACATAACTTCGTGACTGTAAACGATATTTATATAAATACTGTAAATTAGTATGCCTTTAAACAAATTTGAATTGTCTTCACAGTAATTTATGTGAGTACTGGAAAATATGGAAATTGTTTTATACTCGGCAAAAATTTGATCCCTGGATTTGCAGCTTAGATAAGTATGCCCTTATCTTGATAATACTTAATGACTGAAGAATGAATAGCATCATATTCCAGTTATTGCATAACCTTTGTTAAAATTTTACTTTATCTGTCTCAAATTCAGGTTATTCAATAAATCTTACTTGCGTCTGAAATGTGGGAAAACTTGATTATAACAAAAACATAAAAAGATGACGAGAAAATTTTAACGAAATTACTTTTATGTACATTGACTTATATACAGAATGTAAAATACGATGAATACGATAGATTTTATGTCTTTAGTAAGTAATCTTTCAAAATAATAATAATTAATACATTTCTCCTTTTTTTTGCAACGTTTTTACTCTATTATTACCATAATATAACAGAAAAGAAACTACATATATAACTTACAGCTATCACTTTAATGAAATTCATGAATCAAAACTAAGATGCTTTTAGAAGCGATTATTTTTATAAAAGGATACAAAATATTCTGTATTTTATCATCGTCATTATTATTATTATTATTATTATTATTATTATTATTATTATTATTAGAATGAAAGAGTACAGCCAGATTTTGAAATAATAATGGACGTACAAGTTTTTCCAATTTTTTATCTGAAAACCTCTCTGAAGAGTTAGATACCTTAACAAGGTCTTCAACTTAGCAGATTAATCGCAGCAGAATCAAGTTTTCATGAATAAATATCTCAACTTCTAGAAACTGTAAATGGAAATATTGTACTAAAAGTTGTAAATATTTTCTTTTTACAAATGTATCAACAAAATAATAATAATAATAATAACCAATAATAATAATAAAAAAAAAATGACGAATACGGAAGACAATCAAATTTTAAATATTGGATTACGTTCTCCACCAAATTCGCTCTGTGTATATTCTTCTGGAGAAGTCTTAGCTCTTTATACAACAAAAAATCCACTTGTTCAATTAGCAATCATTCTTGCAGATTATCTTATAAATTTTTCGAAAAAGTTCGATAGGGCTTCTTTTTGTTTTGCTGATGATAAATGAGTACGGCTCAAAAATGGCAGTTTGATAGGTGCTTGTAGATCATTAAATCAATCGGAAATGGATATTTTTGTACGTTGGTTTGGCATGACAGACAAGCAATTTACAGATTTTACATACCCCGTAAAACATTTTCATTATTCATTCATGACAGTGAAACCAGCATACAAACCACATATATTCGGTATATGCAAAACATTTTCGTCATCACTCTGGATAGCAATTGCTCTAATTTTGATTTTGATGTCATTTATACATTATATTTTAAAACGGAAACATCCACTTGATAAAATAATTCTGCATGTTTTAGCCATATTTTTAAGACAAAATGCGATTTTAAGGATTTCGTCATTGTCAGAAAATTTGCTGAATTATTCTTGGGTTGTAGGAGCGATGTTCCTTTCCCTAGCTTTTAGTTCTGTGTTTCTATCATTTCTTGCGCTCCCTCCTATAACCAGAATCAAAGACCTGTCACAATTAGCCACAGCTGTATCAAATGGAGAATACCACTGTATATATCTCTTCATAAATTTAGTTCTTACAGAATGTTGAAAGACAGTAATCGAAAAGAATTGAGAATAATCGCGAATGACATTAAGGATAATAACATAGACGAAAAGGATATTGTAGAATTTTTATTTTATGGAAGAAGCAAACAAAATTTTGCTTATGTGGGAACTACTGAAGAGCTTGATAGTTTTAATTTTGATAGATTTTTCGTCTCCGAAGATCATTTTCTTGACACTCCGGCTGCAATGGTGATACGAAAAGACTTTCGTTTTAAACAGCTAATAGATAAGTTCGTGCATAATGTTATGGCTGCAGGACTCCTTTTAAAGGAGGAGAAGGAATTAAAATTTAAGCTCAAATTTTAAGTGGAGCAAAGTAGGTTTGAAGAAGATACAAGTGAAAGGAAATTAACACTCGTAGATCTTGCTCCTGCGTTTATATTTTTATTGGCGGGCTACATTGTATCTTTTTTGGTTCTTCTTTGTGAAGTATTTTTAAGTCGTAAAAAGGGAGTGCATATTCCGCAGAAAAGTAAGAGAAAAAAAAAAAAAGAAAGAAAAAGAAAAAAGAATACATTAAGAAAATCTGTCTAATTAACATTTTGTAAAATATTTTATGGTTTTCAAAATATCACGGTTTCTTCTGAAAAAAAAAAGCTTTTAAAATTGAATTAGTTATTTGATAAGTTATTTCAGGTGGAAATAAATAAAACAAATCTTTTTGTAATTAGCATTCGTAATTCAAATTAATGTATTTTACTATAAAATTATTCATTGAAAATGGTAACTAGTCTTAGGCAAAAATTTTCCCTTTTGCGTTTTAAAAAAGGTTACGTTTGCTTTTGTGGAAAACAAAATATTGCACTTGATGTAAATATTCTCCTAAAAAAAAAAAAAAAAAAAAAAGAAGAAGAAGAAGAGGAAATGTGTATTTTTTTTAATCTGTGTAATTAGTATTTTTTGCAATGTGGTTACTTTATTTTGTAATTGTAACATATACGAGTAAATTCATTCGATAAAATATATAAGTTGAGTTAAAATGTTTGATAGTCATTTGAATTGAAAGACACTTTTTTCTGACTGGCTCATCAGATGATCCTTCTTTCAGTTTTTTTCAACATGATGTTTCATAAAAAGCAATTTGAAATTAAAAATCAGCAAAATTAATTTTACGTAGAAGTTTTAGAAAAACAAATTAGTGAGTTTTCAATTCTTTTTTTTTGGATAAAATTATGATCTATTAAATTTGGTTGTTTGTTAAAAAAAAAAATAATATATATATATATATCAATCAATCCCTATGCGACCAAACAAAAAACTCATTTTTGATCTTAGCATTTTTAAATATATTGTTTGTTTATAAAAAGTCTATAATTTTAATTTATGTATGAATGTGAAATAATTTTAAGATCAAATTTTGATTGTAAAATATGTCATCGCTCATTTAATCAGTATAGTCCCAGTCCATATTAGTAGTGCAGTGAGTATGTAGTATCAGTGCAATCTCTGAGTATTGCTAGCACACATTTTTTAATTGGGTGTTACAAATATAGAAATACTTATACTTACAAATAATAATTGCACTCATTTACTTATTCCGAGTTAATATTAAAAAATCTGTCATTTTTGACTATTTTCACACTATATAACAATCAGAACTGTAACGCAGTATCGAATGATTTATCTTGCCTTTTTCAAACTCATTCTAATGATGCTTAACAAGATGGACAACGTCTTTCCTCACTCACAAAGTTAAAGAAAATTTTAATATTTTCATTTTTTAACGCTTTTCTTAATTACGCAATGACTGGTTATGAATAAAATTTATTCATTGCATCACTTTCAGACATTTTTCGGGTATTTATTCGTATAACTCTAATTATTAAAAAAAAAAAAAGAAGAAGAAGAAGAAAGAAAGAAAGAAAGAAAGAAAGAAAAAAAAAGAAAATGTTCCAGTCATCCTGAGTGTTCGGTTTTCAACTAAAGTCAAGATTCTTTTTTACTTAAAAGGTTAAAATATATTTTAAATATTTTGGACTACATATGATAAATAAATAATTGGCAAAATCGGCTTTACTCAGCTACAGTCGAACATCGAATTTAAAACTATCATGTTCTTTCTATTTCATTGAATCCATACAAAATTCTACAAAAACTGAATCATCCGTGTCTCAGCCTCTATTATATAAATACACTGGTGAACAAACATAAAACAATAACCTGTTTTTTCGTTTAATTCTTTTGAGCGTAATTTTTAAACAAATAAAGATAACATTTGCATGGCATATCCAGTCCATTATCATAACATTAATGGAATTTTCTCTAGCATAAGTAATAATTTTTAAATTAATAATTATTCCATTTTTCTCAAAAGTAGGCTTAGAAAAAAAAAAAAAAAATCAACAATTTTAGAAACATAATGAAAAATGGTCATAAGGATGCATTACAGAAAAGCTAAGACGCATACGTATCTATGTGTTAGATTAAAACTGGATTTTTCCTCCTGCATTCACTTATTTGTTTCTTTCTTTTCTCGCATATGAAAAACATTTTTTAAAATATAAATACAAACATAAAAACTGGATAAGACGATTATTAAAAAAATATTTATCGATATATTTATTATAGGGAGGGGCTCACAGTTCAGAAATTAATTATTATATTTTTTTCAAAAAGTCTGTTATAAAAGTAAAAGAAAAGCGAATACTGAATATAAAATTAAAATTCAGTATAGCGAGAATTTTTTTTTTAACAATAGGTTTTTTGGGATTTTTCTAACTTTCATAAGACGGAATATTCTTAATATCTAAACAGACACCATATCAAGCCACACTTTGTGGTATCATCGTATTTCTGCTAGCAAAATTTTTCTTATCGTATAAGGTAGTCCAGGAACTACAAGAACATTTTTTAAACAAATATTTAAAGAAAGCAAAGAAGAAAAATGAGTACTTTACATCAATCAGTACTTTGTTGAAACATTTTATAATGTATTATTCTCTAATTGCAATGTGGTTCAAAATCATTCTGCCACAAATGAATAAAACGGAAGCTTTTTCGAAATTTTGTTTCTATTTTTACAATAATATTTTGTGTATTCATTATTAAAACACTTTGTACATTCTTTAATAGAAACTAAATTGACTTCTTATCATTCAGGTGCACTTTTCCTATCGCTTAAAACTGGTATAATACTAGATAATGACATTATAAACCAATGTTCATATAATAATTAAACGATAAATTATTGTTGAAAAAGTGTATAATTAAATGGAAAATATATTTCAATGTTAACAATGATATTTTGATAAAGAAAATCGACAACAATTGTAAATTATTACAGGAAATCAAAGGTGACCTTTCAAGCAACCAATTACGGAATTACATTTCCTGCTAAACATTAATTTAACTAATAATGTCAGATATAACTCTTATAATATATCTTTAACAATGATTTATATTTCTATATTTAAAATGTCAAAATGTCTAAAAAAATATATAAAAATAATTATATATCATAATGAATATATTTCATTATATAATTTTATTATATAATATAAATTATAATATAATAATATATTATTTATCATACATCATAATGACTTTTATATATTTGAAGGAATTTGACTATTACATCATAATGACTATATATAATAATATAATTGACTATTATGAACTATGTGTCTTAATGACTTTTATATAATGACTGTATATCATAAAGAATTTGACTATTACATCATAACGACTTTATATCGTAAAGAATTTGACGGTCATATAATATTGACTATGTATAAGTGACTATACGTCATAAAGAATTTACACCGTCATTCAATACAGCAAGTTCAGAAATAATTGGTGCAAAGTAAACGTGAATATAATTACATGAAATCAACTAGTAACTCCAAAATTGATTTGTTGTAGAAATGTATCGGAAATACATGAAGTTTTTCGGATGTGGGAAAAGTAACTGTTTCATTCTGGTAATCTGTTTCCTACTCATTATAAAAGTGCAACATTTCATATATCTAAATGAACTGTTCTTACAAATTGTAAAGTGCTACACCTAAATATATCTTTAAATATAATCTATATCTTTCTGTATACCTTTTATCTGCAGAAAAGTACTTTAGCTAAATGTATATATAATACACTCGATGGCTATGTAATTAGTTTTGTTCGTAATAAAGTTTTGTAACTAAATTATATGCTTAAACATATTCTACTGTTTTTGTGCATTGTCATTTTATGTAGAGAAACGCTATAATTAAATATATGCCGACATCAAATGGCCGTCTCTGTTCATGCTGCAAACGAAATTGTCACTGCAAAATTAAGAAATTACACTTAATTGAGGTATTTCACTATCTTCGAGCTATATACTATACTCCATGTCTGTATGCATTGTTCTTAATTCTAGGGAAGGACGCTGTAACAAAATATACGTCTAAATATATTCAACGTCTGTATGCATAATTTTTTATGTAATAAATTGTAACTAAATTATTCACTGAAATATATTCGGAATTATTATGTGTTATTTTTGTATGTAAGGAAATGCTTTAATTATATACATACCTATGCAACTGCGGTTCGGGTGTTTGTGTCAAACGAAATGGTCATCGATTAACGATGTTAAATTACAGATTGCAAATAATTCGGAAAAAGGAAGTAGGAATACAGTGCAGTGGCGGCTCGTGCACCGAAAATAGGTGAAAAGACACCCCTTTACACTGTATTCATTTATAGAATATAAATTTACATTTAAATAAGTATTTTTAGTTAATTTTAGTTAAGACCATGCTTAATAAAAATTATGCATTAAAAATAATTAAATATTATTTTTGAGCTCTTTAGTTTTTTTTGGTTCACGAGATGCCACTGTTACAGAGTAATTCACTGTTTCCGGGATATATAATTAACCATACTTTATGGACGTATGTATTATTTCTATATCTAGTGATGTTCCGTAACAATATATACACCTAAATGTACTCGATGTTGTATGCAGTTATTTTTTTGTATTCATTAAAGTGCTGATGAAAGTAAATTTTATATCTAACAGTGTCTATATCCGCCGATAGTACGCATTGTTTTCGTATGTAATGAAATGCTTTAGTTAGATATATACTTATATCAAATAGCGATTTTGGTGTTGCAAAAATTGAAATTATCACATTTTAAATTTATAAAAATAGACGTTGCACATTGTTTGGAAAATATAGGCAGGAATTGTTTATATTTCCACTAGTTCCAATCTATATTCATAAATATATTCTTTGTCTATACGTATAGCTTCTATTTGTTGTGCCGTGCTATAAATATACATATAAATATGCTCAATATCTGTACATATATTTTTCATATGTAATAATGAGAACTGTGCTTAAATATAAGCTTAAATATACACGACGTTAGTATGTAGTAAATTGCTATAATTAAACATTCATATACATAAACTGCATTTTGGCTGTTTCGGCAAACAAAATCCTCACCTGAATTAAATTCTATATCAGTATGTAGCCTTTTTTATTTAGTGAAATGATGTAAGTGAATACACACCTTTTATTTAATTGCTGTCTCATTTCTTGCTTCAGAGGAAACAGCCAATAAATGAAAAAAATTATAGTGGAGGTTTAAATAGTTTAAAAAAAGAAACTATACTCTGTTCGCCGAGAACGATAGCGAAAGTAAATAAAGCGATGATTCTTGGCGATAATGCGGAATGTCTACCGTTGAAGGGAAGACAAACTGCGTCTCTCTGACAAGCAAACAACTTCTTTTTCGTGTGTTTATTTCGTAGCGGTGTTTTCTTTTCTTCAGGTGTTAAATTAGAATTTTGGAAAATGAAAGCATGGAATAAAGTCCTCGGAAGGAAAGATATATGCAGTGAATCCAGAGAATTGTTTTTATCCATTTCTCACAAACTATACTCATTTACAAGGCAGAGAAAGCTAACCATCGGTCAATATAAACGGAATCGCCCAATCAGTGAGAAAACGTAAATGTGGCAAACTTTGGGATAGAGTAGCAACCCTTTATGTTTACTTTCGCTATCTGTTCACCGCGAACTGACTTTAGTCGTTCTCTGTATATTATCGTCTCTGGCTTTTTACTTAAATATGCTGCATGTATGTATGTACACTTGGCAGCAAAATTATTGAAGCACGCATCCTTACCTTTCTTGTATATTTTTTTTTTTTAGTTTGATCGCGAATTTTTATGATCAGTTTAATTTTTTTATGAACAGTATAATACGAAGATCATTACTCGTCAAATATTTACTTAACAAAACAGTATAAGGCGCCCATCGTTTAAATAGAAATTATTGCTAGTGCTGCAATAATGTTGCTGCCGACTGTTCATATCTTGTTTTTATAGATAGTAAATTGATGTAGTTAATTGTACTTCTAAGTATATACGATAATTTTAGATATTGCTTTTGCACGTAATGAAGGTTTGTAAATAAATTACTTACTTAACCTTACTCGATGTTATTAAATATTGTTATTGTATTTAGTGAAAGTCTGTAATAAAATGCATATGTGTATCAAATTGCTCGCTTGGTCCTTGCTTAAACTTTTTCTTTACGGGCGGGATTCCAAGCAAAAATGTGTCTGATTGCGGGGTTGGTATTATCAAACATTTCCTCCCCTAAGGCATGGGATGCGGTAATCGATTTTAATATGCTACTTTCTGAAATTTGTGTCATTGGCATAATTCTTTCAGCAAAATATTAATTGACGTTTTTTTTTTTTTTTTCTTTTAATATATATACAGTAAAGTACTGTTTATACTTCTTTCATTATAACACATTTTTTACGTTTATATGCCAATTTAATATAGTCGCAGATCCTTCTTATTCGTTTTATACCAAAATAATTCATTTATGTGACGTAATTTTTGGTCATACACAACTCTCCACTTCTTTTAAAAATTTTAAACCTTCTGAGTCCGTTATTCTTTGTTCTACTTTTATTTATTTATTTTCTTTTTTAAACTTTTTTAGAAACTACATTTTACTTTTATGCCGCATTAACGAAAAATAAAACATCCGGTGAAATTAATTAAATTCTTAATTTATTTAATATTTACAGACAATAAGTACTTCAGGAGATCATTAAAATATTTTTGTAATTAAATTCTTACCCGCATGAATATAATTCGTTTAATAATTGTTACTTAACATGAGCAACGCATATTATATTATTATACGAGATTATTTATTTGTATATATATATATAGTAATATAATAATAATTTAATATTAGCAGTGCAAACATTTGAAATTTAATTTTAGTATTCAAACAATTATACTGAACAAAAACAATTAAAATGATTAAAAAAAAAAAAAAAAAAAGACCACCCAAATCAAACCAAAAAATAAATAAAGTAAAATCTAAATGAATTATAGCAAATTGGAATGAGAAAAAAGCGATATTTGCATTCTAACGTTATCAAGGGCATGCTAGAATGCAAATATGCTAAAAAATGGATGTTTTTCTGTCACAAAGAAAGCAAAAGCTAAGAATTTCTTTGTTCTCAGGCCCGAAACACCCATTGTAAATAAAACCAGAAAAAACGAAGATCAAAATAAAACTCATCACTACAAATGTTAATCCAATAAACATTTATAAACGTAGATCAAAATAAACTCACCACCACAAATATTAATCCAAAAATTACCTAAAAAATTATTATTGAAAAAGAGGCAACTCATAGTTTATGAAAAAAGAGACACATGTGAAATATAACAAGCAGATAATAGTTAAAAGCATAGTTAGTATCAAAATTAGCAGTGAACATGGAGTAAAATAGAGAATTCACTAAGCTAACCAGGTTGAATCCTTACGTAATTTAGGATTCATATTAATTATGGTAACATAAATAGTGCTGCCATCTACAGTAATGTTATGAAAATAATGGAAAATAAATAAATAAATAAATAGAATAAAATAAAATGAGTAAATAAAAGGAATAAATAATAAAATAAAAAGAAATAAAATACATATAATGTCTGTAGAAAATGGCCAGGAAGCATGGAGCATCTAAAAAAATATATTTTTTTTTTATTCAAATATTCAATATAGATATTTGAATAGTGCTGCCATCTACGATTGTAATTTGCCACTAAAATTGAAAGATAATGGGAATAAAAACTAACAATTAAAGACCTAATTTAAAATCAAGTATCATAATCCCTAGACTTAAAATACAGTTTATTGGAATAAAAATTTTTGTAGACCCAAATTAATATAAATTGGAATAAAAATTGAGAGAGAAAAAATATATTGTTACGAAATTGTAAATAATTGTGTTTATTTTTGTATAAATTCTTTCAAAGAGGCTTAGTAAGTTGATAAAGTGCTAATTTTGTGCATTTTTAGTCGTTTTAGCGTTGAAATAGCCTTATTTTCCCTTAAAAACGCATTAAAAAGCCCCAGTAATGCACGTAATGGATTTGGCGCCAAATTTGGCGACTTTTTCCCACCTTGGCGATTTTTTTGGCGACCTTGGCGAGAAAATCCTTATATGGGATATACCAAATATGGAAGCTGTAAGTTGATTGGTTGACCACTTTCTAGAGTTTTCTCGAAAAATCTGGGCTCCATGGAACAGCATATAAGGAGCGCTTCCTCGCCAAGGGCAGTCAGTTCAGTTCAGTCTTCAGCCAGCTTCGCTAGTGCTTGCTCTTGAGCCTCTTTGAGAGAGATTTGCTTCAAGTGTTTTTGCTATACAGTTTGTACTGTGGATTTGCTATTGACAGCTGTTGTTTAAGCTGTGTTTACTGTTTGAATTGAAGCTGATACTTGGTTTATAGACCTGTATTTTTCTGGAATTTTCTGTGAATAAATTACTGAATTGTTGTACGTTTGGCCTTTCATTCTCAGACAACTCACGAACCCCCAAGTACGCAACATTTCTGGTGTCAGAAGCGGGATTGTCTGTGAATGGTGATAACGAGAGCTATGGAGCAAGAGATGAAAAAAATTCTAGAAGGTCTCACTGCTCAGATGAATGAGTTAAGATCTGGATTGATAGAGAAAATGAAAGCAGGACAGGAAAAGATGGAAACAGCACAGGAAAAGATGGAAACCGGATTGATCGAAAGAATGAAGGAAGGACAAAGAGAGATGAAAGAAAGTATGGAAGCATCGCAAAGAGAGATGAAAGATAGCCTCAGTAAAGAAATGAAGGAAGGACAAAAAGAATTGGAAGCCAGTTTGACCGAAGAGATTAAATCTAATCAAGATGAGATGAAGAGAGAGCTTTCAACGGTGAAGGAATCAATAGAGGGTAAACTAACTGTGATGAAAAATAGAATGGATGAAATAGAAGAGAAAGTTATAAAGATAGAAGAAAATTTTGAAGAGAAAGTTTTGAAAATAGAAGAGAGTTTTGAAGAGAAAGCTATGAAGATAGAAGAAAATTTTGAAGAGAAAGTTTTGAAAGTGGAAAAGAATTTTGAAGAGAGATTTATGAAGATAGAAGAGAATTTTGAGGAGAAATTTAAAGAAAACTTTGATCAAGAGCTGAAAGGAAAGGTTTCAGAGATAGAAAGCAAGTTTAAGAGAATGGAGGAAGATCTTGAGAGAAAAATGAAAGAAGAGTGGAAAGGAGAAGTAATAGGGAATGAACTGCAGAGCAAGATTCGGAATCTAGAAGAAAAGTTAGAAGCCAAGCCCCAGGAAACTGAAAAGAAAGAGAGAAGAAGCCAGAATCACGAATTTATTAAGCTATCTACCTACGACGGCAGTTCCTCCTGGCATGTATATAAGACGCAGTTTTCCATCGTAGCTGAAGCAAACGGCTGGGACTCTGTTGCAAAGACGGCTCATCTGGTAGGGTCGTTGCGGGGCGACGCCGCAGATATTCTGGAGACCCTTTCGAAGGAACAGCGATATGACTTCGAAGCTGTAACCAGAGCACTAGAGCTACGTTTTGGAGCGAAATGGTCCAAAGAATATAGTCGACTCCAGCTAAGGTCCCGTCGTCAGAGACCAGGGGAAAGCTTACAAGAACTGGCATCAAACATCCAGAGGCTTTCACATTTGGCTTTCTCAGACTGTCATCCTGAAACACGCAATGATCTGGCTCTAGAATATTTCATTGATGCTGTCGAAGATCCAGATATTCAAAAAGCCCTCAGACTCTCCGGCGTGAAGGATGTGGAGTCAGCCTTGGTGTATGCCCTAAAGCTGGAGACTGCCCAACAAGCCTCCTGTAAACATCGCCAGAACAGCACAGCCCACAAAATGAACGGCTCTCAAGATGATCTTAAAGAAATTCAGGAAATGATTGCAGAAATTAATAGAAGACTACGCATTCTTGAGAGGAAGAAAGAAGGGAAGACTCCAACAACTAAATGCTGGGGCTGTGGAAAAGACGGGCATATCAAACGAAGCTGCCCAGTAAGAACACCTAGAGAAGCAACCAAGAATGTCTCTGAAGTATGCCACCCGGAAGGAGCTCTTTGGGAAAATTCAGATGCATTCTTGCGGAAGCCTCCATCTGAAGATCGTAAATATATCTCTAAAGCCGAGGATAAACACCAAAGAATAAAGCCAGTTGTTCGCCAAGTTACTGTCGCAACACCATCAGATCAAGATCCCGACCCATGGAGTGACGAAGAATTTAGAAAAGCGCAGATGGAAGATCCTGACGTAAAGCCTATATTACAGCTGAAGGAGACGACCGGCAACAGACCTACCTGGCAGGATATTTCCAGATTTAGTCCCATTACGAAAAGTTATTGGGCTCTTTGGGACTCTCTTCATATCAGAAACGGCGTATTATACAGAAAGTGGGAATCTGATGATGGGAAAAGCTTCAGATGGCAGATTTTATTACCAAGATCAAAAATTCCAGCTGTTTTAGAACAACTGCATAGTAGCTCTACCGGAGGCCATTTTGGGGTAATGAAGACTCTGCAGAAAGTTCGGGAACGCTTCTACTGGTGCAAGGCAAAGGAGGATGTGGAGAAATGGTGTAAATCCTGTGATGCTTGTGCGGCACGTAAAGGCCCGCAGAAGCGAAGTCGAGGAAGACTGCAACGGTACAACGTGGGAGCACCATTTGAACGGATTGCAATCGACATCTTGGGTCCTTTGCCACGGACCTCCAGTGGAAATAAATACATCCTCGTCGTGATGGACTATTTCACCAAGTGGCCTGAGGCATATCCCATTCCCAATCAAGAGGCATGCACAGTCGCAGAGGTCCTAGTGCAGCAATGGGTGTCAAGGTACGGCACGCCCCTACAACTTCATACCGACCAAGGTAGGAACTTTACCTCTGATGTTTTCAAAGGACTGTGTCAACTACTCGGCATAGACAAAACCCGGACAACACCCTTACATCCCCAGTCGGACGGCATGGTCGAGAGGTTCAATCGTACCATCCTGAATAACCTCTCCCTTCTAGTATCAAGGAACCAGCAAGATTGGGACTTGAAGTTGCCATTGTTCCTGCTGGCTTATCGAAGTGCTGTCCATGAAACCACCGGCTATACTCCAGCCCAGATGCTGTTTGGACGTGAACTTCGTCTCCCTTGTGATCTCCTGTTTGGTTGTCCACCCGATGCGCCTTCATCGCCTGAGGAGTACATCCAAGATCTCCAGGCACGATTTGAGGACGTTCACAACTTTGCTCGGGAGCGAATTCACATTGCATCGGAGAAAATGAAGACAAGGTACGATCTAAAGGCTACGCAACATGAGTTTCAGGAAGGAGAGAAGGTCTGGTTGTGGAATCCTGTTCGACGCAAAGGACTCTCTCCCAAGCTACAGTGCAACTGGGACGGACCATACACAGTCTTAAAAAGGCTGAATGATGTAGTGGTGCGGATCACTAAAACACCTTCATCAAAACCGAAGGTGGTGCACTATAATAGGCTAGCCAAGTACCACAAGTAACGGTAAAATTTAAATTTAAAATGTAAATACTTGTAAAATTTGCGCATGCGCACTGTAAATATTTGTATATAAATATTTGTACATATTTGTGAATTTTGTAAATATTTCCCACTTAATTTATATTTCTATGTTATCTTTATGTGCAACTTAGTTTTTGTGTTTTAGATTGTGTAAATTTGTTTAGTTTCGCCTCTTGACCAAGGGTTGCACTGCCCGGGACGTGCAGTCCTTGGGAGGGGGGCAGTGTTACGAAATTGTAAATAATTGTGTTTATTTTTGTATAAATTCTTTCAAAGAGGCTTAGTAAGTTGATAAAGTGCTAATTTTGTGCATTTCTAGTCGTTTTAGCGTTGAAATAGCCTTATTTTCCCTTAAAAACGCATTAAAAAGCCCCAGTAATGCACGTAATGGATTTGGCGCCAAATTTGGCGACTTTTTCCCACCTTGGCGATTTTTTTGGCGACCTTGGCGAGAAAATCCTTATATGGGATATACCAAATATGGAAGCTGTAAGTTGATTGGTTGACCACTTTCTAGAGTTTTCTCGAAAAATCTGGGCTCCATGGAACAGCATATAAGGAGCGCTTCCTCGCCAAGGGCAGTCAGTTCAGTTCAGTCTTCAGCCAGCTTCGCTAGTGCTTGCTCTTGAGCCTCTTTGAGAGAGATTTGCTTCAAGTGTTTTTGCTATACAGTTTGTACTGTGGATTTGCTATTGACAGCTGTTGTTTAAGCTGTGTTTACTGTTTGAATTGAAGCTGATACTTGGTTTATAGACCTGTATTTTTCTGGAATTTTCTGTGAATAAATTACTGAATTGTTGTACGTTTGGCCTTTCATTCTCAGACAACTCACGAACCCCCAAGTACGCAACAATATAAATAAATAAAATAAAATAAAATAATGATAATAATAGTTTTAAAAAATTTTAATTAAGTGTTTGGGATATCCATTAATTAATGCTAAATTTTTAAAGAATCGAAATTGTACGTTTTGATGTTTATCAGACACTAATTATTTCATACTTAAAATAACCAATCATATATTTTGCTTACGATATGATTTTTCCCATTTTTCTGAAAAGGCTTTATTTTAAAATTTAATTATTATTTTGCATAAATAACAAATCAATTAAAATTTAATAAATACTACTATGAATAAATTATCTAACACGATCTTAAAAAACTTAAAAAATCTGTATTTTACATAAAATGCATCGTATATAATAAATCTGTAAGAATCAAAATCATTTATTAAAATTTAGAATTTTGGTCTTCTCATTTATACATCGTTTTATGTCATTTTACATGAAAGAAATGCGAAGCTTTTCTGTATTCGACATCTATCTATATTAATAAAATCAGAGTTTTGTCTGTAAATTTGTCGGAATCGAAAAATTTTGCGATATCTTCACGTTTCACACCCCATGAAAGTCGAAAATGACTTCAGAAAATTTTGCCTGTGTGTGTGTGTGTCATCGTGTCCGTCGCTTTTTTTGTCCGGGCATCACTTGAGAACGGCAGGACGGAATGCAACGGCGCTTGGCAGGGATTTAGGTCTTCGCCCAACTTAAAATTATATCTATCAACTTTTCAGAAATCCCCCCCGTTCCCCCCTGGGGGGTAAAAGACTAAAACACGTTTGTCCGGGCATCACTCGAGAACGGCTGGACGGAATTCAACGGCGCTTGGCAGAAACTTAGGTCTTCACCCAACTTAAAATTATATCTATAGAAATTTTTAAAATTCTGATTAGTGTTTAAATTGTGGGTAAAAAACGCCTGCGCATGCGCCATAAATATTTTTTCACTAAAACGCTTTGAATGGAAAAATAAAATGCAAAAATAAATTTTTAAGATAAAGACTTTTTTTATTCGCGTGATTCGCACTACAAATTATGAAAAGATTGAAATGTGCCATCTGAGTTTCATACTTTAGTTAATTTTAAAACATCCAATTGTCGTATCGAAAAACTGTTTACACCACAGGGCATCTATTCTCCGACCAGACTATACCTCAATTCCGACTGTGGCAGTCGTTATTTTGATCACGTGACGTCACATTCCGACTTTTGATTTGACGACTGTCATTGTTTAAGGACGGTCGCTATGGCAGTCGGATCGGAGAATAGATACCCAGGATTCACAAAAATCACCCCTTTCATTTGGTACTAAATTTGTAACGGTAGGTCTGATACTTCTAATTTATTTTCCTCTTTTACCGTTTTTCCGTTGCCACTTAAATTTCATACTTTAGTTATTTTTTAAAATTCTAATTGTAGCATCAAAAAACTGTTTGCACCCCTGGATTCAGAAAATTCACCCCTTTCATTTGGTATCAAATTTATAAATATAGGTCTAATATTTCTAATTTATTTTGCCCTTTTTTTGTTTTAGACCCAGATTCGATATGGAACAGCTTTAGTATTGGATCCCTTTGGCAAAATATGAAATTCGGCACCGAAGTAGCTCGGACGTTTCTCGCCAAGATCTTTAATTGCACAATTGAGATAGCCAATTCAGTTCATCGCAAAAATGGCTTAAAATATTTAAAGTCACCAAAGGGTTCCGATACTTAAGCTGTGCTTTTTGAATTTATTAGTGCTAGAGGCCTATTTCAGTCGGTACAGTTGTCGAATTTTTATAGGTCACTCTTAATTAGTGCTAGAGACCTATTTCAGTCGGTTTATTGAATGGGGATTTATTGAATGAAGTCCCCCCAAGGCACAACTTTGACATGACTCCCCCCCAAGGTACCCCTATTTCAGTCGGTACAGCGTTGTCGAATTTTTATAATACACTCTTAATAGTGCTAAGGGCCTATTTCAGTCGGTTTATTGAATGGGGATTTATTGAATGAAGTCCCCCCAAGGCACAACTTTGACATGAGTCCCCCCCCCAGGCCCAACTTTGACATGACTCCCCCCCAAGGTACCCCTATTTCAGTCGGTACAGCGTTGTCGAATTTTTATAATACACTCTTAATAGTGCTAAGGGCCTATTTCAGTCGGTTTATTGAATGAGGACTTATTGAATGAAGTCCCCCAAGGCACAACTTTGACATGAGACCCCCCCCCAAGCTACCCCTATTTCAGTCGGTACAGCGTTGTCGAATTTTTATAATACACTCTTAATAGTGCTAAGGGCCTATTTCAGTCGGTTTATTGAATGGGGATTTATTGAATGAAGTCCCCCCAAGGCACAACTTTGACATGAGTCCCCCCCAAGGTACCCCTATTTCAGTCGGTACAGCGTTGTCGATTTTTTATAATACACTCTTAATAGTGCTAAGGGCCTATTTCAGTCGGTTTATTGAATGGGGATTTACTGAATGAAGTCCCCCCAAGGCACAACTTTGACATGAGTCCCCCCAGGCCCAACTTTGACATGATTCCCCCTCAAGGTACAACTTTGACATGAGTCCCCCCCAAGGTACAACTTTGACATGAGTTCCCCCCCCAAGGCACACCTTTGACATGAGTCCCCCCAAGGCCCAACTTTGACATGAGTCCCCCCCAGGCCCAACTTTGACATGAGTCCCCCCAAGGCCCAACTTTGACATGAGTCCCCCCCAAGGTACAACTTTGACATGAGTTCCCCCCCGCAAGGCACACCTTTGACATGAGTCCCCCCAAGGCACACCTCCCCCTCATTGGGAAAAAGAGAAAAAACGTTGTTTTGCGGCTATAAGACAGTCTGGACTTCCAACGTTATTTGTTACAATATCTGCAGCTGAAACACATTGGTTTGATTTAATGAAAACTTTATCGTGGAATTTAGATCGTCACGAATTAACTAAAGAAGAATTTGTCGATATTAACAAGTTTAGCAGTAGGCCTCTGGCACTAAATTAAAATCTGTCAATGTCAGATTTTCATGTTTTAAATAATGAAATAATGTCGTGTCTGTATAATTTTTATTTTTTATTTATTTTTTTTATTTATAATACTGTCTATTAAAGACTTCTGTGGTCACGAAATTTGGTGCTAAAATTGTTTGTATGCATCCGGCACTTATTGTAACTGCATTTCACGAAATTCGAAATCCCCCCCCCCCTTCTCGGAGTCGGATGGCAATAAACATGTGTAAAAACATGTTTTTCCGTTTGAATTCGCTTTGAATTATCTTTGAATGGCGAATTTTGGTGTGTGGATATTGATTAAGTGTACGCATTATGTGCATTAGTGGGATTTTGCAAAACTTCGAACTCACCCGCTGAGGGTGGAGAAGAAAGAAGTGGGTAAGTTGTGCCGAAGACAGTGGGGACCCAGACTCCTAACATTGGGAGCGAGAAAACCTCTACCAATCACAGCGAGAACTTAGGTTATTAATAAAGATATGGCATTCTGACAAATCATTTAAGTTTAACGTCCAGCAAAGCGGGCAAAGCCTGCTAGTTATTTATAATATTTAACTGTGCTTTTCAATCTTCAAATAATTATAGACGCATATTTACATAAACATATATGTGTGAATAAAATTCATATTTTCATTTCTGTTTTACTAAAAGTCATAAAACTTATATAAATAAATAAATAAAGGAATAATTAAGGGGGGGGGGAGGGGAATTAAGAAATCGTGCCTTAAATTGAATTTTTCGCCTACAGTCGATTGTTGTCTAGTAAACGATAATATTTGATTTAATGAGATACATTTTAGTATAAAATGTTGATGAAAAGACCTAATTAATTTTTCCAAAATTGAAATATAATCAAACCTATATCCGAACCTTGGTCTTTGGCTCAACATATCAACGTTCCACCAAGAGTAAAAATTGAGCTAACTCTTCCGATTTTCGATTGGTATTATTCATTTACAGTCGGTAACAAAAGTGTCCGAACACTAGCAAAAATTCCTGTGTAAAAAAAGTACACTTCATACGGTTTTGTTAAATAAATCCTTGTCGAATCATGTTCTTACACTGACTAAGAACATGATTCGACAAGGATTTATTTAACAAAACCGTATGAAGTGTACTTTTTTTGCATAGACATTTTTGCTAGTGTTCGGACACTTTTGTTACCGACTATATATGGAAATTACGTGTTTTTCATCTGCAATAACAGAGTTAGTGTTATAGATGCTTTTAATTCTTACTTATTTTATTTGAGTCTATAATGGCTCAAACTTAGAGAAAAAGACTTCCAGCCGAATTATGAAAACTTTTACTTCACTCATTATTCATTACCATTCAATAACTGCATAGTTAAACAAATAAAAAATAAAATAAGATGAATGAGCCATACGACTGTCTATATTTGCAATGAAAATTTTTCAACTTACATATGAGCTAATTATCCTTACCAGATATCGAGTAGACTAACTCATTTCGTAGAGTACTGATACATTAAGCTAAAGGACCCAGGTTTCTTGGTTACTTTTTTCACTTGTAAAATATTATTTTGGGCGCATTCGAAAGTATTTCCCGGTCACTTCCCGAGTTGGGAATTGACGTCACGAGGGAAGTTCGGGAAATGACCGGAATATAATTACTTTCGAACACATCTCATCTTCCCGGGAAACAAATATATAAACAAACATGGCGGAAGCCATATCCACTAAATCTGCAAAGGCGCTTTTCGTGAAAATTAAAGTGAACATTATTGTTTATAACAGTTTAATTCGAGAGAAGAGCAAGCAACGTTCAAAAAATCCTTCGATTCGATTCAAATGTTCAAAAAGTAAATAAGTGACGTAACTAGATCCAATTTCCCACTCTTCCCAGCAAAATACTTTGGGAAGTTCGGGACAAGTTCGGTCGACCGGTCGAAACGTTTCGAACACCATTTGCAACTGGCCGGGCTTCCTGGGAATTACTTTCGAACAGCTTTTCTTCTTCCCGGTCGACCGGGCTTCCCGGGAAATGCTTTCGAATGCGCCCTTTGTCTTCTATTGAAAATTTGTTGTTTCTGTTGAAACAATTAGTTTCGTGATTTTAATATAGTATGATGCGACAGTTGTGAGGATGCCACAAAAATTTCTGAAGTGTGATATAATTGTGAAAAGCACCAATATCACATTTAATATTTTGTAATAGTGGAATGTTTGGTTTATGTTTCATTTTTTTTATATTTAATATCAAATAGTGTAAAAACAGTCATTATCAGATTTCTGTTTCGATAGTATGAAGAGCTTACGATGCAAAAAGAGTGAATCACAAATTTTTATTAGCCCACAAAAAGCATTGTTTTCAATCTAGAAACAAATTGTTTTTATTATTTTATCACTTCAATAAACCAGTTGCTATTAAAGTAAAGAAAAATATCAATTCTTCTTAGGAAATAGAATTATAGTTGCATCGTATGAGAAAAAAGAGAGAGAAAAAAAAAAAAAAAGAATTTCATTTTAATATGTCTATTTATAAGGTTGGAAAATAAATCCATATTATATTAAATAAATAGATTAAAGAAAAGTCTGGTGTGACACAACCACACGACTTCCATTACCCACTATCACATGTATTATATGCATTTTTTGGAATTTTCCAGTAAGAGAAACTTTACACACGTATAAAGACATATAAAACAGAGTTTACATAGCGAGTTATGAGAAAGGCTATCTAAAATGGATTAATGAAACAATTTTCAAGAAAATCGTTTGAGCCGGTTTTGAGATATCAAATTCTACCAAAACTTGGTATTCATAATTCTTGACCGAAAAACAATGATTACATACAAAAGAATATTTAAAAGAGAGTTTATATGGCGAGTTTGAAAAAAAATCCGTACAGCCGTTTTTAAAGGCTTGCGAGACCTGAAATTGAGCTATTTATACAGGGCGCCTATAATTTTTTCTGAACTAACCACATACAGGGTGTGGTAGATAAGTAATGAGACTGGCCGCCGCGCGGCGACCCAGTCGCTCGCAGTGCGGTCTGCACCTGCAGGTCACGTGGTGGGGGATCTGAGCTAACAATAGAACCGGTTCGCAGTCGCGTCGGAGCTGTGGCGCAGTGAGGGTCGAGCTTCGCGTATTAGTTGTTTGTGTGCACGTGACACTTGTGAAAATGGATCGCTCGATAGAACAGCGGTATGCAATCAAATTTTGCTTTCACTTGGGAAAAACTGCTTCGGAAACTTTTGGACATTCCAATACGACCCGGAGACGAAAGCCCAGAGCTTGGAGTGGCACACACCGGCATCCCCGCGGCCGAAGAAAGCAAGAATGTCAAAATCCCGCGTCAAGACAATGCTGATTGTGTTTTTCGACAAGCGGGGGTTAATTCACAAAGAGTTTGTCCCTCAGGGGAAAACTGTGAATGCCGAATTCTACAAAGAAGTCTTTCAGTGATTGCACAGAGCCGTCAAACGGAAGCGACAGGACCTTGCTCAACGCTGGCGTCTCCACCACGACAATGCTCCGGCGCACACAGCGTTCCTCGTGACCTCCTACTTGACCCGAATTGGAGTTGAAGTTCTGCCACAGCCACCATACAGCCCTGACTTGAGTCCTCCTGATTTCTTCCTATTTCCGAAGGTCAAAAGATGCCTGAAGGGTCATCGTTTCGACGATATTCCGAACATCCAACGTGCTGTCACGAAGGCACTAACTGGGATAACTCCAATGGACTACAGTGGGGCCTATGAAGCTTGGAAAACGCGCTGGCAACGTTGTGTCGACGCCCAAGGCGAGTACTTTGAAGAATATTAACGTTTTGTACAAATCGGATCAATAAATTTGTTTTTCTAGACTGAGTCTCATTACTTATCTACCACACCCTGTACATCATTCGAAAGGACATTTAATAGAGTGTTTATATAACAACTTTGAAAGAAATCGTTTGAGCCGTTTTTAAAATACGGACTTATGGTCCCATTTCCGGTTTCTGATGACCCACTTCCGGTTTTCCAATTTTCATAAAATTTGGAAAATCCATTTGTAAACCAGACCTGTATCAGCTGTGAAGTTCCATAGTTCAATCTTTATTAGTTTCGGAGATATGACAGCCAGAATATTCCACACATACATACAAACACACTGACCAATTGCCGAAAACTAACTTTTTGGACTCAGGAAGCCTTAAAACGTGTAAATCAAGTGAAAACTCTATGTATAATTATTACTACTTCCTTCTATGTAGAATTATTAATACTTCCATTACCCTACGGTAGTAGGGTAATGGAAGTAAGAAAAACGAGAACGTAAATTTATGTATCATTTATAAATAATGAAGCACATTCCGATTCATTTTATTCAAAGGGGGGGGGGGAGGAAATGTTTATTTAAATAGTTTTTATAGTACTTATGAGAATTTTTTTTCCCATAAAATTATTTCAAATAAAGTGATTATTCTCTTGTTATCGTTGTTTTCTAAAAGGGGAATTTAAATGATTTTTAATACGAGTAGATAAAAAGTCCTTACGTTATTGTCTATGACAAACAAACTGCTAAACTTTATTTTTATTATTATTTATTATTTATTATTTTTTTATTGAAAATTAATTTACTTATTGTTTAGAGATATAACACCCAAACTTTACATGATTTTTAAAAATAATATTAAATTTTGCTGCATTAGTATGCAATAAATATGTTTCGAGATTTTTAAAAATATCTTGCATATTTTGTAAAGCAAGTTTTTAATTATATTTTAAAAACATTAACAAACTTCATAACTTTTTTTTTTCTAATATATGTTACTTTCTGTAATTTTTCACCGTTGTGCACACGAAACGGGGGGATTCGAGTGAGGGGAGGCAATATTTTCTCATGGGAAAACTTTCAGCATCTTTTTATCAGCGATTATTTGATAAGATTATATTTAGCTAATGAATCTGAGTAATATTTACCTTTGCAAAAAAAAAAAAAAAAAAAAAAAAAAAAGCGTGTATATTATCATTATTACTATTAATTTTTTCTTGCATTCTGGAAGTTTAGTATGCATATATAATTATAAATTTTACATATAAATTAAATGGAAGTAAGATATTAATTAAATAAATAAATACGTACACATATATATATTAGATATATAAATGTATTTATTCATTTACTTTTTTTAAATAAAATTTTTAGAATCGATTAAATTTGTGAAATCCTTTGTTTAGTGATTTAAAATCTGCGAAAAATAGTTTGACCTATTTAGAAAAATATGTATAGCAGAATTCTTCTTATAGGCGTTCTAGTCTTGTGTTTTTACTACATTTTGTATATGTTTACATTTGTATATGTTTTATTTAATACATTGTATTTGTTTACATTTTGATTTATGAATTAAATATACGCAAAATATTCAATTAAATCAAACGATTTTTTTATTAATGTATTTCTTTAAATATAAAATTAATATAATCTATGGTACCTGCAAAATCAAATATATAATGCTTTAAAATCCGAATATGAGTTATGTTTAACTTATTTCGAGCTAAAGAAAACAAGCAGATCTGACAGCGAAAATATAACCGACTTAATGAAAATCGCACTTTTAAAACAGTGACACATTCTCCGCACATTATGGTACGGAGGTGCATAACTTTTCAAACAGTCGGGCAAATTTTTATGCTCAAGGGATCAATTAACTTGAAGAAAACACAATCTTCATGAAAGTGGTGCCTGACCGTCTATTTTAGAGGTCTCTTGGACATTTCCGTAAACAGCATTTCAAGATGATAATGCACCTTACTACGCGGCGTCTGTGGTAAGTTTATTCACTTTAAATTGTCAAAATTTTCTATACATTCACACGATAATCTATAATTCTGTAAATAATCATACCTTTTGTCACTTGAAGTTAAATTCCACAAAGGATATAGTAGAATTTCTTCTTTACCAGACATGGAAATAGCGATCCGTTTAAAATCCGAATAAAACAGTTTAGCGCTATTTAAAAATTTATTTAGCTAAATAAATCAATCAAAATATATTGCATTTTTTTCATTTATTTAATTTTTCTTGTTCTTTTTTGATATTCTGTATAAAGATCTGTCGTGTGTCTTATTTATAAATTAAACAGAATAGAACGATTTAACCACGTTTAAAATAAATTTCGTTTTTTATTTTATTTGTCTTAAATTTACTTATTTTGCTTTCAAAATAAAATCTATATAATACAAAATTGTCGACAACCGTTAAGATTTTAAATATACTTTTAATTTATCTTTTTTGTTTTTATTTATTTATTTACTTACTTAATTTTTATTTTACTTTATTATAGGGGAGACACGTGTACCTAGGGCCATCATGTATCTAGGGCCACCCCATTTCATTTGAATATCTAATTTTAAGTTTTAATAATCAATTTGGCAAGTAACAACACCAATTGCTACTTTTACAACTACTTTGGAATATTTGAGGAGAAAGTTTTGACAAGTTACACGTAGAAAACGAACTTACATCGCTTGAAGTAAAATTTTACAGCTCATCTCTTTTGCAGTTTTACAAAGGCAAGTCAAATATTTTTCTTTCATTTCTAGTGTATAATTTTGCTTTTTATATTGAACAATAAATCAGATATTTAATTAGTCCTCTCTGCCTGTGGATTTTTTAGTGGACATCATTTTGAAGGAAATTACCAAAACATGTACCTAGGGCCACATAGCTGCCTTGTACTTAAGGCCAGTGTGCTTGGACTTTTAACACTTTCGCAACCGCATGTTTTTGTCTTTCTGACAGTAAGGTCCGTCTGTGGGCGTTTTTCACATAAATTACGATTTTTCAAAACAAAATTTTCCGTATAAATGGATATGCATTATAACCATACTCTCTCTAATCAAAGTATTTGCATTCGTAGTATACTGATTGTACAAATATGAATATTATGTATATTTTTAAGAAACAAATAACATATAAATTGCAAAAGAAGCGCCCACTGGTGGAGTTTTATATTTTCAAATGTCGTGAATCTACGCCAGCGGTCGCGAAAGTGTTAAGAAATACAGTGCAGTCTGTAGTAATTGGATGCTGGCAAACCCTGGTAAACCAATCACTATATATGACGTTGCTGAAAATGTTGGCAAGTCCTATCCGTCGGCCCTTACTCCTGTAAACATTCTACCACGCTTTCCTGTATCCGGCATATGGCCGATGAATCAAAACACAATTACTAAGGATAAATTTATAAGTTCAAATGTGACTGAAAGACAAGATCCCTCCATAAAAAAAAAAAAAAAAAAAAAAAAAAAAAAAGATTTTTCAGGAAGAAAGTGAACCAACAATGATAGAACTGGATATCTCTGTTTCGTGACCTGTTAAAATTTCGAAATCTTCAACATCTAACATGTTTTCGTGTGTCATGCTTTAACAGGTATGAACCTAAGCAAAACCTTTACCTAAAGCAAAACCTCTCACATAAAAGAAAAGTTGTGACCGAAATCCAGAGAGATCGAGAAATCCATGAGACACCCCAGAAAAAAAAAAGAAACGTTCTGTTAGAATATCCCAAAGCAAAAAAAAAAAAAAAAAAAAAAAAAAAAAAAAAAGTGAAAAATTTCGTGTTTCAAATTAAGGCAATAACTTGATAAATAAACATATTACTTGACATTGTTTCTTTTATATATTATACATGTTTATATGCTTATTTTCTATTCATTACAAAGTAAAATCTAAATTTGAGAGAATGGCCCTAGTTACAATGAGGTCTGGCCCCATGTACAATGAGGGTGTTGTTCCTAGGGCAAAGAGTAAAGTTTTTTCAAAAACCTTCTATTTGTCGAAATTTATTATTTTAGGTATTTATATTAATCCCAATTGGAAGTTATTAGACCTAAAGATATGTATATATCAGTTTGATAATTTTAAACAGGTCAAGGGCTCTGTTTTGAGGCATTGAAAAAAAGCGGTCCTAGGTACACGGGTCTCCCCTATATATTGTTTCATTAAATATAAGAATTTTACCCTGGTAATAAAGAAAAAAAAAACAATTTTTTTTTTAATGATGAGTATTTAAAATGCGTTTTAGTTTTCACGTATGATAAAACCTTGTGTTGAAGTTTTCACCTATGAAACTGCGAAATTTTTTTAAATATTAATTTAAAAATCTACCTAAAGCAGCTTGACCAATTTTATGTAAGCTATGTGCTTTTATAATATATATATATATATATTTATTTTTTTTTTCTAAAATGTAACATTAAATTTAAAAAGCACATAACTATTTTTTTTTAACTACATCTAAAATACTTTTTTTTTTCTTTTCATCTTTAAAAAGTAATAAAATAATGGATGGAAAATTCACTTTAACATTTTATACTGTTTGTTTACTTGAAACTACCGTTGAGTAACAATGAGTGCCATTCAGTACCACTGAGTACCATATTTATTAAAGCACAGATTTTAAAATCGTACTCAATAACTTTTTTTTTTTTTTTTAATGGATAGGTTTAATAACTAAAAGTCACTTTATTTCCATTCGATAATGCGTGAGTGAATTCTGTCAAATATCGATACTAATTATACTTATAATATAAAATATTTTAAAACAAAATTAAAACTAAAAGAATTGCGTGTTTTCAAGGAGACAGATTTTATTCGTGGTTATATAACAGCATTTATCATCAGAATATTTTTTAAATAGATATTATGTTATGTTAAAGTTTTTTTTTTATTATAGTAATTTCATGAGTTATTTTTTAAGTACTGAAAAAGCATCATTAAAGTTTAATTTTGGGTCTATCAAAAATAATACAAGACACAAAAATCTAAATAATATAAATATTTCTCTACAGAACGACAAACAATTTACAATAGAAGGGAGCGTTCACAAACAAAATATAAATTTTTGAATTATTTAAAGATGATATTTTCATTAAATAGAATTTTTAAAAAATCTACTCTTTTCTTCATGTATTGTTCAATATAATCGTTATTAAATGTTAAATGTAAGTAGTATTACTGCAATGTAAAATAATTTTTATTACAAGAAACATAATTTAAAGGGGGTATATGCTTTAATGAACACACACCTGCATCAAAAAAAATTGAAATAACATATTTTTTCTAAAAGTATTAATTCTTCATTTCTTAACAACTATAAAAATTTTTAATTTTAAAACCAATCAATCAAAAATTCTCCAAGCGTAAATGAATGCATTTTTCTATTCATGATTAATAAATTACACTGATATAGCTGAAACTTGAACTTTTTTTTTTTTTTTTCTCATTTTTATTTCTCACTTTTCATTTCTCAGTTAAATTTTTCTTCTGAATACACGCATACGCATATGTGTGTGTGTGTGTGTGAGTGTGTGTGTGAGTGTGTGTGTGTGTGTGTGTGTGTGTAATGTAAATTATGTGAAACAAGAGTAAAATTAAAACATATGAAATAGAAATAGAACGAAGAACGAGCAGAGGCCACAACATCTTGAGACGGGTGGATAGGGTTATACATGAACAATTACATATAATAGTGAAGCTTTATATATAAAGAAAAAGATATTTAAAAAATTAATATAGGTTTAAAAATAAATTTTAAATAAAATCCCCCCCCCCCAAAAAAAAAAAAAAAAAAAAAAAAAAAAAAAAAAGAAATCTATATCTTTATTAGGAGCAATTATGGCAGCAAAGTATTCGGTGAGTGCAAAAGTTCTACCCGTTTTCATTACCTATAAAGAAGAGCAAATAAACGCAAAATGAACAGTACCTATTTTTGTGCATAATCCCCATTGCTATCTATGACCTCTTGCCAGATTTCTGGTAGGAAATGAATCCCACGGCGGTAAAAGTTTGGCGGTTTCGAGTTAAAACAGTTTGTGATGGCAGTTTTCAAAGCATCAAGATCATCAAAGTTTTTTGACTGAAGGAATTGTTCAACGCCTGAAATAGGCGATAGTCAGTTGGTGCCACATCCGTAGAATAGGAAGAGTGAGTTAAAACTTCCCAACCAAAGCCCAGTAACTTTTGAAGAGTGATGACAGCAGCATGTGGCCAGGCGTTATCGTGTTGAAGGATAACATAGCGACGATTTATGAGACCTGGCCGCTTCGCTACCAAATTTGAATGCAGCCCGTCTAACTGTAGACAGTAGAAGGTAGCATTGGTGGTTTGGTTGAGGGGCATTATCTCCAAGTGAATTGTTTACTGCACATCCCATAACACCCAATAACACTTTCTATAAAGTTCAGCTTTCGAAGTCGACGCAGGCGGATCAGAAAGACGGCACACAGTCCTACGACGCTTTACGTTACGGTACATAACCCACTTCTCATCTCCTGTCACAAGTCGTGTCAAGAATGGGTTATTTTTGTACCGGGAAAGCAAGGAAACACAGGTGGCGATTCGGTCATCCCGTTGATTAGCTTTCAGGTTATGCGGTACCCAACGATCCAACTTTCTCGTAAACCTAACTTAACCAGCTGTCTCTTGACCATTTTCCGGTGCACGTTGAAGGTCTCCGCTAATTCTTGAACGGTTGTTTTCGGGTTGTTCCTTATGGCTTGATATCGTTTTCTCCAACGTGTGATGGCCGTCCACTTTTAACCTGATCCAGACAGCTTCTGTCTCCTTCCCAAAATTTACGAGACCATCAACGACATGCGCGTTCGTCTATTGCGTCCTCCCCATAAACTAGACAAACATTATGACATACTGCGGCTGCCGTACTACTTTTATCGAACTCGTATAACAAACAATGTCTTATATGCTTCTCCTCGCTTTCCATATGTTATACCCTCTGATATATATATTTGAAATGATTGACCTTGTGAGGCACGATGCATTTATATGTGAGGCACCCACACATTTGATTGGTCGACTATTTGTGTTTTTAGAATGTTATGTGTGATGTCAATTCCATTGCAAATTTGCATATTCAAAAACGGGTAGAACTTTAGCACTAACCCAATAATAAAAAAAAATTTAAGGGACAGTAGTATAAAAGATCATATAAAATCACTATCATTGCCCAACAACTGAAAAGTTTCAACACGAATTAAAATACATCCTAGGTACGAAAACACACACACACACACACACATATATATATATATTAATAATTTTCAAAACGTAGTAAAAGCCGAGCAGCAGATTTAAGACTACTGAAACCACACAGACTAATAAGAATAAAATTTCAATAAATTAAAATTACCTGCGAAGACTGATTGTAATTATTCAAGCAATTAGTTTTACTTTTTGATTTTTGAATCAATAAAGAAAAATCTGTATTCTTATCCATAACATATGGAGTGTGGATTCAAAGGGTAGTTGTCGTAGGTGAACGCTCTCTGAATTCCATTACCCATATCTGTTCTAATGAATTTATATTATAGTATGGATAAAAGTAACAAATTAGACATATCAACAGGCACAAGTAAAGACTGAAATACTCCACGCACTAGGCTACCCTTTCCATGCGTTGATGATTTTTTCTTATTTTTTGCGACATAATTATAGTGTTGTCAGTATCGTATTTTAATTATCATACACTACCTTGCTATATCCCCTGAATAATCTGAGAAACCCAAATTTTCTAAGATATTGCCTTATCGGCAATAAAATGAAAATAAATATTTAATTTCATTATAACTTATTTAATTTTAAAAGTAGAAGGATGATGATAGTTAATGTACAAGTCACTTTCAGAAATGATATTTTTAAACCAACCTGAATTATTTACGAGAAAAATAAACCTCATAATGACCATTTATGTGAAATTTCCCTGTACATCCATTGTAATTTTTTTTAAATAGTAAGCGGTATTTACACAAGAATTCATTTAAATAGAGAAAAGAGTAAATAATAGTTATTTTAAAGAGTAAGTAATAATTATCAGTAACAGGAAGCTTTAATCCTGATTCTTTCAAGAACCAGTTTTTTTTTTTCCTTTATTTTAAGAAGCGGGCAGACTTGGATAGTTGACATTTTTTGAATTTGTTGAAATTTTCAGGATATGCTCTTCATGTAAAATTATTTGACATGTGTTTTTTTTATTTTTGCGAAAAAGAAAGGGAAAAAAAAATTCTGGGAGTTATGAGGGGTCAAAGATGAGGTCTTCTGTTTCTTTACGTATAACATACCTATTTACGAAAGCCAGTACTTTTTGCGCCAGAAGTGAACTATAGTACTCCTAGTTATTTTGTATTCTCCTGTTTCCAGTTTAACTATTGAGATATAAATACTTATGGTTGACTCTTGGCGCAAAGGTCAAAAGTCATTCAAATTTCTAAAAAAATTGCATTTTTTTTTTTTTTTTTTTTTACCTTGACCCTCGAAATGTTTTTGTGCCAGAAATGAACTACAAAGGTATATATTTCAGTAAATGCATTGTGATGATGACTACCTAAAAATAACAAAATTTGTGTGATTGACTTCTGGCGCAAAAAAAATATTTGACTTTGAAATTGCGATAAACCGAAAGTTGCATGACTTTGAATATCATTTACTGCTTGCACCAGAAGTAAACTGGTATGTAATTAGTGAAAAAAGAAGCCTTATGTAAAGTAGAAACAAGATCAATTCACAAATCTATACTTATTTTTTTATGTAATGCGTCTCTATACTTTGTGTTTTGTGGCACACTCTAAATAGCTTTCATCACTTTATTTAAGTGCTGATTACTACTGCATATAAAAATATTACATCGAAATTCTTTAATTAACTGAATTTCTATCTAAACATAATACCTTCTTATTTATAAAAGTCCAAGTTTCACGTGGATAACGCTAAAACTGATGTCACAGTTACAAAAGTATGTTGAAATAAACATAAATAATTAAATTTTTATCCTTGGTTTATAAGAATGAACAAAATAATGAAAGACGGATGATTTAACGTAAGAAATGACGTCACAATTGCAACAATGCGTCTATGGTGACTTCTTCAACTTTTATGTAATGCGGCTATATACTTTGTGTTAAACATGTGATTGACTTAGTTTCGAATTAATTAATTTGGTATCCAAATGCGGCGAAAAGTGGCAGTTTAGGATTTCCAAAGTTTGGAATCTCTAAGTTTAATGGAAATAGAGTTCTGAAAATTTCCAGAATAATACACTGGTTTCTAGCGTAGAACTACCTCGAAAATTCTATAAACCACCGACATGACTTGATGAATTCAAATTCTATTCGGACTTCGAACTGTGTAGATAATCCTTGTCCCTGAATTAGGGAAATTCCTGCTTTGTGGTACACAGTCGGTAAAAAAGTGTCCGAACACTAGCAAAAATTTCTATGTAAAAAAAGTACACACTTAATACAGTTTAGTTAAATAAATACTTGTCGAAACCTGTTCTTAGTCAGTCTAAGAACAGGATTTGATAAGGATTTATTTAACAAAACCGTATGAAGTGTATTTTTTTTTTTACATAGGAATTTTTGCTAGTGTCGGACACTTTATTTACCGACTGTACAGTGGGCAGCAAAATTATTCAAGTGCAAGCAATAATTTCTATATAAAAGAAGTGCACTTAATACTGTTTTGTTAAATAAATCCTTAAGGATTTATTTAATAAAACATTATTAAGTGTACTTTTTTTGTCATAAGAATTATTGCTAGCACTCGAACAATTTTGCTGCCGACTGTAAATCTATTTGATTTCTGTACTAGAAATGACGGTTTTGAAAATGCTTGTTGATTATATGTTATAAAAAAAATAATTTTATTTAACTGGTTCCTGAATACTCAGGAAATAAATTGCATTCGTCGACTAGAACCTGCTTATATCTTTACAAATTACTTTCTATGTACAAAAATATCGACGACTTTCATAATACTATCTTTACAGGCTCTATCATTTGGTCCTTTTAAAATCTATTACGGTAGGTCACATTTGTGGCAAAAATCTTTGTGTTTTTGATAATTTAATTTTTGTAAATATCTCCAAAACAGAAAGTCACAGAAAGACCAAAAAAAAAGAAGTGCATAACTAGATGTTATTATATAATAAACTTATATATCAATTTGCAATGTATGTGTGTATGTGTATCTCGAACTCGGAAACAGTCTACATACAACCATTATTGAGTTATGTAATATACACACACAAATACAGACGCCACGAAAAGTTGTTTAAATTCGTAGATTTCTCTAAAATGGGTAGATTGTGTCAAGAACAAAACTGGAGATTGTCTAAGAGCTTGATTCGACAAGGATTTATTTAACAAAACAGTATTAACTCTATTTTTTTACATATGAATTTTTGCTAGTGTTCGGATACTTTTGTTACCGACTATACAAAATCGACTTTACAAATCGGGATTAAAATAACTTCCTTATACTTTGTATAAGAAAGTAAAAATATTGGTATGTTTCCAAGCATGACTCTACCCAAAACTATCCCAGAAAGCGGATTTTTGGTGTGTGAACTGGTTAAGTGGTCCCAATACACATTATAAATGGAATTTGCGAAAATTTCACTTCACGCGTTTGACGCTGGAAGCAAAGAGCCTTCTGAAAACGTACAGTCGGTAACAAAAGTGTCCGAACACTAGCAAAAATTCCTATGTAAAAAAAGTACACTTCATACGGTTTTGTTAAATAAATCCTTGTCGAATCATATTCTTAGACTGACTAAGAACAGGATTCGACAAGGATTTATTTAACAAAACCGTATGAAGGGTACTGTTTTTAGATATAAGAATTTTTGTTAGTGTTCGGACACTTTTGTTACCGACTGTAACTCTGCTCCAAATTATCTAAGGAGGGCAATGTTTTGATGTGTGGCTAATTTAGCAGATTGTTTCGACTATAATTTGATAGTTTATAGCGATGATCAAGAAAGAAAACCACTAAATCGTCAACTGGCGGTCCTTACATAGAATTACATAGTTTTTTTTTAAATTATCATTTACTGTTATTTCTTTCAAATCACGGGTAAAATTTATTTTTTCTCGATACATTGTTACAATTATGAGGACATTTCTCCACCTGCTAATTCATCTTTGTATAATTTTCTTTATTTCAATACACTTTTGTAGCCATGGCGTTAGTTTTAGCGTAATACCCGTGAAACATAAGCTTTTATTATTAAGAACCTATAGAATTTAGATAAAAATTCAGTCAATAAAACCAATTTCGACGTAATATTTTTATATTCAATGATAATCAAAACTGAAATAAAGCATCAAAACCTATTTAGCGTGTGCCACAAAACACAAAGTATACAGCCGCATTACATAAAAATAAGTAAGTTACCATAGGTTTGTGAATTGATCTTGTTTATACTTTACTTAAGGATTCTTTTTCCACTAATTTCATAACTGTTCACATGACATTCAAAGTCATGCATTTTTTTATTTTTCGCAATTTCAAAGTCAAATATGTTTTTGCGCCAAAAGTCAAGCACACAAATTTCATTTTTTTTTTGGATAGTTATTATTAGAATGTATTTCCTGAAATATATACGTTTTTGGTTCCCTTCTGGCGCAAAAAAAAAAAAAAAAAAAAAAAAAAAAAAAAATTGGAGAGTCAAAGTGAAAAGAAAAAAATTCCTTTTCTTTTTTTCAGAATTTTGAATGACCTTTGATCTTTGCGCCAAGAGTCAACCATAAGTATTATGTCCCAATAGTTAATCTGAAAACAGGAGAATACAAAATAACAATCAGTACTATGGTTCACTTCTGGCGCAAAAATTATTGGCTTTTGTAAATAGGTATGTTTTTCGTAAAGAAACAGAGCACTTCATCTTTGACCCCCAAAACTAAAAAAAAAAAAAAAAAAAAAAAAAAAATGGAGAGTCAAAGTGAAAAGAAAAAATTCCTTTTCTTTTTTTCAGAATTTTGAATGACCTTTGATCTTTGCGCCAAGAGTCAACCATAAGTATTATGTCCCAATAGTTAAACTGAAAACAGGAGAATACAAAATAACAATCAGTACTATGGTTCACTTCTGGCGCAAAAATTATTGGCTTTTGTAAATAGGTATGTTTTTCGTAAAGAAACAGAGCACTTCATCTTTGAACCCAAAACTAAAAAAAAAAAAAAATAAATAAAAATTCGCGTAAATAAAAAAAATTTTCGTAAATAAAAAAATACGTGTGTATTAGTTTTACATAAAAAACATCTCCTGAAAATTTCAGCAAAATCAAAAATGTCAACTATCCAAACATGTCGAATTTGCCCGATTAAAAAAAAAAAAAAACTGGCTTTTAAAATGAACGAAAAGAAGGTTTAAAAAAAATATTTCTTTTACATCTGCCTCTCCCAGCCCCCCCCCCCACCTTCAACTTTATGTCACTCACTATAATTTTCATAAAGAGTAAGTGGTAGTTATTCAAAGTTTTATATAAATAGTGTTGCGAGTTTGTAAATAATTCTGTTTATTTCTGTAGAAATTCTTTCAAAGAGGCTTAGTAAGTTATAAAATGTTAATTTTCTGTATTTCCAGCTGTTTTTTGCGTTAAAACAGCCTAATTTTCCCTTAAAAACGCATTCAAAAGCTCCAATAAGGCAAGTAATGAATTTGTTGTCAAATTTGGAGACTTTTTCCCTTGGCGAATTTTTTGGCGACTTTTGGCGAGAAAATTCTTATTATCGATACACCAAATATGGAAGCTGTAACCTGATTGGCTGACCAGTTTCTCGAACAATCTGGGTCCGATAAAGGGGTATAAAAAGGCTAATCATACCAATTCCCGATCAGAGTCAGTATCTCACAAGGAAACATTCAAAAGGTGTCATCTTCAAAAAGTATTGAAAAAAATATATGTGATTCTATTCTTCATAAAAACCAGAAAATGAAAAAATTATCGGCTGAAATTAATTACAGCGACCACAAAAAATTATCAAAATTAAGCATATTTGGCGATTTAGCGCTCTTAGGCGATACGTTTGCTAGCACCGAGGTTGCCGTGTACGAACAGAACCGTGTTTTGCTTTTCCGCCAAGTACTCAAAATCAATCGGCTGGCAGTGTGAAATCGCCAAATATGCTTAATTTTGATAATTTTTCCTGATCGCTGTAATTAATTGCAGCCGATAATTTTTTCATTTTCTGGTGTTTTATGAAGAGTACAATCACATATATTTTTTTCAATATTTTTTGAAGATGACACCTTTTGAATGTTCCCTTGGCAGATGGTTTCCACTAATGCTTGTACTGCTATTGAAAGAGCTCTAAGCCTCTTTGGAAATACAGTATTGCTGTATGTGTTAACGCTATACAGTTTGTATGGTGGATTTACAGTTGACACCTGTTATTTAAGCTGTGTTTACTGGTGGAATTGAAGTTGATACTCAGTTTAAACATCTGTATTTTTCTGGAACTTTCGGTAAATAAGCTACTAAACTTTTGTAAGTTTTGCCTTTCATTCGCGAACAAATTACGAACCTCCAAGAACGCAACATTTCTGGTGTCAGAAGTGGGATTGTCTGTGAATGGTGATAACTAGAGCTATGTAGCAAGAAATGAAGAATCTTCTAGAAGGATTAGCTGTCCAAATGAGTGGAATGAAAGAAAGTATGGAAGCGGAACAAAAATAGAGGAGAGATAAGCTGACCGAAGAAGTGAAACAAATGAAGCACAGTTTGGGTGAAGAAATTAAATTTAATCAAGATGAAACGAAGAAAGAACTCTCAGCAGTAAAGGGCGACTTTGTGTCTGTAAAAATGATGATCGAAGAGAAACTTTCGAAGAAGTGGAATGTAAAGTCGATACAGTTATGAAGATAGAAGAGAAAGTTATGCTGATAGAACAGAGTTTCGAGGAGAAAGTTAGAGAAAATTTTTATTAAGAGTTGAAAGGAAGGTTTTCAGAGATAGAAACCAATTTAAAAGAATGGAAGAAAATTTTGAGAGAAAAGTGAAGGAAGAGCGCAACACAGAAGTGATAGATAATGAATTGTTGAAGTAAAGTTAGAATCCATCCCTCAGGAAACTGAAAAGAGATATAAAAGAATCCAGAATCAGGAATTTAATAAGCTGTCCACCTACGATGGCAGTTTCTGCTTTCAGGTATATAACACGCAGTTTTCCATCGTAGCTGCAGCTAACGGCTGGGACTGTACTGCAAAGACAGCTCATCTGGTAGTATCGTTACGAGGTGACGCCGCAGATACCCTGGAGACCCTTTCGAAGGAACAGTGAAATGGCTTCGAGACTTTGATCAGAGCGTTTTGGAGCAAAACTCTCCAAATAATATAGACTCCAGTTAAGGTCCCGTCATCAGAGACCAGGGGAAAGCTTACAAGAACTGGCATCAAATATCCAGAGGCTATCATATTTGGATTTCTCGTACTGACATCCTGAAACAAGCAATTATTTAGCCCTAGAATACTTCATCGATGCTGTGGAAGATCCAGAAATTCAAAAAGCACTCAGACTGTCCAACGTCAAGGATGTGAAATCAGCTTTCGTGTATGTCCTGAAGATCGAGGCAGCCCAACAAGCCTCCCGTAAAGACGGCCAGAGCAGCACAGCAGTCAAAGTGAATAATAACATTCAAGATGACCTTAAAGAGATCAAGGAAATTATGGCAGATCTTAGTAAAATACTAAGCACCCTTGAGAGTAAGAAAGAAGTGAATAATCCAACGACTAAATTCTGGAGCTGTGGAAGAGACGGTCACATAAAACAAAGCTGCCCAGTAATAACACCTAAGGAAATTATTAAGAAGGCCTCTGAAATACGTCATCGGGAAGAAGCTCTACGTGAAAATCCAGATGCCTTGTCACAGAAGCCTCCTCTGAAGATCGCAAGTACAGCGAAGAGAATTACCAGATGATCAAGCCGGTTGTTCGCCAAGCTACAGTCACAGTGTCATCGGAACATAATACATGGACTGATGAGGAAATTAGAAAAGCCCAGTTGGAAGATTCTGACATAAAACCAGTATTGCAATTGAAGGAGACGACAGGCAACAGACCTACCTAGCAGGACATCTCCACATGTAGCCCTATTATGAAGAGTTACTGCGCACTCTGAAACTCTCTGCATGTGAGAAATGGCATATTATACAGAAAATATTAATCCAATAATGGAAGGAGTTTCAGATGGCAGATTGTATAACCAAGATCGAAGATTCCTAAAGTTCTAGAGCAGCTGCTCAGTAGCTCCACCGGAGGCCGTTTTAGAGTGACGAAGACTCTACAATAAGTTAGAGAACGCTTCTACTGGGGCAAAGCAAAGGAGGACGTGGAGAAATGGTGCAAATCCTGTGATGCTTGTGAGGCACATAAAGGACCGCAGAAACGAAGCCGAGGAAGACTACAACGATATACCGTTGGAGCACCATTTTAACGGATTGCACTCAACAACTTGGGTCCTTTGCCACTGACCATAAGTGGAAATAAGTACATCCTCGTCGTGATGGATTATTTCACTAAGTGGCCTGATTCATATCCCATTCCCGATCAAGAGGCATATGCACAGTCGCAGAGGTCCTAGTGCAGCAATGGGTGTCAAGGTACGGCATGCCCCTTCAATTTCATACCGACCAAGATACGAACTTCACCTGTGCTGTTTTGAAGGGATTGTGTCAATTACTCGGCATAGACAAAACCCAGACAACACCCTTACATCTCCAGTCGGACGGGATGGTCGAGCGGTTTAACCGTGCCATCCTGAATAAAATATTCTTCTAGTATCAAGGACACAGCAAGGTTAGGACCGTTGTTCCTGCTAGCTTATCGAAGTGCTGTCCATGAAACCACCGGCTATGATGCCCGCTCAGATGCTGTTTGGACGCGAACTACGTCTCCCATGTAATCTCCTCTTTCACCAGATGCGCATTCATCGCCCAAGCAGCACATCCAAGACCTCCAGGCACGATTTGAAGCCGTAAAACAGTATGTTCGGAAGCGGATTCACTTGGCAACGGAGAAGATGAAGTAAAGGTACGATCTAAAGGCTACACCACATAAGTTCAAGGAAGGAGACAAAGGCTGGTTGTGGAACCTGTTCGACGCAAAAGGACTCTCTCTCAAGCTACAGTGTAACTGGGACAGACCCTACACATTCTTAAAAAGACTGAATGATGTAGTTGTAAGGATTGCTAAAACAGTTTCATCAAAACCGAAGGTGGTTCATTATGATCGGCTAGCCAAGTACCACACGTAACGGTAATATTCAAATTTAAAATGTAAGTATTTGTTAAATTTGTGCATGTGTAATGTAAATATTTGTATATAAATATTTGTACTTGTTTGTAAACTTCTCACTTGATTTTGCAATGTGTATTTTTATTTTATTGATATGCGCAACTCAGTTTTCGTATTTTAGATTGTTTAGTTTGTTTATTTTCGTATCCCGAACAAGGATACTGCCCTGTACCTGCAGTCCTTGGGAGGGGGCAGTGTTTCGAGTTTGTAAATAATTCTGTTTATTTTTGTAAAAATTCTTTCAAATTGGCTTAGAAAGTTGATAAAATGTTAATTTTCTGCATTTCCAGCTCTTTTCGCGTTAAAATAGCCTAATTTTTCTTTTAAAACGCATTAAAAATCTCCAATAAGGCAGGTAATGGATTTGGCGACTCTTTCCCTTTGGCGATTTCTTTGGCGACTTTTGGCAAGAAAAATCCTTATTTTCGATATACCAAATATGGAAGCTATAACTTGATTGTCTCACCAGTTTCTAGAAACTTCCCGAACAATCCGGATCCAATAGAGGAGTATAAAAGAAGGCTCATCGCGCCAAATCCCGGACAGAGTCAATGTCTCGAATAGTTTCCGCCAATGCTCGCACTGCTATTTAAAGAGCTCTAAGCCTCTTTGGAAATACAGTTCTATTGCTGTACGTGTTAATGGTATATAGTTTGTACGGTGGATTTACTGTTGGCACCTGTTATTTAAGCTGTGTTTACTGGTGGAATTGAAGTTGATACTCATAACTTTTGCAAGTTTCGCCTTTCCTTCTCGGACAACTTGCGAACTCCTCACTGCCCCCTTAGATCCCCCCCCTGAAAAATATATGTATACTTACTATAATATTTCCAAATTTTTAAGTAGTATTTACACAAACTGTTATTTAAAGAGGCAATAGAGTAGTTTAAAAAATAATTTTTTCATCTGCACAAACAGTTTGTCAATCTCAGCTATATATAACACTCATTGCGATTTTCATAAAGAATAAGCAATAGTTAAAGCAATCGTTAAAATCGGTTAGAAGGGGCTATTATAAAAAGTACCTTATTTCGTTCTGCCAACATTCCCCCCCCCCCCCCTCAGTCGCCAAAGTATGTGTGACAGTGCGATTATTTCATATATAGAAAGTGGTTATTATACAAAATTTCATAAAAATCAGTAAGAAGGTAATATAAAAACAATTATTTTCTTTCAATCTGCTGCTTTCTTTCAGGCACCCACCTCCTTGCCCCCCGCGTTCCGCCAGGCATATGCTCAGTTTTTTTTTGTACCAATTCAATTAAGTTTTCTAAAAATGTAATATGAAAGCCATTATTTAAAGTTCATTACTTGATATTTATTATTTTTCGATTTGCAAATTGAAAAAATGCCCTTTTTTTCCGTTATCCATGGGGGCAAAAGGGCGCTCAACTCAGTGTTGCCAGATTTGGGGACTTTTTTATTCAACCCCCGCCGCTAAATTTTAATTGTAACGGTTGCCTAAGCACTTCGAAAGATAAACGTCTATTATGTATACCAAATATCAGTTCTCAAAATTATTGGTGTGAGTTGAATAAAAAAGTCCCCAAATCTGGCAACACTGGCTCAACTACTGTTTTAGTTTGATTTCTTTGAAACACACCTGTCTATATTGCGTCCATTCAAGCGCCGCAAGCAGAAACACCCAGAAAAATACTTCCATAAGCATTCGTTATATTAATGAAGCAATATTTGATCTGTTAATTTCGTTTCATAGTAACATAAACAAATATTTTCAGTTATAAATGAAATTTTTCTTATAATGTCTCGTAGAACAGTCAGGAAGATTTTCCGGACTGCGAAAGAAATCGTGCAACCAATGCAAGATTTATCAGTCAAAAATTCTAATTCTGAGAATGATATCGAATGTGATGTTCCTTTATATTCGAATGAGTCTGATTCGAGCTTTGATTTCGAAATATAGCAAACAGAAAATCCACATAATATTTCATCCTCTACTTCTGATAATGAAACAAATGATGTTTTAAATAGAGTGTGTACAACTAATAACACTGCTCAAGGGGAAACAAAGAATATATTCAAAATCGTAATCGTAGGCGAAAAAGTACGGGTGAAAGAAATAGAAATGAACAGACTAAAAGTGATGAAAATAATTCTGATCAAGGAATAGCTATCGATGAAACCATATGGAAGAAGATATCGCAAAATATTTCTGGAAAACGGCCAATGCCTAATGTTTTGCGTGAAACCACTGGCTCCTCACCCAATGCTAAAGGAAAAATCTTGTGAGTGATTCACATGACTTTTTCTTACCCTGCGTGTCAATACTATAAAGATAGATTGCATATTAAGCCTTAAAATGAACAGCAAAATGTATTAAAGTTCAATGTATTTTTAAAATAAACTATAGTAGGTTTAAGAGCAACTTTATTTAATAGTTTTTAATTCTCTACGGGGGGAGGGACTACCCCACACTCAAACCCTCGTTCATTTATAAAACATAAAATTAATAAAATCATAAAAAGAAATAAAAAGAAAAAGAAAAAAGAATAGAAAAGAAAAAGAAAAAAGAAAAAAATATCAAGGCTGTTATTAATTTGCCTTCAAACTTGTGAATTTTGATCAAGCTTTTAAGTGACAACCAAACACGAACTTCAAAATACAAAATTTGAATTTCTTGCAGCTATTTGTTTTTAAGTTACGTTGATAAGAGATATCCAAACGCATAAACCGCTAAAAATTGGACTTTTGTAATGAGGTTGCCTCAAAACAAGGTATAATACAAAAAACAAAGTGTGAAAAATTGAACTTTAAAAAACACTTTGTTTATAGTATGGATGTGAAAAATTAATTTTGCTTCCTGAGTCGACTTTTTTTCGTCAACATAGTAAAATGTACCAAAGCATTTCCATCAACTATATTCAATAAATTACAACATATAGCTTAATTTTGGGTTTGCTTGTATATTTTATCTAAGAAAAAGGAATTACAAATCTAGCAATTTAGAATACTGCCAAATGTTTTGGATAGCCCTGTAAACGAATGATGAATGATTTACATACCACAAACTACACAAAACGTGCTGTAATGTTTATAGTAAATTTTATTTATTCCGTTTTATTTAAGCCAGCCTATAGATGTTACACTGCACTTATCATAAATTTTTACAAAGACTTAATGTATTTTAATTCTCTATGATGTCCCTGTACATGAACTATTTGCTTGATCTCAATGAAAAATTTAGTGTAGCATCCCTGAATGATATACATACAGAATATTAAGTTTGAACTTTCTGCTATACTTTGTTCTTGAGATATGCGGATAACAGAGAGAAATACATAATATATATGCGCGCGCGCACACACACACATATATATATATATATGGGGTATTAACCTTAAATTTATTATGAATTACAATAGTACCAATATTATATTAAGTATATATAGTTCTTATTTTATTGAAATTTATTTTGAATGGTGCCTCAACGTATTTTCTTACGTATTTCCTTACAATTGTTTTCTTTTTTTCAAGAATTTGCCTTGTTTTTAGTTATAATTTCTTTTCTGGGCGTCCCTCAAAGAAAACTTTAATGAACTTTTAAAGTGTTTTTCAAATAAAGTTAGCCGGTTTCTAAGATTTTTAATTATAAAAATTGAAAAAATGTTATTCGTAATCGAATGATATCGTTTGAATATTTTATTCATACATAAAATAGTCGTTGTCGCTCTACCTCTGTTTTCTTCCTGGCACCGACCCCCCCCCCCCCCCACAAACTCCCATCGTCCTCGTCTTGTTAGAATAGTAATTTAAAAATTACAGTTAAAATTGGTATTTGCATCAATGGAAATTTGTTATGATATATCTTCAAAATACTGGCATTAAAAAATTTCCCCCCTCTAAAATAATTGCTTTTTGAAATGATACCTTCTTGGTACCTACCACTTTTCCCCTTCATCCCCTCTTTTCTAGAAGAGTATTTTAAAAATTATAATTTAAATTGCTATTTGCGTTCAACTTTTATTGATGTAATATTGAGTTACATTCTACAAAACTGTTGTATTCCAGGAATGTACGTACCATGCACTTTACAAATAATTGCATTTTAAATAGATTCATAAAAACAAATATTTATTTGTATTAAAGTTTTGTTGTTAAAATAAACTATTCATATTTTTCACATACATATGATCGGCTGTTCATTTCTTTTTAATTTGCTTTATAAAGGTAAAAATATAAATAAAACTTTCAGTGAAGTAATAATGGGTTTTATTCTGGCGAAAACTGTGGTATCATGAATGTACCATGCACGCTTGAAATTTCCGAATTTCACGTAAATTAGGAAACATCATATTTGTTATGTCATAATATTCTTAATTTTAAAAATATTTATTTATTTATTTTTTGTTCAAAAGTACTGTCTCTTCAGAACACCGCTTTTTCCAATAATTTACACAATAAACTATAATAATGGTATTATTTGGAATATTTTATGTCATTAAATATAAAAAAACTTTCAAATATTTCCATTTCGATTTATTTATTTCCATAATTAAGTAAAATCTTTTAAAGAACAAATTACAGTTTAAAATCGAGATATCGAATGCTTAAAAAAGTTTGATATGTTGAAAGGGAGGTTCCTCAAATAAATAATCATTGATTAAAATCGTTCATAAATAGTAATTATAGTAATTTAGAAAATTGTGGAATGTATTTTGTATACAATCAGAGATATCGTCGTGACTGTAAACGATATGTATATAAATACTGTAGATTATGCCTTTAAACTAACTTGAATGGTTTTCGCAGGAATTTAGGTGAGTATTGGAAGTTGATTGTTTTGAAGTTGTTTTATACTCCGCTAAAATTTGATCCGTGGATTTGCGGCTCAGATAAGTATGCATGATCGCAATACACTTAAAGACTGAAGAATCAATGGCATATTACAATTTTTGAATAACCTTTGTAGAAATATTACTTTATTAATTCAGGTTATTCTAAAATCTTGCCAGTGTCTGAAATGTGAAAAAAACTGAATTATAACACAAGCATAAAATGGAAACCAGAAAGTTTAACTAAATTACTTTTATGTAAATTAGATTATATAGATAATACAAAATATGATAAATACTATAACTTTAGTAACTAATCGCAAAAAATGATAATAATTAATACATTTACTTTCCTTTTTTGCAACGTTTTTGCTCTATTATTACCTTATAATCACAGAAAAGATACTACATATATAATTTACCGCTCTCACATTGATAAAATTCATGAATCAAAACTAAGATGCTTTTAAGATTATTTTCATAAAACATACAAAATATGCTGTATTTCACCATCAACATCATCATCTTCATTACTATTGTACAGCCAGATATTGAAAATATTAATGGACGTTTAAATTTTCCCAATTTTTCGCCTGAAAACATTTAAAAAAAAATTAGATTTCTTAGCAAGGTCATTAATTTAGACAAATTAATCGCAGAAGGATCAGGTTTTCATTAGTAAATACTCAAATTCCAGTAAATATAAATGAAAATACTGTATTTAAAATTGTAAATATTTTCTTCTTACAAATGTATTAACAAAATAATAATAATATTATAAATAGTTAATGAAAAGAAGATAAAAATAAAGAAATGACGAATACGGAAGACAAGCAAATTTTAAATATTGGATTAGCTACTCCACCAAATTTACCCTGCATATATTCTTCTGGGGAACTCGACGCGCTTACTCCAACAAAAAGTTTTTTTGTTCAATTTGCAATCATTCTTGCAGATTATCTTGTAAATTTTTCAAAAAAGTTCGCCAGGGTTTCCTTTTGTTTTGCTGAAAGTAAATGTGTACAGCTCCAGAATGGCAGTTGGACAGGTGTTTGTAGATTATTAAATCAATCGGAAATGGATATTTTTGTACGTTGGTTTGCTGTGACAGAGAATCAAATTGTGGATTTTACATATCCCGTAAAATATTTTCATTTTTCATTCATGACAGCGAAACCAGTGTACAAACCACAGATTTTCGGCATTTTAAAAACATTTTCATCATCACTTTGGATAGCAATTGCTCTAGCGTTGATGTTGATGTCGGTTATGCATTATATTTTAAAACGAAAACATCCACTTGATAAAGTTTTTCTCCATGTTTTAGCCGTATTTTTAAGACAAACTGCGATTTTAAGGATTTCGTCATTGTCAGAAAATTTGCTCACATATTCTTGGGTTCTAGGAGCAATGTTTCTTTGCCTGGCTTTTGATTCTGTGTTTTTATCATTTCTTGCCTTCCCTCCTCTCATCAGAATCAAAGACCTGTCACAATTAGCCACAGCTGTATCAAATGGGGAATACCACTGCGTATCACTTGTTAAAATTTCTACTTACAGATCGTTGGGTATCACTAACCGAGAAGATGTGAGAATAATCGCGAATGACATCAAGGATAATAACATAGATAGAAAAGACATAAAAGAATTTCAATTGTATGGAAGAAGCAAAAAAAATTTTGCTTATGTGGGAACTACTCTAGAGCTTGATGCTATTAACTACGATAGATTTTTCGTCTCTGAAGATCATTTTCTTGACAATCCGGCTGCAATGCTGATACGAAAGGACTTTTGTTGTAAAAAATTAATAGAGAAGTTCTTGCATAAATTATGGCTGCAGGACTAATTTTAAAGGAGGAGAGAGAACGCAAATTTATATACAGATTATATTTGCAGCGAGGTAGGTTTGAAGAAAACACAAGTAAAAGGAAATTAACACTTGTAGATCTTGCTCCTGCGTTTATATTTTTATTGACGGGCTACATTGTAGCTCTTTTCGTTCTTCTTTGTGAAATATTTTTAACTCGTAAAAAGAGAGTGAATATTGTGAAGAAAAAGAAGAATAGAAAAATAAGAATACATGAAGAAGAGTCTGTCTAATTAGCATTTTGTAAAACATATTATTGTTTACTTATTCTGAAATTGTGGCTTCTTTTTTTTTTTTTTTGGTATATATATATATATATATATATATATATATATATATATAAACTTAAGTTAGTTTAAATTGATTTAGTAATTTGATAAATTGTTTCAGGTAGAAATATTTAAAAGAAATATTTTTTGAAGTGTCCCTTTTCCAATTAAAAAATATTACTTTTTCTTTTTTAATTGGTAATTGTTTTATTTTCTTTTTTAATTACTATTTCTTGCACTTAGGTTTTAGGTTAGGCACCTTATTTTGTAATGGTAAAAGCATGTACCAGTAAATTCATTCGATAGAAAGTATAAATTGAGTTAAAATGATTGCGAATCGTTTGAATCGAAAATCGTTTTTTTTTTTTTTTTTTTTTTTTTTTTTTTTTAATTGCTTATCAGATATTCCTCCTTTCAGTTTTTGCAATATTATGTTTCATAAAAGCCAATTTGGAATTAATAATCAGCAAAATTAATTTTACGTAGATGTTTTTGAAAATAATAGTGAGTTCAATTCAAATTTTTTTGTTGATAAAATTATGATCATTTAAATTTGAATGTTTCTTAAAATAATAATAATAAGAATAATACTAATTACCCACTATGTGGCAACACAAAAAAAAAAAAAAAAAATTGATCTTAATATTTTTAAAAATATTTTTTGATGATAAAAAAGTGTTTAATTATAATTCATATATGAATGTGAAATAATTTTAAGATCAAATTGTGATGGTAAAATATTTATATTACTCTTTCAATCAGTATAGCCCCAGTCTATTTTAGCAGTGCAGTTAGTATGTAGTATCAGTGCAATCGCTGAGTACTGCTAGCGCACATTTGTTAATAGAGTGTTAAAAATAATAATAATAATAATACTTACATTTGCAAAAATAATTACACTCATTTACTCATTCTTTTCATTCTGACTTAATATTGAAAAAAAAATCTGACAATTTTGACTATTTTCGCACTATATACAATCAGAACTGAAATGCAATATCGATTGATTTATTTTGCCTCTCTTGAAAGCACTCATTCTAATGATGGTGAACGAAACCCACTCACAAAGCTAAACAAAATATTAATATTATCATTTTTTAACGCTTTTCCTAACTACGCAACGACTGCTTATCATTACAGAATTATTTATTGCATCATTTTTAGACATTGTTTGTGTATCAATTCCCTAAATTTAATAAAATAAATAAATAAATAAAGAGGTACTAGTGATCCTGAGTGTTGCTTTACAACTAAGATCATGATTCTTTCTTATACATAGAATATTAAAGTATATCTTACACATTTTGGACTATGTATGATAAAAAATGAAATGGGAGAATAGGCTTTGCTCAGCTACAGCTGAATATCGAATTTTAAATTTCAAAGTTCTTTCTGTTTCATTAAATCCATGCGAACTCTACAAAATCAGGATCAATCGTGTCTCAGCCTATATTACACAAATACATAGGTGTTCAAGTTTAAAGCAATAACCTCTTTTTTCGTTTTCTTTTTTTGTGCGTATCTTTCAAACAAATGAAGACAATCATAAGGAATTTGACGGTCATTTCATAGTGACTATACATAATTAATTATACATCTTAATGAATTTACGTCGTCATTAAATGCAGCAAGTTCATAAATAGTGCAATGAAAACGTAAATATAATTGCTTGAACCCAACTAGTAATTCCAAAGTTGATTTATTATGGAATCATATCGGAAAGATATGAAGTTTTTTGGACGTGGTAGAAGTAACTGTTTTATTGTAGTAATCTATCGGTTTCCTACTCATCCTAAAAGTTCATTATTTCCCATGTCTGAATGTATTGTTTTTACATATAGTGATGTGCTACACCCAAATATATCTTTAAATAAACTCTATATCTTTATGTATTCTTCTTATATGTAGTGAAGTATTTTAGCTGAATGTGCATCTAAATACACTCCATGTCAGTATAATTAGTTTCGTACGTAATGAAATTTTGTAACTAAATTATACACTTAAACATGTTTTGGTGCTATTATGTATTGTCAGTCTATTCAGCAAAAACTCTATAATTAAATATAAAACAACATCAAATGGCCAACTTAGACGTTGCTTGAAAAGTAATTGTCACTTAATAATAAAGAGGTTACAGTTGAGGGATTTCAATATCTCCGAGTTATAAACTGTACTGTATGTCTATATGCATTGTTTTTAACTGTAGTCAAGTGCGCTGCAACTAAATGTATTCAACCACTGTATGCATAGTGTTTTATGATATAAATTGTGACTTAATTATACACTGAAATATATTCGGGACTAGTATGTGATGTTATGTTATATGTAATGAAATGCTGTAATTAGATACATACCTATGTAAATGCGGTTTGGGTGTTTGTATCAAACGAAATCGTCATCGAATAAAGATGTTTAAACAGAGATTGCACGTAATTCGAAAAAAGATAGTAGGCATACTCTGTATTTCACTGTTTCCAAGCTATCCATACTTTATGTCTGTATGTATTAATTCTATACCTAGTGATGTTCTGCAACTAATTATATACACCTAAATGTACTCGATGTCCTATGCACTTATTTTTTCGTATGTGTTAAAGTGATTAAGAAAGTGAATTTTTCATCTAACAAAGTCTATACTCGCCATTAGTATGTACTGTTTTTGCATGTAGTGAAATTGTGTAATTAGATATATACTTATATCAAACAACCAGTTTGTTATTGCAACAAATGGAATTGTCATATTTTGAATACATAACAATAGAAATTGCACTTAGTTTGGAAAAAGTTGATTAGATTTTTTTCTTTTTTATTAACTCCAATCTATATATATATAAATATATTCTTTGTGTGTACTTATTGTTTTTATACGCAGTGATGTAACGTAACTAATTATATACTTAATTATTCTCAGTCTCTGTATATATTGTTTTCATATATAAAAATTAGAGTTGTGCTTAAATGTAAGCCTAAATATACATAACGTTAGTATGTAGTAAATTGCTATAATTAAATATACACATACATACTTTCCATTTTGACTGTTTCGGGAAGCAAAATTTTCACTTGAAATTATATTCTATATCAGGATGTACCTTTTTAATGTAGTAAAATGTCGTAATTAGACCTTTTATCGAATTGTTGTCTTATTTCTTGCTTCAGACGAAATAGCTACTAAAAAAAAAAAATTTTAAAGTTGAGGTTTACATAATTTAAAAATATCTGGAGTAACTCCACTCGACTTTCCTACCATTAGGTAATTAACGGTTATATAAGTAAACTAAAGTAAGAGAAGTAGTTAAATAAACAAACGAGAAAAATAGTTTAAGCAGTGTCTTATAACATGAATATAAATTTTCAGTTTACCTGAATAAAGCATATAGACGCTATCATACTTTAAAAAATTTAGGCCCATGGGCCATAATAACAAAGAATCTTTCTTCGTATTCCCGTAATATATCTATAAGTTCTAGATTCACCAAAATCTGTGCGATTCGGGACACAGTGACTAATAACATGTGCATACATTTTTCTGCTCAGGCAAATAAGAGGCTTAAACACTATCGTACTTTAAATAATTTTGGCCCATAGACCGTAATGTTAAAGAATTTTTCTTTCTATCCCTGTAAAATATTTTTAAGCTTTACATTCACAAAAATCTATACAGTTCATGCAACAGTAAATTATAGTATGTGCATAAAGTTTCGGTTCAGACGAATAAAGTGTTTAGACGCTATCGCACTTTAAAAAATTTGGAACATTAATTCAAAATTTGGAAAGTTAATTAATGATAAAGAATTTTTCTTTGTGCCCCTGTAAAAACATTTAAGTCCCAGATTCACCAAAAGCAATAGGGTTCGTTCTATAGTGAGCTATTATATACGTACCAACTTTCAACTTATTCGAACAACGCGTTTAGGCGCTATCGCAATCATTCAGACATACATACACACACACAACACACACACGTCATCATTAAATATAACAAATAATATGATGAAAATGTAAATGTAATTACTCTAACCCAACTAGTAACTCCAAACTTCATTCATTATAGAAATGTATCGGAAGGATATGGAGTTTTTCGGATGCAGGAGAAGTAAGCGTTTCATTCTGGTAATCTAACGGTTTCTTACTCATTCTAAAAGTGCAACCTTCCACATAGTGAAGAGCTCTAAATATATATTTAAATATACTCCATATCTTTATGTGCTCTTTTTATCTGTAGTGAAGTACTTTAACTGAATGTACATCTAAATACACTAGATGTATGTATAAATAGATTTGTATGTTGTAAAGTATTCTGACTAAATTATACACTTAAACGTATTTTATTGTTGTTATGCATTGTCATTTTATGTAGTGAAACCCTACATTTAAATATACTTCAAAATCAAAAGCCATCTTAGTCATGCTGACAACGAAATTGGAACTGAATAATACAGAAGTTGCACGTAGTTGATGTATTTCACTATCTCCGAGCTATATACTATACATGTCTATATGCATTGTTTTTAACTGTAGTGAAGTGCGCTGCAACTAAATATAAATCTAAATGTATTTAACAACTGCATGCACAATTTTTTATGTAATAAATTGTTGTTTCTAAATTATGCACTGAAATATATTCGGTATTAGTATGTAATAAAATGCTGTAGTTAGATATATACCTACGTAACTGTGGTCTTGTTCTTTATGTCAAACGAAATCGTCATCGAATAAAGATATTGAAATAGAGATTTAAAAAAAAAATAAAGCGTGTCCTCTGTATTTCACTGTTTCCGGAGTGTATAATTATCTATAATTTATGTCTGTATGTAATATTTCTATATCTGGTGAAGCGCTGTAACTAAATATGCCCCTAAATGTATTTGATGTCGTATGCTTTTTTTTTTTTTTATTCTAGTACGTAGTAAAATGACGATGAAAGTGAATTTTACATCTAAAAAAGAGAAGCACGACATTGAAAATTCATATCAGGACGAAACTGTGCAGAATTTTAGTGTACTATGAATGTAACAAAATATTAAAGCATAAGCGTGCAAAAGCCACACAATTTTGAGAAAAAAGACTTTAAAGTTTTTGTAAATTATTAAGTACAAGTTATTTCAAAAACGATTCACCGCTTTACTGGCGCACTTGGTAGGATACGTGGTTGCAAATGCGGACGCCACGGGTTCGTTGCTACCAACGGTACATTTTCCCTCATTAATGTTTATTTGTCTAAATATTTAATTTGATTTAATTTTTACTTTATTTTATGATTAAATTCAAAATATGAAAATTTAATTAAATAATATTTATTTATTTATTTATATTATTATTATTACTATTAATTTAATTTAAATGAAGAAATATGCGGGTTTTATATTTTTCTATTAATAATATTTAGGTATAATTTTCTATAACTTAAAAAATAAATTTTATCTTTCTTTTGATTATAAAATAAAGTGAAAATAAAGACTCTTTTTTTAAAAACTTTATTTATCTAAACGTTTTATTTTATTTTTACATTATTTTAGGTATATTTAAAACAATACTAAATTTTGTTTTTAAAATTATAGAAATTTAACAATATTACAGAGAAATAACAATTTTAATTGTACATACAATTACTATCTAAACAAATTAAATATTAATCAACAAACATTTTCCTTCTACAATTACATAATTTTTATCTTTTTTTTTGCACTAAATAAAATTTCACCTGCTCTCTAATACTAACAATCTAAAAACGGTTTCGTAAAATATACATATTAAACCGTAACAATAGGCTCAAACCAAGATCTAAGTACACCTGCTAACTATTTTACACTTCGGAATGTTTTTAAATAAATTTTAGATTTTTTTTTCTCTGTTCCTTTGTTTGTTATTCACGGTTTTGTTTTATTTGATTATTTTATTTATTTACTAATTTTGCTATTAAAGTTCCAGCTGAACTATTGTAAGGATGCATGATTGTAAAATTTAATCTTTTAAATAATTAAACTCAAAATTAAAGAATTTAATAAACAACAATTATTGAATTTTTGCGAATTAAAAACATATATATAGCTCATATAGTTATATTTTTCTATTTGCAATATTTATAATTATCTATAACTTAACAAAAAATAATTTTAGCTTTGTTTTAATTATAAAATAAATAAAAAATGTTTAGATAAGTAAAATGTTTAGATAAATAAATATTTTTTTGTAAGGAAACTGTTAAACAATACTAAAATTTATTTTTTAAGTTTTAGAAGATTATAAATGCTACAAATAGAAAACTATATAACCTAAGACATTCTTTTTAAAAATAAAAATAATAATGATAGTAATAACTATTATTATTTATTAAAATTTTTAAATTTTTAATTCAGTTATAAAAACCAGTAAAAATTGAAATGAAATAAAATGTTTAAATAAATAAATATTAATTATATATATATATATATATCCCGCCGGTAGCACCCAACCCGGGGCGTTCGGGTTTCCAGTAACCTATCCTACCAAGGGAGCAACTGCGGCGTTAGCTCGTTCGTGAAATAACTTGTACTTAATAATTATTAATACTTTAATGCATTTTTTCTCAAAATTGTGTGGCTAGTGTGCGCTACTGCTTTAATATGTTGTTACCTTCATAGCATACTACAAATCTACCAGTTTCATCTTGATCTGAATTTTCCATGTTGTGACCTCTCATTGTATGTCTATACTCGCTGTTAGAATGTATCGTTTTTGTATGTAGTGAAATGCTGTAATTAGATATACACATACATCAATGAGCAATTTTGTTATTGCAACAAACGAATTCTCGCATTTTAAAAATATAAAAAATAGAAGTTGCACTTAGTTTGGAAAATATAGATAGGATTTTTTTTCTAGTTTCACTTGTTCCATTCTGAAAATATATATAAATATATTCTTTGTCTTTACGTATTATTTCAATAAACAGTGCTGTACTATAATTACATACCTATATACGCTCAGTGTCTTTACATATTGTTTCATATGTAATAATGAGAGCTGTGCTTAAATATAAGCCCAAATATACCCGGCGATAGTATGTAGTAAATTGGTATAATCAAACACATATTTAAATTGCATTTTGGTGTTTTCGGCAAAAAAAAAAAAAAAAAAAAGTTAATTGGAATTATATTCTATATCAGTATGAACCTTTTTTTTTTTTTTTTTTTTAGTGAAATACTGTAATTAAATATACACCTTTTACCGAATTGCTGTCTCATTTCTTTCAAACGAAACAGCCACTAAAAAAAAAAAAAAAAAAAAAATGAAGGAGAGATTCACATATTTAAAAAAAAAAAAAAAAAAAAAACTAGGTGTTCTCTATATTTGATCGTCTCTGGCTATATACTTAAATATACTGTATGCGTATGTACAGTCGCCAGCAAAATTATTGAAGCACACATCCTTAATTTTAATATATATTTTTTTAGTCTGATCGCTAAATTTCATCATAAAATTATTTTTTAATAAACAGTATAAGACGAAGATCATGACTCGACAAATATTTACTTAGCAAAACAGTATTAAGTGGCCATCTTTTAAGTAGGAATTATTTTTAGTGCTTCAACAATGTTGCTGCCGACTTTTTCTGTATTGCTTTTACATAGAGTCAATTGATGTAGCTATATGTACTGCTAAGTATACTCGATGATTCTACGTATTGCTTTTGCATGCATTGAATGTTTGTAAAAAAAAAATTCATATTTAAATTTACTCGATGTTATTAAATATTGTTATTGTATTTAGTCAAATTCTGTAATAAAATGCATATGCGTATCAAACTGCTGTCTTGGTCCTTGCTTATTTAAACAAAATCTTTACTAAATAAATGTATTAAAAGAGAAACCTCAAATAGTTAAAAAATAATAAAAATAAATAAATAAATAATAATAAGTAGCGTTCTGTGTGGTGAAACTAGAACTTACCTTTTGTAGAAGGCTAAAAATTTTTAAGATATTATGCGAACTAATGAAAAATTCGCATTCTTAATTTAAGTTTCATTCCATGGTCCCACCGTACTGCGTTGTCAAAAAATTTCAACATTAGTTCCCCGTCATACTATAGGTATGGGGAACTTAGGTAATTGTAAAAATTTTCGACCTCGTTTTTTTTTTTTTTTTTTTTTTTTTTACACGTTTTCAGGTGTGAGGAATCTAAAAATATCAAAATTGGTATGGTGTCCTTCGGTGGGTTGTGTGTTAATTTGTTAGTCCGTTGCTGTGTTAGTCCGTTAGTCCATTAGTGTGTTAGTTTATTAGTCTGAGTCTGTGTACACGATATATCACGAACAAGTGATCGCAGAGAAATCAGACTAGTTTTAAAGTATTATTTATGACACTGGCAAGAACTCTATTCATTCTCAACATTCTAATTATAAAACTTCAGAAATTATTCGAAATTTATGTTTTTCTGAACATGGAAGAATAGGTCAAAATTTCTTTTAAACGTGCATGAAAAGAAATATTTTTCTCGTAAAGGTGTATGAATATCTTTTAAATATCAGTTTTGATGTCGGGATGAGCATCATTAACTAGAAACATGGTACTTTGAAATTTACGAATTTATTAACATTTCAGAATACTGCAAAATTTCGCATAAAAGTCCCTTTTGAGGGGTATTGTCATAGTAAATTTATCAGACTACTTTTTAAATATTATATAAGAGGCTGGTATAAACATCCTTGACTATGAATTTTGAAATTTAAAAACTTCGTAAATCACTGAAAATTTATGATTTACTTAATATGGCATAATAGGGCAAAATTTCGCATAACTGTCCACTTTGAGGGATATTTTCATCATAGAGATGTCAGAACACTTTTAAAATATCACTGAAGATACTGACATGAACATCACTGGCAATGAATTTTTTAATTTAAAAATTTTGTAAGTTATTTGGAATTTGCGATTTACTTAACATGGCAGAATAGGGCAAAATTGAGATAAACGCCCATTTTGAGGATCATAACTATATTAGACAACATCAAGATAACATTTATCATACTTGTTTGAACATAATTGACTACAAATATTCTAATAGGAAAATTTCGTAAGTTATTCGAAATTTAAGATTTTATGAGCATAGCAATATGGGGCGATGTTCCTTATAAACATGGATTTTGGGGATCGTTGCATTGGAAATCATGAAAACTAAACTACATAACTGAACCCCAATAAAATAAATTATTAGATAAGAATAAGATAAATATACCGAACTGAACGATGGATAGTCTATTAGACGGAGATTTCACTGTGTCACTGTGTCAAGCGTTTGGTCAAATTAATTTCTCTTAACATGAATAGAACTTACTAGACTTAACTGTACTAGAAATTTATGAGAATGTACATATGATGAGGAACCGAACAGAATTCCCCTATGGTTGACACACTTGTAAACTTTTGGAATATTCTGTATATAAACTTTTGTGCCATTTCAAGACCTGCCATTAATTCACAGACAATTTACACAGCAGTATTTAGAAATTTATTTTTTATATGACACCGTAAATAAATGATAATTAGTCAATGAACAAATTTCTATGTGAAATATATTTTAGCTTAATTTGATAACTTATATAAATATTGTTTCCTCTCAGTTGCATTTACATTATTGATTTTTAACATTTTTCTGTTGATAAACTGTAGTGCTTCGGAATTTTTTTCTTATACGACAGACCCTATATATGAATAAATATTAATATGAATTATTTTCAGTAGTGCATAAAGTATTTTAGTAAAGTTTATCAGTTTCTTCATTTTGTAATATTTTTCGTTGCTTATTTATGGATGTTACACAAATGCATAAAACAAACATACAATAATAAAATATTTTTATATCTCTAGAACAATGTTATAAAACCTTACATAACTAAACAGTGCTAACGAATTTGAATGGCATTTGTTTGTAGTCATCAATTTAAAATAAGCAGAGTGTTGTTATACTTTTAGTAGTAAATTCGTTAAATAAATAAATAATAATGAAAAAAATTCTTCACTCTCTATTCGGATATTCAAATCTTACGCTAAATATGATTTCAAAGGTGCCTGCCATCGACTAAAAGGTTCTGAATTAGAGGGTGGTGGACGTGATGTGCCAGGTTCGATCCCAGCTAAGATTGTTAGCCTATAGCTTTCCGTGGTTATCTCCGAAATTCTCGTATATACGGACTAGGACCCCTAAGAAATACCCCCCGTGGAGGGCCTTTATCTTCAGGTTTAGGAAGCTAGAGAAGTAAATAGGTCTTAATCCTAATACAAATACCATGATTTTAAAGGGGGAAAGGCCATAATAATTATTGAATTTAATAATTTTAAATAATACACTTCTAATAACGGAAATTTTGCTGAGGCAAGTACGGGCAAATTTCGTTTTGAGTACCAAATCAGATAACGAAGACGAAAAATTTACAGACAGAAGTTTAGTACAGTTATAGTTGAGAGTGTTCTGAACAACACACTAAAAGTCCTTGTCCGTGGGGAAGGGGGTGGGGGGTACTTTTTAGTTTTTATTAAATATCTTAAAAACTATACGACTTAAAGAAAGCATATCAATTATAAAATTAATCTACGTGAAATTTCCTACAAAAATGTCTGTAAAAAAAAAAAAAAAAAAAAAAAGGCAGAAAGGGAAAAAAGAAAAAAATTAAAATCAGCCAAGTTTAAAAATGGTCACAGATATAAGTATATTAGTTCAAAATAACACACTAAATGTCCCCGCCAGTGGGAGGTGAAAGTGGTGTTTGGAGGGGATCATTTAAAGAGTTTTTTTTTCTTTCTTTTAAGTATGTTTCTTAAATATTTTGAAAACTATCGACTTAAAGTAAAAACTCATTTGCAATATTAAACTACACGAAATTTGCCGAAAAATTGTCTGTTAAATATACACAGTTTAGCAAGTGTAGAGGAATGAAATATCATATATTCCTGAAAAAATGCTTTTTTACAATAATAAAATTAACTTCTGTCCGTACTTAAAATGCTTCAGGTAAAATATTTTCTACTTATACGAAATATATATATATATGAAAAAGGGCCATGTAAGAGTAATAGAGCAAATATATTGTATGTTTTAAATATTTTTGAGGCAAGTAGATGCAAGCGACATTTTTTGAGTATCAATCCAGATAACGAATACTAAAAATTGACGAATAGAAAAAAAAGAAAAAAATAATCGTATAGTTTTAAAATTTTTTATAGGGATAGGTATTCATAACAACGTACTAACTTATCCTTAATAATATACTAAAACTGTCCGCTCGCAGAGCTCATTTAAAAAGGATATCCTCTTTTTTCTTAAGTATCCTGAAACTATGTAATTTAGCGGATAAATCTAAAATTCAATATTAACCTACCTGATATTCGATATGAAAATAGCCATTGAATTTTCTTTGGATGATCAATAATTCAAAAAATATAATCAAATGAGAAACTGTACTTAAAAAAAAAATCCTTTTATGCAATAGTAAAATCATTAAAGACCATAATTAAAATAATCAAGTGAAGTATTTACTATCTATACAAAAACTTTGTATTAAAGAGTGATGTAGTAAATCTTCTACAGTTTTTCTACTCTATTAATTTGTCGCATTTTATGTTAATGAGCAAGGAAAATAAATTGCATAGTTTCGAAAATTAGTAAAGTCATAGTGGTAAGTGTCTTGAACAACATACTAGAAGTCTTCGACCGTCGGGGGAAGAAGGGGGAAGGGGCGTTTGCTGTAAACATTGAAATTGAGTGTTTAAAGTTTTTTCTTAGATATTTTATAAACAATGAGATTTCAGAGGAAAATTTACGCAATTACATATTTTCTTGAAATGATGAATATTGTTTTAAAAAGGCAAGAAATGCGAACGAGCATTTTTATGAATTCCATATAAATGATAGCATAGGCAAAATGCACACAATATTTATATTATAATTATATTATTATAAAACATGGTAAATCTGCATTGCACGATCAAAAATTATGAAACTTTTTCAGTTTAAGTGTTTCTATACCTATTTATTTTTTCGTAGAACATAAATAGTTCTGAAGATACCTGTTTGCTCCAGTACTATTGCAGGTGCTGTAAACAAATTTTTCCCTACTTGTCTCAAAGTTATTAAAAATATAAAAAACATACCTTATATTACACTTACGTATAATATTACCCTTACGTTGTTCCTTTGTACATAATTTTAACATATGTAGAAAATATTTGATCAGAATCCTTTTTATTGTACACTTTAGTTAATGTTACTGTTAATAAAAATCGTTTTTCAAGAAAATGTGATATTTCATCTCTCTATATCTTCTAAACTATTGATTATACAAAGAAAATATAATCGATATTTAATAAAATTGAAAAGTGCCCCGTTTTAAATGCTTCCTCCCCCCCCCCCCGATCAAACACCGCGGGCGGGGACGTTTGGTATGTTGTTCAGGACATTCTCTGCTATGTTTGTGCTAACTTTGAAAATTGCACGATTTTTTTTTTCTATTCGAAAGATTTTGGCCTTCTTTGCTGTTATGGCATGTTAGAACGAATGTCATAAATTTAATGAAAAATTACAGTGTGTGATTCGTATACCTAAAAAGGGTAAAGGATGCTGAGGGAAAGGAAATGATTGTTTTTAAATTACCCCGCTTCGCATTTATAGGAAATTTTGTATAAATATCACATTTTTTCTTTAAAAAAAAAAAAAAAATATATATATATATATATATAAAGCGTTCTCCGTATCACAGAGTCTTTTTGTCCGTAAGTTTGTACGTAAAAATTCAATGTTTGATTAATATCTGTAAAAAGGTTATTCTAAAACAGAATTTTTTCGTTTAGAATAAATAGTTAATAATGTAGTTCCCCTTCGAAAAAAAAATAATAATACAGTATCGTTCTTTTTTACCATATATTTTACAAGTAATAATTAAAATATATGCCCTTTTTCCGGATCGCGGAAAAAAGGGTATCTTTCACAGTAGCTACTTATAAAAGGTATGTGTTCTTGAAATTATTCCGGGGGACTAAGGGAGAGAGAGAAAAAAATAATGTTATGATACAAAAATAAATAAATAAATAAAACATTATTTTATACTTCTTTGCACGCACCAGGCAAAAGGACACTTTTCTTAAATTTCGCTCATAAAATACATACTAAACATTAACGACAGCGCAAGCTTTTTGTTTTTACACGGGGAGTCCAAAGTAACCGATTAAACGAAATAAAAAATTTCATTTTGTATCATCTTTTTACAAATTTTATTCATAAATTGAGATTTTGTGTACAAACTTAGAACGAGAAACAAACTGTGATACGCAATCAGCAGTGTAAGTTTTTATAAACATTAAGTACTGTTCCTGCAAAATCTTATTAAATCGGCAATAGGGTGGTATAAAAATATCATTTTTTCCTGTTGCACCCCGATAAGCTAGCCCCCTCTGCAGTTTTTGATAGATAATAAGATATATCTATACAAAGTATATCTATACAACGCACTTATTGTAATTTTTAATTAAAAGTAGGTGATAATAGTTACAATTTTAATCAAAATTGGTAAAATTCTGATATTAAAGCAATCGAAATTTTCTTTACTAACTCCTACTCCCTCTATGGTATATAAGATAATTAGCGTAAGTTTTCCTAAACTGTAAGTGATATTTATAATAAATTTTATTAAAATGTAAAGCACAGTAATACAAAACAATAATTTTATTTTCCTCCATTTTTCAGCCCTATTCCTCCCCCGACATATATAATCCTTTCTGTAATTTTTCATTAACAATAAATGATATATATACACAAAATGCCAAAAAAAAAAAAAAAAAAAAAAAAAAATCGATTAGGGGCATTGTTTAAAAATAATATTTCATTTACATTCCCCCCCCCCCCCCTTCAACTGTATGCCCTTCATTATAATTTTAATAAAGAGTAAGTGGTAGTTATACAAAGTTTTATATAAATACTTTACATGAAGATAAAAAAATATCCATTTCTCCTCTCTGCTCCCTTAGATTCCCCCCCCCCCCAACTCAAAAATATATGTACACTTACTATGATTTTTCATTAAGTAGTATTTACAAAAACTTTTATTTAAATCGGAAATAGAGTAGTTTAAAAAAAAAAAATATTTTTCCATCTGCTCCCTTGCCCCTTCACCTATGTATAACACCCATTGTGATTTTAATATAGAATTAGTGATAGTTTAAAAAAATCATTAAAATCGATTAGAGAGAAAGGGATATTACAAAATAATCCTATTTCCTTCTGCCGCCATCCCCTTCCCCCCCCCCCCCTCCCTCCGCAGCCGCACAAATATGTGTGACAGTGTGATTTTTTTTTCCCTGTATAGAAAGAGATTGTTACACAAAGTTTCATTAAAATCAGTAAGAAGGTAATATAAGAACAATCATTTTCTTTCAACCTGCTCCTACCCCCTTCCCCCCACCCGCTTTCGAAAGGTATATGCTGAGTGATTTCGATACCAATTTAATTAAAATTTGTAAAAATGTAATATGAAAGCCATTCTTTAAATTTATTACTTGATATTTATTATTTTTAGATTTGAAAATTGCAAAAGTGCTTTTTTCTCCGAGATCCATGAGGGAAGAAGGTCGCTAAATAACTGTTTCTGTTTGATTTCTTTGAAACACACCTGTCTACATTAGGGATACACCGAATACCAGTTCTGGCCGAATACTGAATGCCAAATATTCGGCCAACCGAATACAAACTATTCGGCGAAATACCGAATATCCTTAAAACCAAATAGTAACTATTCGGCCGAATACCGAATATTCGGCTGGCTGATTTAATCTTATATTCAGGCGTCATTTGCCAAATTTATTGCAAACTTTTTCAGTAATACCGTTTACATTTAGTAATATTTTACTTTTTTACTTAAGCAAAAAATAATATAAAAAACTACTATTCAGAAATTGTGGTTTATATAAATGTAGAAAAATATTTAAAAATATTACTACACATAAATAGTAGTGTAATGCTGAATTCACTGTCAAAGAGAATTATTAATTGTTAGGCTTCCTAATAAACACATAAAATTTCTTAAATAACAACTTCTTGTTGCACTCACTCACTCAAAAAAAAAAAAAAAAAAAAAAAAAAATTGCAACCCAGAAATGCAGCTTTTGAGAAAAATCAATTTAAAAGTAACAACGCATATTTGGTCAATCTATATTAAATCTGACGCAAATGCCTTTTATTCTCATTTGGATATATAGTAAGATAAAGATGTGATTTTTTTATTTTATTTTTTCTGTATTGGGGCACTTCATATGCATTTTTCAATGATAAGTTAAAAACTGCTATTTTATGACTTGTGTCATTTTTCTTGCCAGATTTGAATGTGACCTTTGATTTCTTGAAGTTTCCTAGATAGCAACGTCATGTGAATTATGTACGCTCTTTCTTAACTGAACTCTAGAAACATATATCGTTATGCAGTTATTGCTAAAGACAATTTTTGTTAGATATTATTAACTGTTATGATTAATGTAACAAACGATTTTCTTTCATGTTACATGATACTAGCTAAAACAATTGTTTTCATTTAATTATAATCTATTTTTTAATTACTCTGAAAAATCTTAATTTAATGATAATTAAAAATAGCAGAATTTTTTGAAATGATTAAAAAAAAAAAAAAAAAAAAAAATGAATTTTTATATTTTCCAACTAGCCGAATAGAAGCCGAATAATTTGATATTCGGTCAAACCGAATATTCGGCTAGCCGAATTGTTTGAGATTCGGACAAACCGAATATTCAGTAGTATAACCGAATAGGCCGAATACCGAATATTCAGTGCATCCCTAGTGCTAGTCTATATTGCTTCCACGCAAGCATGCAAAAACACCCAGAAAAATACTTCTATAAGTGTTCGTTATATTACTGAAGCAATATTTGATCTGCTACTTTCGTTTCAGAACTAATAACACTGTTCAAGAAAAAAGAAGTTATTCAAGGACGTAATCGTAGGTGAAAAAGTACTCGTGAAATAAGAAGAAAAGAACAGATTAACGGTGATGAAAATAATTCTCATCAAGGAATTGCTATCGATGAAACCTTATGGAAGAAGATATCGCAAAATACTTCCGAAAGGCGGCCAAAGCCAATGCGTAATGTTTTACGTGAAACAGCTGGCCCCTCACCTTTCGCTAAGAGAAAAATCTTGTGTGTCACTCACATGACTTTTTCTTACCCTGCGTTTCAATAATATAATGATAGATTGCATATAAAGACTTAAAATGAACAGCGTAAGATATTAAACTTCAATGTACTTTTAAAATAATCTAAAGTTGGATTTAGAACAGCTTTATTTAACAGGTTGTAATTCTGTATGAGGGGGCTACAACCCATCAACTCCTCGTTCATTTTTAAATCATACAATTAATTAAAAAAAAAAAAAAAAAAAAAAAAAAAAAAGTGGCAACCTAACACGAACTTCAAAGAACCAAATTTGCATTTCTTGCAGTCATTTGTTTCTATGTCACGTTGATAACAGATATACATGCTCATAAACCGCTAAAAATTGGACTTTCGTAATGAGGAGACCTCAAATCGTGATAGAACCAGTATTTAAATTTGAACTTCAAAAAGTACTTTTTTTATAGTATGGGTATGAAAAATTAATTTTACTTCTTGATTCGACATTATTTTCGTCAACATAATAAAATGTACCGAAGCATTTCCATCAATTATATTCAATTGAAAACATCATTTAGCTTATTTGAGGGTAGCCCTATATATGGTTTATATTCAATATACATTATAAGCAATATTGTGTTCTTAAATTTATTCTTACGTGAAAAACATCTAAGAAAAAGCAATTACAATTTTAGGAATTTCCAATATGGCCAAATATTTTGAGTAACCATGTAAACGAATGATGAATGAATTACATACCACAAACTATACAAAACGTGCTTTTATGCATATAATAAATTTTGTTCATTCCGTTTTATATACGTCAGCCTATAGATATTACACTGCACTTACCATAAATTTCTCCATAGACATAATTTATTTGAATTCTCTAGGATGTCCCTGTATACAAATTATTTGCTTGTTTTCAATGAAAAGTTTATTGTAGCATCCCTATATGGTATACACATAGAATATTAAGTTTGGACTTTCTGCTATAGATTGTTCTTAAGATATGCACACACACACACACACACACACACACACATATATATATGCACCTATATGTAATGAATATTAACATTAATATTGTTATGAAAAACAATAATACTAATAGTCTATTAAGTATATGTATTTCTTATTTTATTGAAATTTATTTTGAATGTTGCCTGAAAGTATTTTCTTATGTATTTCCTTACAATTATTTTTTTTTAATAATTTGACTTGGTTTTAGTTTATCGGTCTTAATTATTTTCTCGGCGTCCCTCAAAGAAATCTTCAATAAACTTTAAATGTATTTTTAAAATATAGTTAGCCGTAATCAAATAGCTTCTAAGATTTTTAAATATAAAATTTGAAAAAGATATTATTCGCAATCAAATGATATTGTTTAATTTTTTTATTTAGAGATAAAATTATTTGGGTGTCATTGTCGCTCAACTCCTGTTTCCTTCTTCTTTGCACCTACTCCTCCCACCCTTCCCCTCATCTCTCCTCTTGTTAGAATAGTAATTTAAAAATTACAGTTTATATTGCTATTTGCATTAATGAAAATTTGTTATGACGTATCATTTTATACTTTTAGAAAATTTCTGTTATTTTCTTCTTCTCTAAAATAACTGCTTTTTGTAATGATACCTTCTTGGTATGCACCATTTTTCCCCTTCATCCCCTCTTTTTTAGAATAGCATTTTAAAAATTACAATTTAAATTGCAGTTTCCGTTAATGAAAAATTTTTTATGATAAATCTTTGTATACTTTGGATTTCTTTTTCCTTTTCTTTTTCTTTCTTTTTTCTTTCTTTTATTCAAAATACCTGTGTTTTGAACGATATGTTAGTAATTGCAATAAGGAATTTAGCAAAATATTATGCATATTCATTGGTGTCACAACTAGTTTGTTTATAATATTTCGTGTATAAAAGATCACTATTTGCTATCTACATTTTTTTTAAAATGATAAATATATGAATTATGAAACTTTTATTGATGTAATATTGAGTTATAGTCTACAAAACTCTTGTATTCCAGGAATGTACGTACCATGCACATTACAAATAATTGCATTTTAAATAGATTCATAAAAACTAATATTTATTTGTATTAAAGTTTTGTTGTTAAAATAAACTATTGATATTTTTCGTATACAGAAGATCGCCAGTCCATTTTTTCTTAATTTGTTTTATAAAGGTAAAAATATAAAAAGAACTTTCAGGGAAGTAATAATGGGTTTTATTCAGCCGAAAACTGTGGTACTATGAATGTGCCATGCACGCTTGAAATTATCGAATTTGACGTAAATTAGAAAAAACCATATTTGTTATGTTATAATACCCTTAATTTTATTTTATTTATTTTTTTATTTATTTATTTGTTGAAAAGTGCTGTCTCTTCAGAACACCGCTATTCGCTGCATCCAATAAACTATAACAAAGGTATTATTTGGGATGTTTTACGTGATTAGATATAAAAATGTTTTTAAATATTTCCCTTTCGAAAAATTTATTTCTATAATTAAGTAAAAGCTTTTCAAGGACAAATTACAGTTTAAAAGAGAGATAACGAATGCTTAAAAAACGTTGAATACGTTGAAGGGGAGATTTATCAAATAAAAAACCATTACATAAAATCGTTCATATATAGTAATTATAGCAATTAAAAAAATTGCTGAATATATTTTGTATACAATCAGAGATATCTTCGTGACTGTAAATGATATGTATAAAAAGTACTGCTTATTATGCCTTTAAACTGACTTGAACTGTTTTCGCATGAATTTAGGTGAGTACTGGAAAATATGGAAGGTGTTTTATACTCCATTAGAATTCCATGCGTGGATTTGCGGCTTAGATAGGTGTCCCCTTATCGCAATAACACTTAAAGACTGAAGGATCAATTATTATTAAAATGTTATTCAATATTCCAGTTATTAAATAACTTTTGTTTAAAATATTTCTTTGTCAGTCTTAAAATCAAGTTATCATACAAATCTTACTGGTGCCTGAAATTAAAAAAAAACTTAATTATAAAGCAAACATAAAAAGATGACGAGAAAGTTTAACTAAATTACTTTTATGTAAATTGGCTTATAGTATACAGAATAAAAAATATGATAAATAGCATGATTTTAGTAAGTAATCTTTCAAAATGAACATAAAATATACATTTCCTTCTTCGTTTTTACAGCTTTTGTTAATTACGTATTATTACCTTAAAACTACAGAAAAGAAACTACATATATAATTTACCGTTGCACTTTATTGAAATTCATGAATCAAAACTAAGATGCTTTTCAGGAGCGATTATTTTTATAAAAAGATATAAAATATACTTTATTTCATCATCGTCATTATTATTATTATTATTATTATTATTATTATTGTAGAGAAAAAGCACAGCGAGATTTTGAAAATATTAATGGATGCATAAATTTTCCTTATTTTTGGTCTAAAAACTTTTCTCAAGAGTTAGGTTCTTTAGCAAGGTCTTTAATTTAGACAGAGGAAATCGTAGAAGAATCAAGTTTTTCTTAATAATTATCTCACCTTTTAGTAACCGTAAATTAAAATACTGTAATTTGTAAATATTTTCTTCTTACAAATGTATTAACAAAATAATAATCATAATAATATTTAATAAATAAATAAAAGAGGGAAAAAAATGACAAATACGGAAGAAAAGCAAATTTTAAATATTGGATTACCTTCTACATCGAATTCGCTCTGCGTATATTCTTCTGAAGAATTTGAAGCTCATTATACAATAAAAGAGCCATATTCTCAATTAGCACTCATTCTTGCAGATTATCTTATAAATTTTTCAAAAACGTTCGCCAGGGTTTCTTTTTGTTTTACTGATGATAAATGTGTACGGTTCAAAAATGGCAGTTTGATGGGTTCTTGTAGATTATTAAATCAATCCGAAATGGATATTTTTATGTGTTGGTATCATATGACTGAATACCAATTTGTGGATTTTACATACCCCTTAAAATATTTTCATTATTCATTCATGACAGCAAAACCAGTGTACAAACCGCAGATATTCGACATTTTAAAAATATTTTCATCATCACTTTGGATAGCAATTTCTCTAGTCTTGATTTTGATATCGTTAATGCATTACATTTTAAAACGGAAACATCCTCTTGACAAAATTTTTCTACATGTTTTAGCCGTATTTTTAAGACAAACTGCGATTTTAAGAATTTCGTCATTGTCAGAATACTTGCTCACTTATTCTTGGGCTGTAGGTGCGATGTTCCTTTGCCTGGCTTTTGATTCTGTGTTTCTATCATTTCTTGCATTCCCTCCTATCATCAGGATCAAAGACCTGTCACAATTAGCCACAGCTGTATCAAATGGGGAATACCACTGTATATCTCTTCATAAATATAATATTTACAGTTTGATGAAAAACAGTAATCGAAAAGAATTGAGAGTAATTGCAGAAGACATTAAAGATAATAACATAGATATAGAAAATTTTCTAACTTATGGAAAAAGCAAACAAAATTTTGCTTTTGTGGCAAGTACTGAAGAGCTTGATATATTTAATTTAAATAGATTTTTCCTCTCTCAAGATCATCTTCTTGGTAGTCTGTCTGCAATGATGATACGAAAAGACTTTTGTTGTAAAAAGCTTGTTGATAAGTTCGTGCATAAAGTTATGGCTGCAGGGCTCCTTTTAAAGGCAGAAGAGGAAATCAAATCTAAATTAAGATTTGATTTGAATCAAAAAAAGTTTGAAGAAAACACAAGTAAAAGGAAATTGACACTGGTAAATCTTGCACCTGCGTTTATATTTTTATTGACGGGCTTATTTGTATCTTTTTTGGTTCTTCTTTGTGAAATATTTTTAAGTCGCAAAGAGGGAGTGAAATTTTTGAAGAAAAATAAGAAAAGAAAAATAAAAATACATGAAGAAGACTCTGTCTAATTAGCCTTTTGTGAAATATTTTATAGTTTCCTTAGTCTTAAATTATCACATTTTCTTCTGTATTAATAAAAAAAGAGGGAGAGAGAGAGAGACTTAAGGTTTTTTTTTTTTTTTTTTATATTATTATTATTATTGATTTAAAGATTCGGTAAATTATTTCATGTGGAAAAATTTTAAAAACATATTTTTGTAATTTTCATTTGTAATTAAAATTTACTAAAATCTGAAGATCATTTTCTTGGTGGTCTGTCTGCAATGATTATACGAAAGGACTTTGTTTGTAAAAGTTAATAGAAAAAATCGTACATGAAGTTATGGCTTCATGACTCCTTTTAAAGTAGGAGAAAGAACTTAAATTTAAGCCCAGATTTTATGTGGAGCAAAGTAGGTTGGAAGAAAACACAAGTAAAAGGAAATTAACACTTGTAGATCTTGCTCCTGCGTTTATATTTTCACTAACGGGTTACATTGTATCTTTTTTTGGTTCTTCTTTGTGAAATAATTTTAAGTCATAAAAAGGGAGTAAATTATCCGAAGAAAAATAAGAAAAGAAAAATAAGGATACATGAAGAATCTTTCTAATTAGTATTTTGCGAAATATTTTATAGTTTTCTTATTCTCAATTTATCCCGTTTTCTTCTTTATTCAAGAAAAAAAAAAAGAAAAAAAATAGGAAGAAAAGAAAAATTGAAATTACTTTTGAGAAAAAACTGAATTATTATTAGTTTAAAAATTGTTACTTATGCTAAAGTTGTATGAAACTCGATTCATGGTATGATAACGAAACTTCTATACAAATTCTATGTTCAAACGTTTATTTGTAATAAATTAAGTGCAAGAGAATAAATGGAAAGCAGTTTGTTCCTTTAATTTTTAACGCTAGTGTATTTTTGTTACATTTACGAGCTATTTTTGTATGTTAAAAAAATGTTTTTGTAAATACGTTCTTTTTTGAAGTTCGAATAAGTTCTGGAACTTAAAAATAATTTACTTATTTTAGCATATGTAGTGTATTTTAAATAAATGTCCTTAAGAATGCAGTCAGATAAAACCTGAGAAAAGCCGATAGAATTCGGTATATACGGCATCAGTCATCCACTTTTTAAAGACATGTACCCGGCTGGTTGTGGTTGCGGAACACTTATTAATTTTAATAATCTATCCACGGGTAGTCTTATGTAATTTTGATTTTTACACCAGATTTTTTATTACACCAGAATTCATAAGTTATTAATTATGTTTGATAGTTTTATGTAACAATCTGTACTTAATAGTAAATTGTTTTCCAGTAATATTTACGATCTGTAGCTTTTAGTGGCATTTTGATTACTTATTTTCATGAAGAGATGTAGCAATAATTATTTTGTCTTACCGGCATATTTATTAGTAATGTAAAAATAATGCTAGTGTAGCCACGTATTTACTTTTTACTTTATTCATGAATTTCTGAATATTGTTTTACCTAACAATTTTCATGCATTAATACGAATTGAAACTAAGTTAGACAAAGCCTACAGTTTTTTTTTTAATTAATTAATTGCAAATGTCAATATAATTTGTATACAAGCATTTAGCAATTTCAAATTCATGTCACATTTTACGTTTTTGATATTTTTATGTTGATTGGTTATAATTATATAAGGAAACAATTTTTTAACAATAGGTTTTTTGTGATTTTTCTAACCTTCATAAGACGGAATATTCTTAATATCTAAACCATATCAAGCCACACATTATGGTAGCATCGTATTATTGCGAGGAAAATTTTGGTCGTCCAGAACTACAAGAATATTTTTTTACACAAATATTTAAAAAAAATAGAAAGAAAGAAAAAGAAATATGCGTACTTTACATGAATCAGTACTTTGTTGAAACATCTTATAATGTATAATTTGTTAATTACAATGTGGTTCGAATTCATTCTGCCACAAATAAATAAAACAGACGCTTTTTTCAAACTTTGTTTCTATTTTTACAATAATATTTTTGTGTATTCATTATTATAACACTTTGTACATTCTTTAATAGAAACTAAATTGGCTTCTTATCATTCAGGAGCACTTTTCCTATCAGTAATAACTGGTAGAATACTAGATAATGGGAATATAAACAATTGTTAATATAATAATTAAACATAAACATATTGTTGAAAAAAAAGTGTTTGATTAAAAGGAAAATATATTCCAATGTTAACAATGGTATTTTGACAAAGCAAATCGACAACAATTAAAAATTTATATAGGAAATCAAATGTGACTTTCAAGCAACCAATTACAAAATATATTTCCTGCTAAACATTAATTTAACTATTAATCTGAGATATAATTCTCATAATCTAACTTCAACTAGGATTTATATTTCTACATTGAAAACCTCTATAAAAATATATAAAAATTATTATATATCATAATGAATATATATCCTTATATGATTGACTATTATTAATGATACATCATATTGACTTTTATATAATTGGCTATATATCAAAAGGAATTTGACTTTTACATCATAATGACTATACATCATAATATAATTGACTATTATAAACTATATGTCTTAATGACTCTTATATAATAGACTGCATATTCAAAGAATTTGACCATTACATCATAATGACTACATATATTAAATAATTTGACACTCGTATAATAATTGATTATATAATTGACTATATATCAAAAGGAATTTGACTGTTACATCATAATGACTATATATAATGATATAATTAACTATTATGAACTATGTGTCTTAATGACTTTTATATAATGATTGTATATCATAAAGAATTTGACTATTACATCATAACGACTATATATCGTAAAGACTTTGATGGTCATATCATAATGACTATACATAATTGACTGTACATCATAATGATTTTACACCGTCATTAAATACAGCACGTGCATACATAGTGCAAAGAAAACGTGAATATAATTACTTGAAATTAACTAGTAACTCCAAAGTTGATTTGTTGTAGACATGTACTGGAAATACATGAAGTTTTCGGACGTGAGAGAATACACTGTTTCATTCTGGAAATCTGACGGTTTCCTACTCATTCTAAAATGCAACATTTCCTATGTCTAAATGTATTGTTCTTAGATATTGTGAAGTGCAACATCTAAATATGTCTTTTAATATACTCTATATCATTATGCATTCTTTTTATATGTATTAAAGTACTTTAGCTGAATGTACATCTAAATACACTCGATGTCCATTTAATTAGTTTTGTATGTAATAAAGTTTTGTAACTAAATTTACTTTATTATTATTCTTTATTATTATCCCAATAGTTTTGTACCTGCATTTAAATATATTCTATTGTTATTGTGCATTGTTATTTTATGTAGTGAAACGCTTTATTTAAATATACACCAACATCAAATGGTCCAACATCATAGTCCATGCTGCAAAAATGAAATTGTTACTGAATAATAAAGAAATTACACTTAGTTGATGAATTTCACTAAATCCGATCTATATAGTGTACTCTATGTCTGTATGCATTGTTTGTAACTGTAGGGAAGTGTGCTGTAACTAAACGTACACCTAAATGTATTCAATGACTGTATGCATAATTTTTTATGTATTATATTGTCACTATATTATACACTGAAATATATTCAGAATTAGTATGTGTTATGTTTGTATAGAAAGAAAAGCTGTAATTAGGTACGTACTTATGTAACTGCGGTCTGGGTGTTTGTGTCACACGAAATCGTCATCGAATAAAGATGCTAAAATATAGAAATTGTACGAAATTCGGAAAACGAAAGTAGGCATACTGTGCATTTCACTGTTTCCGGGATATATAATTAACCATATTTTATAATTGTAAGCATTATTTCTATATCCAGTGATATTCTGTAACAAATATACTCGATGTCGTATGCACTTATTTTTTGTATGTGTTAAATTGATAATGAAAGTAAATTTTACATCTAACAAAATTTATAGTCGCCGTATGTATATAGTATGTATTGTTTTTGTATGTAGTAAAATGCTATAATTAGATATATATTTATATCAAATAGCGATTTTGTTATTGCAACAAATGGAATTATTACATTTTGAAAATATAAAAATAGACATTGCACTTAGTTTGGAAATTTTAGGTAGGAATTTTTTTATAGTTTCACTAGTTCCAATCTATGCTTATAAATAGTCTTTGTCTGTATTTATAATTTCTATTCGCTGTGCCGTACTATTATTATACCTAAATATGCTCAATGTCTGTACATATTGTTTTCATATGTAATAATGAGAGCTGTGTTCAAATATAATCCTAAATATACACAAAGTTAGTATGTAGTAAATTGCTATAATGACTAAATGTAGTAATTTGCTGAATGCACATAAATAAATTCCATTTTGGATGTTTCGGAAAAAAAAAAAATCTTCATTTGGAATTACACTCAATATCACTGTGTACCTTTTTTGTTTAGAGAAATACTGTAGGTGAATATACACCTTTTATCGAATCGCTGCCTCATTTGTTGCTTCAGACGAAACAGCCACTAAATCAAAAATTTTAAAATGGAGATTCACATAGCTTAAAAAAGAAACTAGAAGTTCCCTGTATATTATCGTGTGTGGCTATATACTTAAATATGCTACATGTGTATGTAATACCGGCAGCAAAATTATTGAAGCATACATTCTTACTTTTCATATATATTTTTTAGGTTGATCGCTATTTTTTATTATCAACTTATTCTATATAAACAGTATAAGACAAGGATCACGATTCGACAAATATTTACTTGACGAAACAGTGTAAGATGCCCATCGTTTAAGTAGTAAATATTTCTAGTGCTTCAATAATTTTGCTGCTGAGTGTTTATATATTGTTTTTATATATTGTTAATAACATATATTGTTTTTATATATTATTAATTAATGTATCTAAATGTACTTCTAAGTATACTCGACGATTCTACTTAATGCTTTTGCTAGTAATGAAAATTTGTAAATTAATTACTTACTTAAACTTAGTCGATGTTATTAAATATTGTTATTGTAGTTGGTAAAAGTCTGTAATAAAATGCATATGTGTATCAAATTGCTCTCTTGGTCCTTACTTTAAAATAAATAATAGAATAGTTAAAAAGTAATCTGTTTTACATCTGCCTCCCCCAGCCCCCATTTCAACTCTATGTCACTCACTATAATTAGTTAATAAAGAGTAAGTGGCAGTTATACAAATAAAATGCGTATGTGTTTCAAATTTCTCTCTTGGTCCTTTTTTAATATAAATTCCTTACTAAATAAATGTATTGAAAAAGAATATGCACATAGTTTAAAAAAAAAAAAATAATAATAACGTTTTCTGTGGTGGAACTTGAACTTAATATTTGTAAGTGGCTCTAAAATTTTAATATGTTATGCGAACAAATGAAAAATTTACCTTCATAATTTTAGTATCATTTCATAAAAAACCAAAACTAAATGCAAAACTGGTGTACAATAGATATATAGACAATAAGACTTCTTCACACACCATAAATTTTAATCCAGCACAACCGGTTTCGAAAGGACGTAGCCTTCCTTCATCAGGTGCAAAAAAACACGTGCTACTGCCTTGGAGGCAAAAGCAAGACTGAAAGCAGGGCAAATCCAGAGAGGGAGGAGCAACACAAACAACCAATAGGAAGCATCATGCAGGACCAATCAGAGAGGAGCACACAAGCACACACAAAAACAAAAGGAGGGAGGGAAGGAATAAACAATTTTTTTTTTTTTAATTAATTAATTTATTTATTTTTTTCTTAATAATTTATTTATAATTTATTTTTATAATTTATTTATTTATTATTCATTTATTTTTTAAATTAATATTATACTAATAAGTAAATTTAATAAAATTAATTAATTTATTATTATTATTATTATTTATTTTATTTATTTAGAATTATTATGTTATAAACCTAATGGAGGAAATTATTTAATTGAATTAAACAAATTTTTCCAGGCTGTAGACAGCAAAGTGGAATCACATTTTTCATTGACAATTTTATCACGATTAAGATAAATAGCTAAATTTTCCAAAAAATCCAATTCAGAAATGCGTTTTGCATGAAAGATAATTTTGGCACTCTTAAAATTAAAACTATGATCAAATTCCCAACTGTGCTTCGCAATAGAAGATTTAGAAATTTCTTGATTAACAACATACCGAGAATGTTCACGTAAACGGACTTCAAGATTTCTTTTTGTTTGACCAATATAAGATAAATCACAATTATTACAAGGGACATTATAGATACCCCACTTATGAAGCTCGGGAACAGGGGATTTAGTTGAAGGGAATTGGAATTTATTGACAGGTTTAAAAATAACGTGAAAATTGAAACGCTTCAAAACTTTGGCTAATTTAAAACATAAGGGGGGATAAAAAGGCAAGACAACAAGATTATCAGGTTTAATTTTATCATCAATGGAAAGAGTAGAATTATAAGTTGGCCTGCTGAACTTTTTGATAGCTTTATCAATTATAGAGGGTCTGAAACCTCTTTTAATAGCAACGGACTTTAAATAATTGAGTTCTTCTTTAAGAGAAGAAGTATCAGAACAAATTTTAAGGGCACGATACACGTAAGTGTAAAAGGTGCCAATTTTTTGTTTAGCCGGATGATTAGAGAGAGCATGGGGAGGGTTAGAAACAGAGAAAGGTTTCCTGTACACAGAGGTTTTAAAAGAGGAATCGCACCTAGTAACTAAAACATCAAGAAAGGGAAGTTGATTACAATTTTCTAACTCAAAGGTAAACTGAATATGGGGATCAATAGCATTAGCAATATTAAGAATGGCAGAAACATCAAACGGATTTTCAACAAGAATGAAAGTGTCGTCTACGTAACGTAACCAGCATTTTAAATTTAACATCTTTAATAATTTTTCCTCAAAATAATGCATATAGATATCGGCAAGAATAGGAGATAAAGGATTACCCATACTTAAACCATCACACTGTTTATAAAATTTGTTATTAAATTCAAAAGTAGTTTGGGAAACACAGAGTTTAGTTAGATTAACAAATTCTTTGATTTCAATGTCAGAATAATGAAATTCGCGTAGCCTTTTTTCTAAACAATTAAGCGCACCTTCAGTGGGGACATTAGTAAATAAAGACTTCACATCAAGAGATAACATAGAGCAATTTACAGGATTCAGATTATTTAACTTCTTAACAAAATCATAGGAGTCCTATGATTTTGTTAAGAAGTTAAATAATCTGAATCCTGTAAATTGCTCTATGTTATCTCTTGATGTGAAGTCTTTATTTACTAATGTCCCCACTGAAGGTGTGCTTAATTGTTTAGAAAAAAGGCTACGCGAATTTCATTATTCTGACATTGAAATCAAAGAATTTGTTAATCTAACTAAACTCTGTGTTTCCCAAACTACTTTTGAATTTAATAACAAATTTTATAAACAGTGTGATGGTTTAAGTATGGGTAATCCTTTATCTCCTATTCTTGCCGATATCTATATGCATTATTTTGAGGAAAAATTATTAAAGATGTTAAATTTAAAATGCTGGTTACGTTACGTAGACGACACTTTCATTCTTGTTGAAAATCCGTTTGATGTTTCTGCCATTCTTAATATTGCTAATGCTATTGATCCCCATATTCAGTTTACCTTTGAGTTAGAAAATTGTAATCAACTTCCCTTTCTTGATGTTTTAGTTACTAGGTGCGATTCCTCTTTTAAAACCTCTGTGTACAGGAAACCTTTCTCTGTTTCTAACCCTCCCCATGCTCTCTCTAATCATCCGGCTAAACAAAAAATTGGCACCTTTTACACTTACGTGTATCGTGCCCTTAAAATTTGTTCTGATACTTCTTCTCTTAAAGAAGAACTCAATTATTTAAAGTCCGTTGCTATTAAAAGAGGTTTCAGACCCTCTATAATTGATAAAGCTATCAAAAAGTTCAGCAGGCCAACTTATAATTCTACTCTTTCCATTGATGATAAAATTAAACCTGATAATCTTGTTGTCTTGCCTTTTTATCCCCCCTTATGTTTTAAATTAGCCAAAGTTTTGAAGCGTTTCAATTTTCACGTTATTTTTAAACCTGTCAATAAATTCCAATTCCCTTCAACTAAATCCCCTGTTCCCGAGCTTCATAAGTGGGGTATCTATAATGTCCCTTGTAATAATTGTGATTTATCTTATATTGGTCAAACAAAAAGAAATCTTGAAGTCCGTTTACGTGAACATTCTCGGTATGTTGTTAATCAAGAAATTTCTAAATCTTCTATTGCGAAGCACAGTTGGGAATTTGATCATAGTTTTAATTTTAAGAGTGCCAAAATTATCTTTCATGCAAAACGCATTTCTGAATTGGATTTTTTGGAAAATTTAGCTATTTATCTTAATCGTGATAAAATTGTCAATGAAAAATGTGATTCCACTTTGCTGTCTACAGCCTGGAAAAATTTGTTTAATTCAATTAAATAATTTCCTCCATTAGGTTTATAACATAATAATTCTAAATAAATAAAATAAATAATAATAATAATAATAAATTAATTAATTTTATTAAATTTACTTATTAGTATAATATTAATTTAAAAAATAAATGAATAATAAATAAATAAATTATAAAAATAAATTATAAATAAATTATTAAGAAAAAAATAAATAAATTAATTAATTAAAAAAAAAAAAAAAATTGTTTATTCCTTCCCTCCCTCCTTTTGTTTTTGTGTGTGCTTGTGTGCTCCTCTCTGATTTGTCCTGCATGATGCTTCCTATTGGTTGTTTGTGTTGCTCCTCCCCCTCTGGATTTGCCCTGCTTTCAGTCTTGCTTTTGCCTCCAAGGCAGTAGCACGTGTTTTTTTGCACCTGATGAAGGAACGCTACGTCCTTTCGAAACCGGTTGTGCTGGATTAAAATTTATGGTGTGTGAAGAAGTCTTATTGTCTATATATCATTTCATAGTCACATCACTGCACTGCCAAAAAGTTTCAATATTTTATTTGTAATTATTATATGCACTGTTATTTTACAAATTTTGGAGGGAAAAAAAAGGGGGGGGGTGCTATTACTTTGAAAATCCGTAACTACTGAAAATATCCTGGCCCTGAAATGCAACAACAGGAGACATGTAAAGATTCACTTTATACTCTTACCTATATAATGATAAAATCACAGCAGACCTGACTCATGAAACAGACTATGAACGGGAAATAAACGACATACTTATTAAATGTTTGTCTTTTGTGCATCTCAGTATATGAGTTTAAATTTATATGTGCTATATAATATAAACATTTTATTCATCTGGAATAACTGAATACAAATATAAGAGCACTTTAAACAAACATACATTATAACCGACATTGTACCAAATTATTTTCTACAGTTTTGTACATATTCTGCAGACTTTATGCACACTATATGTCCTATAAAATAAAATTTAGTTTAGTTAGGAATGAAATAATTGAGATAAAACAGTTCCAGGAATTATTAAATAACCAATAATTTTCAAAAATTGTTTTATAAGGTTATTAGTCAGATACTTAAATGTTTCATTACCTTTTATTTTAAATTCTACTTATGAAATATTGAACTTCAATAAAATGAATCACTCAAATTCTGTTTTCAGTAACATACAGTTAAAACTGGTTAGTAATTATCGCAAAAACTTGTGATAAATATACTGTTACGAATTTGTAAATAATGGTCGTTATTTTTATATAATTACGTTTAAGCTTAGTCAAGGTGCTTAATCAGGTTATAAAATGTTAATTAATTTTCCGCGTTTTTTCTTTTCTTTCCTTTCTTTCTTCTTCTTTTTTTTTGGGAGGAGGACATTAAAGTTGTTTTTTTTTTCTTTTAAAATCCGTTAAAACGCTTCACAAGTGAAGAAAGGGCATTGGAGTCAAATTTGCCGAATTTATCGTAGCATTGTGTTTTATGCTTATAGATTACAGTTTATGCTGTGATTTTTTTTTTTTTTTTTTTTTTTTTTTTTTTGTTATGAGCTATTATTTAAGTTGTGTTTTCTGGTAAATCTGAAGTTTATACGTGGTTGACACACTTGGAAAATTCTGGAACAATTTGGATATAAACTTTTGAGCTTTTACAAGAACTGTCATTAAATCACGGACAATTCACAATTCACAATCCCAAGTACACAACAGTATTTAGAAGTTTATTTTTTATATGGCACAATAAATAAATGATAATTAGTCAATGAACAAATTTCTATGTGAAATATATTTTAGCTTAATTTGGTAATTTATATAAATATTGTTTCTTCTCCAACGCATTTACATTATTGATTTTTAAAATTGTTTTATTGGTAGCCAGTATAGTGTTTTTCTTGTACGACGAAACCTGTAAATGAGGAAAAATTTATATGAACTATTTTCAGTAGTACATAAAGAATTTTATTAAAATTTAAGAGTTTCGTCATTGTTACATAGATGCATAAAATAAGCAGACAATTATAAAATATTTTTAAAAATCTAAATAAATAAATGAATGTTATAAAGTCTTAGCATAATTAAACAGTACAAACGAATTGGAATAGCATTTCTCTTATAATCATCAATGAAAAATAAGCAGTGACCGCAGCAGTCCTATATTTTTACATGCATTTTATTAATTTGCCACCACTTTAACCAATACTTTTAGATATTGCTTTAGCTTTAAAATCTTGAGTTAAAACTTATTAAAAAATAGTGGAATTAAAATAATAAAAGAAACGTTAAAATATAGGACCGCTGCGGGCACTGAATAAGCAGAGTGTTACTGTACTTTAAGATGGAAATTAGGTAAATAAATAAATAATTATAAAAAAAATTCTTTCCTCTCTATTCAGTTATTCCAATTTTACGCTAAAATCATGCTTTTAAAGGTGCCTACCAATGTCCCAAAATTTCTGACCTTGTAGGGGATAGTGATGGGTCAGGTTCGATATCAGTTCGTGCTCGTGGATCTCCCGCTCGAAATTTTCCATGTTTTTCTCCAAACCGCTGGAAAATACGGACTAGGATCCCTAAAAAAGTCCCCTACAGAGGGCATTCTCTTCAGGCCTAGTATTTTACTGAAATAAATTGGCCTTAATAATAATGTAAATACCATGATTTTAAAGGGGGGAAAAGCATGATAATTATTGGTTTTAAAATCTGAAATAATACACTTTAAATAACGAATATATATATTTTTTAATATTTAATCTATGCAGCCTCAACAATATATGCATAATGCATAGTCAAGTATTTTTACAACAAATAAATATATGTTGAAACATTTATGCAATTTTCTTTGAATATCGTAAAATGAAAGAAAATATTTAAGTATCTATAGATCCATGTATCAAAAGATTAAATGAAATTTAATGTATGTACTTTGCCCTTATATATTAATAATATTAATAATAATAAAAAATTTAACAATTTTCGTATAGAATTGAAATAGACATGTTTTCTTTTTCTTTCTTTTCTTTTCTTTTTTTTTTTTTTTTTTTTTGTTGTTGTTGTTGGCTTAGAAAAGAAATTATTACAATAATTTAGTTTACCTATATAAAATGAAAAATTTTGAAAACGAGGACTTCCGACGCACAGAAGTCCACTGTTCATTTATGGTTCGAATTATCTTTGAAATATCTTGGATGAGATTGTTGGTCAGATTAACAAATTATATTGTTTAATAATATCGGCTTTTTTAAAAGTATGAAAAGCATATTAGTTAACAGATTTGCGTAAGACTCGTTACATATAAAGATCAAAATAATATCTCAAATATGTTTATAATTTAACTTGGCTCGATATCTTGTTACAAAATGGTGGCTACTTGAGATTTTTAAACTCATATAAAAATATAATTATGAATAGATTTTCTTGAAATTGATTTCCTTGGTACGTACAGAGACCATATCAAGGTCTCAATCAAATTTATTAATCAATTTGTTCTACCGTTTTGTTTCAAAATAACGATCATTTGAAAATTTCAACACACTTGAAAAAGATATTTAAGAACCGATTTACATGATACACGTCGGTATTTATATAGCATATAACACATATTAAGTTCTCAACTGGTTTATTAATCTATGCGATCAGCCATCTGCTTCCAAAAGGTGAAATGTTGGAGGGAAAAAAAAAAAAAAAAAGAAAAAAAGAAAAAAGACCTACTTTCTGACTGAGCAGGAAGATTTTTATTTAGTTAGTTACTTTACAGGCATCATAAACACAGACCTATAGTTATCTTAAAAAAAAAAAACTACTCATTTTAAATCTTTAATCGAAAGAAATTCACCTAAACAATTTCTTTCGTAATTTTTTTTTTCGACCACCTCCCACCTTGACATTGAAGGAGAAAACGGAGGAAATTTCGTAAAATCATTTTATACTGCATGTTCGATCTAAAATGATATATAAACAAAGTACAGCCAAACAACACATGAAAAACACATTTCTAAAAAGTTATGTTTGAAAACATTCTAATGCAACCCCCCCCCCCCAACCTAAGGAAAAGAGGGAAGAATTCTCAAAATCCTTTTGTAGTGTGTGTTGAGTATGCATGAGCAATCGACGCTTCAAATACTTCAATCCTGAGGTAATATGAAGCCGAGTTATGCTCGAAAACAATTTTTTGCCCGATTTGCCCCACATCTCGACATTAAAGGATAGAAGGGAAAAAAAAAATATATATATATATATAGGGGAGACCCGTGTGCCTAGAGCCACCCCACTTTATTTGATTAATATTTAATTTTAAGTTTTAATGCTCATTTGGGCGAGTAACAACACCAATTGCTATTTTTACAACTACTTTGGAACATTTGAGGAGAAAGTTTTGACAAGTTACAAGTAGAAAACGAATTTACATGGTTTGAAGAAAAATTTTGCTGCTCATCTCTTTTGCTACTTTACAAAGGCAAGTCAAATATTTTTCTTTCATTTTTAGTATGTAATGTTGCTTGTTATATTGAGTAATAAATGAGATATTTAATTAGTCCTCTCTGCATGTGGATTTTTTAGTGGAAGGTATTTTGAATGAAGTTACCTATACCTAGGGCCACATAGTTGCCTTGTACCTAGAGCCAGTGTGTTTGGACCTTTCAACAATTTCGCGACCGCATATTTTTGTCTTTTTGATAGTAAGGTCCGCCTGTGGGCGTTTTCTCATAAGTTACAATTTTTCAAAACAAAATTTTCCGTATTCACATTTATATTACAAATGGATATGCATTATAATCATGCTCTCTCTAATCAAAGTATTTGCATCCATAGTATACTTATTGAACAAATATGAATTATTGTGTATATTTTTTAGAAACAAATAATATACAAATTGCAAAAGAAATGCCCACTGGTGGAGTTTCATATTTTCAAATGACGGGAATCTACGTCAGCTGTCGCAAAAGTGTTAAGAAACACAGTATATAGCCTGTAGTAATTGGATGCTGGAAAACTCTGGTAAACCAATCACTATATATTACGTTGATGAAAATGTTGGCAAGTCCTGTAAACATTTTATCAGGCTTTTGTGTATCCCGCATATGGCCAATGAATCAAAATACATTCAATGAGGATGAATATTTAAGTTCAAATGTGACTGAAAGACAAAATCCCTCCATTAAAAAAAAAAAAAAAAGACTTTCCAGGAAGAAAGTGAACCAACAATGATAGAACTGGATGTCTCTGTTTTGTGTCCTGTAAATTTCGAAACCTTTAACATCTAACATCATTTCGCGTGTCATGCTTTAACAGGTACGAACCTAAGCAAAACCTTTACCTGAAGGAAAACGTCCCACATCAAAGAAAAGTTGTGACCGAAAACCAGAGAGATCTAGAAATTGGAGATCTAGGGAAAAAAAAAAAAAAAAAAAAAAAGAAATTCGTGTTTCAAATTAAGGCAACAACATGATAATTATTATATGATAAATAAATATATTACTTGATATTGTTTCTTTTATAAAATATATGCTTATATGCTTATTTTCTATTCATTACAAAGTGAAATATAAATTTGAGAGAATGGCCCTAAGTATAATGAGGTCTGGCCCCAGGTACAATGAGGGTGTTGTACCTAGGGCAGGGATGGAACACGGGCGCAGAATTCATACCACTATCAATGTAAGAAACTTTTCTACCTCTTAAATCGACGGTATTATAGGTAGAGAAATTTCTTAAACATATTCCGGCATGAATTCTGCGCCCGTGTTCCATCCCTGCTAGGGTCACTAGTGAAGTTTTTTTAAAAACCTTCTATTTGTCGGAATTTATTATTTTAGGTATTTGTATTAATCGCAATTGGTAGTAATTAGTCCTAAAGATTTGAACATATCAGTTTGATAATTTTAAATAGGTCAAGGGCTCTGTTTTTGCGCATTGAAAAAAAGCGGCCCTAGGTACATGGGTCTATCCTATAATCGTTACTGTGCGTGTTTGATACGCATAACCAACCCACACATTAATCAATCTTGTTGAGATAATTTGAAGCCAAATTACTACGAATGAAATGTATTTATTACTCTCTCCTGCGTCCCCAAAGAAGGAATATGCGAATTTCTCAAAAATCCGTTGCAGTAGGTGTTGGATGTATTTCATCAACCCACAAACCAAAATCCGTGACCGCTGATTCCGTAAATTTTTCAGGATAAATTTAGTGCAAAAAATGCTCTCTCGAATTTGCCTCGTAACTTACACTTAAAATCGAAAATCACAAAAAACCCAAAATCCTTTTTTGAAAATTACCTTACGGTGATGCACGGCCGTTTTTGTACAAATTTTAACAGGTTTCTACTTTTGAAAATCCGTATTTTGTAACATTTATCCGCGAATATCGATTTCCCTCCCTTAAAAATCAAAAATTTCAAATTCACCAAAAATAATTATTTTCTATTCCACTCTAGTTTCCTATGTGCAATTTTTTCTTCGTGAATTGATTAAGAGCCGAGTTATACTCGCAAAGGTGTTATTGCTCAAGCGGAGTATTGTTAAAGCGGAGGAGTTTTGCAAATCCTCATCATGAGGGGCGGGGTCACGATCGGAAAAACTAACTTGCACATAAAAATTTGTGACTCTGTCTCACCGTATAGGATCGACAAAGCCGTGTTGAGTCAGTAAATCATTTAGTAAGTTTACTCATTTTTACATATATATGTTTTTTTTTTTTTTTCTAATTCTTGCCCTCAGTATTGTATTCAGTAGTTTTATTAGTATGACGCACCGGTTAAAATCAAAGAATTTACAGGAATATAATTTTGTATATTGTAAAATATTATACCGAAAAAAAAAAAAAAAAAAAAAAAGAAAATAATAAATAAATAAAATAATAAATAAATAAAATAAATAAATAGAATTAAAAAAATCGACGTTATAAAAGAATGAAAATATTTATTTTCAATTGTGAAACTGCTTCCAGAGTAGATCCAGATTTATTTTCCAGAAAAAAAAAAATCTGAAAATTATTTTAAAAATAAATCAATAAATACATAAGAAGAAAAATTAATAAGATTTTATCATAACATAATAAAAAGAAGTTTTTAGTAATATATTCTTACTTAAAATGTAAATTGATATCTACATTTGTTTGAATGTAGCTTAATTATTGTAAATTTATTTATTTGTGCATTAAAGATTTTTCTAAATTACAATAGTATGAAAATGAGATTTTTCAAAATTACAAAATAAATGTTTGCGTTAGTGAGTGAGTGTGCAAGATACTTTAAGTCATAAGTTTTCGATTTGAAAAAAATAACGAGTTTTTTTTTTAATAAATTTCTCTTTTTTCGAAACAAGATATATTTTTAAACATATATAGAACTGCGCATGAAATTTATTAGTGATTCAATAAGACCTTGCTGAGCTTCGTCTGCTTTTTCTTGTCAAATTTCACTTTATATTACTTTAGGTGTTAGCATCCCCCCCCCCCCTTTTATTTCAACACACTTGTGATTGTGAGTTATTTATTTATTTATTTATCTTTCATTTTCGTCCCGTGATTTTTCTATGGATTCATAGCCTTTCTTCCCGTTTTTTGCATTCAAAAGTGCGCAAGATAATGTAACGCCTTCGTGGCATAAAAAAAAAAAAAAAAAGAATGAAAAAGGAAAAAGAAAGGAAGAAAAATAAAAACATTCTAATCTCCAGTGGTTTGATAAAAAAGTAATTTAAATATACATATCTATATAGAAACCATTTAAATATGTTTGTTGGTTAAAGGCAAAAAAAAAAAAAAAAAAAAAAAAAAAAAAAAAAAGAACAGTTATATAACTAGAATGGTCAGAAATGGTTAAAATGTCCAGTGTTAAAAAAAATTTTAATATTCTTCCACTTAATTCGTATTTTAGACAGAGAACCCAAGTACGGGGGAAGAAAAAGGACATCGTAAAAAGGGCGGGCGAAGAAAAAAGGCACCAGAATAAAGGGCACTTTTGCAGTTTACATATCGCAAAAACATTAAATATCAAATAATGAATTTAAAAAATACCTTCTATATTACATTTTCAGAAAACTCAATTTAATTGTTACAACACTCAGTGCTAAAAAAAATCAAGCAGTAAGTAATACATATACTTAGGGAAATCGGAAAGTAGCGTAAGGTTAAGAGCAGATTGAAAAAAAAAAAATCTTTTTACACCCCTTTCTTACCGATTTTAATGAACATTGTATAATCACATACAATTAAAGAAAACATTACAGTAAGACTCACATATAATTCGAGGTAGAATCTAAGGGGGCAAAGGAATTTAAAATGAATTTTTTATATCATCATTTTACCGACATCAATGATAAATTCTATAGTTATCACTTACTATTCATGAAAATCACAATGAATGTTACATATGCCAGGGGAAGGGGAGCTATATATATCTTAAAGGGAGTTGCTAAGAGGGAACATAGTTAATTATATATATGTGTGTGTGTGTGTGTGTATGTATATCACCATGATACATACTTATATGAAACTTTGTATAACTATTAATTATTTTTTATTAAACTTATAATGAGTGTTACATGTAGTTGAAATTGGGGAGTGCGGAGAGTGGGTGTGCAGATGAAAATACAATATTTTTTTAACAATCCCCATTATCGATTATTTGTTGACATTTTGTGCAAATATTACTTATTTTTAATGAAAAATTACAATAGGTGTTGCATACCTCTGGGAGAGGGTAGGGAATGCTGGAGGAACGAGGAGAAAAACATGACTGTTTTATGTCACTGTGCTTTCCATTTTAATAAAATTTATTATAACTATCACTTAATATTTAGGAAATTTACGCTAATTGTTATATACTTTGCGGGGTGGGGGGTGGGGTAAGGAAGCAGAAGAGAAAGGTGATTTCTTAAATATCAAAAGGTTATTAATTTTAAGCAAAATAATTAATTTTAATTTCTTACAAAAGTATCTACTACGTGTTCAATGTGTGATCGATAGTTTAGAAATAATGGAAAATGAAATATTACATTTTCTTAAAAAATGCTTTTTTTTGCAATAATAAAATTAACCGAAGAGTGTAATAAAAAAATTTTCATTAAATATATTCCATTTTTGTAATAGTTACGTATGAAGAGGTTACTTAAAGATAATATAGCAAGACATTTTTTTTTTTTTTTTTTTTTTTAATAACTTTGAAGCAGGTAGGGGCAAATAACTTCTTGTGTACCAATTCAGATAATTCAAAATGAAGACCGAAAATTAACAGACAGAAGAAAAAAATTGCGTAGTTTTGAAAATTGGCACAGTTATAGTCAAGAGTATTCTGAACAACTTACTAAAAGTTCTCGCCTGTAGGGGGAAGAGTGGGGGACAGAGGGCACTTTTTAGTTTTAGTAAATATCTTAAAAACTATGAGATTTAAAGAAAACATCTCAATTGCAAAATTAATCTTCGTGAAATTTCCTACAAATAATGCCAGTAAAAAAATGTCAGAAAATCCAAAAATATTAAAATCATGCACGTTTAAAAATGGGCACATGCAGAAGTACAGCAGTTCAAAATAACATATTAAATGTCCCCTCCAGTGGAAGGTGAATGTGGGGCTTGAATGGGATCATTTAAAGGGCTTTTCTTTTCCACATAAAATTATTTTAAATAAAGTGATTATTCTCTTGTTTCTGTTATTTTTTAAAAGAGGGATTTTAAATGTTTTTAATACGAGTACATAAAAAGTCCTGACATTGTTGTCTTTTGCAAACAAACTGCTGAACTTTTTTTTTCTTTAATTTAAAACTAATTTACGTATTTATAAGAGATAGAACACCCAAATTTTACATGATTTTTTAAAAATGTATTCATTTTTGCCTCATTAGTATGCAATAAAAATGTTTTCGAGATTTTTAAAAAACTCTTGTATATTATTTTCTAAAGCCAGTTTTTAATTATATTTAAAGAACATTAACAAAGTTCATATGTGATAACTTTTTCTTTTTACTAATGATATGTTACTTTCTGTAATTTTCCCCCACTGTGAACACGAAACAGGAAGGATTTGGGAGGGGGGGAGAGGGGAAAATTTTCAGATGGAAAAACTTTTAGCATCATTTTATCATTGATAAATTGATATGATGATATTTAGCTGACAAATCTGAGTTATATTCAGCTTAACAAAAAAAAAAAAAAATAAAATAAAAACGTGCGTGCATTTTATCATTATTATCATTATTACTTTTTTTTCTTGCATTATAGAAGTTTACTATGCACAGTTTATGCACAGTTTTTCTACTATATTACAGTTACAAATTTACACATAAATTAAATAGAAGCGAGATACTAAATATATACACATTTCAGTTATACAGTGGTGGACATAATTATAAGACACCTATCTAATTTGACAAATAGTGAAAGAAAAGATTCAGAGCTTTAAAATGTTTTATCATATACGTCAAAAACATAAATTTATTCTGTTATCACATGTAATTGTTTTACAGAAATGATATTTTTATAGAGTTTAATAAAAAAAATTAAAAATGCCAAAATTATAAGACACCCTAACATTTTAATTAAAACACCTGCTTTTTTTTCGAAAATAATGTGCAATATGCAAATTTACTGCACACTGTTATGAAGTCAACACTTAACTAAAGCAGACGATAACCGACTTCACGCATTTATAAACACGCCACGAGGTACAGAATTAAAAGAAAGTGAAATTCGCGAAATTTGGAGATTAAATGGAACTGGTTCTTCAATTAATAATATTTCAAAAGTTATTAAACGCTCTAGATGTGCAATTAGAAATATTTTGAAAAGAGGAATTAATGGATCGATGATTAAAAGATCTGGGCGTACTCCTTGCTTGTCCTCGAGAGACAGACGCCATGTGCTTTCGCTCACTACACAGAATAAGATTACCACTACAGGCATTAAATATGCTTTGAAACTGAATTGTTCAAGGAGAACCATTCACAGGGCGTTGCATAATGCTTCCTATGTGAAATATAAAAAATTGAAGAAAAAATCACCGCTTCTAAGCCGGAACAAAATGGAGCGTCTAAACTTCGCTAAACAAACTATGGCCTGGACCTCCAAATGTTACTCTGTGTTATTTTCTGATGAAAAAATGTTTAACCTGGATGGTCCTGATGGGTTTCAATATTATTGGCATGATTTACGGAAGTCTCCTCATGTACTAATGAGCCGCCAAATGGGTGGAGGCTCAGTAATAGTTTGGGCTGGTTTTTCGGCTCAAGGGAAAACGGATATTGTTTTTGTGCATCCAAGAATGGATTCCGAAAAGTATAAGAATCTTCTTAAAGATCAACTAGCCATATACGGCGAATTTCTTTGTGGCGAAAACTACACTTTCCAGCACGATAACGCACCGATTCATGCATCACACGAAACAAAAAAGTGACTTTCAGAGCAAAGTATCAATGTTCTCCCGTGGTCTTCTCGCTCCCCAGACTTAAATCCCATCGAAAACTTGTGGGTGATCTTAACTCGTGCGGTTTACCGAAATGGGAGGCAGTCTATATGTGTCGAAGACCTAAAGAATGCTATAAAATGTGCTTGGGAAGAACTGTGTTGCGATATTTTGTTAGAATTGATAGATTCGATGCCGAATCGCATATTTCATGTTATAAAAAACAATGGCGGCTCCACCAATTATTGACTAACCATGTTAGAGGATTTTCTTTTAGACCATTAGTGTCTGCTAATTATGTTGACCACTTATTTGGAAAAAACGGTTGGTGTCTTACAATTATGTCCATTATGTTTTTAAATTTTTTCATTAAATTGTACGAAAATATCATTACTATAAAATAATTATATATGATAACAGGATAAATTTATGTTTTTTACGTATTTGATAAAACATTTTTAAGCTCTGAATCTTTTTTTTCAGTATTTGTCCAATTAGATAAGCGTCTTATAATTATGTTCACCACTGTATAAATGTATTTATTTATTTACTTTTTTAAAAGTAAAATTTTCAGAATCGATTAATCCATTCATGGTCATGCCATTTTTAATTTTTTCGTTTCAAAGCCATTTTAGTGGGATGTGTTTTGTAAGTCATTAAGTACTAATAATATTACAAATTTATCAGGAATACTGAGAAACTGATTGTTTTCTATTTAGCAAATTCGTAGCAATGAATAAATGATTCAGAAGTAAAAAACTCTGACCGCGTATACGCGTTCATGACCATGAAAGGGTTAAATTTGTGAAATTATTTGATTAGTGATTTAAAATCTACGAAAAATTGTTTGGCCGATTTATTAAAATATGTATAACAGAATTCGTCATATAGGCATTCTATTCTTTGTTCTTATGTTTTTACTATATTTTGTATCAGTAGTTACATTTTGATTCATGAATTAAATATACGCAAAATATTCAATTAAATCAAAATTATTTTTTCTTTAATTAATTAATTTATTTAAATATAAAATCAATATAACCCGTGGGAGATGCATAATCAATTATATAGTGACTTAAAATCAGAGTAAAACAATTTAGCGCTATTTAAAAATTTATTTAGCTAAATAAATAAATAAAGACATTGTGTATTTTTTCATTTATTTATTGTACTTTTTTGTTCTGCTTTTTTGATATTCTGTATAAAGTTTTGTCGTATGTCTTATTTATAAGTTAAATAGAATAGAATTATTTAACCAAATTTAAAATAAATTTCGTTTTTGATTTTCCTTTATCTTAAATTTACTTATTTCGCGTTATAAGTAAAATCTATATAATATAGCACTGTCGACAACCAATAAGATTTTAAATAAGACTTTTATTTTATATTTTTATTCATTTATTTACTTACTTAATTTTTATTTTACTTTATAATATATATTGTCTTATTTAATTTAAAAATTTTACCCTGGTACTTTTGGATTTAATAACAGATTCGAATTCTATATAAATGTAGGTACAGTAGTGAAACGGGTGGTTGAGGGGGGCAGTAGCCCCTCTCACACAGAATTACTTGTTAAATAAAGCTACTCCGAAGCGTAGGTTGAATTGTTTCAACATAGGTTTGCATAACAGTACTCGTTATCTTACCGCTTAATCTCCAATCTGTACTTATAGTAGTATATATCCGTAGTATTAAATTTCAGGGTAAGAGAAAGTCGTGTGGGTGACACTCTAGATTATTATTTTTTTCCCCCTTTTCTTCTTTAAACAGTAATAAAATAATGAATAGAAAAGTAACTTTAAAGTTTTATACTGTTTGTTTATTTGAAACAACCGTTGAGTACCATTGAGTACCATTCATTAAGTGCCATTCAGTACCACCGAGTACCATATTTATTGAGCACCATTTTAAAATCGTACTCAGTATTTTTTTTTTTTTTTTTTTTTTTTAATGGATAGGTTTAATAACTAAAAGTCACTTTATTTCCATTCGATAATGCGTGAGTGAATTCTGTCAAATATCAATACTAATTATACTTATAATATAAAATATTTTAAAACAAAATTAAAAATAAGAGAGTAGCGTGTTTTCAAGGAGACAGATTTTATTCGTGGTGATATAACAGCATTTATCATCAGAATATTTTTTTAATAGTTATTATGTTATATTAAAGTTTTTTTTTTTAATTATAGTAATTTCATGAGTTATTTTGCAAGTACTGAAAAAGCACCATTGAAGTTTTCTTTTGGGTTTATAAAAAATAATACAAGACACAGAAATCAAAATAATACAAATATTTCTCTTCAAAACGACAAACAAGTTATAATAGAAAGAAGAATTAACGAACGAAATATAAATCTTTGAATTATTTAAAGATGTTCTTTTCATTAAATAGAATAATTAAAAATCTACCTTTTTTTTACTTCCATTACCCGACTACCGTAGGTAATGAAAGTATTGTATTCGGTCCGAAAATTCGATACCGTGATTTCACCTGATTTACATGTTTTAAGGTCCCCTGTGTCCAAAAAATTGGTTTTTGGCAATTGGTCAGTGTGTATCTGTGTGAGTATATGTGTAAGTGGGAAATATCTGGCTATTATATCTAAATAAACTAGTAAAGATTGAACAACAGAACATTAGAATTAAAACAGGTCTGGTGCACAGATGAATTTAAATGAAATTTGAAAACCGGAAGTGAGGGTAAGTCCGTATCTCAAAAACGGCTCTAACGATTTTCTTCAAACTAGCTGTATAAACACTCTATTACATGTCCTTTCGAATGATGTAGTTGGTTAGTTCAAGAAAATTGACAGGCGTCCTGCATAAATAGCTGAATTTCAGGTCCTGCAAGTGCGTTTCTTTCAAAAGGGCTGTATGAATTTGTTTTCAAACTTGCTGTAGAAACCCTCTTTTAAATATGCTTTTGCGTGTAATTGTTGTTTTCTGGTCAACAGTTAATTATGCAAAGCTTTAGTAAGAGTCGGTATCTCAAAAACGGCTCTAACGATTTTCTTGAAAATTGTTACATAAACCCATTTTAAATATCCTTTCTCAGGCTTTACTTGGTTATCCCTAGAAAATCAATAGTCATCCTGATCAGATAGATCAGTTTTAGATTTCGGAAATTGGTGTTTCCAGAAAAAAAAAAAAAAAAAAAAAAACCCTCTACCATTATATATATATATATTTTCTTAAAATAAATAAATAAATAAATATCTGTGTAAACTCTGTTTTATATGCTTTTACACGTCTATTAACTTTCTCTTACCGGAAAATGTTTAGGTGTCTATTTCATTACGTCAATTCTACGTCTTCTGATAACATAATCTCCAAATGTGCATATAATACATGTAATAGTTGGTAATGGAAGTCGTGTGGTTGTTTCATACCAGATTTTTTTCTTTAAGGTTATGTTCAGTATAATCGTCATTAAATGTTAAATCTAAGTAGTATTACAGCTATATTAAGTATTAATACAAGAAACATAAATTAAAGAGGGTGTATGTTTTAATGAATACACACCTGAATGAAAAAGTTAAATAACATAATTTTTTAACGTATTAATTCCTCCTTTCTTAATAATTATAAAAAAATTTACTTTTAGAGCTAATCAATCGAAAAATTCTTCAAGAGTAACTGAATGTATTTTTCTATTCATGATTAATTAATTAAATTAAATAAATAAATATCTGTGTAAAATCTGTTTTATATGCTGTTACACGCGTATTAACTTTCTCTTACCGGAAAATGTTTAGGTGTCTATTTCATTAGGTCAATTCTACGTCTTCTGATAACGTAATCTTCAAATGTGCATATAATACATGTAATAGTTGGTAATGGAAGTCGTGTGGTTGTTTCATACCAGATTTTTTTCTTTAAGGTTATGTTCAGTATAATCGTCATTAAATGTTAAATCTAAGTAGTATTACAGCTATATTAAGTATTAATACAAGAAACATAAATTAAAGAGGGTGTATGTTTTAATGAATACACACCTGAATGAAAAAGTTAAATAGCATAATTTTTTAACGTATTAATTCCTCCTTTCTTAATAATTATAAAAAAATTTACTTTTAGAGCTAATCAATCGAAAAATTCTTCAAGAGTAACTGAATGTATTTTTCTATTCATGATTAATTAATTAAATTAAATAAATAAATATCTGTGTAAAATCTGTTTTATATGCTGTTACACGCGTATTAACTTTCTCTTACCGGAAAATGTTTAGGTGTCTATTTCATTAGGTCAATTCTACGTCTTCTGATAACGTAATCTTCAAATGTGCATATAATACATGTAATAGTTGGTAATGGAAGTCGTGTGGTTGTTTCATACCAGATTTTTTTCTTTAAGGTTATGTTCAGTATAATCATTATTAAATGTTAAATCTAAGTAGTATTACAGCTATATTAAGTATTAATACAAGAAACATAAATTAAAGAGGGTGTATGTTTTAATGAATACACACCTGAATGAAAAAGTTAAATAGCATAATTTTTTAACGTATTAATTCCTCCTTTCTTAATAATTATAAAAAAATTTACTTTTAGAGCTAATCAATCGAAAAATTCTTCAAGAGTAACTGAATGTATTTTTCTATTCATGATTAATTAATTAAATTAAATAAATAAATATCTGTGTAAAATCTGTTTTATATGCTGTTACACGCGTATTAACTTTCTCTTACCGGAAAATGTTTAGGTGTCTATTTCATTAGGTCAATTCTACGTCTTCTGATAACGTAATCTTCAAATGTGCATATAATACATGTAATAGTTGGTAATGGAAGTCGTGTGGTTGTTTCATACCAGATTTTTTTCTTTAAGGTTATGTTCAGTATAATCGTCATTAAATGTTAAATCTAAGTAGTATTACAGCTATATTAAGTATTAATACAAGAAACATAAATTAAAGAGGGTGTATGTTTTAATGAATACACACCTGAATGAAAAAGTTAAATAACATAATTTTTTAACGTATTAATTCCTCCTTTCTTAATAATTATAAAAAAATTTACTTTTAGAGCTAATCAATCGAAAAATTCTTCAAGAGTAACTGAATGTATTTTTCTATTCATGATTAATTAATTAAATTAAATAAATAAATATCTGTGTAAAATCTGTTTTATATGCTGTTACACGCGTATTAACTTTCTCTTACCGGAAAATGTTTAGGTGTCTATTTCATTAGGTCAATTCTACGTCTTCTGATAACGTAATCTTCAAATGTGCATATAATACATGTAATAGTTGGTAATGGAAGTCGTGTGGTTGTTTCATACCAGATTTTTTTCTTTAAGGTTATGTTCAGTATAATCGTCATTAAATGTTAAATCTAAGTAGTATTACAGCTATATTAAGTATTAATACAAGAAACATAAATTAAAGAAGGTGTATGTTTTAATGAATACACACCTGAATGAAAAAGTTAAATAACATAATTTTTTAACGTATTAATTCCTCCTTTCTTAATAATTATAAAAATTTTTACTTTTTGGACTAATCAATCAAAAAATTCTTTAAGAGTAACTGAATGCATTTTTCTATTTATGATTAATTAATTACACTGACATAAGTTGAAATTTGAACCCCCCTTTTTTTCCCTTCCTTTCTCACTTCAATTTACTTTTTATTCTGAATACACACACACACACACACACATATATATATGCGTGTGTGTGTATGTAATGACAATTATGGGAAACAAGTTCAAAACCCAAACATATAAAACAGAAATAGCACGAAGAACGAGCAGAAGCCACCACAGCTTTAAACGGGTGGATCTGGTTATATATAAACAACTAGATATGAAAGTCAAGATTTATATAAAGAAAAAGAAGTTTGCGCACATTTTAACAAAACGTTATAAAAAGTCTAAATTTTAATTTTTTTTTTTTTTTTTTTTTTTGCTAAGCTGTTGAAAAATAACTTTGAAGTAATCCTTCTTCTATGCATTTCCATTACTATATTGTTGCAATATTATGATTTAAAACAACAGTTGCAATAAAACCAAGAGAGCTATTTTGCGCAATCTCTCCTTATAGGGCGGGAGTGATTGCGTTTAATTTTAACCTTCTCATTACGGGTGGGATTACCGCAATCCCAAGCCCCATGCTTTAGGGGAAGAAATGTTTGGGACGACGGTAATACCAACCCCGTATTCTTAAACACATTTTTGCTTGGGATTGCGGTAATTCCGCCCGTAAGGAAAAGGTTAACTACAATTGAATTGTTAACAATGACAATTGCGCATGTCATTGATATAAGGGTTTTGTAAACAAATATTTTTATATTACATGTAGATATTTCAATTTAATAATTAAAAAAAAACCAAGAAAATGAAGAAAACAATTAAAAAGGATTAAACATTTTTATTTAAAGAAAATAAATTAAAGAAGCAGATTAAAAAAACAAGACTAGATAATAAAAAGTAACATTTAGTTACAGGATAATATGTTTAACTTGAAATTAATAAAGTTCCATTTCAATTTGAATGGTTTCTTGTTTGTTGACCTAATCTGTCGTTGTCTATAATCGTTGCACTCGTTGTTATAAATGAGGCAACTTTCATGCAACCACCTACCACAAGTAAAATTTATAAACGAGTCCATGGGAAATCATTTAAATTAAAAATATTTTGTAATCTTACCATTCCATAAAAATTGTAGAAATGGTTTTGAAAATTTAAACAAACATTTTTGAAAACGAAACAAAATAACCACGTTTAATCATAGAGTATTCAAGCGATGAACATGCACATTTAAGTGGAGACTCCGCTATCGAAGTTGTAGAACTACCTGGAGTTTCAGAGCGCCCACTGTACTCTTTCCTGCCGATCCCCTATGTGCGCAATCTCTCCTAGATTTACCTTATTTAAAAAAATAATAAAGGTTTAAAAATAAATTTGAAATGAAATTTACCCAAAACAAATTTCTATATCTTTATCAGAAGCAATTACACTGTAAAAAAATAACTGTTACCAGCTGCAAGAAACTCTCTGTGATTGCAGAAAATAATTATTTTCTCCAATCACAGAGAGTTTCTTGCAGCTGGTAATAGTTATTTTTTTACAGTGTATGGCAGTAAAGTTATTAAAAAAAAATGTTTCTGGAACAGTGGTATAAGAGATCTTATAAAATCGCCATCATTGCCCAACAACTCAAAAATTTCGACATGAATTAAAATACATTTAAAGTAAGAAAACACACACATATATACCGGGTGATCCAAAAGTCAGGACAAACTTTAAAAATGAATAATTCGGAAACGAATCAAGATACAAAGATACGGTTTGCACCAAACGGATGAAAAAGAAACCGGGTTTTGTGTGGCAAAGGAAAAATATTATTTCTGTTGGCGACCAACAGATGGCGCTATAGTGTTTTATTTCACCAAAAGATGATTTACAAATGAAAAAAAAATTTTGTGAACTTACAAGTCAGCTTAATTACAGTTAATTAGTACAACTACAGTAACTGTCCATTGTCCATCATTCAGAAGTACGGTTGTGAGATGATACACCCCATCGTTCACAGCATTTAGTAGCATTTCTTGCGTTATGGCAGACACATTTTGGCGGATGGCATCTTTTAGTGCTGCTAGTGATGCCGGTTGGTCGCGGTACACTTTTGACTTCCAAAAATCCCCACAGCCAAAAGTCACAAGGTGTCAGATAGGGAGATCTTGGAGGCCATGCGTGATTTAAGTAGCGACTGAGAATGCGATATTTCGATGCATATAAGCATCGACTACCATTACCTGCTGTAGTTGTTCCTTTTTATATCGTTTGTTGATTTGCATAATCCTACATCAGAAATACGACAGCGCCATCTGTTGGTCGCCAACAGAACTATTTTTTTTTCTTTGCCACACAAAACCCGGCTTCTTTTCCATCCGTTTGGTGCAAACTGTATCTTTGTATCTTGATTCGTTTTCGAATTATTCATTTTTAAAGTTTGTCCTGACTTTTGGATCAACCGGTATATATATATATACATACATATATTAATAATTTTCAAAACGTAGTAAAAGCCGAGCAACAGATTTAAGACTACTGAAACCACATTGACCAATAAGAATAAAATTTTAATAAATTAAAATTACCTGAGGACTAATTGTTAATTTTTTAAGCAATTAATTTTACGTATTCATCTTTGAAACAATAAACAAAAATCTGCATTCATCTTCATATTATAGAGGGAGTAGATGAAAAGGGTAGTTGTCATAAGTGAACGCTCTTCCAATTCAATTTTACGTATCTGTTCTCTTAAATTTATACTATAGTCTAAATAAAAGAAACAAAATAGAATGATCAACTGCTGCAAGTAAAGACAGAAATGACCCACGCACTAGGCTATCCTTTCCGTGCGTTGATATATATATATATATATATTTTTTTTTTTTTTTTTTTTTGCGACGTAATTATATTGTTTTTATTTCGTATTTATATCGTATTTTAATTATCATACACTACCTTATTGAAATTTATTTTTCCGACTGAGTTAAATTAATGCCTGGTCCGGGAGTCGAACCCCAGATCTTCGACTTACAAGGTCAAGGCTCTACTAATTGAGCTATCCAGCCTGGCCGGCCTGCCTTAAGTAAACGAGTCCATGGAAAATCTTTTAGACTAAAAATATTTGGTAATTCTACCATTCTATAAAAATTCTAGAAATGGTTTTGAAAATTTAAGCAAACGTTTTTGAAAACTAGACAAAATAATCTGTTTAATCTCAAACTGTTCAAGCAATGAGCATGTACTACATTTACGTGGGCACCCCGCTGTCGATGTTGCAGAACTACTTGGAGTTTCAGAGCGTTCACTGTACACCTTCCTGTCGATCCCCTATTCGCGCAGTCTCTCCTACCTTATATTTCTTATATTATTGAAAGAAAATTTTTTTTTTGAATGATGCCTGAAAGTAATTTCTTATGTACTTTCTTATAATTATTTTCTTTTTTAAATAATTTGGCTTGTTTTTAATAATAATTACTTTTCTGGGCGTACATCAAAGAAACCTTTAATAAACTTTTAAATTGTTTTTAAAACGTTAGCCGTAATCAAATAGCTTCTAAGATTTTTGAATATAAAAATTAGAAAAAGATATTATTCGCAGTCAAATGATATCGTATGAATGATTGATTTATAGATAAAATTTTTGATTCGTTGCAGCTCTACCTCTGTTTTCTTCTTGGTACCTACCACTCTCTCCGCCCTCCCCCTCGTTTCTCATCTTGTTAGAATAGTAATTTAAAAATTACAGTTTAAATTGTTATTTGCATTAATGAAAATTGGTTATGATATATCTTTTTATACTTCAGAAAAAAAATTGTGTTTCTTTTCCTCTAAAATATCTGACTTTTGAAATGACATTTTCTTGGTACCTACCACTTTTCCCCTTCGTCCTCTCCTTTCTAGAATAGTATTTTAAAAATTATAATTTAAATCGCTATTTGCATTAATAAAAAAAACTTTTATGATATATCTTTGTATACTTTGGGATTTTTTTTCCTTTTTTTTTTTTTTTCCAAAGTAACTGTGTTTTGAATGTTATGTTAGTAATTACAATAAGGAATTTAGCAAAATATTATGCATATTCATTGGTGTCACAACTAGTTTGTTTATAATATTTCGTGTACAAAGAATCACTATTTGCTTTTTACATTTTTTTTTTTTTTTTTTAATCACAAAAATATGATTTATGAAACTTTTATTGATGTAATATTGAGTTATATTCTACAAAACTATTGTATTTCGGGAATAAACGTACCATGCACCTTTGAAAAGTCTACATTTTAAATAGGTTCATAAAAACTAATATTTATTTGTATTAAAGTTTTGTTGGTAAAATAAACTATTGATATTTTTCATATACAGAAGATCGCCAGTCCATTTCTTTTTAATTTGTTTTATAAAGGTAAAAATACAAAAAGAACTGTCGGTGAAGTAATAATGGGTTTTATTCTGCCAAAAACTGTGGTACAATGAATGTGCCATGCACGCTTGAAATTATCGAATTTAACGTAAATTAGAAAAAAACATATTTGTTATGTTATAATGTCCTTCATTTTATTTTATTTATTTATTTACTTATTTATTTGTTGAAAAAGTGCTGTCTCTTCAGAACACCGCTATTTGCTGTATCCAATAAACTATAACAAAGGTATTATTTGGGATGTTTTACGTGATTAGATATAAAAATGTTTTCAAATATTTCCCTTTCGAAAAATTTATTTCTATAATTAAGTAAAAGCTTTTCAAGGACAAATTACAGTTTAAAAGAGAGATATCGAATGCTTAAAAAACGTATATAGTAATTATAGCATATATAGTAATTATAGCAATTTAAAAAATTGCTGAATATATTTTGTATACAATCAGAGATATCTTCGTGACTGTAAACGATATGTATAAAAAGTACTGCTTGCTATGCCTTTAAACTGACTTGAACTGTTTTCGCATGAATTTAGGTGAGTACTGGAAAATATGGAAGGTGTTTTATACTCCATTAAAATTTGATGCGTGGATTTGCGGCTTAGATAGGTGTCCCCTTTTCGCAATAACACTTAAAGACTGAAGGATCAATTATTCTTAAAATTTTATTCAATATTCCAGTTATTAAATAACTTTTGTTTAAAATATTTCTTTATTAGTCTTAAAATCAAGTTATCATATAAATCTTACCGGTGCCTGAAATTTAAAAAAAAAAACTTAATTATAAAGCAAACATAAAAAGATGACGAGAAAGTCTAACTAAATTACTTTTATGTAAATTGGCTTGTAGTATACAGAATAAAAAATATGACAAATAGCATGATTTTAGTAAGTAATCTTTCAAAATAAACATAATAATTACATTTTCTTCTCCGTTTTTACAGCTTTTTTTAAATTATTTTTATTAGCTTTTACAACTACAGAAAATAAACTACATATATAATTTACCGTTGCACTTTATTGAAATTCATGAATCAAAACCAAGAGGCTTTTCAGGAACGATTATTTTTATAAAAAGATACAAAATATACTTTATTTCATCATCGTCATTTTTATTATTATTATTATTATTGTAAAGAAAAACACAGCGAGATATTAAAATTATTAATGGCGGCATACATTTTCCTTATTTTTGGTCTTAAAACTTTTCTCAAGAGTTAGGTTCTTTAGCAAGGTCTTTAATTTAGACAGAGGAAATCGTAGAAGAATCAAGATTTCCTTAATAATTATCTCAACTTTTAGTAACTGTAAATTAAAATACTGTATAAAAATTTGTAAATATTTTCTTCTTACAAATGTATTAAAAAATAATAGTCATAATATTATTTAATAAATAAATAAAAGAGGGGGAAAAATGACGAATACGGAAGAAAAGCAAATTTTAAATATTGGTTTACCTTCTACATCAAATTCGTCCTGCGTATATTCTTCTGAAGAATTTGAAGCTCATTATACAATAAAAGAGCCATATTCTCAATTAGCACTCATTCTTGCAGATTATCTTATAAATTTTTCAAAAACGTTCGCCAGGGTTTCTTTTTGTTTTACTGATGATAAATGTGTACGGTTCAAAAATGGCAGTTTGATGGGTTCTTGTAGATTATTAAATCAATCCGAAATGGATATTTTTATGTGTTGGTATCATATGACTGAATACCAATTTGTGGATTTTACATACCCCTTAAAATATTTTCATTATTCATTCATGACAGCAAAACCAGTGTACAAACCGCAGATATTCGACATTTTAAAAATATTTTCATCATCACTTTGGATAGCAATTTCTCTAGTCTTGATTTTGATATCGTTAATGCATTACATTTTAAAACGGAAACATCCTCTTGACAAAATTTTTCTACATGTTTTAGCCGTATTTTTAAGACAAACTGCGATTTTAAGAATTTCGTCATTGTCAGAATACTTGCTCACTTATTCTTGGGCTGTAGGTGCGATGTTCCTTTGCCTGGCTTTTGATTCTGTGTTTCTATCATTTCTTGCATTCCCTCCTATCATCAGGATCAAAGACCTGTCACAATTAGCCACAGCTGTATCAAATGGGGAATACCACTGTATATCTCTTCATAAATATAATATTTACAGTTTGATGAAAAACAGTAATCGAAAAGAATTGAGAGTAATTGCAGAAGACATTAAAGATAATAACATAGATATAAAGGATATAGAAAATTTTCTAACTTATGGAAAAAGCAAACAAAATTTTGCTTTTGTGGCAAGTACTGAAGAGCTTGATATATTTAATTTAAATAGATTTTTCCTCTCTCAAGATCATCTTCTTGGTAGTCTGTCTGCAATGATGATACGAAAAGACTTTTGTTGTAAAAAGCTTGTTGATAAGTTCGTGCATAAAGTTATGGCTGCAGGGCTCCTTTTAAAGGCAGAAGAGGAAATCAAATCTAAATTAAGATTTGATTTGAATCAAAAAAAGTTTGAAGAAAACACAAGTAAAAGGAAATTGACACTGGTAAATCTTGCACCTGCGTTTATATTTTTATTGACGGGCTTATTTGTATCTTTTTTGGTTCTTCTTTGTGAAATATTTTTAAGTCGCAAAGAGGGAGTGAAATTTTTGAAGAAAAATAAGAAAAGAAAAATAAAAATACATGAAGAAGACTCTGTCTAATTAGCCTTTTGTGAAATATTTTATAGTTTCCTTAGTCTTAAATTATCACATTTTCTTCTGTATTAATAAAAAAAGAGGGAGAGAGAGAGAGAGACTTAAGGTTTTTTTTTTTTTTATATTATTATTATTATTGATTTAAAGATTCGGTATATTATTTCATGTGGAAAAATTTTAAAAACATATTTTTGTAATTTTCATTTGTAATTAAAATTTACTAAAATCTGAAGATCATTTTCTTGGTGGTCTGTCTGCAATAATTATACGAAAGGACTTTGTTTGTAAAAGTTAATAGAAAAAATCGTACATGAAGTTATGGCTTTATGACTCATTTTAAAGTAGGAGAAAGAACTTAAATTTAAGCACAGATTTTATGTGGAGCAAAGTAGGTTGGAAGAAAACACAAGTAAAAGGAAATTAACGCTTGTTGATCTTGCTCCTGCGTTTATATTTTCACTAACGGGTTACATTGTATCTTTGTTTGGTTCTTCTTTGTGAAATAATTTTAAGTCATAAAAAGGGAGTAAATTATCTGAAGAAAAATAATAAAAGAAAAATAAGGCTACATGAAGAATCTTTCTAATTAGTATTTTGTGAAATATTTTATAGTTTTCTTATTCTCAATTTATCCCGTTTTCTTCTTTATTTAAGAAAAAAAAATAGGAAGAAAAGAAAAATTGAAATTACTTTTGAGAAAAAACTGAATTATTATTAGTTTAAAAATTGTTACTTATGCTAAAGTTGTATCAAATTCGATTCATGGTATGATAACGAAACTTCTATACAAATTCTATGTTCAAACGTTTATTTCTATTAAATTAAGTGCAAGAGAATAAATGAAAAGCAGTTTGTTCCTTTAATTTTTAACGCTAGTGTATTTTTGTTACATTTACGAGCTATTTTTGTATGTTAAAAAAAAAGTTTTTGTAAATACGTACTTTTTTGAAGTTCGAATAAGTTCTGGAACTTAAAAATAATTTACTTATTTTAGCACATGTAGTGTATTTTAAATAAATGTCCTTAAGAATACAGTCAGATAAAACCTGAGAAAAGCCTATAGAATTCGGTATATACGGCATCAGTCATCCACTTTTTAAAGACATGTACCCGGCTGGTTGTGGTTGCGGAACACTTATTAATTTTAATAATCTATCCACGGGTAGTCTTATGTAATTTTGATTTTTACACCAGATTTTTTATTACACCAGAATTCATAAGTTATTAATTATGTTTGATAGTTTTATGTAACAATCTGTACTTAATAGTAAAGTGTTTTCCTGTAATATTTACGATCTGTAGCTTTTAGTGGCATTTTGATTACTTATTTTCATGAAGAGATGTAGCAATAATTATTTTGTCTTACCGGCATATTTATTAGTAATGTAAAAATAATGCTAGTGTAGCCACGTATTTACTTTTTACTTTATTCATGAATTTCTGAATATTGTTTTACCTAACAATTTTCATGCATTAATACGAATTGAAACTAAGTTAGACAAAGCCTACAGTTTTTTTTTTAATTAATTAATTGCAAATGTCAATATAATTTGTATACAAGCATTTAGCAATTTCAAATTCATGTCACATTTTACGTTTTTGATATTTTTATGTTGATTGGTTATAATTATATAAGGAAACAATTTTTTAACAATAGGTTTTTTGTGATTTTTCTAACCTTCATAAGACGGAATATTCTTAATATCTAAACCATATCAAGCCACACATTATGGTAGCATCGTATTATTGCGAGGAAAATTTTGGTCGTCCAGAACTACAAGAATATTTTTTTACACAAATATTTAAAAAAAAATAGAAAGAAAGAAAAAGAAAAATGCGTACTTTACATGAATCAGTACTTTGTTGAAACATCTTATAATGTATAATTTGTTAATTACAATGTGGTTCGAATTCATTCTGCCACAAATAATTAAAACAGACGCTTTTTTCAAACTTTGTTTCTATTTTTACAATAATATTTTTGTGTATTCATTATTATAACACTTTGTACATTCTTTAATAGAAACTAAATTGGCTTCTTATCATTCAGGAGCACTTTTCCTATCAGTAATAACTGGTAGAATACTAGATAATGAGAATATAAACAATTGTTAATATAATAATTAAACATAAACATATTGTTGAAAAAAAAGTGTTTGATTAAAAGGAAAATATATTCCAATGTTAACAATGGTATTTTGACAAAGCAAATCGACAACAATTAAAAATTTATATAGGAAATGAAATGTGACTTTCAAGCAACCAATTACAAAATATATTTCCTGCTAAACATTAATTTAACTATTAATGTGAGATATAATTCTCATAATCTAACTTCAACTAGGATTTATATTTTTACATTGAAAACCTCTATAAAAATATATAAAAATTATTATATATCATAATGAATATATATCCTTATATGATTGACTATCATTAATGATACATCATATTGACTTTTATATAATTGGCTATATATCAAAAGGAATTTGACTTTTACATCATAATGACTATACATCATAATATAATTGACTATTATAAACTATATGTCTTAATGACTCTTATATAATGGACTGCATATTCAAAAAATTTGACCATTACATCATAATGACTACATATATTAAATAATTTGACACTCGTATAATAATTAATTATATAATTGACTATATATCAAAAGGAATTTGACTGTTACATCATAATGACTATATATAATGATATAATTAACTATTATGAACTATGTGTCTTAATGACTTTTATATAATGATTGTATATCATAAAGAATTTGACTATTACATCATAACGACTATATATCGACTTTGATGGTCATATCATAATGACTATACATAATTGACTGTACATCATAATGATTTTACACCGTCATTAAATGCAGCACGTGCATACATAGTGCAAAGAAAACGTGAATATAATAACTTGAAATTAACTAGTAACTCCAAAGTTGATTTGTTGTAGAAATGTACTGGAAATACATGAAGTTTTCGGACGTGAGAGAATACACTGTTTCATTCTGGTAATCTGACGGTTTCCTACTCATTCTAAAATGCAACATTTCCTATGTCTAAATGTATTGTTATTAGATATTGTGAAGTGCAACATCTAAATATGTCTTTAAATATACTCTATATCGTTATGCATTCTTTTTATATGTATTAAAGTACTTTAGCTGAATATACATCTAAATACACTCGATGTCCATATAATTAGTTTTGTATGTAATAAAGTTTTGTAACTAAATTTACTTTATTATTTTTCTTTATTATTATCCCAATAGTTTTTTACCTGCATATAAATATATTCTATTGTTATTGTGCATTGTCATTTTATGTAGTGAAACGCTTTATTTAAATATACACCAACATCAAATGGTCCAACATCATTGGCCGTGCTGCAAAAATGAAATTGTTACTGAATAATAAAGAAATTACACTTAGTTGATGTATTTCACTAAATCCGATCTATATAGTGTACTCTATGTCTGTATGCATTGTTTGTAACTGTAGGGAAGTGTGCTGTAACTAAACGTACACCTAAATGTATTCAATGACTGTAAGCATAATTTTTTATGTATTATATTGTCACTATATTATACACTGAAATATATTCAGAATTAGTATGTGTTATGTTTGTATAGAAAGAAAAGCTGTAATTAGGTACGTACTTATGTAACTGCGGTCTGGGTGTTTGTGTCACACGAAATCGTCATCGAATAAAGATGCTAAAATATAGAAATTGTACGAAATTCGGAAAACGAAAGTAGGCATACTGTGCATTTCACTGTTTCCGGGATATATAATTAACCATATTTTATAATTGTAAGCATTATTTCTATATCCAGTGATATTCTGTAACAAATGTACTCGATGTCGTATGCACTTATTTTTTGTATGTGTTAAATTGATGATGAAAGTAAATTTTACTTCTAACAAAATTTATAGTCGCCGTATGTATATAGTATGTATTGTTTTTGTATGTAGTAAAATGCTATAATTAGATATATATTTATATTAAATAGCGATTTTGTTATTGCAACAAATGGAATTATTACATTTTAAAAATATAAAAATAGACATTGCACTTAGTTTCGAAAATTTAGGTAGGAATTTTTTTATAGTTTCACTAGTTCCAATCTATGCTTATAAATATAGTCTTTGTCTGTATTTATAATTTCTATTCGCTGTGCCGTACTATTATTATACCTAAATATGCTCAATGTCTGTACATATTGTTTTCATATGTAATAATGAGAGCTGTGTTTAAATATAATCTTAAATATACACGAAGTTAGTATGCAGTAAATTACTATAATGACTAAATGTAGTAAATTGCTGAATACACATAAATAAATTTCTTTTTGGCTGTTTCGGAAAAAAAAAAATCTTCATTTGGAATTACACTCAATATCAGCGTGTACCTTTTTTGTTTAGGGAAATACTGTAAGTGAATATACAACTTTTATCTAATTGCTGTTTCATTTCTTGCTTCAGACGAAACAGCCACTAAATCAAAAATTTTAAAGTAGAGGTTCACATAGTTAAAAAAAAAGAAACTAGCCGTTATCTGTATATTATCGTGTGGCTATATACTTAAATATGCTGCATGTGTTTGTAAAATCGGCAGCAAAATTATTGAAGCACACATCCTTACTTTTCATGTATATTATTTTTAGTTTGATCACTAAGTTTTATGATCAATTTACTTTTTTATGAACAGTATAAGTAGAAGATAACAATTACTTAACAAAACAGTATAAGGTGCCCATCGTTTAAGTAGGAATTATTGCTAGTACTTCAATAATTTTGCTACCGACTGTTTATATATTATTTTTATATATAGTAAATTGATGTAGCTAAATGTACTTCTAAGTATGCTTGGTGATTTTACGTATTGCTTTTGCATGCAATGAAAGTTCGTAAATTTATTACTTGCTTAAACTTACTCGATGTTATTAAATACTGTAATTGTATTTAGTGATGTATTTAGTGATAGTGATAATAAAATGCGTATGTGTATCAAATTGCTCTCTTGGTCCTTTTTTAACATAAATTCCTTACTAAATAAATGTATTGAAAAAGAAGATGCATATAGTTAAAAAAAAAAATACCGTTTTCTGTGGTGGAACTAGAACTTAATATTTGTAAGTGGCTCTAAGATTTTAATATGTTATGCGAACAAATGAAAAATTTACCTTCGTAATTTTAGTATCATTTCATGGTCACATCACTGCACTGCCAAAAAGTTTCAATATTTTATTTGTTATTATTATACGCACTGTTATTTCACAAATTTTGGAGGGAAAAAAAGGGGGGGGGGTGCTATTACTTTGAAAATCCGTAACTACTGAAAATATCCTGGCCCTGAAATGCAACAACAGGAGACATGTAAAGATTCACTTTATACTCTTACTTATATAATGATAAAATCACAGCAGACCTGACTCATGAAACAGACTATGAACGGGAAATAAACGACATACTTATTAAATGTTTGTCTTTTGTGCATCTCAGTATATGAGATTAAATTTATATGTGCTATATAATATAAACATTTTATTCATCTGGAATAACTGAATACAAATAGAAGAGCACTTTAAACAAACATACATTATAACCGACATTGTACCAAATTATTTTCTACAGTTTTGTACATATTCTGCAGACTTTATGCACACTATTTGTACTATAAAATAAAATTTAGTTTAGTTAGGAATGAAATAGTTGAGATAAAACAGTTCCAGGAATTATTAAATAACCAATAATTTTCAAAAATTGTTTTATAAGGTTATTAGTCAGATACTTAAATGTTTCATTACCTTTTATTTTAAATTCTACTTATGAAATATTGAACTTCAGTAAAATGAATCACTCAAATTCTGTTTTCAGTAACATACAGTTAAAACTGGTTAGTAGTTATCGCAAAAACTTGTGATAAAAATATACTGTTACGAATTTGTAAATAATGGTCGTTATTTTTATATAATTACGTTTAAGCTTAGTCAAGATGTTTAATCAGGTTATAAAATGTTAATTAATTTTCCGCGTTTTTTCTTTTATTTCCTTTCTTTCTTCTTCTTTTTTTTGGGGGGAGGAGGACATTAAAATTGCTTTTTTTTTCCTTTTAAAATCCGTTAAAACGCTTCACAAGTGAAGAAAGGGCATTGGAGTCAAATTTGCCGAATTTATCGTAGCATTGTGTTTTATGCTTATAGATTACAGTTTATGCTGTGATTTTTATGGTTTGAGCTTTTATTTAAGTGTTGTTTTCTGGTAAATCTCGAGCTTATACATGGTTGATACACTTGTAAACTTCTGGAATATTTTGTATATAAACTTTTGAGCCTCTACAAGAACTTTCATTAAATCACACACAATTCACAATCCCAAGTACACAACAGTATTTAGAAATTTATTTTTTATATGACACAGTAAATAAATGATAATTAGTCAATGAACAAATTTCTATGTGAAATATATTTTAGCTTAATTTGGTAATTTATATCTATATTCTTTCTTCTCCAACGCATTTATATTATTGATTTTTAAAATTGTTTTATTGATAGACTGTATAGTGTAGCCGATTTTTTTCTTGTACGACGAAACCTGAAAATGAGGAAAAATTTATATGAATTATTTTCAGTAGTACATAAAGAATTTTAGTAAAATTTATGAGTTTCGTCATTGTTACATAGATGCATAAAATAGGCAGACAATAATAAAATATTTTTAAAAATTTAATTAAATAAAAGAATGTTATAAAGTCTTATCATAACTAAACAGTACAAACGAATTGGAATAGCATTTCTCTTATTATCATCAATGAAAAATAAGCAGAGTGTTATTGTACTTTTAAGAGGAAATTGGGTAAATAAATAAAAAAGAATAAAAAAATTCTTTCCTCGCTATTCAGTTAATCCAATTTTACGCTAAAATCATGCTTTTAAAGGTGACTACCAACGTCCCAGAATTTCTTACCTCGAAGCTGGTAGACGTGATGTGTCAGGTTCAATCACAGTTCGTGCTCGTCGACTTTCTGCTCGAAATTTTCCGCGGTTTTCTCCAAAACGCTGGTAAATACGGACTAGGATCCCTAAAAAATACCTCTACAGAGGGCACTCCTCTTCAGGCCTAGGATTCTAGTGAAATAAATCTGTCTTATTCATAATGCAATTTTCAAGATTTCAAAGGGGTGAAAAGCAGGATAATTATTGATTTTAAAATCTTAAAAAATACACTTTAAATAATGGATATATATATATTTTAATATTTAATCTATGCAGCGGCTCAACAATATATGCAGAATACGTAGTAATTCAAGTATTTTTACATAAGTACTACAAATAAATATATGTTGAAACATTTATGCAATTTTCTTTGAATATCGTAAAATGAAAGAAAATATTTAACTATCTATAGATCCATGTATCAATAAATCAATGAAATGAAATTTAATGTATGTAATTTGCCCGTATATATTAATAATATTATTATTAATAATAATAATGCCAATTTTCGTATAGAATTGAAATGGACATGTTTTCAGTTTTTCTTCTTTGGTTTAGAAAAAGAACTATTACAATCATTTAATTTACCTGTATATCGTGAAGAATTTTCAAAATGAGAACTTCCGACGCACAGAAGTCCACTGTCCATTTATGGTTCGAATTATCTTAGAAATATCTTGGATTAGATTGTTGGTCAAATTAACCCATTATATTGTTTAATAATATCGGCTTTTTTAAAAGTATGAAAGACGTAATAATTAACAGATTTGCCTGAGACTCGTTACATATAAAGATCATAATAATATCTCAAATATGTTTATAATTTAACTTGACTCGATATCTTGTTACAAAATGGTGGCTACTTGAAATTTTTAAACTCAAATAAAAATGTAATTATGAATCGATTTTCTTGAAATTGATTTCCTTGGTACGTATACAAAAACCATATCAAGGTCTCAATCAAATTTATTAATCAATTTGTTCTACCGTTTTGTTTCAAAATAACGGTTGTTTGAAGATTTAAACACACATGAAAAAGTTATTTAAGAACCGATTTGCATGATGCGCGTCTGTATTTATATAGCATATAACACATATTCAATTCTCAACTGGTTTATTAATCTATGCGATCCTCCATCTGCTTCCAAAAGGCGAAATGTTGGAGGGAAAAAAAAAAGACCTAATTTTCCGACTGAGCAGGAAGGTTTTTATTTAGTTTTTTTTTTTTTTTTCAATTTAGAAAAAACAGAATACAGGTATCATAAACACAGACCTATAGTTATCTAAAAAAAATACTACTCATTTTAAATCTTTAATCGAAAGAAATTCACTCAAACAATTTCTTTTCGACCCCCTCCCACCTTGCCCTTAAAGGAGAAAACGGAGGAAATTTCGTAAAATCATTTTATACTGGATGTTCTATATAAAAAGATATATATACGAAGTATAACCAAACCACGCACAAAAAACACATTTCTAAAATAATTTGCAAAATTGTTATGTTTGAAAACATTTTAATGTATCCCCCCCCCACACACACACACCTTAAGGGCGTATCAGACTCGACGACTTTACAGGCGATTTTAGAGCCAACCACTGATTAGCGCCGATTTTTCGGAAAAAATTGTCTCTACTCCCAGTGTGATAGCGCAGACCGAAGTTGCCCAACTTTTTCAGAGCTGCCTTGATAAAATTGTCCGTATACTCAATTTCTCCTCGGATTCGTCCAATCAGGATGCGCTATTTTGATACGTCATATTTCCAAGATGGCGGAACACGGGAATCGCTTCAAGTGGAGATTTGAAGAAGAAATATTATCGTTAAGCACGTTTATTTTACCGTTAAATGATAAGAATTTTCAATTAATCGTTTTTATTTTCGTATGACGTTATGACAATAGTTGTAAAAAAGATCAAAATAGAAATAATAATGCGATATTTTACACAAATGAAAGGGAATTTTAACGCTAATCATTGCGTATTTTATTCGCGCCAAGAAAAGTGATAAGCATCAGAAGTTAGTCTTCTTTCATCCAACTTTTCACCCGACTATTGTAACCTCTACGGTGTTTTCGTCGAGGAAAAATCGGCGCTAAATTCGGCTCAAAAATTGGTTGTATCTAAAGTTGCTGAATCTGATACGCCCTTAAGGAATAGAGGGAAGAATTCAAAAAACCCTTTTGTAGTGTGTATTGAACCCGCATAACCAATCGACGCTTCAAAAATTTCATTCTCGAGGTAATATGAAGCCAAGTTATTCTTGAAAACAAGTTTTTGACCCACATCTCGTCATTAGAGGGATAGAAGGAGAAATATATATACAGGGTCCGAAATTTCAACTCAGATTGCACTCGCCGAAACAAAAGTTTTACTCGCCACAAAATAGGGTTGCCATTTTTTTTTTTTTTTTTTTTTTTTTTACGCATTTTGGGTCTTTTTATTATTCTTAACTGTTTGGAAGGCTTTTACAAATATGCCTAAAATTATGTATATTAAAAGTGTGTCGTATACCATCATGTCTCCTTATCATCTCTAGTCAAAAATCATTATAATGTATTGTATTTGAGATTTGAAAAACATTAAAATTTAACGTAAATGCAAAGAGTCATTAAAGAAAAAAAAAAGAAGGAAAAAAGACTCTTTGTCAAACAATATCCTGTGAAAGTCTTTTTATTCTGAAAGATTAAACTTCCTTATTTACCTATTTATTTATTTAACTTTTTATATCAGAAATGTCTTTTTCGTCCATTTTATTTTTGTAATCAGACGGAATGTCGATGTGTATAACTTGTTCATTATTGTCATTTGAAATAGCCATTTCGGAATAACTTTTCGATAAAATCATTCCTTACAAATCATTACAAGTGCAAATCATTGTCGTTTCAGTGAAAAACTGGAAAATATGAACTGATTTTTGATCATTATTCAACAAAATAAACATAGGCAGTATTCTTAAAAGGGCTCGGGCTCATGACAATATCGCATAGACAAACTCTTGCATATATCTTCTCCGGGATAATGGGCGACGGGCAAAGAGGTTCTCTGCTCGTCGATCAAAACTTTTATGCATGCACTCAGGACCAGATTATCGCACGGGCACACGGGGCACTGGCCCAGGGCCTCCAAATTTACTAGAAAGTTATAGTAGAAATTTTCTTGTGATATGTCTAATGAAAGGAAAAACTGATTAAATTTCTTTATGTATTCCATTAAAAAACTTAAACGCTTGTTAAATTTTGTCACTAATCTCCTAAACTAAGATAACATTTACATATTTTGAATGATTAATGCGCTTTATAGCTTTTACTTTCTTCTATATTTAATAGAAGAAAATATTGGATTCTTAAAAATTTTCGACCTCGGTTTTTTGATGGATTTACACGTTTTGAGAGAAGTAGAACACAATTTGACCATTTTTAGAAAATGTCTGTCTGTCCGTCTATGTGTGTGTGACAAAAGTTTGTGGCAACTGTATCTCAGGAACTACTGCACAGAATTTCAAACAAATCGGTATGTAGTTATACCTTGACATAAATTAATGTCAATCAACTTTTGGTAAAAATTGTCTTACAGGTTGCGTTGCCATCCTGCTTTTTCAAAATTTTTAACAAGGTGATATAGGACAAAATTTTGTATAAATGTGCATAAAGAGAATAATTTTTTAATTATCATTATGAAATTTGCGATAGAGATTTATAATAGAGATAATCAACTGGGAAAAAAATTGTATATGTAGGAACCTCGTCTCCCCCCTAGGGGGAAGTCCCCCCTCGAGGGAATAAATTTTATGATGGGTATCTTTTAAAAGAGTTCGCCAATACCTTTAAAATGAATGCTTAAATCATCAATCTGCAATACTTTAAAATCAAGTTATCTATTTTTTTTTTTTTCATTTTTAACAACATTTTTTTAAAAAGTAATATCGAGAATAAAATTAACTTTTTTTTGAATATTTAGTTTTGTACTACTTCGCTAATATGGAAATTGTACTGCATTATCTTGGAAGATAATTTTATTAAATAATGATTTTAATACATTATTTTTGCTGAGTAATTTTGCATAGGAAAATATAGAAGAAAGTCATGTGGTGGAACAACATTCTAGCTTCAATTGTCTTGAGTTTAATGGTTTTCTTATACGTTGATTAAAAAAAGAAAAGGGGGAAATAAACAGGTACAAGAGAAGGCGAAAAAAAAAATGCATCACGTGATACACCTACCTTAAAGTACATGAAATAAAAGCTATATATATATATATATTCCGTAGAGCAGGGGGAAGGGCCTCCAAACAGCATAAGTGCCCCGGTTCTTTAAAAAACATAGTCGTTCCCTGTATGCACTACGTATTTTTTCTTTCCCAGACTGGGACGATCTCGGGCCGCGCATACACTGACTCGGCTCTCCGAGAATCTAAAAAGGAGAGGTTAAATATGAGGTTAAAAGATGGCAAGATTTTGCCATATTTAAACCTATTTAAATCTATAAAAAAAAATGTTTTCTGTCACCGTATCGTGTAAGAATTCTGTCTATAAGTAGACCAAATTTTTAATAGCCACAGTAAAAATTCCACTCGCCAATGGCGAGCTGGCGAGCGGAAATTTCACGTCCTGTATATATATATATATATATATATAATCTTTACTGTGCATGTTCGATAAGCATAACCAACACTACATTAAAACCAATATTGTTGAGATAATTTGGAGCCAAATTATGCATGAAATGTATTTATTTCCATCCCCTCCGTCTCCAAAGAGTGTATATGCGAATCTCGCAAAAAATCCGTTGCAGTAAATGTTGGATGTACTTCATCAACCCACAAACTAAAGTCCGTGACCACAGATTTCATAAATTTTCCAGAATAAGTTTAGTGCAAAAAATGCTCTCTCGAATTTGCCTTGTAACTTACCCTCAAAATAGAAAATCACAAAAACCCCAAAATCTTTTTTTGAAAATTACATTACGGTTATGCACGGGCGTTTTTGTACAAATTTTAGTAGGGTTTTACTCTCGAAAATCCGTATTTTGAAAAATTTCTTCTGGAATATCGATTTCCCTCCCTTAAAAATCAAAAATTTCAAATTCACAAAAATTAATTATTTTTTACTCCACTCTAGTTTCCCTTGTGAATTTTTTTCAGTGTGAAGTGATTAAGAGCCGAGTTATGCTCACAAAGGTTTTATTGCGCAAGCAGAGTTATTGTTAAAACGGCAAATTCTCATCATGAGGGTCGGGGGGGGGGGGGGAGTAACGGTCTGAAAACTAACTTGCACACCAAATTTTTTACTCTCTCTCACCGTATAGGATCGACACGGCCGTGTTGAGTCAGTAAAACATTTAGTAAGTTTACGCTTTTACATATATATGTTTTTTTTTTTTTTTTTTTTTTAATTATTTGCCTTCAGTATTGTATTCAGTAGTTTTATTAGTATCACGTACCGATTAAAATCAAAGAATTTACAGGAATATAATTTTGTATATTGTAAAATATTATACCGAAAAAGAAAATTAAATAAATAAATAAAATTTAAAAAATCGACGTTTTAAAAGAATGAAATATTTATTTTCAGTTGTGAAATTGCTTCCAGAGTAGATCCAGATTTATTTTCCAGAAAATAAAAAAACTATCTGAATATTATTTTTAGTATAAATAAATTAATAAGAAGAAAAATTAATATGATTTTATCATAACATAATAAAAAGAAGTTTTTATTAATATATTCTTACTCAAAAAGTAAATTGATATCTAGATTTGTTTGAATGTAGCTTAATTATTGTGAACTAGCAGGCTACGCCCGCTTCGCTGGTCACTATATTTAAATGAATTTTCGAAAGAATTGAATTAATATTTATTTTTACACCATATTATAGAAAAAAACTAAAAAAAAAAAAAAAGAAAAGAAAAGAAACTGAAATTGCTCCAAACCTCGCTTCGGGTACCCGCTGTCTACGACAGCTCTTTTACAGCATCAGGTCTAGGTTTCCCATGCCCGCAGAAAGATATTTTCCGGGCACTTTAATCTGAGTATTTATCGACGACAGGGGGATCTGCTACTATTTAAGAACTACGATTTTAAAGATGACTGTATCTCATCATCTATTAAATATTTTAGTTTTGAACCATGTATTTTATAGCCCATGCTATTTACACTATATTACGATTTCATTCCGACCAATATAATAATAATAATAATAATAATAATAAGTAGATTAAAAAATAAATATAATATATAAACAAATAAATTTTAATCAACGTATATACTACCATTTTTCCCGATAAATACTGTAAATAAATAAAAATAATTAATAAATAAAAGTTTTTTTCTTTTAAAGGAATTAATTAAAAAATGAAAAATAAGTTGTTATACTATAAAAATTTAAACATAACTGTTATAAATACGTTTTTACATTCAAAAGTAATTATACTTAATTTTTCCTGCTGCATTACGATTTTATTTTCAATAAATATACCAAATAAAAAAATAAAAAATCGCCTTCAAGTGAATGTATTAAATAAAAATAAGTTGCGTAATAGCTGTTGCTAAGATACGCAGACGATTGAAGAAAAAGAATAAATCTATGAAAAATGAAGGATTAAAGCCAATATTTAAACTCGAAAAAACATTAATTTAAAAAATTCAAATTCGAAATTCGAAAAAATCTCGATGAGGTGCACATCTGCAGGGTCCCAGGTACCTATATGCGAAATTTGGAAGCTCTGCGATCAGTAGTGTGAGCGCCAGAGCGCAGATACACACACAGACACACAGATACACAGACACACAGATACACAGACACACACACACACAGACACTTATTTGTGCATTAAAGATTTTTCTAAATTCCAACAGTATGAAAATGTGATTTTTCAAAATTTCAGAATAAATATTTGCGTTAGTGGGTGTGCAAGATACTTTAAATCATAAATTTTCGATTTGAAAAAAATAACGAGTTTTTATTTAAAATAAATTTCTCTTTTTTCGAAACAAGATATATTTTGAAATGTGTAGAACTGCACATGAAATTTATTAATGATTCAATAAGATCTTGCTGAGCTTCGTCTGTTTTTTCTACTCAGATTTCACTTTATATTACTTCCGGTGTTAGTCTCCCCCCCCCCCCCTTTTTATTTCAGCACACTTGTGATTGTGAGTTATTTATTTATTTATTTATTTATTTTTCATTTTCGTGGCATGCTTTTTGGATTCATAGCCTTTATTCCAGTTTTTAACACTTTCCAACAAGGTTGAAAAGTGTTAATGACTTCGGTTTGTCTGTCTGTCTGTGCTCTAACTCCCGTAAATATTTATGGAATTTCTTAAAACTGATATATGTTATTAAAATTTACTATCGGATGTTCCCAATTCAAAATGGATTTTATACCTCTACTGGTTTGTGTGCAGGGACACCCGAAAGTATTTCAAAGCATTGTGTTCTATGAGAGGTACTTCTATAAACCATATTTTCATATGTTTACCGTACACATATCTTAATGAAATTGAAATGCGTTATTCAGGTTTATTATTGGACGTTTCCTGTAGAAAATAGAGTAAATATCACCACTGACATATGTACAGGGACACTCAAAAGTTTTCCAAAGCATTGCGTTCTATGAGAGATATTTCTGTAAATCAAATTTTAATAACTTTACTTTGTATGAAGTTTTATTAAATTGAAATATATTATTTATGTGCACAAAAGAATGCTTTGCATAGAATATAGCATTAGATTTACAGGGTGACACAAAAATATTCATTTATAATAAAAGCTATTAATAAAAATTTGCTAGAATTGTACTTTCGTTTACATTAAGCGTTTTTAACACTTTCTAACATTTGTCAAGTGTGAATATGATTTCAATTTGTGTATATGTCCGTCTGTCCCTCTGTCTGTTTGCCCGTGCTTTAACTTCAATAAATATTAAGGAATTTTTTGAAACTGATATATGTTATTCAAGTTCACTATTGGGTGTTCCCTATTGAAAATGAAGTTTATACCTCTACTGGTTTGTGTACAGGGGCACCGAAGAATATTCGAAAGCTTTGTGTTCTATGAGTGGAGTTTCTATAAACTATATTTTAATACCTTTACTGTATAGAAACTTTAATGAAATTTTAATATGTTATTCAAGTTCTCTTTCGAATGTTTCTTATGTAAAATCGAGTAAATTTCTAACTTTTTTGTGTACAGAGGCACTTGAAAGTATTCCAAAGCATTGCGTACCGTGAGTGTTATTTTTATAAACCAAATTTAAATAATTTTACTTTGCACAAAGCTTAATGCAATTGAAATAAGTCATTCGTATGCACAAAAGTGTGCCTTCTATATAACACAGTACAGTTAGCATTAGATTTACAGAGCCACACAAAAATATTCAGTTACATTAAGAGCTATTAATAAAAATTTGCTAGAATTGCACTTTCGTTTGCATTAAGTGTTTTAATACTTTCTTATATTTTTAGTAGGAATATGATTTCAATTTCTGTATCTGTCTGTCCGATTGTCTACCTTTGTATATGTTTGTTTCCAGCTCCTAGCGTCGGTAAATATTTATAGAATTTTTTTTTAAATGATACAATCAAGTTCACTATGGAAAGTTCCCTATTTAAAATGACATTAATAGATTCTGTGCAACTAGTTTGTTTACAGAGAAACAAACAAAATTTCAATGAATTAAGTTTTAGGACAGAATGTTTTTAACCGACTTAAAAAAAGAAGGAAGGTTCTCAATTCAAACCGTATGTTTTTTTTATGTTTGTTAGCTCATAACTTCTGAACGGATGCTCCGATTTTTATACTTTTTGTTTTGTAGAAAAGGTCTTGGTCTGCAATAGGTCCCATTGCAATATATTTACGATCTAAAGAAAATACAGGGTGCCCAAAAAAATCAGTCCCAACTCTTTTAACTGCTAAATGGCTGCAGCTATAGTGATAAAAATGGTGTGTAAGTATAGCAAAGTGGCCATGCAGTACAAGGTTAAACTGCTTGCAGCGCCACCTGGTGGAAAATAGCGGAGTTAGTGTTCCTATCTCGAAAACGGTCTAAAGAAAAAGTGAATTACAAAGCTTAAGAGTATCACCGATTTAGTACAAAAAGATAGTTTGGACATTCATGCTAACGTTCCTATCTCGGAAACGGTTCAAGTCAGGGGAAAAAGTGAATTATAAGATTGCAGAGCATCATCGATTTAGTAGGAAAAGATAGTTTTGACATTGATGCTAAAAATACAATGCTAAAAACGTGCATTTTTTTGTTCGCAATTTCTTACACTATACACACTTGAGCTACATTATTCACGTTGTAGCGTAGCTAGTGAGACAAACGCTATATAGTTCAAAATACGGTTACTGGATACTTTTTTTTTGTTGTAGAGATCTTGGTCTGAAGAAGGTCCCATTATAACATCTAGTAGTTCCCATTATAACATCTTTACAATCTAAAGAAAATAAAGCGCCATCTGGTTAAAAACAGCGGAACAAAAACGGTTCAAAAACGGTCCAAGATGGGAATAAAGTTAATTACGAAGTTGTAGAGCATCATCGATTTACTACGAAAAGACAGTTTTTAGACATTATTGCTAAAAAGAGAACGCTTAAAACGTGCAGTTGTTTGTTCGCAATTTCCTACACTGTGCACACTTGAACTATGTTGCACACTTTGCAGCGTAACGGATGACACGTATACTCTGTGGTTCAAAGTACTGTTACTGTAAACGGTCACATCGATTAGTGCAAAGTCGTTTTCAACCAACTTCAGAAAGGAGAGTGTTCTTAATTCGAGCTATGTGTTGTTGTTGGTGTTTGTAAGCTTATAACTTCGTAAGAGATGCTCTAATTAACCGACTTCAAAAAGGAAAGGTTCTCAATTCAAAGCGTATGTTTTTTGTTTTTGTTTTTGTTTGTTAGCTCATAACTGCTGAACGGATGATCCGATTTTGATACTTTTTTTTGTTTTATTGGAAAGGTCTTGGTCTGAAATAGGTCCCATTGTAAGATCTTTACGATCAAAAGAAAATACAGGGTGACCAAAAAAAGTCAGTCCCGACACTTTTAACTGCTGAACAGCTGCAGCTATAGCAATAAAAGTGAAATGTAGGTATAGTAAAGTGGACATGCGCTACGCGATTCAACCGCCTAAAGCGCCACCTGGTGGAAAAGAGTTGAGTTAACGATCCTATCTCGGAAACGTTTCAAGACAGGGAAAAAAGGGAATTGTAAAATTGTAGAGCATCATCGATGTAGTACGCAAAGGTAGTTTAGACATTAATGCTAGAAACAGAACGCTTAATACGTGCATTTGTTTCTTCACAATTTCCTATTTTGTGCACACTTGAACGACATTGCATATGTTGTAGCGTAGGGGGTGACATTTATGCTATGTAAAATTCAAAGTATGGTTATTGTAAGCGGTCACATCAATTAACGCATAGACGTTTTAAACCGACTTCATAAAGGAAGAGGTTCTCAATACAAACCATGTTTCACGTTGTTATTGTTGAAATTTGTTAGCTTATAACTTCGTAAGAGATGATTTAATTTTTATACTTCTTTTGTTGTCGTAATGATCTTGGCCTGAAAAAGGTTTCATTATGGTTTCATTAAGATATAAACAAATTACATTATACTCACAAAAGTCTATTCTCACTCTAACTGCTGAACGCATGCAGCTGCACTGGTAACAGCAGTATGTAAGTATCGATGTTGAAACTTTTGTCCGTCAGCTGCAATGCATATTTTGCTCTTTGTTTGAACTTTACGCTGTGCAATTTCCGCGCAGCGGGTGACACGTATTCACTGTAAAGTTCAATGTATACGCCTAACAGAATTTTCGGTTGCGAATATAGCGTATCCGTTCTTTACATTTGTAAAGACTTTTTAATTTAACGTATGTTCGTTCAATACATAGTTTTTTGCTCATATCCGATAAAGGCAAGAAAAGTGACACAACTTAAAAATGCTGTATTTGAGAAAAATCAACATAAAACTTGACTAGAAAAAACTGGCACAACTGTCTCTCGAGTGGATAACTTTCTAGATGGAGATGTAACTTTTTTGTTCACATTGGGTGCATTTCATCTATTTTACAGTGACATAAACCATTTTTTGAGTAAAATCACTTTTCTTGGAAGTTGTGATTTGTGAAACTTCCGTCGAACGTCTTCTGATGCTCTGCTGTATAAATAAGTTTTCACTGAAAAAAAATAGAACCGACTCCAAAAAGTAACTACAATTCAAACAACTAAAAATTAAAACAAATTGGCAGAAAATGGAACTGTAAATTGCGCCTAAAAGTATAAAACAATTTCCTTCGCCAAACAACCTATAACACTACAATTAATGATAACTTTTGAAGTCGGCGCAAAATTCAATAAAAATTGATACCTTCATTCAATACAAAAATCAAATCCTATTAAAAATACACATCTCACATTGTTACCTGCAAAACGCAGCCGAAAACTACTTTGATTCAAGAAAACAAATAAGATTTCGTAAGCAGCATAAGTTGGCGAAGATGCTGGTATCTGACGTCCTTGGTGAAAGAATAATCGCAAAATTATCTGTCAAACATATTTAATTTCTTTGGGATATCATGAATATTTTGATAAGGTATATCAAGAGAGTAATTAAGAATATGAAACAACACATCGTACAATATATATTATGAAAATATACATCTTGCGTGTTTATTTTTGCCTTACGTTTTGATCGCCAAATTCAAAAGCCATCAAGGTTGATAGTTATCAATGTTATACCAAATTTACAAAGGAAACTCTAACTTCGTAGAAACATAAATACCGCATTGTGAAGAATGTTCACTGTTCTATGTAGATGCTACTAATGGACCAGTTGTATACAGTGATAAAATAATAAAGGAAACATGAAAATGGATCATTCGAGACAACAGAATTTGTTGCTACCGATCTAAAGGCAAACCTTTAAAAACTAATTTAATTTTATTTAATTTTGCGCCAACTTCAAAAGTTATCATTAATTGTAGTGTTATAGGTTGTTTGGCGGAGGAAATTATTTTATACTTTTAGGCGCAATTTACAGTTCCATTTTCTGCCAATTTGTTTTAATTTTTAGTTGTTTGAATTGTAGTTACTTTTTGGAGTCGGTTCTATTTTTTTACAAAAAGATTTTATAAAAGTTATATTTAAAATATTTCTATTGTAAAAATCATAAAAACATTCACATTTATTTTTAATATTCTAAAATAATGTTTTGTATAGAATATGATATGATTAACTTTTTCAGATTAAAAGTTATTCGATACAACAATTACGTACAGTTGGAAAGTGTTACCCAGACAGCACAAAACTATCCTCAGGATGTCCGAGGATGAACTTTTTCGGATCTCCCATTGTCCTCAGGACATCCAAATCTTATCCAATGTTCATCCTCAGGATGACAAAATGTCCGCGAAATCTGAATCCCAGGGACGTCCGAAGTATGTCCCAGGAGGCCCAATTTTGGCTAATACCAGGACATTTCAGGACTATTTTTTTAAAAACTTTAGACATCCTGAGGACGTTCTGAGGACAGTTGAAGTATGTCCCAGGAGGCCTAATTTTGGTTGATACCAGGACATTTCAGAACTACTTAAAAAAAAAAGCTTGACATCCTGGGGATCACATTCTGAAATCTGCTGAGGATCATCATGGGATGTTCTCTAAACAATTGTATGTACAAAAACCTTTTACTTGCCTCATACACGGTCAGAATATTTGCTGTAGGGCGTCCTGCTCTCGGCGGCGGCAGCTACTGTGTTGGAGTCCAAGTCCGATGTTGACGTGTAGCTTCCATCAGAATGTGGCGTCATTGTTGTTGCATGCATAGGGACAGTAAATATCTCTATGGACTCATGATACATGGTGTATTTATAATTCGCGTAATTAGCGAGTTTTTTTACTCCATTGAAGTCAATTTTAATTTCATCATTATTAAAAGCTTAGGAAAGGCTGTGATGATTTTTCCAGTTTTTAGTCTTTTTGTGTTCGTTAATTCTAGTTCTAATCTTTATTTTTGTCATGCCAATGTAACATTTAGGTTTTTCAGCATGGTCAATAAAACGTATTTTATAAATTCCTGCGATTTCTAGAGGGGGAAGGGGTCTTTATCATTTCTGATGAGCTGTATAATGTTATGGTTTGGGAATACTGATATCATATTTAATTGCAATGTTTTTAATTTTATTGGAGGCACCGCGATCAAAGGAGATAGAGTTAGTTAGAGTTCCATATAAATAGTTACTGCCTCTAACGCATGCAACGACAATGATACAGTGGATCCAGACAAAATGTAGCACCACCTTCTGATGGAAGCTACACGTCAACATCAAACTTGGACTGAGAAAGACTCCAACACAGTAGTTGCCTCTGATGAGAGCAGGGCACCCTGCAGCAAAAATTCCGGCCATGTATGAGGCAAGTAAAAGGTTTTTGTAATTAATTAAAAATGTCTAGCCTGTTCAGACACCAGCTTATTCTCAATATGTAATTGCAATTATTGCATAAACTTCTTTTAAATAATTAAATTTTATACAGAAAGAAAATGTTAAAAGAATTTACGTTTAAAAGAGTAAATATTTTTAAGGATGTTTTTAAATATCCAGGGACTTTTTAGAAAATTATCTCACAAAGTATTTGCATATTTTTAAAACTAAACATACGTAGTTGTGATTCTGAGTAAAATAAAATTTTCTGAACTGCACATGAAATTTTTTGAAACAAAATTTAACCATCTGACTGCTGCTGATGGATATATCCGGTCATTTATCTATCATTTTTTACAATTCACTTGAAATTAAAAATTAAATATTTACTGATATTTAGCTTGTTTTTCAAGCTTGAAGGTCTTAAAAGATAGTCGTATTATAATCATGTGCATAGTTAAATTTTCAATTTCAAATTGAAATAAGCATTATTTTAATACTCTGAAAAATATGTGCAGTGAAACATTACAATTTTGCCCTTTTCAAAAGGCAGTCAGATGGTTAATATAGATTAATTTCTAAAACATTTCTATTTTTTATCTTTTCTACACATTATATATATATAATATGTATACATATTACATACATTTATAATGGGTGTATGTTTTGTCTAGATTTTGAATATACGCACATTGCTATAAATTAATATGTTTTATTACCCTTTCATAACAAGCTAATTTTAATCAAAATATCAAAAGTGAGCTTTAAATTTTCCGTAATCTGAACAGAGAAGCACCCCAGTAAGTTAGATAAAATCTTTTTATGTGAATTTTTAAATATTAACTTACATAATTATAAAATGATTTTATTTTATTTATATATACACAAAGTACTTATATATACACAATACTTATATATACAAAGTACTTATATATACAAAGTTATACTTATATATACACAGTACTTATATATACAAAGTATTTATATATACACAAATAAAAAAACTTGTTTCTTTAATTTTTAACGTCAGTGTATTTTTGTTACATTTACGAGCTATTTTTCTATCTATTTATCTATATATATGTATAAATTTTTTTTATAAATACGTTCATTTTTGAAATTCAAATATTTTCTGGAACTTAAAATAATTTGCTTATTTTAACATAATGTACTTACGAATGCAGTCAAATAAAACCTGACAAAAGCCTATAAAATTCGGTATATACAGCATTAGTCATAAACTTTTTAATGTCATATATCCCGCTGGTTGTGGTTGCGGAACACTTATTAATTTGAACACTCTTTCCACGGTTCTTCTTATTTAAATTTTAATTTTTACATCACATTTATGCGATGGAATGAGCATTCATAAGTTATTAATTATGGTTGATAATTTTGTGAAACAGTCTGTACTCAGTAGTAAAATGCTGTCTTGTAATATTCACGATCTGTAGCATTTAATGACATTTTGATTACTTATTTTTATACACAGATATAGCAATAGTTATTTTGTCTTTAATGTAAACCGGCATATTTATTAGCAATGGGAAAATAATGCTAATGCATTTTAATTTTTACGTATTAACGTATTATACGTATTTTTAAAGGCATATATCCCGCTGGTTGTGGTTACGGAACAACCATTAATTTCAACAACCTATCCAGGGGTCGTCTTAATTAAATTTTGATTTTTACACCAGATTTATGCGAATGAATGAGAATTCATAAGTTATTAATTATGGTTGATAATTTTATGTAACATTCTGTACTCGATAGTAAAAGGTTGTCTTGTAATGTTCACGATCTGTAGCATTTAGTGACATTTTGATTACTTATTTTTATAAAGAGATGTAGCAATAATTATTTTGTCTTTAATATAAACCGAAATATTTATTAGCAATGTGAAAATAATGCTAATGCAGACACGTATTTCATTTTTACTTAATTCATGAATTTCTGAATAGTGTTTTATCTAACAATTTTCACACATTAATAGGAATTAAAACTGTATTAGACAAAACGTAGAGTTTTTATCATTTCTTTATTAATTAATTGCAAATATCTATATAATTTATGTAAAAGCATTTGGCAATTTCATATTTCTATCGCACTTTAGTTTTTTGATATGTTTATGCTGACAATTTTAAATGTATAACGAGAAAAAAAATTTCAACAATAGGTTTTTCGGGATTTTTCTAACCTTCATAAGACGAAATGTTCTTAATATCTAAACAGACTCCATATAAAGCCATACTTTGTGGTATCATCGCATTTCTGCAAGCAAAATGTTTTGCTTATGGTATAAGGTAGTCCAGAAACTACAAGAATTTTTTTTTAAAACAAATATTTAAAGAAAGCAAAGAAGAAAAATGAGTATTTTACATGAATCAGTACTTTGTTGAAACATATTACAATGGATTATTCTTTGATTACAATGTGTTTCGAATTCATTCTGCAACAAACGAATAAAATAGACGTTTTTTCCAAACTATGTTTCTATTTTTGCAATAACTTTTCGTGTATTCATTATTAAAACACTTTGCACATTCTTTAATAGAAACTAAATTGGCTTCTTATCATTCTGGAGCACTTTTCCTATCACTAAAAACTGGTATAATACTAGATAATGACACTATAAACCAATGTTAATATAGTAATTAAACAATAACATATTGTTGAAAAAGTTTATGATTAAAAGGAAAATATATTCCAATATTAACAATGGTATTTTGATAAAGAAATTAGGCAAGAATTATAAATTATTGCAGGAAATCAAATGTGACTTTCTGGCAACCAATAACGTAATTGCATTTCCAGCTAAACTTTAATTTAACTAATAATGTCAGATATAACTCATAATCTATCTTTAACACTGATTTATATTTCTATATTTAAAATGTCAAAATGTCTAAAAAATACATATAAAAATAATTATATATCATAATGAATATATTTCATTATATAATTTCATTATATAACATAAATTAATAATATAATAATATATTATTTATCATACATAATAATGAATTTTATATAATTGATTATATATCGAAAGGAATTTGACTATTGCATCATAGTGACTACATATAATAATATAATTGACTGTTATGAACTATATGTGTTAATAACTTTTATATAATTGACTGTATATCATAAAGAATTTGACTATTACATCATAACGACTATATATCGTAAAGAATTTGATGGTCATATCATATCATAGTGACTATATATAAGTAACTATACGTCATAATGAATTTACGCCGACATTCAATACAGCAAGTTCATAAAAAGTGGGTGCAAAGAAAACGTGATTATAATTACTTGAAATCAACTAGTAACTCCAAAGTTGATTTATTATAGAAATGTATCCGAAATACATGAAGTTTTCGGACGTTGGAGAAGTAACTGTTCCATTCTGGCAATCTAACGGTTTCCTAGTCATTCTAAACATGCAACATTTCCTATGTCTGAATGTATTCTTCTTAGATATTGTGAAGTGCAACATCTAAATATATCTTTAAATATACTCTATATCTTTATGGATTCTTTTTATCTATATTAAAGCACTCTAGGTGAGTGTGCATCTAAATACACTCGATGTCTGTATAATTAGTTTTGTATGTAATAAAGTTTTGTAAGTAAATTTACTTTATTTTTATTACTTAATTATTAATACAATTAGTTTTGTATCTACACATAAATATATTCTATGGTTATTGTGCATTGTCATTTTATGTAGTGAAACGCTATATATTTAAATATACACCCACATCAAATGGTCGTCATAGTCCATTCTGCAAACAAAATTGTTGCTGAATAATAAAGAAGTTACACCTTTTTTAGTATTTTACTATCTCCAATCTATATACTATCTATATTGCACTATGTCCGTATTTATTGTTTTTAACTGTAGGGAAGTGCGCTGTAACTAATTATACAGATAAACGTATTCAACGACTGTATGCATAATTTTGTATGCATTATATTGTGACTACAGTCGTCGGCAGCAAAAGTATTCGAGCACTAGCAATAATCCCTGTCTAAAAAAGTGCACTTCATACTGCTATGTTTAAAAAAATCCTTATCGTGTCATATTCTTAGCCAGTCTAAAAATATGATTCGACAAGAATTTATTTAACAAAACAGCTCTAAGTGTACTTTTTTGATATCGGAATTATTGACTAGTGCTCGGATACTTTTTTGCCGACTGTATACACTAAAATATATTTGAGATTAGTATGCGTTATTTTTATATAGAAAGAAAGGCGTAATTAGATACGTACTTATTTAACTGCTGTCTGGGTGTTTGCGTCAAACGAAATCGTTATCGAAGAAAGATGCAAAAATATAGAGATTGCAAGTAATTCGGAAAAAGAAAGTAGGCGTACTCTGTATTTTACTATTTCCTGGATATATAATTAACCATATTTATAATTGTATGTATTATTTCTATATCTAGTGATACTCTGTATCTATACATACACCTAAATGTACTCGAGGTCTTATGTACTTATTTTTTTTTTTTTTGTATGTGGTAAAGTGATGTTGAAAGTAAATGTAAATTTTACATCTAACAAAATCTAAACTCGCCGTTAGTATGTATTATTTTTGTATGAAATGAAATGCTGCAAATATTTATATGCTTATACTAAACAGCGATTTTGTTATTGCAACAAATGAAATTATCACATTTTAAAAATATAAAAATAGACGTTGCAATTTGTTTAGGAAATTTAGGTAGGAATTTTTTTTTATAGTTTCACTAGTTCCAATCAATGTTTATAAATATATTCTTTGACTGTACGTATAGTTTCTATTCGCTGTGCCGTACTATGATTATGTACCTAAATATCCTCAATATCTGTACATATTGTTTTCATATGTAATAATGAGAGCTGTGCTTAAATATAAACCTAAATTTACACGACGTTAGTATGTAGTAAATTGCTATAATGGAATATACACATACATAAATTCAATGTTGGCTGTTTTTTAAACAAAATCTTATTCTCTTGAAATTATATTCTATATCAGTATGTACTTTTTTTATTTAGTGAAATGCCTTAAGTGAATGTACACCTTTTATCCAATTGGTGTCTCATTTCTTGCTTCACACGAAACAGCCACTAAATCAAAAAATTTAAAGTGGAGGTTCACATAGTTTAAAAAAAGAAAATAGCCGTTCTCTGTATATCAACGTCTCTGGCTATATACTTAAATATGCTGTATGTGCATGTACAGTTGGCCGCAAAATTATTGAAGCACGCATCCTTACTTTTCTTGTACATTTTTTTAACTTCGATTGCTAATTTTTATGCTCTATTTACTTTTTTATAAACAGTATAAGACGAAAATCATGACTCGACATATATTTACTTAAAAAACAGTATATGGTGCCCATCGTTTAACTAGGAATTTCTGCTAGAGCTGCAATAATTTTCTGCCGACTGTTTATATATTTTTTTTTTTTATATATAGTCAATTCATGTAGTTAAATGTACTGCTAAGCATGCTGGATGCTTCTACATACTGCTTTTGCATGTAACGAAAGTTTGTAAATAAATTACTTACTTGATGTTATTAAATACTGTTATTGTAATTAGTGAAAGTCTGTAATAAAATGCATATGTGTATAAAATTGCTCTCTGGGTCTTTGCTTTAACCTTTTCCTTACGGGCGGGAAATCCGCAGTCTGGTGTGTACGGGGTTGGTACGTCTTCCCAAACATTTCTTCCTCTAAAGCATGGGGGGCAGTAATCGATTTTCTCCGTAGTGCCGGCGAAGGGGAATTGTGTAGGGATAATTATATTTAATGTAAATAAAACAGTAAAAAATCATCTCGTGCGAGCACATTTGATATCATCACTTTTCATTCTGAATACTTTTTGTTCAAATGCTAAAATAATACTTAATTTTCTTTTTTTCTTCTTCTTGTATTATTCCATACTATAGAATTCTGGTATTTTTAATATGCTACATTCTGAAATTTACGTCATTGGCATAAATTCTGTCATCAAAATACTAATTGATGGGGTTTTGTTATATGCAGTAAAGTACTGTTTATACTTCTTTCATTTATATAATACAGTATGTTCATAAAAGAATGTCCCAGTTATAAATTTTAATAGTATCAACTATAAGCGTTGTAGAGTGTTGGTTCAAGGTCAGAATTAACCCCTTCCGCTCCAGGCTAGCTGTAGTATAAATGTGTGAAATACCAGATTATAATTTTGAAATAATGCAATACCTATCGAAGTAACAATGGAAAGCTGGATGTAGGAAATCAAAGTCCCTTTTCAGTTCAGGCAGTTGCTCAGGACGTGCATCGGCGAAAGAATCCGACATAAATTTCCAGTCACCTGCTGTAAGTGGTTCATCATCACTGTCATCGCTTTCGCCGTCTTCACTTGTTGTAAAGTCGTCATTGGAATCTTCAAGTTCGTCATAATCGGGGATATAATCACTATCCGAATCACTAGAATCAGACATTATTCACAGTTTCAAACACCGGCAAAACACACATAATCGATGAGCGAAAATTACACACAACCGCAGCCGCGAGAAATCATGAAACAACTGGCGTAGCCAAAACTAATAGGTCACCGAGACTACTAACGCAATCTAGCTGTCAATAATGAAAATACAATTTCAAAATACCATATGACAAATAAAATAACTCTCTCTGATACCACAACAACGTTGGGTTCATTGTATCGTATACTTTCTTTGGACGTATGCACGTACGTCCATGGTATTAATGGTCATTAACACTAGGACGTACGCACGTACGTCCCTGGAGTGGAAGGGGTTAAAGAGTAACTCAAACAGTTTCAGATATGCGCATGCGCAAATACTGTTTTGTTGTTTTCTCGCTTGCAGCGCCACATACGCAAACATGGCGATCCCGAGCGTAAAGCGTTTTGTGTTTCGCAATTTGCTAAAAGTAATAGTTAATCTGTAATTTCAGTTCAACGTGCGTTTCGTTTAAAGTTTAAATGTGATCCCCCATGTGGCAAAAGCATCCGTCGATGATATAGGCAATTTGAAATGACCTGATGTGTTCTTAAAGAAAAGAGCACGAAACGACCAAAGTGTGGGAAGGATTGGATTATAGGTTGGATGAGTGCCTTATAACTAAAGATACACATATTGAACATTTGTAAGAAAAACTAGGTTAGTTTACCTTCAATTTGATGTATGATTTGTTGCAAATAGTGAAAATTAAACTGTTATAATATACCATTGAAACTGGGACATTCTTTTATGGACACCTGTACATTTTTTACGTTTATATAGCAATTTAATATAGTCTCAGATCCTTCTTATTCATTTTATATAAAACTATTTCATTTATATGACGTATTTTTTGGTTATACACAACTCTCCACCTCTTTTAAAATTTATAAACCTTCTGAGTCAGTAATTCTTTGTTCTACAATTTTTTTAACTTTGGTAGAAACTTTAGTACTTAAAAGGTACAAACTTTGGTAGAAACTACACTTTAATTTTATGCCGCATTAATGAAAAGTAAAACATTAGATGAACTTAATTAAATTCATAATTTATTTAATACTTGCAGACAATAAGCATTTCATTAATTTTTTTTTGTAATTAAATTCTTACTCGCATGAATATAATTCGTTTAATAATTGCTACTTAACATGAGCAACGCATATACAACAAATTACATACACGACATATACATATTATACATTATATATACGTATTATGAGAGATTATATATATATATTCATACTTAGAGTAATCAATCATATATTTTGCTTAAGATGCATTTTTCTCATTTTTCTGAAATAATTATTTAAAAATTTGCTTTATTTTAAAATTTAATTATTATTTTCCATAAATAACAAATCAATTAAAATTTAATAAATACTACTATGAAACAATAATCCAACACGATCTTAAAAAACTTTAAAATCTGTATTTTACATAAAATGCATTCGTATACAATAAATCTGTAAGAATCAAAATCATTTATTAAAATTTCGATTTTTGGTCTTTTATATCTAGTGATACTCTGTATCTATACATACACCTAAATGTACTCGAGGTCTTATGTACTTATTTTTTTTTTTTTTTTGTATGTGGTAAAGTGATGTTGAAAGTAAATGTAAATTTTACATCTAACAAAATCTAAACTCGCCGTTAGTATGTATTATTTTTGTATGAAATGAAATGCTGCAAATATTTATATGCTTATACTAAACAGCGATTTTGTTATTGCAACAAATGAAATTATCACATTTTAAAAATATAAAAATAGACGTTGCAATTTGTTTAGGAAATTTAGGTAGGAATTTTTTTTTATAGTTTCACTAGTTCCAATCAATGTTTATAAATATATTCTTTGACTGTACGTATAGTTTCTATTCGCTGTGCCGTACTATGATTATGTACCTAAATATCCTCAATATCTGTACATATTGTTTTCATATGTAATAATGAGAGCTGTGCTTAAATATAAACCTAAATATACACGACGTTAGTATGTAGTAAATTGCTATAATGGAATATACACATACATAAATTCATTGTTGGCTGTTTTTTAAACAAAATCTTATTCTCTTGGAATTATATTCTATATCAGTATGTACTTTTTTTATTTAGTGAAATGCCTTAAGTGAATGTACACCTTTTATCCAATTGGTGTCTCATTTCTTGCTTCACACGAAACAGCCACTAAATCAAAAAATTTAAAGTGGAGGTTCACATAGTTTAAAAAAAGAAAATAGCCGTTCTCTGTATATCAACGTCTCTGGCTATATACTTAAATATGCTGTATGTGCATGTACAGTTGGCCGCAAAATTATTGAAGCACGCATCCTTACTTTTCTTGTACATTTTTTTAACTTCGATTGCTAATTTTTATGCTCTATTTACTTTTTTATAAACAGTATAAGACGAAAATCATGACTCGACATATATTTACTTAAAAAACAGTATATGGTGCCCATCGTTTAACTAGGAATTTCTGCTAGTGCTGCAATAATTTTCTGCCGACTGTTTATATATTTTTTTTTTTATATATAGTCAATTCATGTAGTTAAATGTACTGCTAAGCATGCTGGATGCTTCTACATACTGCTTTTGCATGTAACGAAAGTTTGTAAATAAATTACTTACTTGATGTTATTAAATACTGTTATTGTAATTAGTGAAAGTCTGTAATAAAATGCATATGTGTATAAAATTGCTCTCTGGGTCTTTGCTTTAACCTTTTCCTTACGGGCGGGAAATCCGCAGTCTGGTGTGTACGGGGTTGGTACGTCTTCCCAAACATTTCTTCCTCTAAAGCATGGGGGGCAGTAATCGATTTTCTCCGTAGTGCCGGCGAAGGGGAATTGTGTAGGGATAATTATATTTAATGTAAATAAAACAGTAAAAAATCATCTCGTGCGAGCACATTTGATATCATCACTTTTCATTCTGAATACTTTTTGTTCAAATGCTAAAATAATACTTAATTTTCTTTTTTTCTTCTTCTTGTATTATTCCATACTATAGAATTCTGGTATTTTTAATATGCTACATTCTGAAATTTACGTCATTGGCATAAATTCTGTCATCAAAATACTAATTGATGGGGTTTTGTTATATGCAGTAAAGTACTGTTTATACTTCTTTCATTTATATAATACAGTATGTTCATAAAAGAATGTCCCAGTTATAAATTTTAATAGTATCAACTATAAGCGTTGTAGAGTGTTGGTTCAAGGTCAGAATTAACCCCTTCCGCTCCAGGCTAGCTGTAGTATAAATGTGTGAAATACCAGATTATAATTTTGAAATAATGCAATACCTATCGAAGTAACAATGGAAAGCTGGATGTAGGAAATCAAAGTCCCTTTTCAGTTCAGGCAGTTGCTCAGGACGTGCATCGGCAAAAGAATCCGACATAAATTTCCAGTCACCTGCTGTAAGTGGTTCATCATCACTGTCATCGCTTTCGCCGTCTTCACTTGTTGTAAAGTCGTCATTGGAATCTTCAAGTTCGTCATAATCGGGGATATAATCACTATCCGAATCACTAGAATCAGACATTATTCACAGTTTCAAACACCGGCAAAACACACATAATCGATGAGCGAAAATTACACACAACCGCAGCCGCGAGAAATCATGAAACAACTGGCGTAGCCAAAACTAATAGGTCACCGAGACTACTAACGCAATCTAGCTGTCAATAATGAAAATACAATTTCAAAATACCATATGACAAATAAAATAACTCTCTCTGATACCACAACAACGTTGGGTTCATTGTATCGTATACTTTCTTTGGACGTATGCACGTACGTCCATGGTATTAATGGTCATTAACACTAGGACGTACGCACGTACGTCCCTGTAGTGGAAGGGGTTAAAGAGTAACTCAAACAGTTTCAGATATGCGCATGCGCAAATACTGTTTTGTTGTTTTCTCGCTTGCAGCGCCACATACGCAAACATGGCGATCCCGAGCGTAAAGCGTTTTGTGTTTCGCAATTTGCTAAAAGTAATAGTTAATCTGTAATTTCAGTTCAACGTGCGTTTCGTTTAAAGTTTAAATGTGATCCCCCATGTGGCAAAAGCATCCGTCGATGATATAGGCAATTTGAAATGACCTGATGTGTTCTTAAAGAAAAGAGCACGAAACGACCAAAGTGTGGGAAGGATTGGATTATAGGTTGGATGAGTGCCTTATAACTAAAGATACACATATTGAACATTTGTAAGAAAAACTAGGTTAGTTTACCTTCAATTTGATGTATGATTTGTTGCAAATAGTGAAAATTAAACTGTTATAATATACCATTGAAACTGGGACATTCTTTTATGGACACCTGTACATTTTTTACGTTTATATAGCAATTTAATATAGTCTCAGATCCTTCTTATTCATTTTATATAAAACTATTTCATTTATATGACGTATTTTTTGGTTATACACAACTCTCCACCTCTTTTAAAATTTATAAACCTTCTGAGTCAGTAATTCTTTGTTCTACAATTTTTTTAACTTTGGTAGAAACTTTAGTACTTAAAAGGTACAAACTTTGGTAGAAACTACACTTTAATTTTATGCCGCATTAATGAAAAGTAAAACATTAGATGAACTTAATTAAATTCATAATTTATTTAATACTTGCAGACAATAAGCATTTCATTAATTTTTTTTTGTAATTAAATTCTTACTCGCATGAATATAATTCGTTTAATAATTGCTACTTAACATGAGCAACGCATATGCAACGAATTACATACACGACATATACATATTATACATTATATATACGTATTATGAGAGATTATATATATATATTCATACTTAGAGTAATCAATCATATATTTTGCTTAAGATGCATTTTTCTCATTTTTCTGAAATAATTATTTAAAAATTTGCTTTATTTTAAAATTTAATTATTATTTTCCATAAATAACAAATCAATTAAAATTTAATAAATACTACTATGAAACAATAATCCAACACGATCTTAAAAAACTTTAAAATCTGTATTTTACATAAAATGCATTCGTATACAATAAATCTGTAAGAATCAAAATCATTTATTAAAATTTAGATTTTTGGTCTTGTCATTTATACATCGTTTTATGTCATTTTACATGAAAGAAATGCGAAGCTTTTCTATATTCGATATTATTTATGATATTTAACTGCATTTTTTAGTCTTCAAATAATTATAGATGCATATTTACGTAAACATATATGTGTGAATAAAATTCGTATTTTCATTTCTGTTTTACTAAAAGTCATAAAATTTATATAAATAAATAAATAAAGGAGTAATTAAGAGGGGGTGGGAATTGAGAAATCGTGTTTTAAACTGAATTTTTCGCCTACAGTGGATTGTTGTCCAGTACACCATAATATTTGATTTAATGAGATACATTTTAGTATAAATTGCTGATGAAAAGACCGAATTAATTTTTCCAAAATTGAAATACAAACAAACCTATATCCGAACCGTGGTCCTTTGGCTCAACATATCAATGTTCCAGCAACAGTAAAAACTGAGCTAACCCTGCCGATTTTCGATTGGTATTATTCAATTACAGTCGGTAACAAAGGTGTCGGAACACTAGCAAAAATTCCTGTGTAAAAAAAGTACACTTCATACGGTTTTGTTAAATAAATCCTTGTCGAATCATGTTCTTACACTGACTAAGAACAGGATTCGATAAGGATATATTTTACAAAACCGTATGAAGTGTACTTTTTTTACATAGAAATTTTTGCTAGTGTTCGGACACTTTTGTTACCGACTGTATATGGAAATTACGTGTTTTTCATCTGCAATAACAGACTTAGTGTTATAGATGCTTTTAATTCTTATTTATTTTATTTAAGTCTATAATGGCTCAAACTTAGAGAAAAAGACTTCCAGCCGAATTATGAAAACTTTTACTTCACTCATTATTCATTACCATTCAATAACTGCATAGTTAAACGAATAAAAAATAAAATAAGATGAATGAGCCATACGACTGTCTATATTTGCAATGAAAATTTTTCAACTTACATATGAGCTAATAATCCTTACCAGATATCGAGTAGACTAACTCATTTCGTAGAGTACTGATACATTAAGCTAAAGGACCCAGGTTCGAATTCTTTCTTGGTTACTTTTTTCACTTGTAAAATATTATTTTGGGCGCATTCGAAAGTATTTCCCGGTCACTTCCAGAGTTGGGAATTGACGTCACGAGGGAAGTTCGTGAAATTGCCGGGATATAATTACTTCCGAACACATCTCATCTTCCCGGGAAACAAATATATAAACAAACATGGCATAAGCCATATCCACTAAATCTGCAAAGTCGCTTTTCGTGAAAATTAACGTGAACATTATTGTTTATAACAGTTTAATTCGAGAGAAGAGCAAGCAACGTTCAAAAAATCCTTCGATTCGGTTCAAATGTTCAAAAAGTAAATAAGTGACGTAACTAGATCCAATTTCCCACTCTTCCTAGCAAAATACTTTGGGAAGTTCGGAACAAGTTCGGTCGACCGGTCGAAAGGTTTCGAACACCATTTGCAACTGACCGGGCTTCCTGGGAAGTACTTTCGAATAGCTTTTCTTCTTCCCGGTCGACCGCGCTTCCCGGGAAATGCTTTCGAATGCGCCCTTTGTCTTCTATTGAAAATTTGTTGTTTCTGTTGAAACAATTAGTTTCGTGATTTTAATATAGTACGATGCGACAGTTGTGAGGATGCCACGAAAATTTCTGAAGTGTGATATAATTGTGAAAAGCACCAATATCACATTTAATATTTTGTAATAGTGGAATGTTTGTTCTATGTTTCATTTTTTTATATTTAATATCAAATAGTATAGAAAACAGTCGTTATCAGATTTCTGTTTCGATAGTGCGAAGAGCTTACGATGCAAAAAGAGTGAATCACAAATTCTTATTAGTCCACAAAAAGCATTGCTTTCAATCTAGAAACAAATTGTTTTTATTATTTTACCACTTCAATAAACCAGTTGCTATTAAAGTAAAGAAAAATATCAATTCTTCTTAGAAAATAGAATTATAGTTGCGTCGTATGAGGAAAAAGAGAAAAAAAAAAAAAAAAAAAAAGAATTTCATTTTATTATGTCTATTTATAAGGTTAGAAAATAAATCCATATTATATTAAATAAATAGATTAAAGAAAAGTCTGGTGTGACACAACCACACGACTTCCATTACCCACTATTACATGTATTATATGCATTTTTTTGAATTTTCCAGTAAGAGAAACTTTACACACGTATAAAGACATATAAAACAGAGTTTACATAGCGAGTTATGAGAAAGGCTATCTAAAATGGATTAATGAAACAATTTTCAAGAAAATCGTTAGAGCCGGTTTTGAGATATCAAATTCTACCAAAACTTGGTATTCATAATTCTTGACCGAAAAACAATGATTACATACAAAAGAATATTTAAAAGAGAGTTTATATGGCGAGTTTGAAAAAAAATCCGTACAGCCGTTTTTAAAGGCTTGCGAGACCTGAAATTGAGCTATTTATACAGGGCGCCTATAATTTTTTCTGAACTAACCACATACATCATTCGAAAGGACATTTAATAGAGTGTTTATATAACAACTTTGAAAGAAATCGTTTGAGCCGTTTTTAAAATACGGACTTATGGTCCCATTTCCGGTTTCTGATGACCCACTTCCGGTTTTCCAATTTTCATAAAATTTGGAAAATCCATTTGTAAACCAGACCTGTATCAGCTGTGAAGTTCCATAGTTCAATCTTTATTAGTTTCGGAGATATGATAGCCAGAATATTCCACACATACATACAAACACACTGACCAATTGCCGAAAACTAACTTTTTGGACTCAGAAAGCCTTAAAACGTGTAAATCAAGTGAAAACTCTATGTATAATTATTACTACTTCCTTCTATGTAGAATTATTAATACTTCCATTACCCTACGGTAGTAGGGTAATGGAAGTAAGAAAAACGAGAACGTAAATTTATGTATCATTTATAAATAATGAAGCACATTCCGATTCATTTTATTCAAAGGGGGGGGGGGGAAATGTTTATTTAAATAGTTTTTATAGTACTTATGAGAATTTTTTTTTCCCATAAAATTATTTCAAATAAAGTGATTATTCTCTTGTTATCGTTGTTTTCTAAAAGGGGAATTTAAATGATTTTTAATACGAGTAGATAAAAAGTCCTTACGTTATTGTCTATGACAAACAAACTGCTAAACTTTATTTTTATTATTATTTATTATTTATTATTTATTATTTTTTTTATTGAAAATTAATTTACTTATTGTTTAGAGATATAACACCCAAACTTTACATGATTTTTAAAAATAATATTAAATTTTGCTGCATTAGTATGCAATAAATATGTTTCGAGATTTTTAAAAATATCTTGCATATTTTGTAAAGCAAGTTTTTAATTATATTTTAAAAACATTAACAAACTTCATAACTTTTTTTTTCTAATATATGTTACTTTCTGTAATTTTTCACCGTTGTGCACACGAAACGGGGGGGATTCGGGTGAGGGGAGGCGATATTTTCTCATGGGAAAACTTTCAGCATCTTTTTATCAGCGATTATTTGATAAGATGATATTTAGCTAATGAATCTGAGTAATATTTACCTTAAAAAAAAAAAAAAAAAAAAAGCGTGTATATTATCATTATTACTATTAATTTTTTCTTGCATTCTGGAAGTTTAGTATGCATATATAATTATAAATTTTACATATAAATTAAATGGAAGTAAGATATTAATTAAATAAATAAATACGTACATATATATATTTTAGATATATAAATGTATTTATTCACTTACTTTTTTTAAATAAAATTTTTAGAATCGATTAAATTTGTGAAATCCTTTGTTTAGTGATTTAAAATCTGCAAAAAATAGTTTGGCCTATTTAGAAAAATATGTATAGCAGAATTCTTCTTATAGGCGTCTTGTGTTTTTACTACATTTTGTATATGTTTACATTTGTATATGTTTTATTTAATACATTGTATTTGTTTACATTTTGATTTATGAATTAAATATACGCAAAATATTCAATTAAATCAAACGATTTTTTTTATTAATGTATTTCTTTAAATATAAAATCAATATAATCTATGGTACCTGCAAAATCAAATATATAGTGCTTTAAAATCCGAATATGAGTTATGTTTAACTTATTTCGAGCTAAAGAAAACAAGCAGATCTGACAGCGAAAATATGACCGACTTAATGAAAATCGCACTTTTAAAACAAAGACACATTCTCCGTACATTATGGTACGGAGGTGCATAACTTTTCAAACAGTCGGGCAAATTTTTATGCTCAAGGGATCAATTAACTTGAAGAAAACACAATCTTCATGAAAGTGGTGCCTGACCGTCTATTTTAGAGGTATCTTGGACATTTTCGTAAACAGCATTTCAAGATGATAATGCACCTTACTACGCAGCGTCTGTGGTAAGTTTATTCACTTCAAATTGTCAAAATTTTCTATACATTCACACGATAATCTATAATTCTGTAAATAATCATACCTTTTGTCACTTGAAGTTAAATTCCACAAAGGGTATAGTAGAATTTCTTCTTTACCAGACATGGAAATAGCGATCCGAATAAAACAGTTTAGCGCTATTTTAAAATTTATTTAGCTAAATAAATCAATCAAAATATATTGCATTTTTTTCATTTATTTAATTTTTCTTGTTCTTTTTTGGTATTCTGTATAAAGATCTGTCGTGTGTCTTATTTATAAGTTAAACAGAATAGAACGATTTAACAACGTTTAAACTAAATTTCGTTTTTTATTTTATTTGTCTTAAATTTACCTATTTTGCTTTCAAAGTAAAATCTATATAATACAAAATTGTCGACAACCGTTAAGATTTTAAATATACTTTAAAATTATTTTTGTTTTTATTTATTTATTTACTTACTTAATTTTTATTTTACTTTATTATAGGGGAGACACGCGTACCTAGGGCCATCATGTATCTAGGGCCACCCCATTTCATTTGAATATTTAATTTTAAGTTTTAATAATCAATTTGGCAAGTAACAACACCAATTGCTACTTTTACAACTACTTTGGAATCTTTGAGGAGAAAGTTTTGACAAGTTACACGTAGAAAACGAACTTACATCGCTTGAAGTAAAATTTTACAGCTCATCTCTTTTGCAGTTTTACAAAGGCAAGTCAAATATTTTTCTTTCATTTCTAGTGTATAATTTTGCTTTTCATATTGAACAATAAATCAAATATTTAATTAGTCCTCTCTGCCTGTGGATTTTTTAGTGGACATCATTTTGAAGGAAATTACCAAAACATGTACCTAGGGCCACATAGCTGCCTTGTACTTAAGGCCAGTGTGCTTGGACTTTTAACACTTTCGCAACCGCATGTTTTTGTCTTTTTGACAGTAAGGTCCGTCTGTGGGCGTTTTTCACATAAATTACGATTTTTCAAAACAAAATTTTCCGTATAAATGGATATGCATTATAACCATACTCTCTCTAATCAAAGTATTTGCATTCATAGTATACTGATTATACAAATATGAATATTATGTATATTTTTTTGAAACAAATAACATATAAATTGCAAAAGAAGCGCCCACTGGTGGAGTTTTATATTTTCAAATGTCGTGAATCTACGTCAGCGGTCGCGAAAGTGTTAAGAAATCAGTGCAGTCTGTAGTAATTGAATGCTGGCAAACCCTGGTAAACCAATCACTATATATGACGTTGTTTAAAATGTTGGCAAGTCCTATCCATCGGCCGTTACTCCTGTAAACATTCTACCACGCTTTCCTGTATCCGGCATATGGCCGATGAATCAAAACACAATTACTAAGGATAAATTTTTAAGTTCAAATGTGACTGAAAGACAAGATCCCTCCTTAAAAAAAAAAAAAAAAAAAAAAAAAAAAAAAGATTTTTCAGGAAGAAAGTGAACCAACAATGATAGAACTGGATGTCTCTGTTTCGTGTCCTGTTAAAATTTCGAAATCTTCAACATCTAACATGTTTTCGTGTGTCATGCTTTAACAGGTATGAACCTAAGCAATACCTTTACCTAAAGCAAAACCTCCCACATCAAAGAAAAGTTGTGACCGAAATCCAGAGAGATCTAGAAATCCATGAAACACCCCAGAAAAAAAAAAAAGAAACGTTCTGTTAAAATATCCCAAAGAAAAAAAAAAAAAAGTGAAAAATTTCGTGTTTCAAGTTAAGGCAACAACATGATAAATAAACATATTACTTGACATTGTTTCTTTTATATATTATACATGTTTATATGCTTATTTTCTATTCATTACAAAGTGAAATCTAAATTTGAGAGAATGGCCCTAGTTACAATGAGGTCTGGCCCCATGTACAATGAGGGTGTTGTTCCTAGGGCCACGAGTGAAGTTTTTTCAAAAACCTTCTATTTGTCGAAATTTATTATTTTAGGTATTTATATTAATCCCATTTGGAAGTTATTAGACCTAAAGATATGTATATATCAGTTTGATAATTTTAAACAGGTCAAGGGCTCTATTTTGAGGCATTGAAAAAAAGCGGTCCTAGGTATACACGGGTCTCCCCTATATATTGTTTCATTAAATATAAGAATTTTACCCTGGTAATAAAGAAAAAAAAAACATTTTTTTTTTTTTTTTTAATATTGAGTATTTAAAATGCGTTTTAGTTTTCACGTATGATAAAACCTTGTGTTGAAGTTTTCACCTATGAAACTGCGAAATTTTTTAAATATTAATTTAAAATCTACCTAAAGCAGCTTGACCAATTTCATGTAAGCTATGTGCTTTTATAATATATATATATATATTTATTTATTTTTTTCTAAAATGTAACATTAAATTTAAAAAGCAAATAACTATTTTTTTTAACTACATCTAAAATACTTTTTTTTTCTTTTCATCTTTAAAAAGTAATAAAATAATGGATGGAAAATTCACTTTAACATTTTATACTGTTTGTTTACTTGAAACTACCGTTGAGTAACAATGAGTGCCATTCAGTACCACTGAGTACCATATTTATTAAAGCACAGATTTTAAAATCGTACTCAATAACTTTTTTTTTTTTTTTTAATGGATAGGTTTAATAATTAAAAGTCACTTTATTTCCATTCGATAATGCGTGAGTGAATTCTGTCAAATATCGATACTAATTATACTTATAATATAAAATATTTTAAAACAAAATTAAAACTAAGAGAATTGCGTGTTTTCAAGGACACAGATTTTATTCGTGGTTATATAACAGCATTTATCATCAGAATATTTTTTAAATAGTTATTATGTTATTTTAAAGTTTTTTTATAATTATAGTACTGAAAAAGCATTATTAAAGTTAATATTTGGGCTTATCAAAAATAATACAAGACACAGAAATCTAAATAATACAAATATTTCACTACAGAACGACAAACAATTTACAATAGAAGGGAGCGTTCACAAACAAAATATAAATCTTTGAATTATTTAAAGATGATGTTTTTAATAAATTTTTTAAAAAATCTACTTTTTTTTCATGTATTGTTCAATATAATCGTTATGAAATGTTAAATGGAAGTAGTATTACCGCAATATAAAATATTATTACAAGAAACATTAATTAAAAGGTGGTTGTTATAAAACGCCATTCTTCTGAATGGCTTAAGCGAATCTTCTCGATTCTTTCTAATATAAAGATTGCAAGTTATTTTATCTAATCAAATGTCTTATTTAATAATTTCAAATCATTTTATATTTCAAAATAATAATCTTCAAACTGATATAATAATGTTCTTCTTACCTGTAGAATTCTTCGACGTAAAAAAATGAAGACTAATAACGGACACTTGTTTTTCTAGAAATAATAGCTTCTTCTTTAAGAGGGGACAATACCTAATCTCGCCGGCAGCCTTTGCCCATGTTATTCTATGTGAAAATTTGTTGCGACAATTACACATTACCTAATGAATATTTTTTAATTCTGTTTTCGCAGTCAGAAAATTCATAACCGTTAAATGAGTACTCCTTTTTGAAAAATTCATTTTTTTTTATTTTTGCATTTTAATTTTGAGTTCAAAAATGCGATTTTTCACAAAATGCATTTTTCTCATTTTCTAGTCGCAAAATGAAATACTAAAATTTTAAAAAATCAATTTTTGGAAAAGAAGTACTAATTTAACGCTTATGAATTTTCTAAATGTGAAAACAGAATTGAAAAATATTCATTAGGTAATGAGTAATTATGTGAACAAATTTTCCCATTGAATAACATGGGCGAAGGCTGCCGGCGAGATTAGGTATTGTCCGCTCTTAAGATGAGAAAGTATATACAGTTTATTAAATAAATATGTACATGAAGAAACACTATTTACAAAAGGTATTTACATATTCGAAATTTCACGAAAACAATTTTCTATTCGTAATATTTTAATAACTAAGCCACCAGTTTTCTATTTCGTTATGACAATGGTGGTTCCATAAAAATAAATTAGGCCAAGGATGGCCTGAGAGCATTCTATTTCATTGTTTTGCTCTCTTCACTAAAGACAAACTAAAACTAACTAATCTATGGGCTACCTTTTCTATTTCTTCAACGGTAGCTCCATGAATAATAAAATCAGGCCAAAAAGGCCCCGAGAGCAAACTACTATTTCATGACATTGCTCTCCATTCTAGAACAGAACTAAAACTAATGTCCCGCCAGAGTCAACAAAAAAAACGTTCTTCGAATCTTATCTCAACGGGACCTCTGGCGCCCTCTAGTGAGGCAAAAGTATATCAATACATAACATCCTCCCACCTTTAATTTTTTAGGTGAGAGATAAAAAATTAAACAGTTAATTAATTAAGAAAATTTAAACTTATAAAACTACATACTAAGAAAAATTAAATCTATAAACTACAAATAGAAAAAATTAAAGTTACAAACTAATGAAAATAAAGAAAAATAAAAATAAAATATTTTAAAGTTCAATGCAATTTTAAAACAATTGTGATTGTCTTTCGAAAAGTTTTTTTTTTTAGTTTTTGACCACTTTCAATTTATTGTCTCTTTTGCTGCTTGTATCACTGGATCCTCAGCATCTGATATCTCTAAGGGATAGAGTTTTTGAAGTGGTCTAATCAATGTCCCAGAATGCATTTTCACTTCCACAACCCTGGCACGCCCATCTCGGCTGGGAAAGATTTTCACTACTCTTCCTATTGGCCAATGTAGTCTTTTCACACTGTTGATTTCTACTAGCACAATGTCGCCTTGTTTAACAGGCTTACATATTTGTCTACTTCGTTGCACCAACTGCGCTAGATACTCTTTTCGAAATCTACTTTATAGTTGCCTTCGAACACTTTGGCAGTGCTTGTATCGTGCTCTCAGTTTTTTAGCATCGATGGCATCCAGATCTGGTACACCAATTTCTTGAATGTCTTGCATAAAACAGGAAGGTGTCAAAAGAATGAACTTGTCTGGTTCTTCTGATAGGTATGTTAAAGGTCGACTGTTCATTATGGCCTCAACTTCGCACAAGATAGTAGAAAGATCTTCAAAATTGAGGGAAGATTTTCCAAGAGTTCTCAGTAGGAGGTTTTTTACACTTCTAATGAGACGCTCCCACCATCCGCCCCACCAAGCAGCGGTTGGGGGGATGAACTTCCATTTTATTGGAGCTATGTCATTCGTCTTTTGAATTTGATTCCAGTCAAGAGATTTAAAGAGATTGTTGGCACCGCGAAAGTTAGTTCCATTGTCACTGTAGATTGTCGAAATTCTTCCTCTTCGGGCTACAAATCTTCTTAGCGCTTGTATGAATCCCTCTGTTGATAGATTCGTCACTAATTCCAAGTGTATGGCTCGATATACTGCACAGGTAAAAATGACTATCCATACTTTGGATTTATTTTTCAGGTAAAGAGGGCCACATAAGTCGATGCCAACAACTTAAAAAACTTTTGAGTCTCTGACTCTGTCAAAAGGTAAATGGATGGGAGGAGTAACAAATGGTTTGGAAGAAAAAATTTTACACTTTGTGCATTTTATCAATTCACTTCGGATGTTACGCTTTGCAGAAACAATCCAGTAATGTTCACGTAAGATCGAACCAACTGTCTGAAGTCCAGCATGGCAATTCTTCAAGTGGCAGTCTCTAATTAGGCACCTTACAACATGATGTTTTGATGGCAACAATATAGTATACTTGAAAGAAAAAGTGTCTTCTCGATCTAACAACTTTGTTTTGACTCTTAGAATATTGTCTTGATCTTTCATAACAACAAGTCCTTTTATTGTTTCTCGCACATCACCAAAACATTCTAACTGTATGCGTGACCAGAGAAATTTTTCCGCCTCTTCCTTTTCTTCTGCCGAAAGTTCAGCTGGGAAAATATGATTTCTATTTCTATATTTTGTTGCAAATCTTCTTATCCAACAAATAATATTTACAAGTTTACTAAATTTCGAAGTTCTTTCATAATTCATAAATGGATCTACATTTTGACTCGAAAATAATGACACTGCAGTTTTCTTTCTTTCCGACATAACTAAGACTTCATTAGGGGCAATCTTCGGTTGGGGCCAGTTACCTTTTTCATCTGCTAGCCATTTAGGACCCTCCCACCATCCCGATTCCAGAAGGTATTTAGGACTACAACCACGGGAAGGCAGGTCTGCCGGATTTTGACTTCCTGGAACTAAGTACCACTGTTGAGGGTTCGTAAGTTGGCATATTTCTCTGATTCTGTTGCCCACAAAGGTACCCCACTGGTCATTTCTTTTAATCCAGGCCAAAACTGTCGAAGAATCAGTACAAAAGTAAGTTGGTACTGTAGGGATGTCCAAAGCTTCTACGACATACTTTGATAGTCTGGATCCCAACACACAGGCAAGCAGCTCAAGGCGAGGAATCGTTAGAGCCTTTTTTGGAGCCAACCGCGATTTTGCTCCCAAAAATTGAATTGAAACTCTTTTTTCTTCTTCGCACCGTAGAAAAATTACTGTTGCATAGGCACTTTGACTTGCATCGCAGAAAATATGTAGGGTCCAATCTTCTTTATTTCCATAACCTATTCTTCTCGGGATCTTCAATTCTGTTAGCTGTTTTAATTCGCTGTACCATTTCTGAAAGTCTCTTTGAATTTTCTCTGGAAGCGGAGTGTCCCATTCTGATTTGCTGGACCAAGATTCTTGAATTATTATCTTGGCTGGTAACAATGCTGGAGCTAGAAAACCGATGGGATCGAAAATTCCTTGAGTTATGGATAGAATTTGACGTTTTGATGGATTCACTATTTCTAAGTCAAATTTATTGCAGACCATCAAGCTATCATCTGTTCTGTCCCATTTAATTCCTAAAACTGGAATTGGAGTTGAGAAGTCTTCCTTTTCATTTTCTAAAGACAACTTTCCTATTTCTTTTACAGGACCGAATTGCCACAATCTTAGGTCCATTTTAGCTTCAGCCATGATTTCTGTTGCCTTAGATTTAAATTCTTCCAATTCGGACGTGTTGTTTACAGATGTGACGCAGTTATCTACATAGAATGACTTCTGAAGTTTCTGAGCAATTGCCTTAAGTTCTTCTGGACACCCATTCAAATGATGTCTGATAACTGCGCCAAGTAAAAATGGACTGGAAGTAATACCAAACACCACTCTATTATGCTGATAGACTTTAATTTCATTCGTCTTCTTCCACCACAGGAACCTTAAAAAATGCCGATCTTCCTCTTTTATTTCGATCTCAAGGAAGGCTCTTCTAATGTCGGATACAACAGCGATTGCCTTTTCTCTGAATCTTAACAATATTGCGGGAATCTCTTCTAATAAATTTGGTCCTTTAAAGAGACAATCATTCAGTGACGGTGCTCTTCCGACTTTGCATGATGCATCAAAAACTGGTCTGATGGAGGTCGTAGAACTATCAGGCTTGATGACTGGATGGTGGCATAAGTAGTGTTCCCTAACTTCTTTCAGTTCTGTCTGAGGGACTTCCTGTATGACATTTTCTCTTTGCCATTCCTTGAAAATTAGATCGTAATCCTCAAATTTATTTAATTTCTTTAATCTTCGGGTAGTACTGAATAATCTTCTTTCCGCTTCATTTCTATTTGAGGGAATATTGACACTGTTGGAAATCCATGGAAGGCCCACTCGATAACGACCATCTTCATTTCTGGTGAGTTGTCTAAGAAACATATCGTGGGCTTGCTCTTCTTCTTCTCTTTTGGACAAGGTTTGTGCAGGGTCGTTGATTCCTATCGTTTCGAGTCGCCACAAGTCTGGAACATTCCAATCTTTTATGTACAGATTTGTCATTAATACTGATGTACCGCTATTCAAGCAACCCTGAGATGGAAGCCCTGTTTTTCCACAAACTGTCCACCCAAGTTTGGTTTCTATCGCTGTGAGTCCATTTTCTAATTGCTTTACTCGACCCGTTAACAGTTGACCGTAAACGTCACTCCCGATCAAGATTTCTATTTCTGTACTACCAGGGCCGATATCGGACAACCACAGCTTATTTTTCTTGAGTTCTCTGCACAGATTTCCCTTTGGAATTCGAGGAATTTCACCACAAATTTTTTCTTGTTCTAGAAGATCAAGTTCATGCATGGAATTGACCCGATTATTCGATGCACCTACAGCAACTCTAAATATATTATGCTGTTTAGCTTCTATCTGTGCACCTCCAAAAACTGTATGGGCAATTATTTCTGTACCAATGGGTTTTAGCTTGAGCTCTTTTGCAGTTTTCTTTAAAATATAACTTTTCTGGGAACCACAGTCCATAAGACAACGCACCCTTTTTTGGCCTTTTTCCCCTTTTATATTTATTTCTAACGTCATAAGGGCTATTTCCTGGGAGCATTGCTTGGCGACAGTGTTCTGTATTACTTCGGGAGGTTTGCTTCTACTATTTTCACCCCCTTTCCTTATCTCTGGACAAAATAGTTCTGTGTGTGGTTTCGAAAAACGTGGCACTTAATAAAAACCTTGCACGTTTTTGCTCGGTGTCCAAAACGTAAACACTTCCAACAGCAATTTTTTTCTTTTACTTTATTTTTCTTTTCGTCAAGGGAGAGTGATCTGGCTGTTATGCAGTCTTTACTCTCATGCGTTTTTCCGCAAAATATACAGCTTAATTCTTTTGCAGCGAATAAGCCTGTAGCAGTGGGGACCCGGTTATCTCTCTTGTGGAATTTATTTTTAACATTTTCCCTGGGTGAATTAATTTCAAAACCCGACCTGGCTAATTGTAACCTTTCTTCACCTGCCACTTCCCTTTTCAAAAAATTCAGCAATAGTGACAAGTTCGATTTCTGTGTGGTTTCCTTGTCATCTAACTCAGTAGAATCTTCCCTGGCCCCAACATTAAGTCTTTGAAATGTTCTAATAATATCTTCGGGTGAACAGGATTCTACCATTGGGTACAGCCACGCAGAGTTCTGATCAATGTTTACACCCATGCTTTCCTGTGATCTCAAGTGTGCTTCTATCTTGGTCACTAAATTACACAAATTTTTGCTATTTCCCCTAGTCTGTACATTAGCTGTAATTAATTTCAAAAATTCTCGAACATATACTTCGATTAAGATATCTTTATCCCCATAGCGTTCTTCAAAAGCCTTTACTGCCTTTAAATAATTTTCTGATGTTACGGGGTAACTTTCGAGTAATTCTCTGGCTCGAGTTCCTGTTTCTATGCACTGTAAAAGGTACTGAAATTTGTCAGCGTTGTCTAATTCTTCATCCTCATGAATTTTCTTAAATTGGGCCCAAAAGGGCAAATAATTTATCAATTTTGAATCAAATTTCTTGATAGCTAATTTTGGTAATTTATATCGCTTTGTTTTCAAGTTTGTTTCGCTTTCTATTTTATTTTGGCTTGTGTAATTAAAATTTACATTTGAATTTAACTTTTCATTATTTAGTCTTTTAACTGTGATAAATTCATCAGAGTATGCTTCGCTTTCTTCGGCTTCTTTTATAATCAAAGCTTCATCGCATTTACTATCTTCCGACATAATGTCTAATATTTCATTGTCGAGTGTCTTTAATTCTGTTATTAAACCCTCTAATTTATTTAAATTATCTACAAGTATACCCCTCTCAAGATCTTCTTTATCTAGTTCTGTTTTTAAAATATTTAAAGTTTTAGTAAAGGAAGATCGTAATGGTGTTCTACGTCTTTTTATTTTTTCCATTTTCTGATTTTTAAACAAAAACAGAACAGTTTTATGTTAATTAACCAATTATTCTTTATTTATGCCTTTTAATTTAAATGTAAAAACCTTCACTCTTCTATTTACCAAGAAGATTTTATTCTAAGAACAACTTGTAAAAAATTCTATTTGGAGAGCCATTTTCTTTTCGTAAAATGTAAACAAAAGAAAATAACCATTTATTATTTTTTATTTTACTCTGATAGCAATATTTATTTTCAACTGAATGATAATTTTTATTTATTTAATAACTGTAAAAATTTATTGAATATAACAATCACCAAATGTAATCCAAAAAATAAATTAAAATCGAAGCTTCTATCTTGCACATTCTGTTTTCATTCATAAATTCTAAAATAATACTTTATTTCATAATCATTGCGAAACAAAAAATAAAACAATAAAAATTCACTGCAATCAGATTTTGACATCATCTAATATTTACCATGAAAAAATGCTTTTTTATTCCTTCTTTCATCAAATGATGCTTCCTTTTCAAGGTCAACTCAATACTCAATTGCTTTTTTTTTTACTTTTATTTATTTCAATCATAAAAAAACAACTATCTTATTTTGACCATGATAAATTTACGTTTTAAATGTACAAATAATAGAACGAATAAAAAATCTTGTTTTATTTCAATCAATCAGTCACTTTTAATTTTATTTACTTTGAAAAAGGAATATTCTATATTCTAAATAATTTCAATCTTAGATATCTTTTGAAAAACATTTCATATAATAATAATATAATCTTTAAACCATTTATTATTTCAAATGAAAATAATTCTTTTCTTTTCAGTTAATATAAACAATATATCCTGTATTTAATATAAACAATACATCCTGATGTGGCGGACGCCATAAAATTATGTTATAAAACGCCATTCTTCTGAATGGCTTAAGCGAATCTTCCCGATTCTTTGTAATATAAAGATTGCAGGTTATTTTATCTAATCAAATGTCTTATTTAATAATTTCAAATCATTTTATATTTCAAAATAATAATCTTGAAACTGATATAATAATGTTCTTCTTACCTGTAGAATTCTTCGACGTAAAAAAATGAAGACTAATAACGGACACTTGTTTTTCTAGAAATATTAGCTTCTTCTTTAAGATGAGAAAGTATATACAGTTTATTAAATAAATATGTACATGAAGAAACACTATTTACAAGAGGTATTTACATATTCGAAATTTCACGAAAACAATTTTCTATTCGTAATATTTTAATAACTAAGCCACCAGTTTTCTATTTCGTTATGACAATGGTGGTTCCATAAAAATAAATTAGGCCAAGGATGGCCTGAGAGCATTCTATTTCATTGTGTTGCTCTCTTCACTAAAGACAAACTAAAACTAACTAATCTATGGGCTACCTTTTCTATTTCTTCAACGGTAGCTCCATGAATAATAAAATCAGGCCAAAAAGGCCCCGAGAGCAAACTACTATTTCATGACATTGCTCTCCATTCTAGAACAGAACTAAAACTAATGTCCCGCCAGAGTCAACAAAAAAAACGTTCTTCGAATCTTATCTCAACGGGACCTCTGGCGCCCTCTAGTGAGGCAAAAGTATATCAATACCTAACAGTGGTATATGCTTTAATAAAGTCACACCTTCACAAAAAAAAAAAAAAAAAAAAAATTATTTTTCAAATGTATTACTTCTTCTTTTCTTAATAATTACAAAAATTTTTACTTTTAGAACCAATCAATCAAAAATTCCCCATGAGTAAATGAATGCATTTTTCGATTCATGAGTAATTAATTACACTGATATAGCTCAAATTTGACATTTTTTTTTTTTTTTCACTTTTCATTTCTCAGTTAAATTTTTCTTATTATGTGAAACAAGAGCAAAATCCAAACGTATGAAGCAGAAATAGCACGAAGAACGAGCAGAAGCCACCACATCTTAAAACGGGTGGATAGGGTTATATATGAACAATTACATATAATAGTGAAGCTTTATATATAAAGCAAAAGATATTTAAAAATTTAATATAGGTTTAAAAATAAATTTTAAATAAAGATCCCCCCCCCCCCAAAAAAAAAAAAAAAAAAAAAAAAAAAAAAAAAAAAATCTATATCTTTATTAGGAGCAATTATGGCAGCAAAGTATTCGGTGAGTGCAAAAGTTCTACCCGTTTTCATTACCTATAAAGAAGAGCAAATAAACGCAAAATGAACAGTACCTATTTTTGTGCATAATCCCCATTGCTATCTATGACCTCTTGCCACCTTCCTGGTAGGAAATGAATCCCACGGCGGTAAAATTTTGGCGGTTTCGAGTCAAAACAGTTTGTGATGGCAGTTTTCAAAGCATCAAGATCGTTAAAGTTTTTTGACTGAAGGAATTGTTCAGCGCCTGAAATAGGCGATAGTCAGTTGGTGCCACGTCCGTAGAATAGGAAGAGTGAGTTAAAACTTCCCAACCAAATCCCAGTAACTTTTGAAGAGTGATGACAGCAGCATGTGGCCAGGCGTTATCGTGATGAAGGATAACATAGCGACGATTTATGAGACCTGGCCGCTTTGCTACCAAATTTGAATGCAGCCTGTCTAACTGTAGACAGTAGAAGGTAGCATTGGTGGTTTGGTTGAGGGGCATTACCTCCAAGTGAATTGTTTACTGCACATCCCATAACACCCAATAACACTTTCTATAAAGTTCAGCTTTCGAAGTCGATGCAGGCGGATCAGAAAGACGGCACACAGTCTTACGACGCTTTACGTTACGGTACATAACCCACTTCTCATCTCCTGTCACAAGTCATGTCAAGAATGGGTTATTTTTGTACCGAGAAAGCAAGGAAACACAGGTGGCGATTCGGTCATCCCGTTGATTAGCTTTCAGGTTATGTGGTACCCAACGATCCAACTTTCTCGTAAACCTAACTTAACCAGCTGTCTCTTGACCATTTTCCGGTGCACGTTGAAGGTCTCCGCTAATTCTTGAACGGTTGGTTTCGGGTTGTTCCTTATGGCTTGATCGATATCGTTTTCTCCAACGTGTGATGGCCGTCCACTTCTAACCTGATCCAGACAGCTTCTGTCTCCTTCCCAAAATTTACGAGACCATCAACGACATGCGCTTACGTCTATTGCGTCCTCCCCATAAACTAGACAAACATTATGACATGCTGCGGCTGCCGTACTACTTTTATCGAACTCGTATAACAAACAATGTCTTGTATGCTTCTCCTCGCTTTCCATGTTATACCCTCTGATATATATATATATATATATATATATATATATATATTTGAAATGATTGACCTTGTGAGTCACGATGCATTTATATGTGAGGCACCCACACATTTGATTGGCCGACTATTTGTGTTTTTAGAATGTCATGTGTGATGTCAATTCCATTGCAAATTTGTATATTCAAAAACGGGTAGAACTTTAGCACTCACCCAATAAAAAAAAAAAATATTTAAGGGACAGTGGTATAAGAGATCATATAAAATCACTATCATTGCCCAACAACTCAAAAGTTTGAACACAAATTAAAATACATTTTAGGTACTAAAACACACACACACGCATATATATATATATATATATATATATATATATATATATACATAGTAATACAATAATAAAATATAATAATATCAGTGCAAAATTTTATGAAATTCAAAGATGATTCAACCTCAGCATTAAAACAATTATTCAGATCATAATCGCAGACCACTCATATCAAATCAGAAATATTAATAATTTTCAAAACGTTGATTTCAAAGTTTTTGATTTTTGAAACAATAAAGAAAAATCTGTATTCTTCTCCATATCATATAGAGTGTGGATGGAAAGGGTAGTTGTTATAGGTGAACGCTCCCCGAATTCCATTACCCATATCTGTTCTATTAAATTTATACTATAGTCTGAATGAAAGTAACAAATTAGAATTATCAACAGGCACAAGTAAAGGCTGAAATACTCCACGCACTAGGCTACCCTTTCGTGCGTTGATGATTTTTTCTTATTTTTTGCGACATAATTATAAGTGTTGTCAGTATCGTATTTTTATTATCATACACTACCTTGCTATTTTCCCTAAATAATCTGAGCAATCCAAATTTTTTAAGATTTTGCCTTGTCTGCAATAAAATGAAAATAAATATTTAATTTCATTATAACTTATTTAATTTTAAAAGTAGAAGGATGGTAATAGTTAATGTACAAGTCACTTTCAGAAATGATATTTTTAAACCAACCTGAGTTATTTACGAGAAAAATAAACCTCATAATGACCATTTATATGAAATTTCCCTGTACATCCATTGTAATTTTTTTTTAAATAGTAAGTGGTATTTACACAAGAATTCATTTAAAAAGAGAAAAGAGTAAATAATAGTTATTTTAAAGAGTAAGTAAAAATTATCAGTAACAGGAAGGTTTAATCCTGATTCTTTTAAGAACCATTTTTTTTTTTTTTTTTTTTTTTTTTTAAGAAGCAGGCAGACTTGGATAGTTGACATTTTTTGAATTTGTTGAAATTTTCAGGATATGTTCTTCATGTAAAGCTATTTGACACGTGTTTTTTTATTTTTGTGAAAAAAAGAAAAAAAGAAAAAATTCTGGGAGTTTTGAGGGGTCAAAGATGAGGTCTTCTGTTTCTTTACAAAAAACATACCTATTTACGAAAGCCAGTACTTTTTGCGCCAGCAGTGAACCATAGTACTGATAGTTATTTTGTATTCTCCTGTTTCTAGTCTAACTATTGAGATATAAATACTTATGGTTGACTCTTGGCGCAAAGGTCAAAAGTCATTCAAATTTCTAAAAAAAAATGATTTTTTTTTTTTTAAACTTTGACCCTCGAAATATTTTTGCTCCAGAAATAATCTACAATGATATATATTTCAGTAAATACATTCTGATGATGACTACCCAAAAATAGCAAAAATTGTGTGATTGACTTCTAGCGCAAAAAAATATTTGACTTTGAAATTGCGGTAAACCGAAAATTGCATGACTTTGAATGTCATTTACTGCTTGCACCAGAAGTGAACAGGTATGAAATTAGTGGAAAAAGAAGTCTTAAGTAAAGTAGAAACAAGATCAATTCATAAATCTATACTTATTTTTTATGTAATGCGGCTCTATACTTTGTGTTTTGTGGCACACTCTAAATAGCTTTCATCACTTTATTTAAGTACTGATTAATATTGAGCATAAAATTAATACGTCGATATTCTTTAATTAACTGAATTTCTATCTAAACATAATACAGTCTTAATTGTAAAAGTCCACGTTTCACGTGGATAACGCTAAAGCTAATGTCACAGTTACAAAAGTATGTTGAATAAAAATAAATAAATAAATTTTTATACTTGGTTTAGAAGAATGGACAAAATAAGGAAATACAAATGATTTTACGTAAAAAATGACGTCACAACTGCAACAATGCGTGTATGTTAACTTCTTCAACTTTTATGTAATGCGGCTATATATTTTGTGTTAAACATGTGATTGACTTAATTTCGAATTAAATAATTTGGCATCCAAATGCGGCGAAAAGTGGCAGTTTAGAATTCCCAAAGTTTGGAATCTCTAAGTTTAATGGAAATAGAGTTCTGAAAATTTCCAGAATAATTCATTGGTTCTTAGCGTAGAACTACTTCGAAAGTTCTATAATCCACTGATATGACTTGATGAATTCAAATTTTATTCGGATTTCGAACTGTGTAGATAATCCTTGTCCCTGAATTAAGGAAATTCATGCTTTGTGGTATACAGTCGCTAACAAAAGTGTCCGAACACTAGAAAAAATTCCTATGTAAAAAAGTACATTTAATACAGTTTTGTTCTTAGACTGACTAAGAACAGGATTCGATAAGGATTTATTTAACAAAACTGTATTAGGTGTACTTTTTTTAGATCGGAATTTTTGCTAGTGTTCGGACACTTTTTTTTACCGACTGTACAGTGGGCAGCAAAATTATTCGAGCGCTAGCGATAATTCCTATATAATAGAAGTACACTTAATACTGTTTTGTTAAATAAATCCTTAAGGATTCATTTAACAAAACAGTATTAAGTGTACTTTTTTTGTTATAAGAATTATTGCTAGCACTCGAACAATTTTGCTGCCGACTGTAACTCTATTTGGTTTCTGTACTACAAATGAAGGTTTTGAAAATGCTTGTTGATTATTTGTTACAAAAAAATATAATAATTTTATTCAACTGGTTCCTGAATATTCAGTAAATAAAATGCATTCGTCGACTAGAACCTACTTATATCTTTACAAATGACTTCCTATATACAAAAATATCGACGACTTTCATAACACTATCATTACAGGCTTTATTATTTGGTCCTTTTAAAATCTATTACGGTAGGTCACATATGTGGCAAAACCTTTGTATTTTTGATAATTTAATTTTTGTAAATATCTCCAAAACAGAGAGTCACAGAAAGACAAAAAAAAAAAAAAAAAAGAAGTGCATAACTAGATGTTATTATATAATAAACTTATATACCAATTTGCAATGTATGTGTGTGTGTATCTCGCATAACTCGGAAACGGTCTACATACAACCATTATCGAGTTATGTAAGATATGCACACACATACATACACACATACGTACATACAGACGCCATGAAAAGTCGTTTAAATTCGTAGATTTCTCTAAAAAAGGTTCGCTTGTGTCAAGACCAAAACTAGAGATTGTCTAAGAACATGATTCTACAAGGAATTATTTAACAAAACAGTATTAAGTCTACTTTTTTTATATAGGAATTTTTGCTAGTGTTCGGATACTTTTGGTACCGACTGTACAAAATCCACTTTGCAAATCGGGATTAAAATAACTTCCTGATACTTTGTACAAGGAAGTAAAAATATCGGTATGTTCCCAAGCATAACTCTACCCAAATCTATCCCAGAACGTGGATTTTTGGTGTGTGAACTAGTTAAGTGGACCCAATACACATTATAAATGGAATTTGCGAAAATTTCACTTCACCCCTTTGAAGCTGGAAGCAAAGAGCATTTTGAAAACGTAACTCTGCTTCAAATTATCTAAGGAGGACAATGTTATGATGTGTGGCTAATTTAGCTCATTGTTTCGACTGCAATTTGATAGTTTATAGCGATGACCAAGAAAGAAAACCACCAAATCGTGAAGTGGCGGTCCTTACATAGAATTACATATTTTTTTTTTTTTTTTTTTAATTATCATTTACTTTTATTTCTTTCAAATCACGGGTAAAATTTATTTTTTCTCGATACATTGTTATGACGTTATTTCTCCATCTGCTAATTCATCCTTCTATAACTTCCTTTATTGCAATACACTTTTGCAGCTATGGCGTTAGTTTTAGCGTTATACCCGTGAAACGTAAGCTTTTATTATTAAGAACCTATTGAATTTAGATAGACATTCTGTCAATAAAGTTAATTTCGACGTAATATTTTTATATTCAATGGTAATCAAAACTGAAATAAAGCAATAAAAGCTATTTAGCGTTTGCCACAAAACACAAAGTACACAATTTCAAAGTCAAATATGTTTTTGCACCAAAAGTCAAGCACACAAATTTTACTCTTTTTGGATAATTATTATTAGTATGTATTTCCTGAACTATATGCGTTTTTGGTTCATTTCTGGCGCAAAAAAAAAAAAAAAAGAAAAATTGGAGAGTCAAAGTAAAAAGAAAAAAATGCATTTTTTTTTTTTTTTTTTTTTTTTTTTTTAAATTAAGAATTTTGAATGACTTTTGACCTTTGCGCCAAGAGTCAACCATAATTATTATGTCCCAATAGTTAGTCTGAAAACAGGAGAATACAAAATAACAGTTAGCACTATAGTTCACTTCTGGCGCAAAAAGTATTAGCTTTTATATATAGGTATTTTTTTGTAAAGAAACAGAGCACTTCATCTTTGACCCTCCCCCCATAAAAAAATAAAATAAAATAAAATAAGTAATAAATAAATAAATAAATAAATAAAGAAGTTGCACTTCGGGAGCGCCGACAGAAGTGAAAACGTGAAAAATTACGTGTGTATTTCTTGAATCGTCAAGAAATATTTTATTGTGTAGGAAATACTTTTAAATGAAGTGTTTTTTTTTTATTCATTAATATAAACTACTACTAAAAAAATTATATTACAATTTTACTTAATGCGCTAACTGCAATAGAGACATTGTCCGGAGATGAGAGAAGTCGTGTAGAGCCGCACCAGATTGTAAAAACGTATGAAAAATGGCGGCTCTGGCCTTTCTCACGGTTTTGTGAGGTCGAACTCCGACACTTCCGGCTGAAATCTTTAAGAGACAGTGGCCGGAGATGAGAGAAGTCGTGTAAAGCCGCACCAGATTCTAAAAACGTGAGAAAAATGGCGGCTTTGGCCTTTCTCACGGTTCTGTGAGGTTTAACTGGAATAGAGACAGTGTCCGGAGATGAGAGAAGTCGTGTAGAGCCGCACCAGATTGTAAAAACGTGAGAGAAATGGCGGCTTTGGCCTTTATCACGGTTTTGTGAGGTCTAACTGGAACGTTTCCGGCTGCAATCTTTAAGAGACAGTGTCCGGAAATAAGAGAAGTCGTGTAGAGCCGCACCAGATTTTAAAAATCTGAGAAAAATGGCGGCTTTGGTCTTTCTCATGGTTCTGTGAAGTCGAACTGCAACGTTTCCGGCTGCAATCTTTAAAAGACTGTGTCCGGAGATGAGTGAAGTCGTGTAGAGCCGCACCCGATTGTTAAAACGTGAGAAAAATGGCGGCTTTGGCCTTTCTCACTGTTTTGTGAGGTCTAACTGCAAAAGAGACAGTGTCCGGAGATGAGAGAAGTCGTGTAGAGCCGCACCAGATGGTAAAAAAGAGAGAAATATTGCGGCTTTGGCCTTTCTCACGGTGAGGTCTAACTGCAACGTTTTCGGCTGCAATCTTTAAGAGACAGTGTCCGGAGATGAGAGAAGTCGTGTAGAGCCGCACCAGATTGTAAAAACGTGAGAAAAATGGCAGCTTTTGGCTTTCTCACGGTTTTGTGAGGTCTAATTGCAAATGAGACAGTGCTCGGAGTTGAGAGAAGTCGTGTAGAACCGCACCAGATTTTAAAACAATATACAGTATATAATTACTAACACTTCACATTAGCAAGTTAATTGTATGATACATTATTTGTATCATACAAGGATGGAAAGCGTTTCGATGACGCGAATTCAATGATTTTTGTTCACCCAAAAGTTTTCACTTCAAATGAAAAGCGTTAGCCGACGATGACGGGAGTTCAAAGATTTTTCTTCACCCAAAAGTGCTCAACGCGCCTAAAGAAGTTTTCACTACAATAAATAAAATTGCGAAAATAAAAAAATACGTGTGTAATAGTTTTACATAAAGAACATCTCCTGAAAATTTCAGCAAAATCAAAAATGTCAACTATCCAAACATACCAAATTTTCCCGATTAAAAAAAAAAAAAAAAAAAAACTGGCTTTTAAAATCAACGATAAGAAGGTTTTTTAAAAAAATATTTGTTTTACATCTGCCTCTCCCAGCCCCCTCCCCCCTTCAACTTTATGTCACTCTCTACAATTTTAATAAAGAGTAAGTGGTAGTTATACAAAGTTTTATACAAATAGTGTTGGGAGTTTGTAAATAATTCTGTTTATTTTTGTAGAAATTCTTTCAAAGAGGCCTAGTAAGTTGATAAAATGTTAACCTTCTGCATTTCCAGCTCTTTTGCGCGTTAAAATAGCCTAATTTTCTCTTAAAAACGCATTACAAAGCTACAATAAAACATGTAAGGAATCCGGTGCCAAATTTGGAGACTTTTTTCCCTTGGCGAATTTTTTGGCGACTTTTGGCGAGAAAATTCTTATTATCGATATACCAAATATGGAAGCTGTAACCTGATAGGCTGACCCGTTTCTGGAAAGTTCCCGAACAATCTGGGTCCAATAAAGGAGTATAAAAGAAGGTTCGTCATGCCAAATCCCGAGCAGAGTCAGTGTCTCAGATAGTTTCTACCAATGCTTGTATTGCTATTGAAAGAGCTCTAAGAGTGATTCCATACTAACTCACCTAAAAAAATAAAAGTTGGTTGCATGACCGACTTCGATTTTCTTTAAATTTGGTACACAGATTGATGATATAGAGGCATGAAAAAGTCCAAATTTTTAGTTACCTGCTCCACTTATTTATAGATATACAGGTCCTCGAAGTTTGTCCGCCCCCTCAAAATACCAAGAAATTGATGTTATTTAATTTTTTTTCTTAAAAATTGTGCTCATGTAATATGAAAGTGTTAGGTATCTATGGAAACTAGTTATCCCAGGCATTCAGAAAAAAAAATACTATAATGTTTATAATGAAAATCGTTAAGGTACAGTACTCTTAGAAGTTGCAACCATAAAAATTTGATTTTCCCGATTTTGCTAAAATTGAGACATCAATTCCAAAAAAAGGAAAATAAAACCAAAGGTTTACTCACTTTTTGGTAGAGTACAGGTGTTCACCATAAATTACTGCACAATAAATTACTTGGGTTTCTCACTCCTTCTTGGAAATATTTAAGCTTAAAGACAAACCATAGGGCAAAAATATGCAATTTCGGCCATCTTGGCAGCCATTTTTCTCCTAAAGGGGGAGCACTAGAAACTTTTAAATTTTTTTAAAATAAGCTACTGATGTGTTAGCTATTCACAGGAAAAGAGTTTACTTTTGGTTATTATTTGCATAAAGAGATATCTTGCTGATAGTATATGCATGTTTTTCTCTAATACCATATTCTTGTGTTTCCCCTCTCAGAGACTTAACATTGATAAAAAAAGATGTAAAAAAACAAAACTTATTGATTATTATATAAATATTGATTTAATACATGTATAAGACTTTATTTACCCTCTGAACGTTACTCAGTTACTTTTAGAAATAGTGTTATTAGGTGAATGAAGCATTGAATAAGGGTGCAACATTCTGATTTTATTATATTCAGGTATTAAAACAAAACTAATGTGTACTCTACTTTTGTGATATTTTAAAGAAAGATGTAGGAAACCTTTTATTTTTTAAAAATTCAAGTTAGTATTTAGTGAAGAAATAAAATATTTACAAAACAGAAACACCTCATTTTATGTAATCTCAAAGAAGCGTACACACTTTTTAAACAGGATTATATCAATCACAAGATTGGATTTTCTAAATTTGCTGATTTGCGACCGAAGTGGTGTGTGTTAGCTGGTAGTACAGGAATTCATTCAGTCTATGTCTGTATGATTCACTAAAATGACAGGCTAATGATGGCATCTCTAAAATAATCTATTAAACGATCTATCAGTGATTTTTTTGTCTCATTATGTGTGTGACATTAACAATGAAGCATGTATGTTAGGATTTTGTTCACAGTGTCCACTCCAAACTGCATTTGAAGAATTTTTAGATATGTTAATGGATGATTATGATGAAGAATCTGAAGTGATGTTTAACGGTGGATAACTACAGTCCATTCAACACTCATTAAATTACTTTGTCTGCACCTGATTTTAAATTGGAACTTTTATTGAAAATGAAGTCCTAGGCAAAACACCATTACATTGCAAAATCTCAATCAGAGTATTTAAAAACAAGAAAAGCAGAACTAAAACCAGATGAGTGATTTTTATTACTTGATTTTTCTGAAAATTTTACTTTTATTGTACAGGATGCAATACAGGGATATCACTGGGAAAACACGCAAGCTACACTCCATCCTTTTTTGGCGTATGTTTGGCCAAATGATAACCTAAAAGTTATTTCTATGTGTATTATCAGTGACTGTTTGACACATGATACAGTAGCAGTAGTTTCTTTTCAAAGGCCTGTAATTCCATATTTAACATCACAATATCCAGACATATAGAAAATAATTTATTTCAGTGGTGGTAGCTCAGCGCAGTACAAACACAAGAAATACTTTTTTAATTTATGCCAACATAAAGATGATTTCAAACTAAATGCTGAGTGACATTTTTTTGCCACTTCCCATGGCAAAAGCCCCTGTGATGCCACTGGAGGCACAGTTAAAAGGTCTGCTTACAGAACCAGCTTGCAACGTCCTTACAAGAATCAGATAATTTCTCCATGTGATTTGTTTCATTATTGCACAGGTAATTTTAAAAATATTAAGTTTTTCTTTGCATCTGAAGAATATGTAATAGAAACAAGAGTATTGCTTTCTGAAAGACTAACTTTCGCTGTAAGAATTGAGGGTATCAGGGATTATCATAAATTTATTCCTATCAGTAAATCTGTGCTTTTAGTTTACATTGTATCTACATTACAAACATATCGAATCAGATTGAAGTATCTGCAGTAGGTAAGCAACATGTCAAAAATTTAGTCTTAATAACATTTCTAAATGTTTTTATGTTGCTTGCATGTATGATAAGAAATGGTGGTTAGGAGCTGTCTTAGAAAACTGTTTTCAAAAAGGTGATGTTCAATTACAATTTATGCATCCTCATGGCCCCTGCCAAAACTTTTACTGGCCAGAGAAACCAGATACATGCTGGATTTCATACAAGCACCTGTTAGATATAGTACCAATGCCATCAGCAGCAGCAGCCACAGGATGCATGTTTTTAATATCAAACGATACTGTGAAAAAAATACAGGAACTTATGCTTGCAGTTGAATAAAATTCTGTACACATCAATTTTTAATATATTGCTGTATTTCAAATATATTTGCTTATGAAATAAATATTTATAGCTCCTTTATTTTGATTGATTTTTCAAGAAATTATTTAGTACTTTATAATTACGGATGTACAATGTCCAGTTTTGGAAAAATTCTATTTCTTGTTTTCATCTAATTTTGCTATAAAATGTAGAATTTTTTTTTTTTTTTTTAATTATTATTAAATAATTTAATATATTAAATTTCTTGAATTCTTATATAGATAGTGCAGCTATTAATATATCCATTATTATTTTTCCTTTTTATTAATGTTAAGTCTATGAGAGGGGGAACACAAGCATATGGTATTAGAGAAAAACATGCATATACTATCAGCAAGATATCTCTTTATGCAAATAATAACCAAAAGTAAACTCTTTTCCTGTGAATAGCTAACACATCAGTAGCTTATTTTAAAAAAATGAAAAAGCTTCTAGTGCTCCCCCTTTATGAGAAAAATGGCTGCCAAGATGGCTAAAATTGCATGTTTTTGCCCTATGGTTTGTCTTTAAGCTTAAATATTTCCAAGAAGGAGTGAGAAACCCAAGTAATTTATGGTGAACACCTGTACTCTACCAGAAAGTGAGTAAACCTTTGGTTTTATTTTCCTTTTTTTGGAATTGATGTATCAATTTTAGCAAAATCGGGAAAATCAAATTTCTGTGGTTGCAACTTCTAAGAGTACTGTACCTTAACGATTTTCATTATAAACATTGTTGTATTTTTTTTCTGAATGCCTGGAATAACTAGTTTCCATAGATACCTAACACTTTCATACTGAATGAGTACAATTTTAAGAAAAAAAAAATTAAATAACATCATTTTTTTGGTATTTTGAGGGAACGGACAAACTTTGAGGACCTGTATATCTATAAATAAGTGGAGCAGGTAGCTAAAAATTTGGACTTTTTCATGCCTCTATATCATCAATCTGTGTACCAAATTTAAAGAAAATCCAAGTCGGTCATGCAACCCTCATTAGGTGAGTTGGTATGGAATCACTCCTAAGCCTCTTTGGAAATACAGTATCGCTGTATGCGTTAACACTATACAGTTTGTACGGTGGATTTACAGTTGACACCTGTTATTTAAGCTGTGTTGATTGGTGGAATTGAAGTTGATACCCAGTTTAAACACCTGTATTTTTCTGAAACTTTCTGTAAATAAACTACCAAACATTTGCAAGTTTTCCCTTTCATTCGCGGACAAGTTACGAACCCCCAAGAACGCAACATTTCTTGTGTCAGAAGTGGGATTGTCTATGAATGGTGATAACTAGAGCTATGGAACAAGGAATGAAGAATCTTCTAGTAGGGTCAGCTGTCCAAATGAGTGGAATGGAAGAAAGTATGGAAACGGGACAAAAGGAGATGAGAGATAGGCTGACCGAAGAAATGAAAGAAATGGAGGCCAGTTTGGGTGAAGAAATTAAATTTAATTAAGATGAAACGAAGAAAGGAATCTCAGCAGAAAAGGGCGATTTTGTGTTGTGAAAATGATGATCGAAGAAAAACTTTCGAAGAAGTGGAACATAAACCCAATACAGTTATAAAGATAGAAGAGAAAGTTATGCTGATAGAACAGAGTATCGAGGAGAAAGTTAGAGAAAATTTTGATTAAGAGTTGAAAGGAAGGTTTTCAGAGATAGAAAGAAATTTTAACAGAATGGAAGAAGATCTTGAGAGAAAAATGAAAGAAGAGCGCAACATAGAAGTGATAGGGAATGAATTGTTGAAGTAAAGTTAGAATCCATCCCTCAGAAAACTGAAAAGAGAGATAAAAGAATCCAGATACAGGAATTTACTAAACTGTCCATATACGACGGCAGTTCCTCCTTTCAGATACATAAGACGCAGTTTTCCATCATAGCTGAAGCTAACGGCTGGGACTGTACTGCAAAGACAGCTCATCTGGTAGAATCGTTACGGGGTGACGCCGCAGACACACTGGAGACCCTTTCGAAGGAACAGCGAAATGGCTTCGAGACTTTGATCAGAGCGTTTTGGAGCAAAATTCTCCTAAGAATATAGACTCCAGTTAAGGTCCCGTCATCAGAGACCAGGGGAAAGCTTACAAGAACTGGCATCAAATATCCAAAGGCTATCATATTTGGCTTTCTCGGACTGTCATCCTGAAACACGCAATTATTTAGCCCTGGAATTCTTCATCGATGCTGTGGAAGATCCAGTAATTCAAAAAGCACTCAGATTGTCAAACGTCAAGGATGTGGAACCAGCTTTCGTGTATGCCCTGTAGATCGGGGCAGCCCAACAAGCCTCCCGTAAAGGCCGCCAGAGCAGCACAGCAGTCAAAATGAATAATAACATTCAAGATGACCTTAAAGAGATCAAGGAAGTTATGGCAGATCTTAGTAAAAGACTAAGCACCCTTGAGAGTAAGAAAAAAGTGAACAATCCAACGACTAAATGCTGGAGCTGTGGAAGAGACGGACACATCAAACAAAGCTGCCCAGTAAGAACACCTAGGGAAATTATTAAGAAGGCCTCTGAAATACGTCATCAGGAAGAAGATCTACGTGAAAATCCAGATGCCTTGTCACAGAAGCCTTCTCTGAAGATCGCAAGTACAGCTCTAAGGCCGAAGAGAATTACCAGATGATCAAGCCGGTTGTTCGCCAAGCTACAGTCGCAGTATCATCAGAACATAATCCGTGGAGTGATGAGGAAATTAGAAAAGCCCAGTTTTAAGATTCTGACATAAAGCTAGTATTGCAATTGAAGGAGACGACCGGCAATAGACCTACCTAGCAGGACATCTCAACATGTAGCTCTATTACGAAGAGTTACTGCGCACTCAGAAACTCTCTACATGTGAGAAATGGCGTATTATACAGAAAATGGGAATCCGATAATGGAAGGAGTTTCAGATGGCAGATTGTATAACCAAGATCGAAGATTCCGAAAGTTCTGGAGCAGCTGCTTAGTAGCTCCACCGGAGGCCATTTTAGAGTGACGAAGACTCTACAGAAAGTTAGAGAACGCTTCTAATGGGGCAAAGCGAGGACGTGGAGAAATGGTGCAAATCCTGTGATGCTTGCGTGGAACGTAAAGGACCGCAGAAACGAAGCCGAGGAAGACTACAACGATATAATGTTGGAGCACCATCTGAACGGATTGCACTCAACATCTTGGGTTCTTTGCCACGGAGCACAAGTGAAAATAAGTACATTCTCGTCGTGATTCACCTAGTGGCCTCAGTCATATCCCATTTCCGATCAAGAGGCATATGCACAGTCGCAGAGGTCCTAGTGCAGCAATGGTTGTCAAGGTACGGCATGCCCCTTCAATTTCATACCGACCAAGATACGAACTTCACCTCTGCTGTTTTGAAAGGAATGTGTCAATTACTCGGCATAGACAAAACCCAGACAACACCTTTACATCCCCAGTCGGACGGAATGGTCGAGAGGTTTAACCGTGCCATCCTGAATAAAATCTTCTTCTAGTATCAAGAACCCAGCAAGGTTAGGACTTGAAGTTACCGTTCTTCCTGCTAGCTTATCGAAGTGCTGTCCATGAAACCACCGGCTATACTCCAGCTCAGATGCTGTTTGGACGCGAACTTCGTCTGCCATGTAATTTCCTCGTCCACCAGATGCGCATTCATCACCCGAGGAGTACATCCAAGACCTCCAGGCACGATTTGAAGCCGTAAAAAACTATGTTCGGAAGCGGATTCACTTGGCAACGGAGAAGATGAAGTAAAGGTACGATCTAAACGCTACACCACATAAGTTCAAGGAAGAAGAGAAAGTTTGATTGTTGAACCCTGTTCGACGCAAAGGACTCTCTCCCAAGCTGCAGTGTAACTGGGACAGGCCCTACACATTCTTAAATAGACTGAATGATGTAGTTGTAAAGATTGCTAAAACAGTTTCATCAAAACCGAAGGTGGTTCATTATGATCGGCTAGCCAAGTATCACACGTAACGGTAATATTCAAATTTAAAATGTAAACATTTGTTAAATTTGTGCATGTGTAATGTAAATATTTGTATATAAATATTTGTACTTATTTGTAAATTTCTCACTTGATTTTGCAATATGTATTTTTTTTATTGATATGCGCAACTTAGTTTTCGTATTTTAGATTGTTTAGTTTCGTCTCCTGAACAAGGGTTGCACTGCCCTGTACGTGCAGTCCTTGGAAGGGGGGCAGTGTTTCGAGTTTGTAAGTAATTCTGTTTATTTTTGTAGAAAATCTTTCAAATTGGCTTAGAAAGTCGATAAAATGCTAATTTTCTGCATTTCCAGCTCTTTTTTGCGTTAAAATAGCCTAAATTATCCTTAAAAACGCATTAAAAAGCTCCAATAAGGCAAGTAATGGATTTGGCGACTCTTTCCTTTTGGCGATTTCTTTGGCGACTTTTGGCGAGAAAATCCTTATTTTCGATATACCAAATATGGAAGCTGTAACCTGATTCTCTCACCAGTTACTGGAAATTTCCCGAACAATCCGGATCCAATAGAGGAGTATAAAAGAAGGCTCATCGCGCCAAATCCCGAACAGAGTCAATGTCTCAGATAGTTTCCGCCAATGCTTGCACTGCTATTGAAAGAGCTCTAAACCTCTTTGGAAATACAGTTGTATTGCTGTACGTGTTAATGCTATACAGTTTGTACGGTGGCTTTACTGTTGACACCTGTTATTTAAGCTGTGTTTATTGGTGGATTTGAAGTTGATACCCAGTTTAAGTATCTGGATTTTACTGGAACTTTCTGTAAATAAACTACTGAACTTTTGCAAGTTTCGCCTTTCCTTCTCGGACAACTTGCGAACTCCTCACTGCCCCCTTAGATCCCCCCCCCCTGAAAAATATATGTATACTTACTATAATATTTCCAAATTTTTAAGTAGTATTTACACAAACTGTTATTTAAAGAGGCAATAGAGTAGTTTAAAAAATAATTTTTTCATCTGCACAAACCCTTTGTCAATCTCAGCTATATATAACACTCATTGCGATTTTCATAAAGAATAAGCAATAGTTAAAGCAATCGTTAAAATCGGTTAGAAGGGGCTATTATAAAAAGTACCTTATTTCGTTCTGCCAACATTACCCCCCCCCCCCCCCTCAGCCGCCAAAGTATGTGTGACAGTGCGATTATTTCATATATAGAAAGTGGTTATTATGCAAAATTTCATTAAAATCAGTAAGAAGGTAATATAAAAACAATTATTTTCTTTCAATCTGCTGCTTTCTTTCAGGCACCCACCTCCTTGCCCCCCGCGTTCCGTCAGGCATATGCTCAGTTTTTTCTGTACCAATTCAATTAAATTTTCTAAAAATGTAATATGAAAGCCATTTTTTAAAGTTCATTACTTGATATTTATTATTTTTAGATTTGCAAATTGCAAAAATGCCCTTTTTTTCCGTTATCCATGGGGGCAAAAGGGCGCTCAACTCAGTGTTGCCAGATTTGGGGACTTTTTTATTAAACCCCCGCCGCTAAATTTTAATTGTAACGGTTGCCTAAGCACTTCGAAAGATAAACGTCTATTATGTATACCAAATATCAGTTCTCAAAATTATTGGTGTGAGTTGAATAAAAAAGTCCCCAAATCTGGCAACACTGGCTCAACTACTGTTTTAGTTTGATTTCTTCGAAACACACCTGTCTATATTGCGTCCATTCAAGCGCCGCAAGCAGAAACACCCAGAAAAATACTTCCATAAGCATTCGTTATATTAATGAAGCAATATTTGATCTGTTAATTTCGTTTCATAGTAACATAAACAAATATTTTCAGTTATAAATGAAATTTTTCTTATAATATCTCGTAGAACAGTCAGGAAGATTTTCCGGACTGCGAAAGAAATCGTGCAACCAATGCAAGATTTATCAGTCAAAAATTCTAATTCTGAGAATGATATCGAATGTGATGTTCCTTTATATTCGAATGAGTCTGATTCGAGCTTTGATTTCGAAATATAGCAAACAGAAAATCCACATAATATTTCATCCTCTACTTCTGATAATGAAACAAATGATGTTTTAAATAGAGTGTGTACAACTAATAACATTGCTCAAGGGGAAACAAAGAATATATTCAAAATCGTAATCGTAGGCGAAAAAGTACGGGTGAAAGAAGTAGAAATGAACAGACTAAAAGTGATGAAAATAATTCTGATCAAGGAATAGCTATCGATGAAAAATCGTGTGAAAAATTGAACTTTAAAAAACACTTTGTTTATAGTATGGATGTGAAAAATTAATTTTGCTTCCTGAGTCGGTTTTTTTTCGTCAACATAGTAAAATGTACCAAAGCATTTCCATCAACTATATTCAATAAATTACAACATATAGCTTAATTTTGGGTTTGCTTGTATATTTTATCTAAGAAAAAGGAATTACAAATCTAGCAATTTAGAATACTGCCAAATGTTTTGGATAGCCCTGTAAACGAATGATGAATGATTTACATACCACAAACTACACAAAACGTGCTGTAATGTTTATAGTAAATTTTATTTATTCCGTTTTATTTAAGCCAGCCTATAGATGTTACACTGCACTTATCATAAATTTTTACAAAGACTTAATGTATTTTAATTCTCTATGATGTCCCTGTACATGAACTATTTGCTTGATCTCAATGAAAAATTTAGTGTAGCATCCCTGAATGATATACATACAGAATATTAAGTTTGAACTTTCTGTTATACTTTGTTCTTGAGATATGCGGATAACAGAGAGAAATACATAATATATATGCGCGCGCGCACACACACACACATATATATATATGGGGTATTAACCTTAAATTTATTATGAATTACAATAGTACCAATATTATATTAAGTATATATAGTTCTTATTTTATTGAAATTTATTTTGAATGGTGCCTCAACGTATTTTCTTACGTATTTCCTTACAATTGTTTTCTTTTTTTCAAGAATTTGCCTTGTTTTTAGTTATAATTTCTTTTCTGGGCGTCCCTCAAAGAAAACTTTAATGAACATTTAAAGTGTTTTTCAAATAAAGTTAGCCGGTTTCTAAGATTTTTAATTATAAAAATTGAAAAAAGATGTTATTCGTAATCGAATGATATCGTTTGAATATTTTATTCATACATAAAATAGTTTGGATGTCGTTGTCGCTCTACCTCTGTTTTCTTCCTGGCACCGACCCCCCCCCCCTCCCCCCACAAACTCCCATCGTCCTCGTCTTGTTAGAATAGTAATTTAAAAATTACAGTTAAAATTGGTATTTGCATCAATGGAAATTTGTTATGATATATCTTCAAAATACTGGCATTAAAAAATTTCCCCCCTCTAAAATAATTGCTTTTTGAAATGATACCTTCTTGGTACCTACCACTTTGCCCCTTCATCCCCTCTTTTCTAGAAGAGTATTTTAAAAATTATAATTTAAATTGCTATTTGCGTTCAACTTTTATTGATGTAATATTGAGTTCTATTCTACAAAACTGTTGTATTCCAGGAATGTACGTACCATGCACTTTACAAATAATTGCATTTTAAATAGATTCATAAAAACAAATATTTATTTGTATTAAAGTTTTGTTGTTAAAATAAACTATTCATATTTTTCACATACATATGATCGGCTGTTCATTTCTTTTTAATTTGCTTTATAAAGGTAAAAATATAAATAAAACTTTCAGTGAAGTAATAATGGGTTTTATTCTGGCGAAAACTGTGGTATCATGAATGTACCATGCACGCTTGAAATTTCCGAATTTCACGTAAATTAGGAAACATCATATTTGTTATGTCATAATATTCTTAATTTTAAAAATATTTATTTATTTATTTTTTGTTCAAAAGTACTGTCTCTTCAGAACACCGCTTTTTCCAATAATTTACACAATAAACTATAATAATGGTATTATTTGGAATATTTTATGTCATTAAATATAAAAAAACTTTCAAATATTTCCATTTCGATTTATTTATTTCCATAATTAAGTAAAATCTTTTAAAGAACAAATTACAGTTTAAAATCGAGATATCGAATGCTTAAAAAAGTTTGATATGTTGAAAGGGAGGTTCCTCAAATAAATAATCATTAATTAAAATAGTTCATAAATAGTAATTATAGTAATTTAGAAAATTGTGGAATGTATTTTGTATACAATCAGAGATATCGTCGTGACTGTAAACGATATGTATATAAATACTGTAGATTATGCCTTTAAACTAACTTGAATGGTTTTCACAGGAATTTAGGTGAGTATTGGAAGTTGATTGTTTTGAAGTTGTTTTATACTCCGCTAAAATTTGATCCGTGGATTTGCGGCTCAGATAAGGATGCATGTTTGCAATACACTTAAAGACTGAAGAATCAATGGCATATTACAGTTTTTGAATAACCTTTGTAGAAATATTATTTTATTAATTCAGGTTATTCTAAAATCTTGCCAGTGTCTGAAATGTGAAAAAAACTGAATTATAACACAAGCATAAAATGGAAACCAGAAAGTTTAACTAAATTACTTTTATGTAAATTAGATTATATAGATAATACAAAATATGATAAATACTATAACTTTAGTAACTAATCGCAAAAAATGATAATAATTAATACATTTACTTTCCTTTTTTGCAACGTTTTTGCTCTATTATTACCTTACAATCACAGAAAAGATACTACATATATAATTTACCGCTCTCACATTGATAAAATTCATGAATCAAAACTAAGATGCTTTTAAGATTATTTTCATAAAACATACAAAATATGCTGTATTTCACCATCAACATCATCATCTTCATTACTATTGTACAGCCAGATATTGAAAATATTAATGGACGTTTAAATTTTCCCAATTTTTCGCCTGAAAACATTTAAAAAAAATTAGATTTCTTAGCAAGGTCATTAATTTAGACAAATTAATCGCAGAAGGATCAGGATTCATTAGTAAATACTCAAATTCCAGTAAATATAAATGAAAATACTGTATTTAAAATTGTAAATATTTTCTTCTTACAAATGTATTAACAAAATAATAATAATATTATAAATAGTTAATGAAAAGAAGATAAAAATAAAGAAATGACGAATACGGAAGACAAGCAAATTTTAAATATTGGATTAGCTACTCCACCAAATTTACCCTGCATATATTCTTCTGGGGAACTCGACGCGCTTACTCCAACAAAAAGTTTTTTTGTTCAATTTGCAATCATTCTTGCAGATTATCTTGTAAATTTTTCAAAAAAGTTCGCCAGGGTTTCCTTTTGTTTTGCTGAAAGTAAATGTGTACAGCTCCAGAATGGCAGTTTTATAGGTGTTTGTAGATTATTAAATCAATCGGAAATGGATATTTTTGTACGTTGGTTTGCTGTGACAGAGAATCAAATTGTGGATTTTACATATCCCGTAAAATATTTTCATTTTTCATTCATGACAGCGAAACCAGTGTACAAACCACATATTTTCGGCATTTTAAAAACATTTTCATCATCACTTTGGATAGCAATTGCTCTAGCGTTGATGTTGATGTCGGTTACGCATTATATTTTAAAACGAAAACATCCACTTGATAAAGTTTTTCTCCATGTTTTAGCCGTATTTTTAAGACAAACTGCGATTTTGAGGATTTCGTCATTGTCAGAAAATTTGCTCACATATTCTTGGGTTCTAGGAGCAATGTTTCTTTGCCTGGCTTTTGATTCTGTGTTTTTATCATTTCTTGCCTTCCCTCCTCTCATCAGAATCAAAGACCTGTCACAATTAGCCACAGCTGTATCAAATGGGGAATACCACTGCGTATCACTTGTTAAAATTTCTACTTACAGATCGTTGGGTATCACTAACCGAGAAGATGTGAGAATAATCGCGAATGACATTAAGGATAATAACATAGATAGAAAAGACATAAAAGAATTTCAATTGTATGGAAGAAGCAAAAAAAATTTTGCTTATGTGGGAACTACTCTAGAGCTTGATGCTATTAACTACGATAGATTTTTCGTCTCTGAAGATCATTTTCTTGACAATCCGGCTGCAATGCTGATACGAAAGGACTTTTGTTGTAAAAAATTAATAGAGAAGTTCCTGCATAAAGTTATGGCTGCAGGACTAATTTTAAAGGAGGAGAGAGAACGCAAATTTATATACAGATTATATTTGCAGCGAGGTAGGTTTGAAGAAAACACAAGTAAAAGGAAATTAACACTTGTAGATCTTGCTCCTGCGTTTATATTTTTATTGACGGGCTACATTGTAGCTCTTTTAGTTCTTCTTTGTGAAATATTTTTAACTCGTAAAAAGAGAGTGAATATTGTGAAGAAAAAGAAGAATAGAAAAATAAGAATACATGAAGAAGAGTCTGTCTAATTAGCATTTTGTAAAACATATTATTGTTTACTTATTCTGAAATTGTAGCTTTTTTTTTTTTTTTGGTATATATATATATATGTATATATATATATATATATATATAAACTTAAGTTAGTTTAAATTGATTTAGTAATTTGATAAATTGTTTCAGGTAGAAATATTTAAAAGAAATATTTTTTTAATTAGCATTTGTAATTAAAATTTACTAAAGCATTTTATTATAAAATTATTCATTTAAAACGTTCATTAGTCTTAGGCAAAAAGTGTCCCTTTTCCGATTAAAAAAGATTACTTTTTCTTTTTTGGAAAACAAAATATTTCACTTGATGTAAATATTCTCACAAACTATAACAATAAACTTTCTTACAAAAAAAAAAAAAAAAGAATAAGAATCTTTTTTTTTCTATCTGTCTAACTAGCATTTCTTGCACTTAGGTTACCTTATTTTGTAATGGTAAAAGCATGTACCAGTAAATTCATTCGATAGAAAGTAAAAATTGAGTTAAAATGATTGCGAATCGTTTGAATCGAAAATCGTTTTTTTTTTTTTTTTTTTTAATTGCTTATCAGATATTCCTCCTTTCAGTTTTTGCAATATTATGTTTTATAAAAGCCAATTTGAAATTAATAATCAGCAAAATTAATTTTACGTAGACGTTTTTGTAAAATAACAGTGAGTTCAATTCAAATTTTTTTGTTGATAAAATTATGATCATTTAAATTTGAATGTTTCTTGAAATAATATTAATTACCCAAGATGTGGCAACACAAAAAAAAGAAAAATTGATCTTAATATTTTTAAAAATATTTTTTGATGATAAAAAAGTGTCTAATTATAATTCATATATGAATGTGAAATAATTTTAAGATCAAATTGTGATGGTAAAATATTTATATTACTCTTTCAATCAGTATAGTCCCAGTCTATTTTAGCAGTGCAGTTAGTATGTAGTATCATGCAATCTCTGAGTACTGCTAGCACACATTTGTTAATAGAGTGTTAAAACTAAAAAATACTTACATTTACAAAACTAATTACTCTCATTTACTCATTCTTTTCATTCTGACTTAATATTGAAAACAAAATCTGACAATTTTGACTATTTTCGCACTATATACAATCCGAACTGTAATGCAATATCGATTGATTTATTTTGCCTCTCTTGAAAGCACTCACTCTAATGGTGGTGAACGAGACCCACTCATAAAGCTAAACAAAATTTTAATGTTATATTTTTTTAACGCTTTTCCTAACTACGCAACGACTGCTTATCATTACAGAATTATTTATTGCATCATTTTTAGACATTGTTTGTGTATCAATTCGCATAAATTTAATTTTAAATTTTTTTTTTTTAAAAAAAAGAGGTACTAGTCATCCTGAGTGTTGCTTTACAACTAAGATCAAGATTCTTTCTTATACTTAGAAGATTAAAGTATATTTTACACATTTTGGACAATATATGATAAAAAATGAATTGGGAGAATAGGCTTTGCTCAGCTACAGCTGAATATCGAATTTTAAATTTCAAAGTTATTTCTATTTCATTAAATCCATGCGAACTCTACAAAATCAGGATCAATCGTGTCTCAGCCTATATTACACAAATACATTGGTATTCAAGTTTAAAGCAATAACCTCTTTTTTCGTTTTCTTCTTTTATGCGTAACTTTTAAACAAATGAAGACAATCATAAGGAATTTGACGGTCATTTCATAGTGACTATATATAATTAATTATACATAGTAATGCATTTACGCCGTCATTAAATACAGCAAGCTCATAAATAGTGAAATGAAAACGTAAATATAATTACTTGAACCCAACTAGTAATTTCAAAGTTGTTTTATTATAGAATTGTATCGGAAAGATATGAAGTTTTTTGGACGTGGTTGAAGTAACTGTTTCATTCTAGTAATCTAACGGTTTCATACTCATTCTAAAAGTTCAATATTTCCTATGACTGAATGTATTATTCTTAGATATTGTAAAGAGTTATATCTAAATATACCTTTAAATATACTCTATATCGTTGTGGATTCTTTTTTTTTCTGTAGTGAAGTATTTTAACTGAATGTATACATCTAAATACACTCGATGTCTGTATAATTTGTTTCGCATGTAATGAAATTTTGTAACTAAATTACACACTTAAACATGTTTTGGTGTTGTTATGTATTGTCAATCTAGGCAGCTAAACGCTATAATTAAATATACAACAACATCAGATAGCCATCTTAGTCGATGATTGAAACGAATTGTCACTGAATAATAAAGAGGTTACAAATAGTTGAGGTATTTCACTATCTCCGAGTTATATACTAAAGTGTATGTATATATGCGTTGTTTTTAACTGTAGGGAAGTGCGCAGCAAATAAATGTATTCAACCACTGTATGCTTAATTTTTTATGAAATAAATTGTGACTAAATTATACACTGAAATGTACTCGGGATTAGTATGTGATGTTATTTTTATATGTAATGTAATGCTGTAATTAGACACAAATCTATGAAAATGTGATTTCGGTGTTTTTATCAAACGCAATCGTCATCGAATAAAGATGTTAAAATAGAGATTGCTCATAATTCTAAAAAAGATAGTAGGCATACTCTGTATTTCGCTGTTTCAAGGCTAAATAGTTATCCATACTTTGTGTCTGTATGTATAAATTCTATACCTAGGAATATTCTGCAACTAAATATACACCTAAATGTACTCGATATCCTATGCACTTATTTTTTTGTATGTGTTAAAGTGATGATGAAAGTGAATTTTACATCGAACAAAGTCTATACTCGCCATTAGTATGTATTGTTTTTGTATGTAGTGAAATGGTGTAATTAGATATATACTTATATCAAACAACCAGTTTGTTATTGCAACAACTGGAATTGCCATATTTTGAATATATAACAATGGAAGTTGCACTTAGTTTGGAAAAAGTTGGTACGATTTTTTTCTATTTTATTAACTCTAATCTATATATATATATAAATATATTCTTTGTCTGTACTTATTGTTTCTATACGCAGTGCTGTAGTGTGACTAATTATATACTTAATTATTCTCAGTGTCTGTATATATTGTTTTCATATATAATAATTAGAGCTGTGCTTAAATGTAAGCCTAAATATACGTAACGTTAGAATGTAGTAAATTGCTATAATTAAATATACAAATACATACTTTCCATTTTGACTGTTTCGGCAAAATTTTCACTTGAAACTAATATATTCTATATCAGGATGTACCTTTTTAATTTAGTAAAATGTTGTAATTAGACCTTTTATCGAATTGTTGTCGCATTTCTTGCTTCAGACGAAATAGCTACAAAATAAAAAAATTTAAAGTTGAGGTTTACATAATTTAAAAATATCCGGAGTAACTCCACTCGACTTTCCGACCATTAGGTAATAAACAGTTGTATAAATAAAGTAAGAGAAGTAGTTAAATAAACAAACGAGAAAAATAGTTTAAGCAGTGACTTATAACATGAATATAAATTTTCAGTTTACCTGAATAATTTATAGACGCTATCGTACTTTAAAAAATATAGGCCCATGGACTATAATAACAAAGAATTTTTCTTCGTATTCCCGTAATACACCTATAATTGCTAGATTTATCGAAATCTGTGCTGTTCGGGCAACAGTGTCTAATAACATGTGCACACATTTTTCTGCTCAGACGAATAAGAGGCTTAAACGATATCGAACTTTAAATAATTTCGTCTTATAGACCGTAATGTTCAACAATTTTTCTTTCTATCCCTGTAAGGTATTTTTAAGCTCTAGATTCACAAAAAACCTATACAGTTCATGCAAAAGTAAATTATAATATGTGCACAAATTTTCGGTTCAGACGAATAAAGTGTTTAGGCGCTATCGCACTTAAAAGAATTTGTAATGTTAATTCAAAATTTAGAACGTTAACTAATGATAAAGAATTTTTCTTTGTGTCTCTGTAAAAATATTTAAGTCCCAGATTCACCAAAAGCAATAGGGTTCGTTCTATAGTGAGCTACTATATACGTACCAACTTTCAACTTATTCGAACAACGCGTTTAGGCGCTATCGCATTCATTCAGACACACACACGTCATCATTAAATATAACAAATAATACGATGAAAATGTAAATATAATTACTCTAACCCATCTAGTTTTTTCGGATACAGAAGAAGTAAGCGTTTCATTCCGGTAATCTAACGGTTTCTTACTCATTCTAAAAGTGCAACCTCCCATATAATGAAGTTCTCTAAATATATATTTAAATATACTCTATATCTTTATGTATTCTTTATCTGTAGTGAAGTACTTTAACTGAATGTACATCTAAATACACTAGATGTCTGTATAATTAGATTTGTATGTTGTAAAGTTTTGTGACTAAATTATACACTTAAATGTATTTTATTGTTATTATGCATTGTCATTTTATGTAGTGAAACCCTACATTTAAATATACTTCAAAATGAAAGGCCATTTTAGTCCATGCTGACAACGAAATTGGAACTGAATAATAAAGAAGTTGCACGTAGTTGATGTATTTCACTATCACCTAGCTATATACTATAAATGTCTGTATGAATTGTTTTTAACTGTAGTGAAGTGCGCTGCAAATAAATATACACCTAAATGTATTTAACAACTGCATGCAAAATTTTTTATGTAATAAATTGTTGTGTCTAAATTATACACTGAAATATATTCGGTATTAGTATGTGTTATTTTTTCTATGTAATGAAATTCTAGATATATGTAGTTAGATGTATACCTATGTAACTGCGGTATAATTCTTTATGTCAAACGAAATCGTCATCGAATAAAGATATTGAAAAAAAAATAAATAAATACATACATAAAGGTTGTCCTCTGTATTTCACTGTTTCCGGACTTTATAATTATCTATAATTTATATCTGTATGTAATATTTCTATATCTGGTGAAGTGTTGTTACTAAATATGCCCCTAAATGTATTCGGTGTTGTATGCTTTTTTTTTTTTTTTTTTTTTTGTACATAGTAAAATGACGATAAAAGTGAATTTTACATCTGGAAAGAAGCACGACATTGAAAATTCATATCGGGACGAAACTGTGCAGAATTTTAGTATACTATGAAGGTAAGAAAATATTAATGCAGTAGCGTGCACAAGCCACACAATTTTGAGAAAAAAGACTTTAAAGTTTCTGTAAATTATTAAGTACAAGTTATTTCATAAACGACTCACCGCTTTAGTGACGCACTTGGTAGGATATGTGGTTGCAAATGCGGACGCCACGGGTTCGTTGCTACCAACGGTACATTTTCCCCATTAATACTTATTTGTCTAAACATTTAATTTAATTTAATTTTTACTTTATTTTATGATTAAATTCAAAATATGAAAATTTAATTAAATAACATTTATTTATTTATTTATTTATATTATTATTATTACTATTAATTTAATTTAAAAGAAGAAATATGCGGGTTTTATATTTTTCTCTTAATATTATTTAGGTACAATTTTCTATAACTTAAAAGATTAATTTTTTCTTTCTTTTAATTATAAAAGAAAGTAAAAATAAAGACACTTTTTTAAAAAAACTTTATTTATCTAAACGTTTTATTTCATTTTTACATTATTTTAGGTATATTTAAAACAATACTAAATTTTGTTTTAAAATTATAGAAATTTAACAATATTACATAGAAATAACAATTTTAATTGTACATACAATTACTATCTAAACAAATTAAATATTAATCAACAAACATTTTCCTTCTACAATTACATAATTTTTATCTTTTTTTTTTTTTTTTTCACTAAATAAAATTTCTTCTGCTCTCTAATACTAACAATTTAAAAACGATTTCGTAAAATATACATAGTAAACCGTAACAATAGGCTCAAACCAAGATCTAAGTACACCTGCTAACTATTTTACACTTCGGAATGTTTTTAAATTTTAGATTTCTTTCTCTGTTCCTTTATTTGTTATTCACGGCTTTGTTTATTTGCTTTATTTGTTTATTTTATTTATTTACTAATTTTGCTGAAGTTCCAGCTGAACTATTGTAAGGATGCATGATTGTAAAATTTAATCTTTTAAATAATTAAACTAAAAATTAAAGAATTTAATAAACAACAATTATTGAATTTTTACGAATTAAAAACATATATATAATTCATATAGATATATTTTTCTATTTACAATATTTATAATTTTCTATAACTTAATAAAAAATAATTTTAGCTTTGTTTTAATTATAAAATAAAGTAATAAATAAATAAAATGTTTAAACAAATAAATATTTTTTTGTAAAGAAAAGGATTTCTTTTCTTTATCTCTTTTTTTTTTTTACTGCTAAACAATACTAAAATTTATTTTTTAAGTTTTAGAAGATTATAAATACTACAAATAGAAAACTATATAACCTAAGACTTTCTTTTTTTAAATAATAATAATAATAATAATAATAATAATAATAATAATAATTATTATTATTATTATTTATTGAAATTTTCAAATTTTGAATTTAATTATAAAATAAAGTAAAAATTGAAATGAAATAATATGTTTAATGAAATAATATGTATACATATATATATATATATATATATATATATATATATATATATATATATATATGTATACATATCCCGCCGGTAGCACCCAACTCGGGGAGTCCGGGTTTCCAGTAACCTATCCTACCAAGGGCGCAACTGGGGCGTTAGCTCGTTCGTGAAATAACTTGTATTTAATAATTACTAAAACTTTAATGTTTTTTTTTCTCAAAATTGTGTGGCTAGTGTGCGCTACTGCTTTAATATGTTCTTACCTTCATAGCATACTACAATTCTGCCAGTTTCGTCCGGATCTGAATTTTCCATGTTGTGACCTCTCCTTGTATGTCTATACACGCTGTTAGAAAGTATCGTCTTTTTATGTAGTAAAATGCTGTAATTAGATATAAACTTACATCAATTAGCAATTTTGTTATTGCAACAAAGAAATTCTCGCATTTTAAAAATATATAAAGTAGAAGTTGCACTTAGTTTGGAAAATATAGATAGGTTTTTTTTTTTTTTTTCTAGTTACACTTGTTTCAATCTGCATATATATAAATATATTCTTTGTCTTTACGTATTCTTTCTATAAACAGTGCTGTACTTATATTACATACCTATATATGCTCACTGTCTTTACATATTGTTTCATATGTAATAATGAGAGCTGTTCTTAAATATAAGCCTAAATATACCCGGCGATAGTATGTATTAAATTGGTATAATTAAACACATATACAAATTCCATTTTCGTGTTTTCGGAAAAAAAAAATAATAGTTAATTGGAATTATATTCTATATATATGTACTTCTTTTTTTTTTTTTTTTCTTAGTGAAATACTGTAATTAAATATACACCTTTTATCGAATTGCTGTCTCATTTCTTTCAAACGAAACAGCCACAAAAAAAAAAAAAAAAAAGGGAGAGATTCACATGTTTAAAAAAAAAAAAAAAAAAAAAACTAGGTGTTCTCTATATTTGATCGTCTCTGGCTATATACTTAAATATACTGTATGTGTATGTACAGTTACCAGCAAAATTATTGAAGCACACATCCTTACTTTTTATATATTTATTTTTTAGTCTGATTGCTAATTTTCATCATAAAATTACTTTTTAATAAACAGTATAAGACCAAGATCATGACTCGACAAATATTTACTTAGCAAACCAGTATTAGGTGCCCATCTTTTAAGTTGGAATTCTTTCTAGTGCTTCAAGAATGTTGCTGCCGACTGTTTATGTAATGCTTTTATATAGAGTCAATTGATGTAGCTATATGTACTGCTAAGTATACTCGATGATTCTACGTATTGCTTTTGCATGCATTGAATGTTTGTAAAAAAAAATTCATATTTAAATTTACTCGATGTCATTAAATATTGTTTTTGTATTTAGTCAATGTCTGCAATAAAATGCATATGCGTGTCAAACTGCTGTCTTGGACCTTGACTATTTAAACAAAATCGTTACTAAATAAATGTATTAAAAGAGAATCTGCAAATAGTTAAAAATAAAAATAATAATAAATAAATAAATAATAATAAGTAGCGTTCTTTGTGGCGAAAATAGAACGTACATTTTGTAGAAGGCTAAAAATTTTTAAGATATTATGCGAACTAATGAAAAATTCGCATTCTTAATTTTAGTTTCAGTCCATGGTCCCACCGTACTGCGTTGTCAGAGGTAAAGGGCAAAATTTCGCATAAATGTTCACTTTGAAGGATATTTTCATCATAGAGATGTCAGAACGTTTTTAAAATATCAGTTAAGATACTGACATGAACATCACTGACAATGATTTTTTTTATTTAAAAATTTCGTAAGTTATTTTGAATATACGATTTACTTAACATAGCAGAATAGGGCAAAATTGTGATAAACGTCCATTTTGAGGATCATAACGCTATCAGACAACATCAAAATAACATTTATGATACTTGTTTGAACATGATTGACTACAAATATTCCAATAGGAAAATTTCGTAAGTTATTCGAAATTTAAGATTCTCTTAGCATAGAAAAATGGGGCGATATTCGGAATAAATATGCAATTTTGGGGATTGTTGCATTAGAAATAGTAGCAGGAAAACTAAACTACATAACTGAACCCCCATAAAATAAATTATTAAATTAGAAAAAGTTAAATATATCGAACTGAACAACGGATAGCCTATTAGGCCGAGATTTCGTTCTGTCACTGTGTCAGACGTTTGGTCAAATGAATTTCTCTTAACATGAATATAATATTTTCTGTACTAGAAATTTATGAGAATATACACATGATGAGGAACCGAGCAGAATCCACCTATGCCAACTGGTTTTATTTGTACTTACTATATGCACTATCAGTTCACAGATTTTTGAGAATAAAAAAAAGGGGGGGGGATGCTATTATTTTGAAAAAGCAGGACCACTGAAACTTTCCTGACACTCAAATGTTCTAACTGAAACTATATAAAGATTCATTTTATCCTCTTTCCTATATAATGATAAAATTACAGCAGAACTGTTTCAATGTTAGGAATTAAATAATTGAAATAAAACAGTTTCAAGAATTATTAAATAACCGTTTCAGGTCCATACTGCTTTCGACAGCGTTTATATCATTCGACAGAAAAAATATTTAACTAACTTTCCGACTAGCTAGACATTTAAAACTTTCAGAATATGTCAAAACACGGTGAAAATGTATTTTGTTTGCACATTTAGCCATCTGTTTTGGGTTCCTGCTGTCTTCGGCAGCGTTACTAGTACGATGCTTGCAATCGATTTTTCACTAACTTTCCGACTAGCTAGACATTTGAAAATTTCAGGATAGCTCGGAACACGTTGACAATATATTTTTTTAATACTTTTAGTCAGCTGTATCAGGTCCCTACTGCCTTCGGCGGGGTTTATATGATTCAACAAAAAATTTATTTAACTAACTTCCGGACTAGCTAGATATTTGAAACTTTCAGAACACTTTAGAACACGGTGAAAATGCATTTTTTAAATATTTCTAACCAACTGCTTAGGACCCTTCTGCCTTCGGCAGCGTTTCCAGTACAAAGCTTGCAACAGATTTTTAACTAACTTCATAATAGCTCAAAACACGATAGCAATGAATTTTTTTAATACTTTTAGCCAACTGTTTCGGGTTCCCGATATCTTCAGTAGCGTTTATATGATTCAACAGAAAATTTAAAAACATGGTATATGAAAAGTTCTTTTTATCTTGAATTTACTTTTTCATAGAACATAAATAGTTCTAAAGATACCCGTTTGCTCAAGTGTTATTGTTGGTGCTATAAACAGATTTTTCCCTACGTGTCTCAAAGTTATTAAAAATATAAAAAACCTACCCATATATTACACTTACGTATAATTTTACCATTACGTTGCTCCTTCGCATATAATTTTTACATAAGTAGAAAATATTTGATCAGAATCCTTTTTATTGTTGTACTTTAGTTAATTTTATTATTGCAAAAAAGCATTTTTTTAAAAAATATGATGTTTTATTTCCCTATATCTTCTAAACTATTGATTATATAAAGAAATTGTACGCGACATTTTTAGCAGGAAATTTCACATCGAATATTCTTCATTCCGATATTTTTTCTCTTAATCCTATACTTTTCAAGATATTTAATAAATTTGTAAAGTGCTCCCTTTTAAATGCTTCTACCCCCTGATAACCTCCTGCGGGCGGGGACTTTTAGTTTGTTGTTCAGGACATTCTCTGCTATGACTGTGCTAACTTTCAAAATTACACTTTTTTTTTCTTTTTCGTAAAATTTTAGCCTTTGGTGCTTGGTATGTTTGAACAATTGTAATCTATTTAATGAAAAATTGCAGTGTATGATTCGTATACCTAGGAAGGCCAAAGGAGGCAGAGGGAAAGAAAATGATTGTTTTTATATTTTCTTGCTTCGCATTTATAGGAAATTTTGTATAAATGTCACTTTTCGTTTATGAAAAATTATAAAGCGTTCTCCGTATCACAGAGTCTTTCTGTGCGTAATTTTTTATACAAAAATTGAATGTTTAATTAATTTCTGTATAAAGGGTGTTCTAAAACATAATTTTTTCGTTTAATCTGTTCTTATACTTCCCCTTCCTAGAAACAAAAAAATCAAGGTATCGCTCATTTTTACCATATATTTTACAAGTAACAATTAAAAAATATGCCCCATTTTCCGGATCGTGGAAAAAAGGGTATTTTTCACAGTATCTGCTTGAAAAGGATATATGTGTCCTTGAAATGATTTTCGGGGAGTAGGGGTGAGAGAAAAAGAAAATGATGCTATGATACAAAAGGAAAACATTATTTTATACTTCTCTGCAAGCACCAGGAAAAAAAGGCACTTTTCTTTATTTCCACTTGTAAAATACATACTAAACATTAACGACAGCGCAAGCTTTTTGATTCTACATGAAGAATCCAAAAGGATAGATTGAACGAAATGAAAAATTCGTTTTTGAATAATCTTTTTACAGATTTTATTTATAAATTGAGTTTTTGTGTAGAAACTTAGGAGAAGAAACAAACTGTGATACTCAGTCCTCAGTGTAAGTCTTTATAAACATTAAGTAATGTTTCTGCAAAATCTCATTAAATCCGCAATAAGGTGTAGTATCACTTTTTTCATAGTGCACCCCTTCCCCAGCCCCATCCTGATAAGCCACCCTCCTCTGCAATTTTTGATAGAAAATAAGATATATCTATACAAAGTTTCCTAAAACATTTTCTTTGCCCCATCCCCACCCCCTCCAGGCATATATAACATTCATTGTAATTTTTCATTAAAAGTATGTGATAGTTGTTGAAATTTTAAATAAATTTAATAAAATTCTAATATTAAAGCAATTACATTTATTTACCTCAAATGATATATAAGGTAATCAGCGTACCCAAGTAGCACGGGAACGTTCTGTGAACGTCTAATAACGGTTACAGTCGTTCAAACACCGCGTTTCGTGTCAAGAGAACGTTCGATTAGACGTTCAAAAATAGTATTACTTAGAACGTTCTGAAAAAGTTTGCTTTGTACCATTTATAAAACGTACAATTCTAGTTCTATGAAAAACGTTCAAGTGTACCACCGTCGTAACACGTTCTGTCACAGTGTGATTATAACAAATATGACAAAATGCCTTTTTTTTCAGTTTTGTTTCCTTATTTTCAGTTTCAGATTTTGTTGGCATGCCAGTATAGAATAATCATTGAAATGTAATAGAGATGAGGTGGGAAAAAATTACAAAATCTTAAATTTTAATTATATGTTATAATCATTATAATTATTTATAATTTTATTAAAGCTTTATGTTGTTGAATTGTGTCAAACACATTACTCCAAATTACTTTTGCAGATATTCATTATTATTTGCTTCTTAAAATGTTAATAAATTAAGTTACGAAAAAGTAATTTATTTTATTTATTTATTTATTTTGTATATACCAAGAAAAATGTGTTGGATAGTTGGGAATTTTTGATCTTCGGTTTTCCATAGGTTTATACACTCTTGAGATGTCCAGAACACAATTCGACCATTCTTTGAAAATGCCAGTCTGTCTATCTTTTTTTGTGTGTGTTATCAAAGTTTTGTGGACTCTGTATCTCACAAACCAATGGACGGAATTTAACCAAACTTTATGTTTAGTTAGACTTTAAGCTAATTTGCTAAATATCAGGAATATTTAATTAGGTATTGACCTAAATATCAGCTTTGGTGCTCATTAGCCTTTGGAATGTATCACCAGATAGGGGTCGCTTCTATGCTGTAAATTCCCCCTTTTATGGGGAGATTATATCTCAGCTTCTACAATGCACAAATGCATCAAATAATATGTGAAACAGATATTATGTAAAACTATGCTGATTTAATTCGGGTGCGTATATTGACCAACTGGTGGCGCTGCTCTCCTGCAATTTAATCCCGTTAACGTAATGGCAATAATTCAGTTTTTGTAATATAAATAATTATAAATGCACTAAACTTGGTATGTGAAATTAATATTATATACAACTTTGCTGAATCAGTTTGTGTGCTTATCTGACAAGTGGAGGCACTGATACGCTGCAATTTAATTTCATTCAAGGGAACGCAATAGCTGATGTTCTATGATTTATAAATGCTCTAAAATCGGTACCTGAAATATATGTTACGTAAATTTTACTGATTGGCTTCGGGTACATATCAAATGACAGGTGACACTGCTACGTTTCGTTTCAGCTTACGGGAAGGCTATACCTCAGCTTCTATTATACGAATACTTATCGAACCTTGTATGTGAGATATATAATGATATATATAATGACAAAATGTGCTGCTTCAATTTCGGTATATATCCACCGACGGTGCAGCGCTGCTAATGGTGCTGCTATTACTCTCTGCGGTTTTCGAGATATCTGTATTTCAGCATCTTTTGGTGAAAAATGTACAAAATTTATATGTAAAAATATTAATTATAAGAACCTGCGTTGATTAAATGTTTATGATTAACTTAATAAATTTTAAAATTTTATGGATGCTGTATCTCACGAACTAATAAACGTAATTTATCCAAACTTGGTTTACTTGGACTGTGACCTAAATTGGTGGCGATTATATTTGTTAATAAATCATTCAATAGGTGGCGCTGTCATATCATTATTTTCAGAATTTGTAATATGGCAGAATAGGACAAAATTTCGTATAAATGTACATAAGTGAGCATTGTTTTTAACTTTTCCATGGAAAATTAAATATGTGTATATATATATATATATATATATATATATATATATATATATAGTAATACAATAATATCAGTGCAAAAATTTAAAGATGATTCACTTCAGCATTAAAACAATTATTTGGATCATACGCGAAGACCACCCAAATCAAACCACAAAAGAATTAAATAAAAATCGAAATGAATATTGGAAATTGGAAGAAGAATAAAGCATAATTTGCATTCTAACGTTTTCAAGGTCCTGGTAGAATGCAAATATGCTAAAAAATGGATGTTTTTCTGTCACAAAGAAAGCAAAATCCAAGAATTTCCTTGTTCACAGGCCCGAAACACCCATAGAAAAAACATAAAAAACGAAGATCAAAATAAAACGATTACCTAAGAATGATGATCCAAAACCATTTAAAATTAAAATTAAAATATAAAATTTTTTAAATTGGAGATTAAAATAAAAACACAAAATTACTTTATAAAATATAAAAGAAACTGACGCTTGTAGAAACTATACATGTAGAAACACCAATAGAAAAAATATAAAAAACGAAGATCAAAATAAAACGATTACCTGAGAATGATGATCCAAAACCATTTAAAATAAAAATATCAATATAAAATTTTTTTGAAATTGGAGATTAAAATAAAAATACAAAATTACTTTATAAAATATAAAAGAAACTGTCGCATGAATAAGCTATACACATGTAAAAATTTAACAGTCAGTTAACGGTTAAACACACAGTTAATCAGAACCAAATTGCAGTGATCATGGAGTAAAATATAGGATTCACATCGTTACTCAGGTAAAATAAGGATTCAAGTCCTAAAAATAATCAGATTATTCCTAAATATTGTAACATGATTAGTGCTGCCATCTACATTAATGAAATGAAAATAATGGAAAAATAAAATAAAATGAATAAATAATAAAAGAAATAGATATTAAAAGAAAAAGATAAATAAAATATATATATTGTCTGTACAAAATTGCCAGGAAAAGAAGACAAAAACTTTTATTACTTAGGATTCAGATAATTAATGTGAATAATTGAAGAGTGTGGCTACCTACGATTGTAAATTGCCACAAAGTTTGTAAGTTAATGTAGATACATACTAACAATATAATAATACCTAAAAGTTAGACCTAAATTTAAAATGGATTGAAAATTATGAGGAAAAAGAAAAAATAAATAAATAAATAAATAATTAAAAGAATTTTTTAATTAATTGTTTGGGATAGCCATTAATTAATGCTAAATTTTTAAAGAAACGAAATTGTACTTTTTGATGTTTATCAGACACTAAATATTTTATCCGTAGATTCAAATTAAGAAGAATATTGACAAATACAGATTTATGTAAACATGTTTTATAGTTAGTAAAAAAAATTACCTTAAAGGGGAAATCTTTCTTTTTATCATATAAGTCAAATTCTAATTGTCTATTACTATTAAGAATAATTTTTAAATCTAAGAAATTAATAACACTAGATTCCAAATCAGTACTACTAAGAGACAAATTTTCAGCATAATTAATAGGTAAGTCTAGATTGGTGTGGTGTTTATCCAAATATAATATAATTATATCATCTATGTAACGTAGTAATTTAAAGTTAGTACACTCAATGTCACGCTCATAATAATATAAGTATAGATCAGCTAATATACTAGACGCAATGCCACCTTGTGGCAATCCTAGGCGTTGTTTATATAAATAATTATTGAATAAAATATAGTTATGGAAAAGGATAAACCTAGTCAGAGTTTTAAAGGCTGAAGGAGTAATGTTAACATTTAGATTTAAATACTTCATATTTTCTACAAAAAGTTTATTTATAATATCAAACATATCTTTAATAACAATATTATTAAACAGATCATTGAAATCATATGTTTTTATACCAGTAATATCAGTAAGATTTTTAATTTTATTTTTGAGTTGAAAACTATTTTTTAGAAAAAAATTACTCTTGTTAGAAACAATATAACTATGTAATTTTTTAAGGATATTTAATAACATAATATTAGCATTAGAAGTATAAGCATTACAGGCAACAGTAACTGTACGAAATTTAATAGGATCTTTATGAAATTTTGGAATTACAACTAAATAAGGATAATTATAGTTATTATTTTTAGTTTTTATCAACTTGTAATAATTAAATATATGCCTATTTTTAATTTCTATACTTAATAATAATCTTAACAAAAATATTACTAGTATCCATAGTATCAAAAAGAAGTTGTTTATAATACTTTTTGCAAATAATTGCATAGTTATTAGCCGCCTTGTCAACATATGTAATAATAAATTTAGACTGTAAGTCTAGAATTGCTGAATTGATTTCTTTGAAATTATAGTACTTGATATTAGAAAGATTGTGCATATTATAAACTAAATCAAGTTTAAATTTCTCATGTAACTTAAATTTCCACTCATTAAAAAATTCCACTGGTTTATTATAATCAATAGCAATTTTGTATATAAAGAGATCCAAGTCTAAATTAAATTGAGTAATGATATCAATAAATTTGAATTTTGAAGGCATACGAAATTTAGTACCATACTTCATCAAAGATCTTAAAGTAAGATTTTCCACAATATTGATATCGCCAGTAATAATATGACCATGAGATGGATTGAAAAAAGATTTATATTTGGAATCAGAACAATAGCACGGAGGCTGATCATCAGAAGTAAGTAATTTAGCAAATTTGTTGTAGTTAAATATTTTTCTGCCTAAAGTAATATTGTATTTAAAAGTTGTTTGAATGATGAAGTTTTTGATGGGAAAAGGATTGGATGGATCATTAAGTATATTGTGAATATGAAGTTTATTGAAAACAGGATGAGAAAATTTATCACCAAGAGAGAGTTATTTATTTTTTGTCCAGATTTTAAGTCAAGTTTAATATTAAAACACTCAGCCCTATAGTGTAAAATATCAAAAAATACATCACTGAAATGTGAATCAAAAGAATGAGAATGGAATACTTTAAAATATTTAAGAAGATACTTCTTTTTTATTCCAAATATAAAATTACGTAGATCTTTCCAATTATAAGACTGAAGAAAAATACTTTCTGAAGATTTGAGATTTTGTAATATAGATGAAAGGTCCAAAATAGAAGAACCCCTAGAAGTTCTAGTAGTCTTTTTAAATAAAGAGTGATTTAATGTTTTATAAATATTACTGTAAAATTCAATTTTTGAACCTTGGAATAAACAATATGTTGTTTATTATAAACATTAGAATTTAATCCAAAAGGCTAAATTGTATTCAGTGATTTAATATATTGTGATTCAAGTAAGAGACGTTTATTCAAATTCTTTTTAAAATTAAGAATTTTCACAGTAATATTATTAAAGTCATGTTGATGGAAGTGCATATATTCAAAATTTGTAGTAAATTGACGTGATTTTTTAATATCACATCGATGTAAGTTAATCCGTTTATGTAATGGATTACTAGTTTGTCCAATATATATCATATTGCATAAATTGCACTTGATAGAGTAAATAATATTAAAAGCCTTACAAAATGTAACATGAGAAGAGCTATCTCTAAAATGAGAAGCATCAGCAAGAGGGCAAGTAAGACATCTTGTAGATTAATTTAAAAAAAAAGTATTGGCGATTTGTACAGCTCATTGCTTTCGCTATTGTATTAAAATTTTCAATATTCTTGCGAGAAAGGTCGTCTATGCTTTTAAAACGAAAGGGGGAACCCTAAATCTGTGATTATTTGAAACAAAGTTATCGAATTGCTACATTTTTCATTATGTAAAATACATTTCTTAAGATATATATTTTGTATACTATAAAATTGATTTTTTTTTTTTTTTTTTTTTTTTTTTTTTTTTTTTAATTTAGCGTTATATTTGTTTGAGATGAAAATCTTATACCTTTGCCATGGAAAATAATTTTGATAGATTATTTTAGCAAATAATACTTACGGCATCGACCTGTACAGGAAAATACAGTAGAGAGTTTTATGATGGCTTCAATATACCATTTTTTAAAAAGTTTGAGTTTTGAACAGTATGAAGAATCTTTATTAGAAACGAGTGTTATTGAATAAATTGCTTAATCAACAGAATGTTTCGCTGCGTGTAAATGGCCATCTCCTCTGTAGTTGCACAGGAAGTTGGTATTCCTTGGCGGGGAATCCAAAGTCCAAAGCTTCTGACTACTGCTTGCTTACTCATCATATTTTGTATTTACATTCAGAGTTGAATTTAACTTTCGGATATACGCTACAGCCTCAGAGAATACAGATAAGTTCGTTCACTTACTTTTCCTTTTCGTAAAATTTTGTATATGTATGCATTGAAATGTTACAAAATTTAGTTTATAAAAATTTATCCAAAAAAAAAAAAAAAAAAAAAAACATAAAATAGTTTTAAATTAAATTTGAAAATTTTAAATTTTTTACATCTTTCACGCTAACTCTTAATTTATTTTGTTCGATATTTTATTATTACGATTTAACGTTGCATTCTGATCAAGCAAACCCATGCGAATATTTCGCACTTTTTTTTTCTTATTTACTTTTAAAATTTGAAACTCATAAATATTATACCGAATTCCCCATCTGATTAAAATTTTAATTTACCAAAACCAATTATTATTAGCATTAAATTAATATAGTGCAATAGTGAGACCAAGATCATTCAAAGAAAGGTTTCAAAATAAAATTCATACTTCCACAGGTTGTACAGTTATAGTATAGGATTTCCAAGATGCCTTTTAAATTTTTGTCGCGATGTTGGTGGTGACTTTTTATTTATTTTGGTATAATTTTTTGTTAAAAAAGAAAACAAAAACTAATTATTATTTTGATTATATTTTTATGTTTATGATTTCTAGTCAATTTATGACAGTAATTCATATTCTGTATAATATTTAAAGTATTTCAATGTTTAAAATGACGCTTATAAAGATTGAAGAAGCAATTTTTAAAATACAGTTTTCCATAAAAAAATGTAAGCAGGCAAATGTCGTAATTTTTTCTTATTAGTTCATTGAGTTGAGTCGGTATGCTTAAATATTGTTCATTTTTAAATATTATTTTTTATCCTCGCGTATTTCAATAATTACTCTACTATCGTATCGTTTCGACAAAAAATAATTGTAACTGATCAACATTAGAGAAATATTATATAGATTTGAGCATATATGGTTACGTTTTACATTACACTGTAGAAATGTTAAAGCAGGGAGAAAAAAAAAAGTTACTAAGGTGATTCTTAATATTTCTAAATGTTTTAAATTTTGAAGTTTATTTATTTTATTTGTATTTATTTATTTATTTTATTTTATTATTATTATTTTATTATTTGTTTTCTTTGCAGAATAAACTATTGATTAATTATTTATTTATTTTTCCAAATGTTTTACCACATTTTATACTGTTATATTTCACTGCATGGTGTATGTAAAATTTATAAACTCAAAATCAATAATTTAAATAAATTTTGCATACGCATGATTTGAAATATGAAAATATTAAATAAATTTCACGGAATCTATTTAAATAGATAAAATAATAATAATAATTATTATTATTATTATTATTTTAACGTATTTAAAATACACCGCTGTTCTAAATTAATGGAACAAACCTTGCTTTCCCATTTCCGTCTTTTGTGCATAACATTTAAACAAATAAACACATGGACATAAAATTTGGATGGCATGTTCGTTATTGTATCATTAATTGAATTTTACATAACTTTAGCATAAGTAATAATTTTAAAGTAATAATTATTATTTTTTCTCAAAAGTAAGCTTTGGAAAAAATGAAAAATTTCAACAATTTTAGTAAAGAAATCTTAATGAAAAATTGTGTTAATGCATTATAGACAAGTGAAGACGCACATGCCCTCAAATGTTAAAAACAAAATCCTGATTTTTCTTTCTATGTTCACTTTTCTTTTACTTTAATAACGGAATTTTGGAAAAAAAATAATAATAATTACTAATTTGTATAAACTGTGACCATCACCAGAATAATAAAAATCTCGATAAATAATTTAATAATGAACGTCTTATCCAATTTTCATGTTTCTATGTAAAATTAAAAAAAAAAAAAAATATTCACACGCGAAAAAATGAAGAAAAAAGAAGACACACACACACACAAAAAAAAAAAAAAAAAAAAACTACAAGAAGAAATATACCGTTTTAATCAAAATATAGATTCACGTATATCTTTAACCTATCTGTAATGCATCTTCATGACCATTTTTCATTAAGTTTTCTTTTCTAAAATTGCTGAAATTTTTACTTTTTTCAAAGTTTACTTTTGAGAAAAATTTACTGATTTTTAGTTTTAAAATTATTACTTATGCTAAAGTTATATAAAATTCGATTCATGGTATTTTTAAAAACATGCCATCCGAATTTTATACTTCTGTGTTTATTTCTTTAAGAATTATATGGAAAAAAAAGAAAACGAGAAAACAGTTTATGGTTTTAATTTTGTACACTTGTGTACTTCTTTTAACTAATTTTTATTTTTTGTTTTCCATTGATTGTGCATTATTATAGTTTAAAAGTAGAATATGCAACATATCTGGGCATTAATTTGAGATTTAATTGATAATTTAATATTTAATAAAATATTTTTGTGTTTGAATGCTAAAAGTTTGCACTAAGTTTCAAAATTTAGATATAAAAAGAGTTTTAAATTTTTTTGCTTAACATATTAAAATTAATATTCTAATATGGTTACATTCTATTGCTAAATTATAATCTTGCAAAATCTAGGGAGGGGGATAATAATTAGTTATCAGGGGGCATATATCTTAAAAATTTTCAAAATATTCCAAATCTTGAATTTATTTATTTATTTGTTTTTGAATTCAAATATTTATCCAGAATATTCAAAATACTTGATCTTTTGTTATACCATATTTCAATGCATGTATGTAAAATTTTATAATATTAAGACAATTATTTACGAAGAAAAAAAAAATATAAATAAATAAAAAAGAGAAAATAAAAACTATACAAAAAGGAAAAAAGAAAGGATAAATAAGGAAAGGAAGGAAAAAAAGAAAAAAAGAAGTAAATAAAATAACAAGTGCAAAACTTTGAAAAGACAGTATAAAATTCAAGAACTCAAACCAATTGTTTTGGGTCGAGAAAAGACACAACCCTCCATCAACCGAACAAAGTAGGCACGGGTGCTGCAAAAAAAAAAAAAAACTGCAAAGTAGCTCTTGTATTTGCAGCACTCGTGCCTACTATGTTCGTCTGACGAAGGATCGTTTCTTCATTCGACCCGGAACAATTGTTGCGAGTTCTTCCATTTTATTATACATGAAATACATTTTTAGCACGTACAAAGAACGTTCAAAAATTGTTTACATAACGTTGTGAGAACGTGTGTATAGAACGTTTTCAGAACGTTTCTACACCATTTTAGAGCGTTTACAGTACGTTTTCTAGAACGTTCTGAAAATGTGTATAACGTTTTGAAAATGTTCTAAAAACGTTTAGAACGTTCTGAGACTGTATACATAGAACATTCTCAGAACGCTTCTATAACACCGATGGTGATAGTTACACATTCACTGAACGTTCTCTGAACCGTACTATTGTACGTCTTCAAGATGGACAGATAGACGTCTATAAAACATTCAGATTGAACGTTCTTAGAACGTGTTTGCAGAAAAATTGTTGAACGTTCAGAGAACGTTTCGGTGCTGCTTGGGTAAGTTTTCCTAAACACTAAGTGATATTTATAATAAATTTTATTATAATGTAAAGCTTAGTAATATAAAACAATAATTTTCTTTTCCTCTGTTCTCCAGCACCCCCCCCCCCCTCCTGCAAAATATATAACCCTCAATGTAATTTTTCATTAACAGTAAAGGATATATACACAAAATGTCAACAAAAAATCGATAATGAGGATTGTTTAAAAAATATTTCCTTTTCATCTACCCTCCCTCCCCACACTTGCTGCCACTTTTTCAACTACATGTAACACTCAATGCAATTTTAATAAAATGTAAGTATTAGTCGTAAAAAACTCCATATTAATATCACAAACAGCATGGTGGCATAAAAAAACTATGCTCCCCCCCCTCTCCTTATTAACACCTCTAGGTTTGTGCAACATTCACTGTAATTTTTCTTAAACAGTAAGTGGCATTTACACAAAAACTCATTTAAGTAGATAACAGGTTATTCTTCAAAATCATTTTTCCCTCTACTCCAGACCCCTGCCCCCTTCAGCTACATATAACAGTTATTGTGATTTCCATAAAGAGTAAGTAATAGTTATCAATAACAGGAAGGTTTGATCCTGTTTCTTTTAAATTAAATAATAGCATGGTTTTAAAAGAAATATATTTGTTTTACATAAATATTTGTTTTATATATATACTTAAAGTAGTGATAAAAAAATATCCATTTCTCTTGTCTTCCCCTTAGACTCCCCTCTAAAATATATGTACACTTCCTATAATTTTTCATAGCCATTAAGTAGTATTTACACAAACTTTTACTGAAATCGGTACTAGAGTAGTTTGAAAAAATAATTTTTCCATCAGCACAACCCCTTTGCCCCCCCCCCCCTCCGCTATATATAACACTCATTGTGGTTTCCATAAAAAAATAAGTGATAGTTAAAAAAAAATCATTAAAATCGGTTAGAAAGGGATATTAAAAAAATAATCTTCTTTCCATCTGCCGCCATCCCCCATCCCCACCCTCAGCCACGCAAGTATGTGTGACAGTGTGATTTTTTTCATATGTAGAAAGAGATTATCACGCAAAGTTTCATTAAAATCAGTAAGAAGGTAAAATAAAAATAATTATTTTCTTTCAACCTACACCTAGCCTCCCCCCCGTCCTCCACCCCCGGCTTCCGCCACTTATATGTTCAGTGAATTCTATACCAATTTAATAAAAATTTCTAAAAATGTAATATGAGAGCAGTTCTTTAAATTCATTACTTGATATTTATTATTTTTCGATTTGCAAATTGCAAAAGTGCCCTTTTTTCCGGGATCGAAGTTGGAAAAAGGGCAATCAACAACAGTTTTAGTTTGATTTCTTTGAAACACACCTGTCTATATTGCGTCCATGCAAGCGCCACAAGCAGAAACACCCAGAAAAATACTTCCGTAAGTATTCGTTATATTATTGAAGCAATATTTGGTCTGTTACTTTCGTTTCAGAATAATATAAACAAATATTTTCGGTTATATAATATAGTTCTTCTAATAATGTCTCGTAGAACATTCGAGAAGATTTTTCTCACTGCGAAAGGAATCGTGCAATCAATGCAAGATTTATCAGAAAAAAAAATTGTAATTCTTAAAATGAGCATAAAAATGATATCGAACGTGGTTTTTCTTTACATGGGAACGATTCTGATTCGAACTTTGATTTCGAAATACAAAAAACAGAAAATCCGCATAGTACTCCATCCTCTAGTTCTGATAATGAAACAAATGATATTTCGAATACAGTGTGTACAAATAATAATACTGCTTAAGATAAAAGAAAAAGAAGTTATTCAAGGACATAATCGTTTGCGAAAAAGTACTGGTGAATGAAGAAGAAATGAGCAGACTAACAGTGATGAAAATAATTCTGATCAAGAAATAGTTATCGATAAAAACCACATGGAAGAAGATATCGCAAAATACTTCCGGAAGACGACCAATGCATAATGTTCTGCGTGAAATCGCTGCCCCCTCACCTTACGCTAAAAGAAAAATCTTGTGTGTCACTCACAAGGCTTTTTCTTACTCTGCGTTTCAATACTATAAAGATAGATTTCATATTAAGCCGTAAAATGAACAGCGTAAGACATGAAAGTTCAATGTACTTTTAAAAAAATCTAAAGTTGGTTTTTGAACAGATTTAGTTAATAGCTTGTAATTCTGTATGAGTGTGTATGGGTGGGTGGGAGCTACCACCCCCTCAACCCCTCGTTCAATTATAATACATAAAATTAATAATAATAATTTAAAAAAAATCAAGGCTGTTATTAATTTGCCTTTAAACTTTCGAATCTTGATCAAATATTTAGTGGAAACCTAACACGAACTTCAAAATACCAAATCTAAATTTGTACAGTTATTTGTTTTTAAGTTACGTTGATAACAGATATACATACACACACCGCTAAAAATTGAACATTTGTAATGAGGACACCTCAAAACAAGATATAATTTATATACACACGTATTAACTCTACTTTTTTTATATAGAAATTTTTGCTAGTGTTCGGATACTTTTGTTACCGACTATATAAAAACGGTGTGAAAAATTGAACTTCGAAAAATACTTTGTTTATTGTATGGGTATGAAAAATTAATTTTGCTTCCTCAATCGACTTTCTTTCGTCATTATATTAAAATGTACCAAAGCATTTCCATCAATTATGTTCAATATAAAACAACATTTAGCTTAATTTTAGGTAACCCTGTATATTTTTTATATTCAATATACATCACAAACAATACTGTCTACTTAAATTTATTCTTGCTTGAAAAACATCTAAGAAAAAGGGATTGCAATTCTAGCAATTTCCAATATGGCTAAATATTTTGGGTAACTCTGTAAACGAATTATGAATGATTTACGTAACACAAACTACGCAAAACGTGCTTTAATGCATATAATAAATTTTGCTCACTCCGTATTTTTAATTCAGCCTATAGATGTTACACTGCACTTAACATAAATTCCACTATACTAATATTTCTTTAATCAGATATAATGTGTTTTAAGTCTCTAGGATGTCCCTGTACACGAATTATTTGTTTGATCTCAACGGAAAGTTTGGTGCAGCATCACTGTATAACATGGATACAGAATATTAAGTTTGGACTTTCTGCTATAGTTCGTTCTTGAGATATGCTGATAACAGATACGCACACACACGCATACATATACATACATCTATATGTATACATTGAATATTAACATTAATATTATTATGAATAACAATAGTACTAATATTATATTAAGTATATATATTTCTTACTTTATTGAAGTTTACTTTGAATGATGCCTCAAAGTACTTTATGTATTTCCTTACAATTATTTATTTAGACGTATTTTGCCCTGGCTTTATTCATAATTACTTTTGTGTGTTTCCTTCAAAAGAAACCTATGATGAACTTTTAAAGTGTTTTTAAAATAAAGTTAGCCGTTCTCAAAAAGCTTCTACATTTTTAAAATATAAATTTGAAAACAGATTTTATTCGCAATCGAATGATATTGTTTGAATTTTTTACTTGTAGATAAAATGGTTTGGATGTCGTTGTCGCTCTACCCCTGTTTCCTTCTTCTTGGTACCTACCCCTCCCAACCCCTCCCCTCGTCTCTCCTCTCTTTAGAATAGTAATTGCAATTTAAATTGCTATTTGCTTTAATGAAAATTTGTTATGATAAATCTTTTTATACTCGGAAAAAAAAAAATCTCTAAAATAACTGCCTTTTGAAAGGATACGTTTTTGGAACCTACAATTTTTCTCTTCGTCCCACCCTTTCTAGAATAGTATTTTAAAAATTATATTTTAAATTGTTATTTGCATTAATGAAAATTTGCTATGATATATCTTTGTATACTTCAGATTTTTTTTTTTTTTTCATTTTTTCCCCTTCAAAATAACTGCCTTTTGAAATGCTATGTTCGTAATTCCAATAATAAATTTAGTAAAATATTATATATATTTATTGGGGTCAGAATTGGTTTGTTTATAATATTTCGTGTACAAAGGATCACGATTTGCTTTCTATTCAATTTGTTTTAAAATGACAAAAATGTAAACGTCGAAACTTTTGTTGATTTAATATTGAGTTATATACTACAAAAGTATTGTATTCAAGGAATCTGCGTACCATGCACTTTTGAAATGGCCACATTTTACGTATATTCATAAAACGTAATATTTATTTGTATTGAAGATTTATTGTTAAAATAAACTAATCATATTTTTCCTGTACAGAGATAGCTAGTTCATTTTTCTTAATTTTCTTCATAAAGATAAAAATATTAAAAGGTCTTTCAGTGAAGTAATAATGGGTTTTATTTTGCCAATATATTGTGGTACTACGAATGTACCAGGCACGCTTGAAATACCCAAATTTGACGTAAATTAGAAAATTTCATATTTGTTATGTTACAATATCCTTAAGTTTAAAAATAGATTTTCCTTTCTTTCTTTCTTTTTTTTTTTTTTTTTTTGTTGCAAAGTGCTGTCTTTTCAGAACACAGTTATTGCCTGAATACAATAAACTATAACAAAGGTATTGTTCGGAATATTTTATGTCATTATATATAAAAATGTTTTCAAATATTTCCCTATCGAATAATTTATTTCGATAACTAAGTAAAAGCTTTTCAAGGATAAATTAATGTTTAAAGAGAGATATCGAATGCTTAAGAAACGTTCCATACGTTGAAAGGGTGACTCATCAAATAAAAAATCATTACATAAAATTTTTCATATGTAGTAATTATAACAATTTAGAAAATTGTAGAAAGTATTTTGTATACAATCAGAGATATCTTCGTGACGGTAAACGATATGTATATAAATACTGTAGATTATGGCTTTAAAATAACTTTAGTTGTTTTCGCAAGACGTTAGGTGAGTATTGGATGTTGTTTGTATTGAAGGTGCTTTAAACTCCGCTAAAATTTGATCCATGGATTTGCGGCTTAGTTTACAGTATAATCGCAATAATACTTAAAGCATGAAGGGTCAGTAGCATATTACAGTTATTGAATAACTTTTGTTAAAATGTTACTTTATTAGTTTTAAATTCTGGTTACTCTATAAATCTTACTAGTGTCTGAAATATGAAAAAACTTAATTATAACACAAAAGTAAAAAGTTGACAAGAAAATTTTAACTGGATTACTTTTATGTAAATTGGCTTATATGCAAATTTGAAAATATGATAAACAGCATGAATGTATTAAGTAATCTTTGAAAATGATAATAATTAATACATTTTCTTCTCCTTTTTTGCAACTTTTTACTTTTTTATTACCTTACAACCACAGAAAAAAAAAACTACATATATAATTTATCGCTCTCACTTTAATGAAATTCATGAATCAAAACGAAGATGCTTTATAGGTGAGATTATTTTTATAAAATGATACAAAATGTACTTTATTTCATCATGGTCATCATCATCATTATTATTATTGTAAAGAAAAAGTGCAACCAGATTTTGAAAATATTAATAGACGTATAAGTTTTTAAATTTTTTTGTCTTGAAGACCTCTCTGAAGAGTTAAATTCTTTAGCAATGTCTTTAATTTTGATAAATTAATCGCAGAAGAATCAAGTTTTTAAGTACCTCAGCTTTTAGTATTTATAAACGAATCTACTCTATTAAAAATTGTAAATATTCCCTTTTTACAAATGTATTAACAAAATAATAATAATAATTAAAAAATAAATTAATAAAGGAATTAAAAAGAAAAAAATGACGAATATGGAAGACAAACAAATATTAAATATTGGATTATATTCTGCACGAAATACGCATTGTATATATTCTTCTGGAGAACTCGCAGCGCTTTATCCAATAAAAAATCCACTTGTTCAATTAGCAATCCTTCTGGCAGAATATCTTATAAATTTTTCAAAAAAGTTCGACAGGGCTTCTTTTTGTTTTGCTGATGATATATGTCTACGGTTAAAAAATGGCAGTTTGACAGGTTCTTGTAAATTATTAAATCAATCGGAAATGGATATTTTTGTATCTTGGTTTCGCATGAGAGAGAGTCAAATTATGGATTATACATATCCCGTAAAATATTTTCACTATTCATTCATGACCGCGAAACCAGCATACAAACCACACATATTCGGCATTTTTAAAACGTTTTCATCATCACTTTGGATGGCAATTGCTCTAGTTTTGGTTTTGATGCCGTTTATGCATTACATTTTAAAACGGAAACATCCGCTTGATAAAATTTTTCTCCATGTTTTGGCCGTATTTTTAAGGCAAACTGCGATTTTAAGGCTTTCGTCATTGTCAGAAAAATTGCTCACATATTCTTGGGTTGCAGGAGCGATGTTCCTTTGCCTGGCTTTCGATTCTGTGTTTCTATCATTTCTTGCGTTCCCTCCTATCCCCAGGATCAAAGACCTGACACAATTAGCCACAGCTGTATCAAATGGAGAATACCACTGTATATCTTATTTTAAATTTGACACTTACAGTGCGTTGATAGTCAGTAATCGAAAAGAATTGATACCAATCGCAGAAGATATTAAGGATAATAACATAGATAGAAAGGATATAGTCAATTTTCTATTATATGGAAGAAGCAAACAAAATTTCGCTTATGTGGGAATTACTGAAGAGCTTGATTTTCATAATTTAGATAGATTTTTCATGTCTGAAGATCATTTTCTTGATAGTCTGTCGGCAATGAAGATTCGAAAGGACTTTTGTTGTAAAAAGCTAATAGATAAGTTCTTGCATAAAGTTATGGCTGCTGGACTTTATTTGAAAGTGGAGAAGGAAATGAAATTTAAGGAAAAGTTTTATTTGGAGAGAAATAGATTCGAAGAAAACACAAGTAAAAGGAAATTAACACTTGTAGATCTTGCTCCTGCATTTATATTTTTATTGACAGGCTACACTGTATCTTTTTTTGTTCTTCTTTGTGAAATATTTTTAAGTCGCAAAAAGGGAGCGAATCTTTTGAAAAAAAATAAGAAAAGAAAAATAAGAATTTATGAAGAAGAATCTGTCTAATTAGCATTTTGTAAAATATTTTATAGTTTCCTTATTCTAAAATTATCATATTTTCTTCTGTATTTAAAAAAAAAAAAAAAAAAAAAAAAAAAAAAAAAGAGAGAGAGAGAGAGAGACAGACAGAGAGAGAGAGAGAGAGAGAGAGAGAATTAAGTTGGTTTAAAGTTGATTTAGTGATTCGGTAAATTATTCCATTTGGAATTTTTTTTTTTTTTTTTTTTTTTTTTTTTTGTAATTAGCATTTGTAATTAAAATTTACTAAAGTATCTCTATATATTAAAAAAAAGTAAATGTTGCTGGCGTCAAATTTTTTTGTTTGTGGCAGCAACTTCTGGCGGGGAGCAGGGTTCTACGCATCATGAGATATATTAGTGTATTCCGTCTACTTTAAGGAAGGCATTTCAGCTGCTTAGAAATTTCTATCATTTTAATTAACGAAGTTATTAACTAAAAACGTTGGGTTTGTAGGTACACTATTTGCCACCGTACAAAAAGTTTCTATTACTCCTTTTTTTCTCCCTCTGTCTCTGACGTCACTTTCTTCAAGAAAATTAAAATGTGATCAATTGTGTAAATAAGAAAAATTAAAAAATTGGCATCTTTGAGATCCTCGAGAGAAGAAAAAAATTATTTAGAATAGTGAAACATTTGAAAATAACCGATATTTTTAAAATATTAAGTAAAAATTTAATGAAGATGAAATGAAAATTAGTTTTTATTTTTATCTTAGCATATATTATGAGTTTAATTATTATTTTATATTATTAGTTAAGTTTATACTGTTAAGTTTATACTATTAGTTTTTATTGTAAAGTTAAGTGAAAAAGATTTAGTTATGAATATCATGATTATGTTAAACAACTGTTGGCATAGAGTTAGAAGTTAAGCCTAGAAATTTGCAAAATGAAATTTACGAGACAAAAATTTATATTAGTTTATATAAAGATTTAATTTTTTAACTCAAAACATATTTAAAAAGATAGACGTTTACTTAGACTAATTTAGCAATTTTTAAAATTTAGAAATGAAAATGCTCATACGGTTTTCGCCAAGGAGTTCATTTACGCAACCACAACTTTAGCCATGCCTTAATTATAGAGATAAATTATAAAATGGTGCAATAATAAAGATAATATTAATAAATGTTGGAGTAGCGAACGATTCATTTTAATAAATAAAACAGATGCGCCTTTAATTGCGCATGCGCGTGAAAGAGAGCTCTCCAACTGCTCCCAGCGAAGCACGCCAGAGTTAAAAAAGGAATGTAGCTGTGTGCAACGGCCTTGGTGGCCATTATTACCTGTGTGGTTAAATAACTAAAAATGTACGAAGTAAATGTACACTTAAATACTATTTTAATTCTACTTATTTCGAATGTGTGTAATGTAAATCGTCTTGTTTATCGTCTACAATAAATGTCAGCTATATATATATTCAAGAATTTCGTTTTAATGGAACTCATATTACAACAAATGGTAGCAGAGCGTGGTTATCTAGGAAATTCTTGAAATCAAAATTCTGAAATAATTAGTCCAAAAGAAAAGAATGGAAAGAATAAATATACCGGAGTTAAACGGTAATAATTATTTCATATGGGCTATGAAAATAAAAGCAGCCCTATCAATTAAAAGACTCGATTCTGTTATTACAACGGTGAAACCAGAAGGACTGAGCGCAGCGGAATCTCAAGAATGGGATCTGAAAAACTCCGACGCAGTCGCCTATATGAAGCTTTCTCTATCCGACGAACACGCTCTTCAATTTTCAAATGAAGAAAATGCCAAAATCTTATGGGAAAATATAAAAAACACTTTCACTGGGCAATTAGAGGATAGAAGAATAGACGCCGGAAATGAACTAAAAAATTTGCTGATGAAACAGAATGAAACTGTAAATGACTATATAGCACGTTCAAAAGGACTAGCTGTAAAATGCCAATCGTTAGGATTGGAAATTTCTACAAGAGAGTTGGTCTATCACACAGTCAGAGGACTATCGGGAAACTTTAGCAAAATCAGAGATGTGTTGAAAACACAAAGGGAAAAATCTATGGAGGAAGTTTTAGAAATCTTAAGAGAGGAAGAAGCAAACTTGAATCCGCATAATGAACAAAATAAACCCGAAGCGTTCTTCGTAAAGAAGGATAAGAACAAAAAACTGTGTTATATCTGTAGAAGGAGTAATCATCTTGCAAAGGACTGTTTTTATAAAAACAATTCACAAAGAACATTTAACACTTATGGTTATAAAGGACATAAAAATCGAAAAAACAATTCTCGTTTTGATAAGAAAGAAGAAAAGAATAATTCTGTTTTTAGTGCTTCTACTATTGATTTATTGTGTGATAATGTTTTCGTTTTAGATTCCGGGGCGACCGACCATATGGTAAAAGATAAAATCTGGTTTGATAAATTAAAACCAGAAAGTAAAGAAATCTTCTTGGCAGGTAAGGATGCAAAAATTATGTGCCATGGCACCGGAAACGTCAAAGCAAAAACCGTAAGTAAAAATCCTGTTTATTTAACTATCAAAAACGTGTTATTTGTACCAGATCTTAGATATAATCTTTTGTCGGTAACCTCATTAATGGATAAGGGATGCAGCATTAAATCTACTAAAAATTCTGTACTAATTTTTGATAGTAATAATAAGTTAGTTACTAAAGCATATAGAAATAATAACAAACTTGAAATTAATTTAGAACCAATTACTAGTAAAGAATGTAATGTTGTGATGAATGATATTAATTATGAAACCTGGCATAGTAGGTTATGCCATTTAAATCCTAACTATATGCTTAAAATGAGTGATTATATAAATGTAGATATCATAAATGATTTTAATTGTGAAATTTGTGATATAAGTAAGGTAACTAGAAAAAATCATCCACCTGTTAATATAGAACAAAGTTCCGAAATTCTAGAATTGATTCATATAGATTTGTGTGGGCCAATTAATCCTGTGTCGTTAGGGGGTGCTAAATATTTTATGATTTTAGTGGATGATTATTCTGGCATGTACTTTACTTATTTTTTGAAAAATAAAAGTGAGGTATATGAAACATTTTGTAATTTTAAGAGTAAACATGAAAATTTAACTGGTAAAAGAATCAAAAGGCTCAGGTCAGATAACGGCCTGGAGTTTGTAAATGAAAAATTGGATAATTATCTAATTAATTCTGGTATTTCACATGAAAAAACGGTTCCTTATAATAGCGAATCGAATGGTAAAGCGGAACGTGGAAACAGAGTATTACTAGAAAGAACTAGGACTATATTATACGAAAGTCAGTTACCATTATATTTTTGGGCAGAAGGTATAAACTTTAGTACACGAGTTTCTAATGTAACACCGCGTAAAGGAAAAAATAAAATACCCCTAGAAATTTGGACCGGTAAAAAACCTAAATTAAATTACTTAAGAAAATTTGGTTGTGTAGCATATTTTCATATCCCTAAAGTATTGAGAAATAAATTTGAAATTCCAGGGAAGAGAGGAATTTTTCTAGGGTATAGCCGTGAACGTAGGGCGTATAGAATTTATGATCTAGAAAGTAAAAAAGTAATTGAGGAAAGATCGGTCAAATTCAACGAATCATTAAAAGGCAGTTCATTTTTTGAGAAAAATAATAATGTCTGGGATATTCAATCATTCTATGATTCATCCCCAAATGAAACCGAAACTCAAACAACAGAAAACAAAATTCCGCATTTAGAACTCTTTCATGAGAAAAATGAAGAAAGTAGCATATCGAAATCCTCTACTTCTGGCGCGCCAGCAGAGGGGAGCGCCAAAGGGGGGAAGCAAATTGAGCAGAGTTGCAGAGTCGAAGCCGGAAGTAATTTGGAATTACGAAGAAGTGAAAGAATAAAAAATAAACAAATAGTGAGTAATTTTACGGAAAGTGTCCCAAATAATTATTTAGAGGCGAAAAATGGTATTAATTCTCAAAATTGGGAAATAGCGATGCAAAATGAAATGGATTCATTAAATAAACATAATGTTTGGGAGATCGTTGATAAGCCAAGTGACGCAAAATTAATAAAAAGCAAATGGGTTTATACTAAGAAACAAAATGATTCAGGTAACATAATTTTTAAGGCAAGGTTATGTGCAGCGGGTTATAATCAAATTAAAAACGTCGATTATTCGGAATCTTTCTCACCTGTTCTGTGCATGGAAACATTTCGTTTGCTAATTGCAATTGCCGCTAAATTAAATTTAATTGTAAAATTCTTTGATGTTAACCGCGTATTTATACAGTAATTTAGAGGAAAATGTATACATGTTACCACCGCAGGGTTTTGAGGGGTCTATAGGTACAGGAAAGGTATGTAAATTAAAGAAAAGTATCTATGGCTTGAAGCAAAGCGGGAGAAACTGGTATTTGAAAATAAAATCTGAATTAGAGAAATTGGGATTAGTACAAACAGCTTCAGATAACTGCATATTCATTAAAAGTGATAATGATAAATTTCTTATTTTGAGCATCTATGTGGACGATTTTTGTATTTTCAGTAATAATCAAGAAATGTATGAAGATATAATCTCCAAAATTAGAGTAATATTTGAATTACATGAAAATAATAAATCAAAATTTCTAGGTATAGAAATACTACAAAATAACAACGGTATCTATTTGTCACAGACTCAATACATTGAGTCATTACTAGCTAAACACAATCTAAGTGATTGTAAAACAGTAAAAACCCCAATTGTTAAAGGAGAAGATAAAAGCTTACCACTCACAAATGAAACTATTGATGTAAACGTGTATCAGGAAATTATAGGTGAATTATTATATTTATCTAATAGAACGCGTCCAGACATAGCTTTTGTAATTACTTATTTGTCACAATTTAATCATAAGCCTGAAAAAAGGCATTTTTTACTTGCAAAAAGGGTTTTAAGATATTTAAAGGGAACTAAAGATAAAAAATTATTCTATAGTACAGAATTTGGGTATTTAAATGCAAGTTCAGACGCAAGTTGGGGGAATGCAGAAAATGGAAAATCATTTTCTGGTGGTGTAATTTTGTTGGGTAATTCATTAATATCATGGAAATGTCATAAACAAAAAAGTGTAAGTTTATCAACTTGTGAAGCAGAGTTGTTTGCTATTTCAGAAATCTCTAAGGACATAACATGGATAATAAATTTATTATCGGAATTAAACTTTAAAAATTTTATAAACAATACTGTATCACTGAGTTCAGATAGTCAAGCAGCCATACAATGGGCTAATTGTGCAAGATCATCCAACAAGTCAAGACACATAAATCTCAGATTACATTTTGTAAAGGACTTGATTAGAGACAAAACAATTGATCTGTATTATACTCCAAGTGAAGCCCTAATATCAGATTTCTTGACAAAGGCTGTAAACGAGGAAAAACTGTTATATTCAATGGAACATATTTCTTTAATTTCTTAATTTTATATATTATTATGTGTTCATCCTGTATTATGTTATATTTGTATTTATATTTTTTATTTTTGTGTAGATTAAAATGCGTCGCTCGCAGGGGGGGGGTGTGTTGGAGTAGCGAACGATTCATTTTAATAAATAAAACAGATGCGCCTTTAATTGCGCATGCGCGTGAAAGAGAGCTCTCCAACTGCTCCCAGCGAAGCACGCCAGAGTTAAAAAAGGAATGTAGCTGTGTGCAACGGCCTTGGTGGCCATTATTACCTGTGTGGTTAAATAACTAAAAATGTACGAAGTAAATGTACACTTAAATACTATTTTAATTCTACTTATTTCGAATGTGTGTAATGTAAATCGTCTTGTTTATCGTCTACAATAAATGTCAGCTATATATATATTCAAGAATTTCGTTTTAATGGAACTCATATTACAACAAAATCCGCAACCTCTTTTTATTTTTTAAGCATTGATATAAAACTTTGCAGGAAACAGAATTTAATTTAATACGACAGGACATTTTTTTAAAAATCTATTTTTCCATATAAAGACATGCAATAACTTCATTGCTAAAATATTTTAGTTACAGCTATATAGGATCCCACTGGCAGATTTTAAAATTGTCATTTATTTTGACGATGACTTGAATTATCTATCGCAAATATGCATGTCAAGATTTTCGCGAGAAACGTAGAAGTTACTTCGGTGTCGAATTTCAAATTTCGCCAGGAGCTTAAACTGTACCAATGATTTAGCACGATTTTTATTTATTTATTTATTTATTTTAATATTTTTTAACTTAATGCAAGAGGGGAAAAAAGAAGAACATTTTTTATTTTGTCTAAATATACAAAATGTCCCCAGGCATAATATTATTCATTTTTAATTCTGTTTATTATTAGAAAGAAAATGTCTAAAGTATTTTTTTCTATACCATCGATGTCTTTATAAATTAAATTAAATTAAATTATCCAGTATCATTATATTTCATACACAACGAGCATTTTTTATTTTCTAAATTCAATATTACATGATATATATGTAAAAAAAAAATCAAGGTGTAATTAGTACATATCCAGAAGATGTAGCCAAAAACTCGTCAGAATTCATTATTTACACATTTTCAGGAGATATCGCCAACAACTATTAAGATAACATGATAAATATATATCCAGTAGATATCGCCAAGGATTCAGGAGCCATCATCAATACTTATTCAGAAAATATTGTCAACAAATATTCAATAGCCAATTTATGAATGGTGATAGTCTGTCTCAAATACTTCAAACCAGCAATTCGTTTTTACAATACAATCAAGGATGAATTTTTCACTTATCAGTGGGTTTCAAAAAATGTGATTTTTTTTTTTTTTCACGATTTAGTTTACAAGGAAACATTCAAAAGGTGTCGTTTTCAAAAAATACTGAAATATATATATATGTGATTCTACTCTTCCTAAAACACCAGAAATTGACAAAATTAAGGCCTGAAATGATTTACAGCGATCACAAAAAATTATCAAAATTGAGCATATTTGGCGATTTTACATTGTTTGGCGATTGGTTTTAAGTACTTGGCGGAGAAACAAAACACGATTCTGTTCGTACACGGCAATCTTGGTGATAGCGAACTGAACTCCTAACAGCGCAAAATAGTCAAATATGCTTAATTTTGATAATTTGTTGTGGTCGCTGTAATTGATTTCAGCCGATAATTTTTTCACTTCCTGGTGTTTCATGAAGAGTAGAATGACATATATTTTTTTCAATATTTTTTGAAGACGACATCTTTTGAATGTTTCCTTGTTAGTATTTAATATAGTTTAAGAAATTAAATGGTAAAATAAGATAATAATGGGCATCTTGGCAAATTCAAAGTGTAATGCAATAAATGGTGACAATGTAAAATCGCAATCTCGAAAAAAAAAAAAAAATGGCCTGTCGTGCTAACACTACTAATAATGAAATGTTTAAAATATTTGCATTAATCATATAAGATTTTCAACGTATCTGACTAAATCATATTCTAGACAAAATGCACTTTAAAAAGTTGCATCTTTACTGTTATAAGCACCATTTTAAACCTAGCTGTACATTGGAAATAAATGCAGAGTGTTACATATTGTCCTAAATTAACTAAAAAAATTCAATAGTAAAAAATACGAATAATATTAGAAAAATTTAGTTCATAATTTCTTTAATCAATCAATAATACGCAGAAAATTCATCGTCAACCAGTAACAAAAATTTACCAAGTGGATCATATACTAAAGCTGTAACGCTAAATGGTTTAGATGTTAAGAATTTCTTTCTGTTCTGAAAAGTTAGCGCTATCTTTGTTGATTTTTTGTGCCTAGCTGTCTAGCATATGTTTTCTTTCAAAATAATGGCAAATTGTTATTAAATTGTCGAACGTCAAAATAGATTTTTCACATATTTTAAATGATACAATATTAAATATTGTGTAGTTCAATATGATACCAAATATGGTGGATTTCTATAATGTTGTTCAACTTTTCTCTTGTGTTATGTATTATTAATATTTCAATTCAATTGAAGGCAAAGTTGCGAATAGTCGGGTAGAATCCCACAAGGGTTAATGAGCGAAACGATTCGGGGGGAGGCGAAGCCTTCCTCGAGGGTTGGTGAACGGAGCGAACAGGGGGCAGAGCCCCCTAGTTTTATTTCAAAATTATTAATTTAAAATGGTAATTAGTCTTAGCGAAAAATTTCCTCTTTTGCGATTAAAAAAGCTTACTTTTGCTTCTGTGGAAAATAAAATATTGCACTTGATGTAAAAATTTTCCCAAATTATAAAAATGAACTTTCTTAAGAAAAAAAAAAAAAAAAAAAAAAAAAAAAAAAAAAGGCGTAGTTTTAAAATTGTCTAATTAGCATTTTTTGCACTGTGGTTATCTTATTCTGCAATGGTAAGATGTACCAGTAAATTGATTCGAGAAAATGTGTAAGGTGAGTTAAAATTTTTGTTAGTCATTTGAATTGAAAGTCAACTTTTTCTAAGCCGCTTATCAGGTGATAATTCTTTCAGCTTTCGCAATATGATGTTTCATAAAAAGCAATTTGGAATTAAAAATCAGCAAAATTAATTTTACGTAGAATTTTTAGAAAAACAAAAAAAAAAATAAGATCTCTTCAATTTTTTGGGGGGGATAAAATTATGATCTTTAAAATTTGGATATTTGTTTAAACAAAAAATTAATCACCCTCTATGTGACCAAACAAAAAACTCATTTTGGTCTCACCATTTTTTAATATATTGTTTGTTTATAAAAAATCTAATTTTAATTTATATAAGAATGAAAAATAATTTTAAGATCAAATTGTGATAGTAAAATTTTTACATTACTCATTTATAGATGTTATACTATATTAACAGTGCAGTTAGTATGTAGTATCAGTGCAATCTCGGAGTATTGCTAGCACAGATTTGTTAATAGGGTGTTACAAACAGAAATACCTACATATAAAAATAATAATTGCACTCACTTACTCAATCGTTTAATTCTGCTTTAATATTCAAAAGCCTGTCATTTTTTACTATTTCCTCACCATATCACAATCTGAGCTGTAACGCAATATCGACTGATTTATCTTGCCTTTTTGAAAGCTCTTATTTTAATGATGCTGATCGAGGCGGACAAAGGTAAAGAAAATTTCAATGTTCTCATTTTTCTTTTAACTCCGTTCTTAATTACGAAGCGGCTAACTATCATTAAAAAATCTTTTATTGCATCATTTTTAAACATTGTTTGTATATTTATTCATATAACTTTAATTTTATATTAAATATATACTAGCCATGCTGAGTGTTCACTTTAGAGCTAAGATCGAGATTCTTTTTATACTTAGAAGACTAAGGTATATCTTTCATATTTTGGACTATATATGATAAAAAATGAATTGGAAAAATATGCTTTTCTCAGCTACAGCCGAATATCTACTTTATAGTTTCCAGTTTCTGTCTATTTCATTAAACCTATACAAACTCTACAAAATCAGAATCATTCGAGTCTCAGTCTGAATTACATAAATACACTGCTGAACAAACATAAGGGAATAACTTAATTTTCCGTTTTCTTCTTTAGTGCATATTTTTTAAACAAATGAAAATAACGTTTGAAGGGCATGTCTACTATCATATAATTAGAGGAATTTTATATAACTCTAGCATAAGTAATAATTTTTAAGTTGACATTTATTCAATTTTTCTAAAAAGAAGGCTTTAGGAAAAATAAAATCAAAAGAATTTAAGAAATTTAATGAAAAATGATCATAAGAATGCATTACAGAAAGGCTGAAATGCACACGCATCTATGTGTTAGATTGAAAACGGATTTTTCTTCCTGAATTCACTTATCTGTTTCTTTTTTTTTTTTCGCTTGTGAATAACATTTAAAAATATATGCATATAAGCATGAAAACTGAATAAGATGTTTATTTAAAAATTATTTTTCGAAATATATTTTAATAGGGTGATGCTCATAGTTTATAAATTAATAATTATATATTTTCATAAAGTCTGTTATAAAAGTAAAAGGAAAGTGAATGAGGAAAAGAAAATTAGAAATTAGTTTAGCATTTGAAGGCATGTGCTTCTTCACCTATCTGTAATGCATCCTTAACACCACTTTTTATTAAGTTTTCCGTTCTAAGATTGTTGAAAATTTTCACTCTTTTCTAAAGCTTACTTTTCCGACAAATTCAATAATTATTAGTTTAAAGTTAATACTTATGCTAAAGTAGTATAACATTTGATTAATGGTATGCTAACAAAACTTCCATCCAAATTTTATATTCAAATGTTTACTTGTATAAAAAATATAAGCAAAAGAAAAAAATCTGGAGTGACTCCACTTGACTTTCCGAACATTGAATAACTAACAGTTTTGTAGATAAAATAAAGAAAGAGGAGTTGCTAAACAAACAAAAAAGAGAAAACCATAACAGAGTGTTTGAGTATTTTTCTCAATATATCACACGAGGTTTTACTTAACGCTACTGAACTTTGAGCCCTTAGATCATAATGATAAAGAATTTTTCGTTGTGTCCCTGTAAAAATCTATAAATGCTAGATTCACCAAAATGCTTATAGTTAGTGCAACAGTGATTTATAATATTCATACAAATTTTCAGCTCAATTGAATAAAGCGTTTAGATGCTATCGCTGGTCTCATAGGCCATAAAGATAAAGAATTTTTCTTTGTGTCCCTGTAGAAAAACTGTAAGTGCTAGATTCACCAAAATCTATACAGTTGGTTCAAATGTGACCTATAACATGTGCACAAATTGTTTGTTGAGATTAATAAGGCGTTTAGACGCTATCACACTTTTAAAAATTTGGCAAAGAATTTTTCTTTGTGTCCCTGTAAAAAAAACTATAAGTGCTAGAATCTCCAAAATCTATACAGATTGAGTATCTGTGACCTATAATATGTGTATAAAGTTTTTGCTCAATTGAATAAGGCGTTTAGATGCTATCGCACTTTTAAGATTTTCGTCCCTTGGCCATAATGATAAAGAATTTTTCTTTGTGTCCCTGTAAAAAAACTATTAGTGCTAGATTCACCAAAATCTATAGGGTTCGTACTATGGTGACTTACAATATACGTACCAACTTTCAGCTTATTCGAACAAAGCGTTTAGACGCTAGCGTGTTCACTCACAGACATACACACATACATACACACATACATGCACACATACATACACACAAACATACATATATCATCGTAAAAATAGTGAAAACGGACTCGTTGGACCTCGAAGCGTATAGAAACATCAAAATCTCGAATTCGGATTTTTGACATGATTACAATACTTTCCTCACTATAGTGTTCGGAAAGTAAAAATTGGAAAGCAATTTGTTCCTTTAACTTTGATCTCGAGTCTATTTTGGTTACATTCTCAAACTGTTTTTGTATACATATAAAAGTTTTTATAAATGCGTACATTTTTAAAAATCGAATATGTTCTGGAACTTAAAATGAATTTGCTTATTTTAACATACGGCCGGTTTTTAAATAAATGTACATAAAAATGCAGTCAGATAAAACCTAAGAAAAGTCTAGAGAATTTTGTATATACAGCACTAGTAATCTATTTTTTGTCAAAATAATGGTAATGTAGCCACGCATTTCATTTTTACTTAATTCATGAATTTCTGAATAGTGTTTTGTCTAACAATATTCGCGCTTTAAAAATATTTGAAACTTATTAGAATAAACGTCGGGTTTTACTTCCTTATTAATGAATTGCAAATATCAATATAATTTATGTAAAAGCATTCGGAAATCATAAATTCATGTCGCATTTTAGTTTTTTGATATGTTTATGTTGACAGTTTTAATTATACTAGCAGGCTTTGCCCGCTTCGCTGGCCACTAAATTTAAAGGAAACTCGTTTCTATATAGCTTTATAAAAATAAAATAAAATAAATTACTGAAATTGTTCAAAAGCTCGCTCCAGGTGTTGCATTCGGCAGCGATTTGGTCATCCACTGCAACTCGGGCGCTTGTCCCTATTACCTGCGACAATAGTTTACCAATGAGCTTCCATTTAGGTGCTTATTATATAACAGTTTCGAAATAAATAGTATCGAAAAAATTGGAATTTCTCTTTTATATTTGAATCCCAGTTACATGTGAACAACACTATAGTTTACATGTAACTCGGACTGGACTCAAATGTAACTGGGTTTAGACAACATAATATTTGCTTTTACGTTATTTCATATGTTTATTTTGTTTATCCAATCAACCATTAAATGACAGCAATTTCACGCCATATATTACAATATGCTGTGGCCGGCTACGTCTGTCGCATGAGACAATAATTTTTTTGTATTTATATATAATTCATGGGTTGTAAACCTGATAGTACAGCCTTAATATAGTTCTCTTTGGCGGCTTTTGAATTTTTGTCACCATTTTAGACTTAATCTATTGTAACAATAAGACTTAATCCCTTGTAACAATATGCTATGAGCGCTATTTCTGCCGTATTTTAGACAACTAATCTTTTTATGGTTATGTATATTTCCCATTAAATATATTTTTATTTATTTATTTAAATATTAATTTGAATTTTTCAAATATTTCTGTTCGACAGCGTGCAAGTGCAGTAACAATTTTGCTAATAATTTTATCAGACTCTTTTTTGTTTATGCATAAGAATCCTTTATATTCTGCTTATATTTTTAATGGTTTTTAGGTTTAAAATAGTGCTTGTTGAAATAAATTTCCTATCTTTAAAACTGCATTTGTTCTGTAAATTTTGTGTAAAAATAAATCATTTATGTTTTTATATATTTGATGCGCTACTTAGATTAAAATGGCTGTTGCTATATCAAACTTCTTGTCGAAAAACGTTCGGTGTACTTCAACACCAAAATTTAAAAAATCGCCCAGCAGGATCTGTTAATGAAACTGATAAAATAAAAATATGGTTGATAGAGTTTAAATAATCTATTTAAAAAAACTTTTAAAACCCAATTTATTAATGTATCGTATCACATACATAGATATAGTAATAATATATTGATTGATCATTGGGGAGAAAAAGTGATTCATTTTCACTTGGGAAAAGACGGCGATTTTACCAAAATATGGCAGTTTTTCCCCGAGTGAATACACACGGGAATATACACGAATGTTTTAGCAAATAAAATTCATGAATAATTTATTTACTAAAGGTGAATGAAAAGCTCCAGATATAGTTTCAAATTCATTCTTCTTTTTTTCCTTTTTTCCTTCAATACCACTTAATGGCTGATTCCAAAGCTTTTTTTTTCGGCATCAAAAATCTTTGCACGATAATATGGGGACGATAGATCTCTATATATTATTATATCTATGATCACATAAATCTTTTCGAAGATAGAATAAAACTTAATTTGAAAAAAAAAAAAAAAAAAAATAACTTTTGTTTATTAACCAAAATAATTGATGAAATTTGAAATGCAAGTTGGTCTTGTGGGGTACAGGCTGTATATTATATTTTTGTGTTCGTGAGAGAAAATTTAAAAGAATTTAAAAACTGCAATTTTTAATCCCACTTAAAAATCATGTGACTTAATGTGAAGCAGATTTTTCATTTTTTTTCTCCTAACGGTTTACATACAATCTTCTTCTGTCGCCACCTAAAATTGATACTTTAGTTAATTTTAAAAAATCTAATCATCCGATTGATAAGCTGTTTAATGCATCGGATTTACAAAATTTTTCCCTTTCATTTGCTATCCGCGATTGTAATGAAATGCTTGCACTCTGGTGGGCTAAGAGGAAATTACAATTAACATGCTTTAATTCGGTTTTCATTTAGCCGCCATTGCTTGCCGATGTTTAGTTTCACATATATTTATTGAATAAAAATTAATAAATCCGGTAAAAAAGATAACACATACTGTTGTGTGCTCCAGTGTAACTCCAAAGGACCAAGAAATCCAGAATTAAGCTTCCATTTATTTCCAAATGACAAATTTAAAATTTCAGTTGCTTCGGCTAATGGAAGTAAAGAATTAATCAGATGATTTGAAACTAATATTTGTTCAACTTCAGTTAAAAATCTACTTCCGATAAACTTTGGAATAAACTGAAATATTTTTTTCCAAAAGCAAACAATTTTCCATGATGTAATGGCGGAGAAATTATAGTACGAATGTTAAGTAGAATAACAAAAAGAACAATAATAAATACACGTGGCTATAATATTTACTAACAACAGAAGCTGAAAAAGCGCCATCTATCGATCATTACAAAAGCGGATCTTATTTCTAACGATGCGACTGATATTTCTAATTTATTTTCTAATCTTTCTGATTTATTTTTCTCATTTTAAATAAATGTACGTTTTTTTTTTTTTTTTTTTTTTTTTTAATTATTATTATTTTGTCGAAAAAAAAATTGGCAACTACAACTTATGGATAAAATTTTAAATTTTAAACGGCTTATTTATCAGAAATTAGAAGGTTATTATTTTCATATTTTAATTAATTAAGAAAAAACTAATCATCCGATTGATAAGCTGTTTAATGCATCGGATTTACAAAAATTTTCCCTTTCATCTGGTATCTTATTTGTAACGATGCGACTGATATTTCTAATTTATTTTCTAATCTTTCCGATTTATTTTCCTCATTTTAAATAAATGTACGTTATTATTATTATTATTATTATTATTATTATTTTGTCGAAAAAAGAATTGGCAACAATTAAATTATGGATAAAATGTTCAAATTTAAATGGCTTATTTCTCAGAAATTAGAAGGTTATTATTTTCACGTTTTAATTAATTAAGAAAAAACTAATCAAAAATTCGAAAATCTGACTTGAAAAATCTGACTTTCGAAAATCATCGATGTGCACAATCACCCTTCGGGGAGCATCTTTGTGTTAAATCTCGTGACTGTCCGAGCTACCGTTTTCGAGAACAGTGAAATATACAAATATTGCTCACTTAATAGTATAAGATAACAAGAAATTTTTTTTTAACAATAGGTTTTTCGGGATTTTTCTAACCTTGATAAGACGGAGCCACACTTTGTGGTAGCATCGTATTTTAGCGAGCAAAATTTTGCTTATTGTATAAGGTAGCCCTAGAACTACAAGAATATTTCTTTAAACATATATTTAAGGAAAGCAAAAAAGAAAAACGCGTACTTTACATGAATAAGTACTTTAATGAAATATCTTATAATGTATAATTTGTTAATTACAATGTGGTTCGAATTCATTCTGCCACAAATAAGAAAAACAGACGCTTTTTCCCAACTATATTTCTATTTTTACAATTTTTTTTTTTTTTTTTTTTTTTTTTGTCATTAATATTATAACACTTTGTACATCCGTTACTAGAAACTCAATTTGCTTCTTACCGATCAGGAGCACTTTTCCTATCGCTAATAACTGGTAGAATACTAGATAATGACAATATAAACCAATGTTAATATCTTATACTATTAAGTGAGCAATATGTGTATATTTCACTGATCTCGAAAACGGTAGCTCGGACAGTCACGAGATTTAACACAAAGGTGCCCCCCCGAAGGGTCATTGTGCACATCGAAGTCAGATTTTCGAATTTTTGATTAGTTTTTTCTTAATTAATTAAAATGTAAAAATAATAACCTTCTAATTTCTGATAAAAAAGCCATTTAAATTTTAACATTTTATCCATAATTTAATTGTTGCCAATTTTTTTTTTCGACGAAATAATAATAATTAAAAAAAAAAAAAAAAAAAAAAACTGTACATTTATTCAGAAATATTAGAAAATATGTGTATATTTCACTGATCTCGAAAACGGTAGCTCGGACAGTCACGAGATTTAACACAAAGGTGCCCCCCGCAGGGTCATTGTGCACATTGAAGTCAGATTTTCGAATTTTTGATTAGTTTTTTCTTAATTAATTAAAATGTAAAAATAATAACCTTCTAATTTCTGATAAAAAAGCCATTTAAATTTTAACATTTTATCCATAATTTAATTGTTGCCAATTTTTTTTTCGACGAAATAATAATAATTAAAAAAAAAAAAAACCGTACATTTATTCAGAAATATTAGAAAATAAATTAGAAATATCAGTCGCATCGTTACAAATAAGATACCAAATGAAAGTGAAAATTTTTGTAAATCCGATGCATTAAACAGCTTATCAATCGGATGATTAGTTTTTTCTTAATTAATTAAAATGTGAAAATAGTAACCTTCTAATTTCTGATAAGACATTTAAATTTTAGCATTTTATCCATGATTTAATTGTTGCCAATTTTTTTTTCGACAAAATAATAATAATAATAATAATTTAAAAAAAAAAAAAAAAAAAACGTACATTTATTTAAAATGAGGAAAATAAATCAGAAATATTAGAAAATAAATTAGAAATATCACTCGCATCGTTACAAATAAGACACCAAATGAAAGGGAAAATTTTTGTAAATCCGATGCATTAAACAGCTTATCAATCGGATGATTAGTTTTTTCTTAATTAATTAAAATGTGAAAATAAAAACCTTCTAATTTCTGATAAATAAGACATTTAAATTTTAAAATTTTATCCATAATTTAATTGTTGCCATTTTTTTTCGACAAAATAATAATAATTAAAAAAAAAAAAACAAAAAAAAAAACGTACACTTATTTAAAATGAGGAAAATAAATCAGAAAGATTAGAAAATAAATTAGAAATATCAGTCGCATCGTTACAAATAAGATAGCAAATGAAAGGAAAATTTTTTTTAAACCCGATGCATTAAACAGCTTATCAATCGGACAATTAGATTTTTTAAAATTAACTAAAGTATGAATTTTAGGTGGCAACAGCAGAAGATTGTATGGAAACCGTTAGGAGAAAAAAAAAATGAAAAATCTGCTTCACATTAAGTCACATGATTTTTAAAAGGGATTAAAAATTGCAGTTTTCAAATTCTTTTAAATTTTCTCTCACGAACACAAAAATATAACATACAGCCTGTACCCCACAAGACCAACTTGCATTTCAAATTTCATCAATTATTTTGGTTAATAAACAAAAGTTATTATTATTTTTTTCAAATTAAGTTTTATTCTATTTTCGAAAAGATTTATGTGATCATAGATATAATAATATATATAGATCTATCATCCCCATATTATCGTGCAAAGATTTTTGATGCCGAAAAAAAAGCTTTGGAATCAGCCATTAAGTGGTATTGAAGGAAAAAAAAAAAAAAAAAAAAAAGAAGAATGAATTTGAAACTATATCTGGGGCTTTTCATTCACCTTTAGTAAATAAATTATCCATGAATTTATTTGCTAAAACATTCGTGCGTATTCCCGTGTGTATTCACTCGGGGAAAGACTGCCATATTTTGGTAAAATCGCCGTCTTTTCCCGAGTGAAAAGGAATCACTTTTTTGTCCCCAATGATCAATCTATATATTATTACTATATCTATGTATGTGATACGATAGATTAATAATTTGGGTTTTTAAATTTTTTTTTAAATAGATTATTTAAACTCTATGAACCATATTTTTATTTTATCAGCTTCATTAACAGATCCTGCTGGACGATTTTTTAAATTTTGGTGTTGAAGTACACCGAATGTTTTTCGACAAGAAGTTTATTTTGCAACAGCCATTTTAATCTAAGTAGCGCATCAAATATATAAAAACAGAAATGATTTATTTTTACACAAAATTTACAGAACAAATGCAGTTTTAAAGATAGGAAATTTATTTCAACAAGCACTATTTTAAACCTAAAAAGCATTAAAAATATAAGCAGAATATAAAGGATTCTTATGTATAAACAAAAAAGAGTCTGATAAAATTATTAGCAAAATAGTCTTCCCCTTTTCATACAAAAAAAAAAAAAAAAAAAAAAAAAAAATCCATCGGTAATATGGCGACAAAATTTCAAAAGCCGCCAATGGAGCGACATAATAAAGTTGTGTAACACGATAATGTTTACCTATTTATTTATTTTTTTATATAATAATCACTATGCTAATTTATCATACAAACAAATGAACCTCTGTGTGTTACTGCACTCTCACGCTGTCGAACAGAATTATTTGAAAAATTCAAATTAATATTTAAATAAATAAATAAAAATATGTTTAATGGGAAATATATATAACCATAAAAAGATTAGTTGTCTAAAATACGGCAGAAATAGCGCTCATAGCATATTGTTACAAGGGATTAAGTCTTATTGTTACAATGGATTAAGTCTAAAATGGTGACAAAAATTCAAAAGCCGCCAAAGAGAACTATATTAAGGCTGTACTATCAGGTTTACAACCCATGAATTATATATAAACACAAAAAATTAATTGTCTCATGCGACAGACGTAGACGGTCACAGCATATTGTAATATTTGGCGTGAAATTGCTGTCATTTAATGGTTGATTGGATAAATAAAAAAAACATATGAAATAACGTAAAAGCAAATATTATGTTGTCTAAACCCAGTTACGTTTGAGTCCAGTCCGAGTTACATGTGAACAACACGTATAGTGTTGTTCACATGTAACTGGGATTCAAATATAAAAGGGAAACTCGAATTTTTTCGATACTATCTATTTCGAAACTGTTATATAATAAGCACCTAAATGGAAGCTCATTGGTAAACTATTGTCGCAGATAATAGGGACAAGCGCCCGAGTTGCAGTTGATGACCAAATCGCTGCTGAATGCAGCAGGGACCTGGAGCGAGCTTTTGAACAATTTCAGTAATTTATTTTATTTTTATAAAGCTATATAGAAACGAGTTTCCTTTAAATTTAGTGGCCAGCGAAGCGGGCAAAGCCTGCTAGTAATAATTAAACATAACAATATTGTTGAAAAAAAGTGTTTGATTAAAGGAAAATATGTTCCAATGTTAACAATGGTATTTTGATAAAGAAAATCGACAACAATTATAAATTATTATAGAATATCAAATGTGGCTTTCAGGCAACCATTTCCTGCTAAACATTAATTTAACTATTAAAGTCAGATAAAACTCTTATAATCTAACTTCAATACTGATTTATATTTTTATGTTTAAAATTTCTATAAAAATGTATCAAAATGATTATATATTATAATGAATATATATCATTATTTAATTGACTGTTATTAATCATATATTATAATGATTTTCATGTAATATACTATATATGAAAAGGAATTTGACTATCACATCATAATGACTATATATCATAATATGATTGACTATTATGAACTATGAGTCTTAATGACTTTTATATAATTGACTGTATATCATAAAAAAATTTGACTATTACATCATAACGACTATATATCGTAAAGCATTTGATGGTCACATCATAATTATTATATATAAGTGACTATACGTCATAACAAATTTACGCCGTCATTCAATACAGCAAGTTCATAAACAGTGGGTGCAAAGAAAACGTGAATATAATTACTTCAAATCAACTAGTAACTCCAAAGTTGATTTGTTATAGAAATGTATCGAAAATACATAAAGATTTCCGGATGTGGGAAAAGTAACTATTTCATTCTAGTAATCTAACGGTTTCCTACTCATACTAAAAGTGCAAGATTTCATATGTCTGAATGTATTGTTCTTACATAAAATGAAGTGCTACATCTAAATGTATATTTAAATGTACTCTATATCTTTATGTATTTTGTTTATCTGCAGTGAAGTAATTTAGCTGAATGTGTATCGACGAGTGGTTAAGTATGAGTGCACAGACACTCGATGTCTGTATAATTAGTTTTGTATGTAATAAAGTTTTGTAACTAAATTATACACTTAAACATATTCTGTTGTTATTATGTATTGTCATTCTATACAGAGAAACTCTATAATTAAATATGCACCAACATCAAATGGCTGTCTAAGTCCATGCTGGAAACGAAATTGTCACTGAATAATAAATAGGTTACACTTACTTGAGGTATTTCACTAACTCCGAGCTATATACTATACTCTATGTCTGTATGCATTGTTTTTAACTGTACGGAAGTGCGCTGTCACAGAATATACACCTAAATGTATTCAACGACTGTATGCATAATTTTTTATGTAATAAATTGTGACTAAATTATACACTGAAATATATTAAGGATTAGTATGTGATGTTATGTTATATGTAATGAAATGCCGTAATTAGATACATACCTATGTAAATGCGGTTTGGGTGTCTGTATCAAATGAAATCGTCGTAGAATAAAGATGTTAAAATAGAGATTGCACGTAATTCGAAAAAATATAGTAGGCATACTCTGTATTTTACTGTTTCTAGGCTAAATAATTATCCATACTTTACGTCTGTTTGTATTAGTTCTATACCTAGTGATATTCTACAATTAAATATACACCTAAATGTACTCGATGTCCTATGCGCTTATTTTTTTGTAAGTGTTCAAGTGATGATGAAAGTGAATTTTACATCTAACAAAGTCTACACTCGCCAATAATATGTATTGTTTTTGTATGTAGTGAAAAGGTGTAATTAGATATATACTTATATCAAACAACCAGTTTGTTATTGCAACCAATGGAATTATCATATTTTAATATATAACAATGGAAGTTGCACTTAGTTTGGAAAATGTTGGTACGAATTTTTTTCTATATTATTATCTCCAATCTATATATATAAATATATTATTTGTCTGTACTTATTGTTTCTATACGCAGTGCAGCAGTGTAACTAATTATATACTTATTTATTCTTAGTGTCCGTATATATTGTTTTCATATGTAATAATGAGAGATGTGTTTACGTGGAAGCCTAAATGTACACAAAGTTAGTATGTAGTAAATTGCTATAATTAATTATACGCATAGATACTTTCTATTTTGACTGTTTCGGCAAGCAAAATTTTCACTTGAAAGTAATATATTCTATATCAGGATGTACCTTTTTAATTTAGTAAAATGCGTCAATTAAACCTTTTATCAAACTGTTGTCTAATTTTATGCTTCAGACGACATAGCTACTAAATAAAAAATTTTAAAGTTGAGGTTCACATAATTTAAAAATTATCTGGAGTAACTACACTCGAATTTCCGAATTAGGTAATTAACGGTTGTATAAATAAACTATAGTAAGAGAAGTACTTTAATAAACAAACGAGAAAAACAGTTTAAGCAGTGACTTATAACATGAGAATAAATTTTCAGTTTACCTGAATAACGCATTTAGACGTTTGAATAAAGCATTTGCAGGTTATCGGATTTAAAAAAATTTAGGCCCATGGACCATAATAACAATGATGTTTTCTTCGTATTCCTATAATATTGCGATAAGTGCTAGAATAACTAAAATCTCTGCGGTTCGAGTAACAGTGACTAATAACATGTGCATACATTTTTCTGCTCAGACGAATAAGGGGCTTAACCGCTATCGCACTTTAAATAATTTGGGCCCATAGACCGTAATGTTAAAGAATTTTTCTTTCTATCCCTGTAAAATATTTTCAATCTCTAGATTCACGAAAATTTATTTGGTTTGTGCAACAGTAACTTACAATATGTGCCTAAATTTTCGGCGAAGACGAATAAAATGTTTAGACGCTATCGCACTATAAAAAATTTGGAATATTAATTCAAAATTTCGAACGATAATTACTGATAAAGAATTTTTCTTTGTGTCCCCGTAAAAATACCTGAAGTCCCAGATTCACCAAAATCAATAGGGTTCATTCTATAGTGACCTATCATATACGTATCAACTCTCAACTCATTCGAACAACGCGTTTAGGCGCTATCGCGTCCTTTCGGATACGCACACACACACACACACACGTCATCATTAAATATAGCAAATAATAAGATGAAAATGTAAATATAATTACTCGAACCCAACTAGTAACTCCAAAATTCATTCATTATAGAAAAGTCTCGGAAGAACATGGAGTTTTTCGGATACAGAAGAAGTAAGCGTTTCATTCTGGTAATCTAACCTTTTCTTACTCATTCTAAAAGTGCAACCTCCCATATAGCGAAGTGCTCTAAATATATATTTAAATATACTCTATATCTTTATGTATTTTTTATCTGTAGTGAAGTACTTTAACTGAATGTACATCTAAATACACTAGATGTCTGTATAATTAGATTTGTATGTTGTAATGTTTTGTAAATAAATTATACACTTAAACGTATTTTATTGTTGTTATGCATTGTCATTTTATGTAGTGAAACCCTTTTATTTAAATATACTTCAAATTCAAAAGCCATCTTAGTCCATGCTGACAATGAAATTGGAACTGAATAATAAAGAAGTTGCACGTAGTTGATGTATTTCACTATCTCCGAGTTATATACTATACATGTCTGTATGCATTGTTTTTAACTGTAGTGAAGTTCGCTGCAACTAAATATACATCTAAATGTATTTAACAACTGCATGCACAGTTTTTTATGCAATAAATTGTTGTGTCTAAATTATGCACTGAAATATATTCGGTATTAGTATGTGTTATTTTTGTATGTAATGAAATGTTATAGTTAGATATATACAGTACTGGCTAAAATGGACGACTCACTTGTTTTTTCCCATTCATAGTGACGTATTGGCACCAGATGGTCGTTTTGGCTATCCGCCAAAGTGCAGGTGTTCTTGCTTGGCATTTCGTTATTTCATTAGTTGTGTTCGCCGTGTGTTGACGTACAAATTTTTGCAGAAGGGTGAAATAATATAAAAATAACTGTTAAAATAATTTCACGCGAAATGCATGCACAAATAAAGGTTCTGAGCGAAGAAGGTTATAGTACTCGGGAAAATGCTGCCAGATTACAATTGGCACAAAAGACAGTTTCCAGGTCTATAAGTAATTTCAAAGCAACCGGAAATTATGGATATTCAAAGCCAAAAGGTCGTCAAAAGAGCACAAGCAAGCGCATGGATGAGTCCATAATTTTGGCAGCGAACAAGCCACCCAGAAAATCAGCGAAAGCAATTCAAGCTGATTTACCAAGAAATGTTAATATCCCTAGCCAAAGGACAATCCGTAAGAGGCTATTTAGTGCCAATTTAAAGTCCTACAAGCCCGCTAAAAAGCCTAAATTGTCTCCCAAAAACATTGCTGACCGACTGACATTTTGTAAAATGTATCAGGGTTCGACTGCAGAAAAATTTAAACATGTGATGTTTTCAGACGAGACTCAAGTATCGCAGTTTTGTGCATTTTGTAGAAACATACGACGGCCTCCCAATAAAAGAGACAATCAACACTACATTATTCCCACCGTGAAGAATGCTGCAAAACGCATGGTCTGGAGAGCCATTTGTGCCAAAGGAAGATGAGGAGTGTGGTTCATGCCTGAGGGCACATCAATTAATGGAACTGTTTATCTCGATTTGCTAAAAGAGAAGTTATCACCGTTTATGAATATCAACCAGTGCATACACTTCCAACATGATGGAGCACCTTGCCACCAGACTAAATCTCTTAAGACATGGATTGCAAAGCAGGGGTTTCAGATCCTTGGACCGTGGTCCGGAAACTCCCGGATCTAAATCCAATCGAGAACTGTTGGGTAATTTTAAAGAGCAAAGTTGCTGAGCGTAACCCCCACTTCACTTTCGGACTTAAGAGAAACTATAAAACAAGTGTGGATTACAGAAATTACACCAGACTATTGCTAAAAATTATGCATTTCCATGCCTGATCGTATCAAGCTGTATTGAAAAAAAAAAAAAAAAAAAAAAAAAAAAAAAAAGGTTTCCACACCAAATATTGAACCCTTTTTCAATTATGTATGTATACTGTACTTATATAACTAAAATTAATAATTCCCATAAAATAAATACTTAGTTAAATGCAATTATTCTTGTTTATTCATAAACATCATAGTTTTTTGTGGTGAGTTATCCATTCTGGCCAGTACTGTACCTATGTAACTGCGGTCTTGTTCTTTATGTCAAACGAAATCGTCATCGTTTACAGATATTGAAATTGAGATTAAAAAAAAAAAAAATCATGTCCTCTGTATTTCACTGTTTCCGGAGCGTATAATTATCTATACTTTATGACTGTATATAATATTTCTATATCTGGTAAAGTGCTGTAACTAAATATGCCCATCTTAGTCCATACTGACAACGAAATTGGAACTGAATAATAAAGAAGTTGCACGTAATTGATGTATTTCACTATCTCCGAGCTATAAACTATACATGTCTGTATGCATGGTTTTTAACTGTAGTGAAGTTCGCTGCAACTAAATATACACCTAAATGTATTTAACAACTGCATGCACAATTTTTTATGCAATAAATTGTTGTGTCTAAATTATGCACTGAAATATATTCGGTATTAGTATGTGTTATTTTTGTATGAAATGAAATGTTATAGTTAGATATATGCCTATGAAACTGCGGTCTTGTTCTTTATGTCAAACGAAATCGTCATCGAATACACATATTGAAATAGAGATTAAAAAAAGAAAAATAATTAAACCGTGTCCTCTGTATTTCACTGTTTCCGGAGTGTATAATTATCTATACTTTATGTCTGTATGTAATATTTCTATATCTGGTGAAGTGCTGTAACTAAATATGCCCATCTTAGTCCATACTGACAACGAAATTGGAGCTGAATAATAAAGAATTTGCACGTAGTTGATGCATTTCACTATCTCCGAGCTATATACTATACATGTCTGTATGCATTGTTTTTAACTGTAGTGAAGTTCGCTGCAACTAAATATACACAATGTATTTAACAACTGCATGCACAATTTTTTATGCATTAAATTGTTGTGTCTAAATTATGCACTGAAATATATTCGGTATTAGTATGTGTTATTTTTGTATGTAATGAAATGTTATAGCTAGATATATACCTATGTAACTGCGGTCTTGTTTTTTATGTCAAACGAAATCGTCATCGAATACAGATATTGAAATAGAGATTAAGAAAAGAAAAACAAATAAACCGTGTTCTCTGTATTTCACTGTTTCCGGAGTGTATAATTATCTATACTTTATGTCTATATGTAATATTTCTATATCTGGTGAAGAGCTGTAACTAAATATGCCCCTAAATGCACTCGATGTCGAATGCTTTTTTTTTTTTTTGTACGTAGTAAAATGATGATGAAAGTGAATTTTACATCTAAAAAGGAGAGGACACGACATTGAAAATTCATATCGGGACGAAACTGTGCAGAATTTTAGTATACTATGAAGGTAACAAAATATTAAAGCACTAACGTGCACTAACCATACAAATTTAAGAAAAAACCTTCAAAGTTTCTGTAAATTATTAATTACAAGTTATTTCAAAAATGACTCACAGCTTCAGTGGCGCCCAGGATATACATGGCTGCAAACCTGGACATCACGGGTTCGTTGCTACCAACGGGATATTTTCCCCCATTAATATCTATTTGTCTAAAAATTTAATTTAATTTAATTTACATTTATTTTACATTTAAATTCAAAATATGGAAATTTAAATAAATAATAATTATTTATTTATTTATTATTATTATTTTAAATTTAAAAGAAAAAATACGTAGGTTTTATATTCTTCTATTTGTCAAATTTAGGTATAATTTTCTATAACTTAAGAAATAAATTTTTTCTTTGTTTTAAGGATAAAATTAATGTAAAAATAAAGAAACATTTTTTGTTTAATATTAATTTATCTAAACTTTTTACTTTATTTTAAGTATATTTGAAACAATGCTAAATTTTGTTTTTTAAATTATACAAATTAAAAATATTACAGAGTAATAACAATTTTAATTGTATATACAATTACTATCTGAACAAATTAAATATTAATCAACAAACATTTTCCTTCTACAATTATTATTATTGCTTTTTTTTTTTCACTAAACAAAATTTTATCTGCTCTCTAATACTAACAAGCTAAATGCGAAATATATATAGTAAACCGTAGCAGGAGGCTCAAATCAGGATTTAAGTACACCTGCTAACTATTTTACAATTCGCAAAGTTTTTTAATAATTTTAGATTCTTTTTTCTCTTTTCCCTTTTTTCTTTTTTCCTTTATTTGTTATTCACGGTTTTGTTTGTTTATTATTAGTGTAAGGATGGATGGTTGTAAAATTTAATCTTTTAAATAATTAAACTCAAAATAAAACAATTTAATAAATTGTATTTAATTTACTCAAAATCAAACAATTTAATAATTTGTGAATTAAAAGCATATATGTAGTTCATGTAGTTATATCTTTCTATTTACAATATTTATAATTTTCTGTAACTTAATAAAAAATAATTTTAGCTTTGTTTTAATTATAAAATAAAATAAAAAATAAATAAAATGTTTAGATAAATAAATATTTTTTTACAAAGAAAAGGATTTTTTTTCTTTTTTTTTTTTTTTTTTTTTTTTTTTTTCTGCTAAACAATACTAAAAATTTATTTTTTAAGTTTTAGTAAATTATAAATACTACAAATCGAAAACTATATAACCTAAGAATTTCTTAAAAAAAAAAAAAAATATTATTATTATTATTATTATTATTATTATTTATTGAAATTTTCAAATTTTAAGTTTAATTATAAAATAAAGTAAAAATGAAATGAAATAAAATGTTTAAATAAATAAATATAAATAATTTAAATTAAAATTAAAAATAAAAAAAAAAAATTAAAAAATCCCATGAGTAGCATGCCCAACATGAGCATCCGGGATTCCAGCAGCCTATCCTACCATGTTCGTTGGCTCGTTCATAAAATAACTTGTATTTGATCATTACTAAAACTTTAAAGGCTTTTTTCTCAAAATTGTGTGGCTAGTGTGCGCTACTGCTTTAAAATGTTGTTGCTTTCATAGACTACTACAATTTTGCCAGTTTCTTCCTGATCTGAATTTTGAATGTTGTGACCTCTCCTTGTATGTCTATACTCGCTGTTAGAATGTATCGTCTTTGTATGAAGTGAAATGCTGTAATTAGATGTATACTATACACCTAATTACAGCATTAGTACATTATTAGTTTGGAAAATGTAGGTAGGAATTTTTTTTCTATTTTCACTAGCTCCAATTTCTATATATAAATAAATACATTCCTTGTCTGTACTTTTTGTTTCTATACGCAGTACAGTATTATAGTTATATGCCTACATATACTCAGTGTCTGTACTGCGCTTAAATATAAACCTAAATATACACTACTTTGATATGTAGTAAATTACTATAGTTATACACATTCATAAATTCCATTTTGGCTGTTTTGTAAACAAATTTTCATTTGGAATTATATTCTATATCAGGATGTACCTCTTTTATTTACTAAAATTTTATAAATAAATATACGGCTTTTATCGAATTGCTGTCTCATTTCCTGCTTCAGACGAAACAGCCACTCAATAAAAAAAAATTCAAGGGGAGGTTCACGTAGTTTAAAAAAAGAAACTTGTCAATCTCTATATATGATTGTTTCTGGCTATATACTTAAATATGCTGCATGTGTATGTATGCACAGTTGGCAGCAAAATTATTGAAGCACGCATCTTTACTTTAATACATCTTTACTTAGTCTGATCGCTAATTTTTATCAGGAACTTACTATTTTATAAATAGTATAAGACGAAGATCATGACGCGGCAAATATTTACTTAACAAAACAGTATTAGGTGCCCATCTTTTTAGTAGGAATTATTTCTAGTGCTTCAATAATTTTGTTGTCGGCTCTTTACATATTTCTTTTATATAGAGTCAATTGATGTAGCTATATGTACTGCTAAGTATACTCGATGAATCTTCGTATTGCTTTTGCATGCAATGAAAGTTTGTAAAAAAAAAAAATTTCATATTTGAATTTACTCGATGTTATTAAATATTGTTATTGTAATTTAGTGAAAGTCTGTAATAAAATGCATATGCGTGTCAAACTGCTGTCTTAGTCCTTGCTTTAAACAAAATCATTACTAAATAAATGTATTAAAAGAGAAACTGCAAATAGTTAAATTAATAATAATAATAAGTAGCGTTCTGTGTGGCGAAACTACAACTTACCTTTTGTAGAAGATTAAAAATTTTTAAGATACTATGCGAACTAATAAAAAATTCGCATTCGTAATTTTAGTGTCATACCATGGTCCCACCGTACTGCGTTGTCAAAAAGTTTCAATAAATGGTTCCCCGTCATCCTATAGGAATGGGAAACTTAGGTATCCGTGAAAATTTTTGACCTCGGTTTTTTTTTTTTTTTTTTTTTTTTTTTTTAGATTCATTTCTTTAGAAATCGACCTATTGCAATCACTTCGTTTATCTATCTATCTACCTATCTATCTATGTATCTATCTATCTATCTATCTATAATGAAAATTTTGTCATCACGATAACTCCCGAAATAATACTCGAAATCGAACCAAATTTGGACAGTGAACTGATCTTATAAATATCTTGGATGAGTTCGTTAACGAAGTTGCTCCGACTTTTTGTTCTCAAGTGGCAGCCACTTGAAAATTACAAACCCAAAATGTAAAAAGCAGATTTAAAGCAAGATTTGCTTGAATTTTGATGTAAATACAGGCCACATGAAGGTCTCAATGAAGTTTATTAATGAAGTTTATCCGCCATTCTTAATAAAGTGGCAGATATTTTAAGTTAAGCGTGGCCACTTGAAATCAGGCTACAACTTGAAAATTTAAAATCACTATTACTTCCGAAATAATACTCCAAATCGAACCAAATTTGGACAATGTCTTAACTTATTTTATAAATATATTAGATAGATGAGTTTGTTAACCAAGTTACTCCGCCATTTTGTTTTCAAGTGGAGACCACTTGAAAATTTCAAATTCAAATTGCAAAAATCGTATTCCGATTTTTTTTTTTTTTTAATGTATACATAGTTTACACAGGTGTCTCAAAGAACTTTATTAATGAACTTTATCCGCCATTTTTAATACAGTGGCAGATATCTTAAGTTAAGCGGGACCACTTGAAATCAGGCTACCACTTGAAAATTTAAAACCATGATAACTTCTGAAATAATACTCCAAATGGAACAAAATTTGAACAGCGTCTTCACTTATCTTATAAATATCTTAGATGAGTTTGTTAACCATGTTGCTCCACCATATTGATTTCAAGTGGAGACCACTTGAAAATTTAAATTGTAAAAAGCGTATTCCGAATTTGTTTGAATTTTAATGTATATACAGACCACATAAGAATCTCAATGAAGTTTATTAATGAACTATATCTGCCATTTTTAATAAAGTGGCAGATATCTTAAGTTAAGCGATGCCACTTGAAATCAGGCTACCATTTGAAAATTTAAAATCATAATAACTTCTGAAATAATACTCCAAATCGAACAGTATCTTATCTTATATCTTTTGGACAGTATCTTATCTTATAAATATATTAGATGAGTTTTTTAACCAAGTTGCTTCGCCATTTTGATTTCAAGTGGAGATCACTTGAAAATTTCAAATTCACATTATAAAAAGCGTATTCCAAATTTTTAGGTTGATTTTTTTTTTAATTTTGATGTATGCTTAGACCATAAAAGGGTCTTAACCAAGTTGATTAATGAACGTCAACCGCCATTTTTTGAAAAGTACCGGTTATCTTATAAGAAGCGGGCCACTTGAAATCAGGCTCCCACTTGAAAATTTAAAATCACGATAACTTATGAAATTATACTCCAAATCGAACCAAATTTGGACAGTGATATTATCATATAATTGTCTTGAATGTGTTCACTGAGCAACTTGTCAAGACATCTCGTTTCTATGTTGCAGCCTCTTGAAATCCCGCTGCCACTTGAAAATATGGCATCACGATAATTTTTAAAATACTAAACTAATTCAAAAAAAAGTTGGATAGTGAACTTACGGTTCAAATATCTAAGATAAGTTAACTTGGTGACTTGATCCGCAATTTTATTTCCAAGTGGCGGCCACTTGAAAATTTGTCATTATGGTAACTTTAGCAATACTGAATCAATTAGCATCAAATTTGGATAGTGGCTTTATCATTCAAATGTCTCAGATAAGTTCGCTGGGCATCTCACTCCACTTTTTTTACCAAGTGGTGCTATATGAAAATTTCTTATGATGATAATTTTTGAAATACTGGTTTAATTTAAACTAGAATTGGACGACGAACTTATCATACAAATATATTGGATGATATCGCTAGGCAAGTTCTTTCGCCATTTTGTTTCCAAGTCGCAGCCACTTAGACTGCCACTTGAAAATTTGCCATAATGATAACTTTTGAAACGCGGCATTGATTTAAACCACAGTTGGACAGTGAACTTATGCTTCAAATATCTTGGATGTGTTTGCTGGACAACTTGTACCACTGTAATGTTTCCATGTGGCGGCCACTTGAAAAGATGTTATCACGGTAACTTTTGAAATACTTAATCCAAATCAAAGTTGAAAAATGGATTTATCATTCAAACAACAAAAATCTAGAAATTTCACGTAACTCGTTCACGTTATTGCGTCTATCTTTGGTATATTGATAATAAGTGTTTTTTCGCCAAAAGTCGCCAAAAAAGTCACCCTGGGGAATAACTCGCCAAATTTGGCGCCAAATCCATTACCTGCCTTATTGGATATTTTTAATGCGTTTTTAAGGGAAATTTAGGCTATTTTAATGCTAAAACAAACTACAAATGCAGAAAACCAACATTTTGTCAACTTACTAAGCCGCTTTGAAGGAATTTCTACAAAAAAAAATAAAATAAAATAAAAAAAAAATTTTGCAACGATATCTTACTTAGATGAGCAACTTTCTCACTGCCAGTTTGATCCAAGTGGCAGCGACTTAATTTTTCAACACGATGACTTTTGAGATTTTGAATTTATTCGAACTATATGTGTACTGTAGATTTATCTCACAAAGCATTTGATATATTTGTCAACTTAACCCACCATTTTGTTTCCAAGCGCCGGCCACTTGAGAATTTTAAATTCACATAAAAAGGTATTTATGAACCGATTTGCTTAAAACTCCATATGTGCATAGCTTACATCAATATTTCTACCAAGTCCAATAATAATTTGTAGCGGCCATTTTGAATCAAAATGACGGCTGCTTGATAAGGAAAAAGAAATCAACCTTCCCTTCCGAATAAGCCGGAAGGACTTGTTTTACATGTTTTCAGGTGTGAGGAATCTAAAAGTATCAAAATTGGTATGGTGTACTTCTGTAGAGTGTGTGTTAGTTTGTTAGTCTCTCAGTCCGTTAGTCCGTTATTGTGATAGTTTGTTAGACTGTGTGCACGATATCTCACGAACAATTGATCGCAGAGAAGTTGGACTAGTTTTAAAGTTCTAGTTATGACACTCGCAAGAGCTCTATTCATTCACAACATTCTAATTACAAAACTTTAGAAGTTATTTGAAATTTACAAATTATTTAATATGGGAGAATAGGGCAAAATTTCACTTAAACGTGCAAGAAAATAAATATTTTTAACGTAAAGGTATAAGAATATCTTTTATATATCAGTTTTGATGCCGGGATGAAGATCATTAACTAGAAACATGCAACTTTGAAATTTACAAATTTCTTAATATTTCAGAATACAGCAAAATTTTGCATAAATGCCCATTTTGAGGGATATTTTCATAGTAAAATTTGTCTGACTACTTTTAAAATATTAAATAAGATGCCGGTATAAACATCCTTGACAATGAATTTTGAAATTTAAAAATTACGTAAGTCACTAGAAATTTATGATTTACTTAATATGGTGGAATAGGGCAAAATTTCGCATAAATGTCCACTTTGATGGATATTTTCATCATAAAGGTGTCGAACATTTTTAAAATATCATTTAAGATACTGACATGAACATCATTGACAATGAATTTTTTAATTTAAAAATTTCGTAAGTTATTTGGAATTTACGATTTACTTATCAGGGCAGAATAGAGCAAAATTGAGATAAACGTCCCTTTTGAGGATCATAACTATATCAGACAACATCAAATTAACATTTATGATACTTGTTTGAACATGATTGACTAAAAATATTCTAATTGGAAAATTTCGTAAGTTATTCGAAATTTAAGATTTTTTTAGCATAGCAAAATGGGGCGATATTCGGAATAAGTATGCAATCTGGAGATTGTTGCATTAGAAATAGTAGCATGAAAACTAAACATCATAACTGAACCACAATAAAATAAATTATTAGATTAGAATAAGATAAATATATCGAAATAAACGATTAGTAGCCAATTAGGCGGGGATTTTGTTCTGTCACTGTGTCAGACGTTTAGTCAAATTAATTTCTCTTGACATGAAAATAATATTTTCTGTACTAGAAATTTATGAGATTATACACATGATGTGGTACCGAGCAGAATCCTCCTATGCCAACTGGTTTTATTTGTAATTATTCAATCAGTTCTTGCACTATCAGTTCACAAATTTTAGAGAATAAAAAAAAGGGGGGGGATGCTATTATTTTGAAAAAGCGGGTGCACTGAAAATTTCCTGACACTGAAATGATGTAACTGAAAAGATATATAGATCCATTATATACTCTTCCGTATATAATGATAAAATCACAGCGGAACTGTCTCATGAAATAGGCAACGAAATGAAAATAAACAGCATAATTATTAAATACTAGCTGTTACCCGCGTCTTCGTTCACGTAGAAATTTTGATGTGTATGTGTGGGAACTGACGGTTTGATCATAATATGTAATGTAATGAAACCTTATCATTGTGGTGCTGTGCAAAATAGAGTCTGATAAAGTATACTCAAAAAAATTTGTAACTCATTGAAAGATCTACGGGAAAAATATACAATTTATTTTTATTTTAATACCGATCTGTATACAACATTAAATGACTTATTATTTTCCGTCAACACATGCAAGTTCTGGGCACTTGAAACACGTGAACAACCAACATATAATTGACCGTGTGAGAAGCATGGAGTTCCTAAATGAATGCCTGCCACTTTTAAGGTTTGCCCCTGGGATTTGTTGATCGTCATTGTAAAAGCCAATTTCAATGGAAATTGCAATCTCTTGAAATGAAATGGCAAGTTGTTGGGAATAATAGGTATGCGGGGAATCAAACCCCGTCTCCTTTAGCAGTTCCTGTAATAATGGTACATTTTATAATATTAATACCCAGCTCTATGATACAACTCGTCTCTTGACTTCTAGCTACTTTCATAGCCCGAGCTTTATTATTTCTGTTGGAAAGATTAGATTTGCGTTTCCCGGGCATTTCGAAAAACTATCAAATAATAATAATAATAATAAAACCCTTAAAAGGGAACTAAAAACAAAGTACTACTATGAAATAATAACAAATCAAAAGAATTAAAACTACTAACAAATAAAAAGTAAATTATAATTCAAAAAAGTAAGAAAACGCACGTTAAATGACAAAGTGAAATAAAAAGTTATAAATGAGAATAGTAATTAACCAAAAATATTGAACGTGTGATGCTTTCTACTTATCTATATAATATTTCTTTAACGTGGTCCAATAGGGCAGTTCCTTGTTTGTAAACAAACATCTCAACTTTTATGAGTGGTTGGCAAAAAGGCTTGGGAAAAGCATAGCGATGGAGGATCACCAATATAGTAAATTGCGCGGGAAAGTCGAGCGCGCTTTTTTGCCAACCACCAGACGTCACGAGGAAATGCTCTATTACGATATACATGGGGATAAAAAATAATATTTATAAATGGACAATATTTACACACGTGGAATAAGCTCAATAATTTAATAAGAAAAACTGACGACATTTGTCTGGTAAGAGTATTTTATATACCTTCATGCTTAGTTAATAGTAGTTGGTATATAGAAAAATAAATAAATTAATTAATGTGTAAACTTGATCATGGTACAGCCTTAATGCCCTTGGCGACTTTTGAATTTTTGTTGCCGTTTTAGACCAAAATAGAATTTATGCGATTATTGTTCCTATACGCAAGAGAAGTGTGACGTCACTGACCGTCCGTGGATGCAAGAAATTTGATTTCCTATGTTAATCGCCCATTGGATTTTTTGTAAAAAATTATTAAAAATCGAGGAAAATTATTTCCCGATTTTAATCCCCATATTTGGGTATATATATATGCAATTAGTTATCATGTGCATGTGTTAGATTGAGTTATTTTGCTGTCAAATTGACAACATTTAAATTTTAAATTTCAAAACTCTGTCGTTCTTGGCGCTTATTGTATTTGGTGATCAAACACGTAATACGAAAATATACACGCCAGATGCATATTTTCGTAATATGCATAGTACGAAATATTGTTTCATATTATTCATTACTATCTTAATATAAGTTGTTAAAATAACTATGATTTTTGAAAGGAATTAAAATATGTTTGCCAGATAATTTGGCGATATTTTTTTTTTTCTGCCAAGGATGACCGATATCAAATCTATTCCGCTGCAACATATTAGTATCTTTATCAGACACTTTATTTAGACATTTGAAAACAAATTTGACATCAAATTATGATAGAATATTTATCACTTTCCTTTTAATTAGTATATTAGTTGGATATTTATTGTGCAAATATCATTCTTTGAAATGAAATGTTTGTGTTTTCAATCGAATATGGAAGTTTGCCATTTTTTTTCTAGAGTTTTGAAATTAAAAATTCAAATTTTGTCAATTTTACAACAAAAATAACTTAATCTAATGCATGGACATGATAACTAATACATATCTATACCTAAATATGCGGATTAAAATCGGGAAATATTTTTCCTCGATTTTTAATAATTTTTTACAAAAAATCCAATGGGCGTTTAACATAGGAAATATTTTTCTTGCATCCACGAACGGCCAGTGACGTCATCACTTCGCTTGCGTATTTCTTTCTATCTTTTCCTTGGCGAAAAATGTCCGATCTACTTCAACATCAAAATTAAAAAAATTGTCCAGAATTATCAATAACAAAATACCTTTAATATAATGATGAATTAGCTTTTATGCCAAGCGTGTTCATCCGCCGTACTCAAAAAAAAAAAAAAAATCTGAAGTTGAGGTATATAAAAAAATGCTATGAAATAAAATTCAGAAGAAATATCTTAGATTTGTAATATTACTATTTTATTTTAAAATTATAAAGTGTCATTTTCTCATCGACCAATTTAACATTTAGTAATTTTTTATTTTTCGCGTGAAAGCATATTTCATTTTATGTTGAAAAAAAAATAAATAAAAATACCTCGTAAACTTTTTTGGCAACAATTAAAAATTTAAATGGCTTTTATTAAGTCAATTACCGGTTTATTATTTTCAAAATTACCGTTTTTTTTTTTTTTTTTTTTAAATCTAATCAAATTTTCGGTATAAATAGTAGCCTATGTTCTATTCCAGACTATTCTACATCTCTGTACCAAATTTCATCCAGAACCGTTTAGCCGTTGTGGCGTGATTGAGTAACAAACATCCATCCATCCAAACTTTCGCATTTATATATTAGTATAGATATCTTTTGTGTAGCTTACTATTTCAGTTAAAGTTTATACGTAATATATAATACAAAAATTTTATTCATGTGGGATAAATGAATGCAAATGGAACACACATTTAACAAATATTCATTATAAATGACAATGTAACAAATTATTTTGCACAATTTTGTTCATTTTCACCTGGCTTTATAGGCAGTATATTCTCTATAAAATAAAATTTAGTTCAGTTAGGAATTAAATAAGTGAAATAAAACAGCAAGTGTTATTAAATAACCGTTTCAGGTCCCTACTGACTTCGACAACGTTTATATGATTCGACAGAAAATTTATTTAACTAACTTTCCGACTAGCTAGACATTTAAAACTTTTAGAATAGTTCAAAACACGGTAAATGCTTTTTGTTTATACATTTAGCCACCTGTTTTGGGTACCTGCTGTCTTCGCAGCGTTACCAGTACGATGATTGCAATCGATTTTTCACTAACTTCCAGACTAGCTAGACATTTGAAACTTATTTTCTTTCAACCTAATTATTTTCTTTCAACCTACACCTAGCCCCTCCTCCCCAACCCCCGGCTTCCATAATCCCAGGTTCCATAATCACGGCTTATAATTACATCAAACGGTATATGGTCAGTGAATTTTATATCAATTTAATAAAAATTTCTAAAAATGGAATATCAGTGCCATTCTTTAATTCAGTACTTGATATTTATTATTTTTCGATTTGCAAATTGCAAAAGTGCCTTTATTTCTGGGATCCAAGTTGGAAAAAGGGCGTTCAACAACAGTTTTAGTTTGATTTCTTTGAAACACACCTGTCTATATTGCGTCCATGTAAACGCCGCAAGCGGAAACACCCAGAAAAATACTTCCATAAGTGTTCGTTATGTTATTGAAACAATATTTGGTCTGTTACTTTCGTTTCAGAAAATTATAAACAAATATTTTCGGTTATATAATATAGTTCTTCTAATAATGTTTAGTAGAACTTTCGGGAAGATTTTTCTGACTGCGAAAGGAATCGTGCAATCAATGCAAGATTTATCAGAAAAAAAAAATTGTAATTCTTAAAATGAGATGAAGATGATATTGAACATGATGTTTCTTTATATAGGAACAAGCTGATTCGAGCTTTGATTCTGAAATACAACAAACAGAAAATCCGCATAGTATTTTATCCTCTAGTTCTGATAATGAAACAAATGATATTTCGAATATAGTGTGTACAAATAATAATACTGCTCAAGAAAAAAGAAAATGAAGTTATTCAAGGACGTAATCGTTTGCGAAAAAGTACTGGTGATAGAAGAAATGAACAGACTAACAGTGATGAAAATAATTCTGATCAAGGTATAGCTATCGATGAAACCACATGGAAGAAGATATCGCAAAATATTTCTGGAAGACGGCAAATGTTTAAAGTTTTGCGTGAAACACCTGGCTCCTCACCTAATGCTAAAAGAAAAATCTTGTGAGTGACTCACATGAGTTTTTCTTACCCTGCGTGTCGATAATATAAAGATAGATTGCATATTAAGCCTTAAAATCAACATCAAAATATATTAAAGTTAAATGTATTTTTATAATAATCTATAGTAGGTTTTAGAACAACTTTATTTAATAGCTTTTAATTCTTTACGGGGGGAGGGGCTACCCCACACTCAAACCCTAGTTCATTTATTATACATAAAATTAATAAAATCATTAAAAAAAAATAAAAAGAAAGAAAAAGAAAAAGAAATAAGAATAGAAAAAAGAACAAAAAAGAAAAAAAAAATCAAGGCTGTTATTAATTTGCCTTCAAACTTGTGAATTTTCATCAAGCTTTCAAGTGACAACCAAACACGAATTTCAAAATACAAAATTTTAATTTCTTGCAGCTAATTGTTTTTAAGTTACGTTGATAAGAGATATCCAAACACATAAACCGCTAAAAATTGGACTTTTGTAATGAGGTTACCGCAAAACAAGATATAATACAAAAAACAGAGTGTGAAAAATTGAACTTTATAAAACACTTTGTTTATAGTATGGATGTGAAAAATTAATTTTGCTTCCTGAGTCCACTTTTTTTCACCAACATAGTAAAATGAATCAAAACATTTCCATCAACTATATTCAACAAAATACAACATGTAGCTTAATTTTGGGTATGCTTGTATATTGTATCTAGGAAAAAGGAATTACAAATCTAGCAATTTAGAATAGTGCCAAATGTTTTGGATAGCCCCGTAAACGAATGATGAATGATTTACATACCACAATATACACAAAACGCGCTTTAATGTTTATAGTAAATTTTATTTATCCCGTTTTATTTAAGCCATCCTATAGATGTTACACTGCACTTATCATAATTTTTTACAAAGACTTAATGTATCTTAATTCTTTATGATGTCCCTGTACATGAACTATTTGCTTGATCTCAATGAAAAATTTAGTGTAGCATCCCTGCATGATATACATACAGAATATTAAGTTTGGACTTTCTGCTATACTTTGTTCTTGAGATATGCGGATAACAGAGAGAAATACATAATATATATGCGCGCGCACACACACACACATATATATATGGGATATTAACCTTAAATTTATTATGAATAACAATAGTACAAATATTATATTAAGTATATATAGTTCTTATTTTATTGAAATTTATTTTGAATGATGCCTCAACGTATTTTCTTACGTATTTCCTTACAATTGTTTTCTTTTTTTCAAGAATTTGCCGTGTTTTTAGTTATAATTTCTTTTCTGGGCGTCCCTCAAAGAAAACTTTAATGAACGCTTTAAGTGTTTTTCAAATAAAGTTAGCCGGTTTCTAAGATTTTTAATTATAAAAATTAAAAAAAGATATTATTCTCAATCGAATGATATCGTTTGAATATTTTATTCATACATAAAATAATTTAGATGTCGTTCTCGCTCTACCTCTGTTTCCTCCTTGGCACCGACCCCCCCCCCTCCCCCCCCCCGTCATCGTCTCCCATCTTGTTAGAATAGTAATTTAAAAATTACAGCTTAAATTGCTATTTGTATTAATGAACATTTGTTATGATATATCTTTGAAATACTGGCATTAGAAAATTTCTGTTTTTTTTTTTTTTTTTTTTTTTTTTCCCTCTAAAATAACTGTTTTTTTAAATGATACCTTCTTGGTACTAACCACTTTTTCAGATCGTCCCCTCTTTTCTAGAACAATATTTTAAAAATTATAATTTAAATTGCTATTTGCGTTCAACTTTTATTGATGTAATATTGAGTTTTATTCTACAAAACTTTTGTATTCCAGGAATGTACGTACCATGCACTTTACAAATAATTGCATTTTAAATAGATTCATAAAAACTAATATTTATTTGTATTAAAGTTTTGTTGTTAAAATAAACTATTCATATTTTTCACATACATATGATCGGCTGTTCATTTCTTTTTAATTTGCTTTATAAAGGTAAAAAGATAAATAAAACTTTCAGTGAAGTAATAATGGGTTTTATTCTGGCGAAAACTGTGGTGTCCTGAATGTACCAAGCACGCTTGAAATTACCAAATTTCACGTAAATTAGAAAATATCATATTTGTTATGTCATAATATTCTTAATTTAAAAAATATTTATTTATTTATTTTTTGTTGAAAAGTGCTGTCTCTTCAGAACACCGCTTTTTCCTGAACACAATAAACTATAATAATTGTATTATTTGGAATATTTTATGTCATTAAACATAAAAAAAATTCAAATATTTCCCTTTCGATTTATTTATTTCCATAATTAAGTAAAACCTTTTCAAGGACAAATTACAGTTTAAAATCGAGATATCGAATGCTTAAAAAACGTCCGATACGTTGAAGGGGGATTCATCAAATAAAAAAACATTCCATAAAATCGTTCATATATAGTAATTATAGTAATTTAGAAAATTGTGGAATGTATTTTGTATACAATCAGAGATATCTTCGTGACTGTAAACGATATGTATATAAATACTGTAGATTATGCGATTAAACTAACTTGAATTGTTTTCGGAGGAATTTAGGTGAGTATTTGAAGTTGTTTTATACTCCACTAAAATTTGATCCGTGGATTTGCGGCTTAGATAAGTATGGCATGATCGCAGTACACTTAAAGACTGAAGAATCAATGGCATATTACAGTTTTTAAATAACCTTTGTTGAAATATTACTTTATTAATTCAGGTTATTCTAAAATATTACTTGTGTCTGAAATGTGAAAAAACTGAATTATAACACAATCATAAAATGGAGACCAGAAAGTTTAACTAAATTACTTTTATGTAAATTAGATTATATAGATAATAGAAAATATGATAAATACTATAACTTTAGTAAATAATCGCTAAAAATGATAATAATTAATACATTTACTTTCCTTTTTTACGACGTTATTTCTCTATTATTACCTTACAACCACAGAAAAGATACTACATATATAATTTAACGCTCTCACATTGATAAAATTCATAAATCAAAACTAAGATGCTTTTAAGATTATTTTCATAAAACATACAAAATATGCTGTATTTCACCATCAACATCATCATCTTCATTATTATTGTAAAGACAATACACAGCCAGATATTGAAAATATTAATGGACGTAAAAATTTTCCCAATTTTTCGCCTGAAAATATTAAAAAAAATTAGATTACTTAGCAAGGTCATTAATTTAGACAAATTAATCGCAGAAGGATCAGGTTTTCATTAATAAATATCTCAACTTTTAGTAAATGTAAATGAAAATTTAAAATTGTTTATATTTTCTTCTTACAAACGTATTAACAAAATAATAATAGTAATATTATTGTTTAATAGGAATAAAAGATAAAAATAAATAAATGGCGAATGCGGAAGTCAAGCAAATTTTAAATATTGGACTACCTTCTCCACGAAATTCGCCCTGCGTATATTCTTCTGGAGAAGTCTTAGCTCTTTATCCAGCAAAAGATGCACTTATTCAATTAGCACTCATTCTTGTAGATTATCTTATTAATTTTTCAAAAAAGTTCGCCAGAGTTTCTTTTTGTTTTGTTGATACTAAATGTGGACAGCTCCAAAATGGCAGTTTGATAGGTGTTTGTAGATTATTAAATCAATCGGAAATAGATATTTCTGTATCTTGGTATGCTTTAGAAGAAGATCAATATGTGGATTTTATGTACCCCTTAAAGCATTTTCACTATTCATTCATGACAACGAAACCAGAATACAAACCACAGATATTCGGTATTTTTAAAATATTTTCATCATCACTTTGGATAGCAATTGCTCTAGTTTTGATGTTAGTGTCGTTTATGCATTGCATTTTAATACGGAAACATCCACTTGATAAAATTTTTCTGCATGTTTTAGCCGTATTTTTAAGACAAACTGCGATTTTAAGGATTTCGTCATTGTCAGAAAATTTGCTCAATTACTCTTGGGTTGTAGGAGCGATGTTCCTTTGCCTGGCTTTTGATTCTGTGTTTCTATCATTTCTTGCGTTCCCTCCTGTAAACAGAATCAAAGACCTGTCACAATTAGCCACAGCTGTATCAAATGGAGAATACCACTGTATATCTTTGTATAAATTTTCTAAATACACTGTGTTGATAGCCAGTAATCGAAAAGAATTGAGAATAATCGCGAAGGACATTAAGGATAATAACATAAGTGAAAAGGATGTAAGAGAATTTATATCTTATGGAAGAAGCAAACAAAATTTTGCTTATGTGGGAACTACTCAAGAGCTTGATGGTTTTAAATTAGACAGATTTTTCGTTTCTGAAGATCATTTTCTTGACTCTCAGTATGCAATGCTGATACGAAAAGATTTTTGTTGCAAAAAGTTATTAGATAAGTTCGTGCATAAAGTTATGGCTACGGGACTTTATTTAAAGAAGCAGAAAGAATGCGAATTTGAGCAGAGGTTTTATTTGGAGCAAAATAGGTTTAAAGAAGATACAAGTGAAAGGAAATTAACACTTGTAGATCTTGCTCCTGCGTTTATAGTTTTATTGACGGGCTACATTGTATCCTTTTTGGTTCTTCTTTGTGAAACATTTTTAAGTCGTAAGAAGGGCGTGAATTTTCTGAAGAAATATAAGAAAAGAAAAATAAGAGAACATGAAGAAGAATCTGTCTAATTAGCAACATTCTAAAAGATTTTATAGATTCCTTATCCTCAAATTATTACGTTTTCTTCTCTGTAAAAAAAAAAAAAAAAAAAAAAAAAAAAAAAAAAAGGTTTAAAATTGATTTAGTAATTTGGTAAATTATTTCGAGTGGAAATAATTAAAAACACATTTTTGTAATTAGCATTTATAATGAAAATTTGCTAAAGTATTTTATTATAAAATTATTATAATATGGTTAGGCAAAAATTTCCTCTTTTGCGTTATAAATGGCTACTTTTGCTTTAGTGTAAAACAAAATATTGCACTTGACATACATAGTTTCATTTTTTATGAGAATAAACTTTCTTAAAGAAAGAAAAAAAAGAAAGAAAGAAAGAAAAAATGTGTAGTTTACAATCTGTCTAACTAGAGTTTTTTGCACTATTGTTACCTTACTTTGTAATGGTAACATGTACCAGTAAATTCATTCGATAGAAAGTATAATTTGAGTTAAAATGTTTGTGAGTCATTTGAATAAAAAATCCCTTTTTCTTTATCGTTTATCGGCAGATCCTTCTTTCAGTTTTTGCAATATCGTATTTATTATTATTATCATTATTATGTATTATTATTATGTATTATTTTATTTAAAAAAAAAAAAAAAAAAAAAAAAAAAAAAAGATTTGGATTTGAAAAACAGCAAAATTAATTTTACGTAAAAGTTTTAGAAAAAAAAATTAGTGAGTTCTTTTTATTTTATTTATTTTTTTATTGTGATAAAATTATGATTTTTTAAGCTTGGATTTTTGTTTAAAATAAAAAAATTAATGACACACCATGTGGCCACACAAAAAACCGATTTTTGATCTTCCCATTTTTTTTTTTTTTTTTAAATCATAAAAAATGTCTCTAATTATAATTTTTATACGAAGGTGAAATAATTTTACGATCAAATTGTGATAGTAAAATATTTGCATTACTTATTCAATCAGTATAGTTCCAGTGTATAATAGCAGTGCAGTTCGCATGCAGTATCAGTGCAATCTCGGAGTACTACTAACACACATTTGTTAATAGGGTGTTACAAATAGAAATATGTATACTTACAAATAGTAATCGCACTCATTTACTCATTCTTTTTATTTTGACTTAATATTTAAAAAAAATCTGACAATTTTGACTATTTTCGCCCCATATCACAATTCGAACTGTAACCCTTATCGATTGATTTAATTTTAAATACTTTAATTTTAAAAAAATATATATCTCTATATTAGCCATCCTGAGTGTTCGTTTTACAACTGAGATCAATCTTTTTTTTTTTTTTTTTTTTTTACTTTGAATATTAAATCATATCTTACACCATTCACCAAGTTAAACAAAAGTTTTATTTTCTCATTTTTTAACGCTCTTTCCTAATTACGCAACGACTGCTTATCTTTAAAAAATTCTTTATTGCATCATTTTTAGACATTGTTTGTCTATCAATTCGTATAACTTTAATTTTAAATTTAATGTATATATATATATATATATATATATCAGCCATCCCGAGTGTTCGTTTTACAACTAAGATGAATCTTTTTTTTTTTTTTTTTTTTTAATATTAAATCATATCTTACATATTTTCGACTATATATGATAAATAATGAGCGGAAAAACGGACTTTGCTCAGCTGCACCCGAATATCGAATTCAAAATTTTCATATTCTTTCTATTTCGTTAAATCGATGCAAAATTCTACAAAATCAGAATCAGTCGTGCCTCAGGCTCTATTACATAAAAACACTGTTGTACAAACTTAAGGAAATAACATTTTTTTTTGTTGTTATTGTTTTTTCTTCTTTTGTGCGTAATTTTTCAACAAATGAAGATAACGTTTGGAGGGCATGTCCGTTATCATATCATTAACGAAATTTTATATAACCCTAGCATAAGTAAAAATTTTTAAATTAATAATTATCACATTTTTCTCTAAAGTAAGCTTTGGAAAAAATATTAAAAAATCGACAATTTTAGAAAAGAAAACTTAGTGAAAAATTATCATAAGGATACATTAGTGATACGCTAAGTTGCATATGGATTCATTTGTTAGATTGAAACCGGATTTTTCTTTCTATGTTCATTTATCTGTTTTTTTTTTTTTTTTCTTTCGCATGTGAATACCATTTTAAAGAATATACATACAAACATGAAATTTACATAAGACGTTTACTTAAAAATTATTTATCGACATATTTATATATTAATAGGGTAATGCTCATAGTTTACAAATTAGTAATTTTATATTTTCAAAAAGTCTGTTATAAAAGTAAAAGAAAAGTGAATGCCGAAAAGAAAATCAAATATTAATTTTGCAGTTCAAGGCATTCACCTACCTGTAATGCATCCTTAACTCCATTTTTCATTAAGTTTTCTTTTCTAAAATTGTTGAAATTTTCCATTTTTTAAAAGCTTACTTTTGAGAAAAATTGAATTATTATTAGTTTAAAAATTATTACTTACGCTAAAGTTGTATAAAATTCGATTAATTGTAAGATAAAAAATTTCCATCCAAATTTTATTTTCAAATGTTTATTTGTATAAAAATTAAGCTCAAAAGAAAAAAAAAAATGTAAGTCAGTTTGTTCTTTTAATTTTGAACGGCAGTCTATTTTCGTTACATCCAGGAACTACTTTTGTAGATATATGTATATATATATACATATATATATATATACATACATATATATATATATATGCTTTTTTATAAGTACGTACATTTTTGAAATTTGAATATGTTCTGGAAATTAAAAAGAATTTACTTATTTTAACATATGTAGGGTAATTTTAAACAAATGTACTTAAAAATACAGTCAGATAAACCTGACAAAAGCCTATAGAATGCGATATATACAGCATTAGTTAACCACTTTTTAAAGACATACATTCGGCTGGTTGTTATTGCGGAACACACTTATTAATTTCAGGAATCTATCCGCCGGTCGTTTTATTTAAATTTTGATTTTTACACCAGACTTATGCAATCCAATGCAATTTCATAAATTATTAGTTATGAATCTATATACAATTTATAAAACTTCTCGCAATATAGGATTTTTAACCTTAATGTCAGGATAAATATTAATTATTTTGATTTCAGATTTCATTTGATAGTAAAGATAGTTTTATGTAACATTCTGTACTCAGTAGTAAAGTATTTTCTTGTAATAATCACGATCTGTAGCCTTTTAGTGGCATTTTGATTACTTACTTTTAAGAAAAGATGTAAAAATAATAATCTTATCTTTAATATAAGGTGGCATATTTATTAGCAATGTTAAAATAATGGAAGTGTAGCCCCGTACTTTACTTTTTACTTAATTCATGAATTTTTGAATAGTGTTTTGTCAAACAATTTTCAATATAATTTATAAAAAAAGCATCTGTCAATTTCAAATTCATGTCGCATTTTAGGTATTTGATATTTTTAATTGTATAACAAGAAATTTTTTTTTAACATTAGTTTTTTTTTTTTTTTTTTTTTTTTTTTTTTCTAACCTTGGTAAAAAGGAATATTTTTAATATCGAAATTGACTCCATATCAAGTCACATTTTGTTATAGCATCATATTTATGGGATTTATCAAAAAATGTATGCATGCAAAATTTTCCTTATGCTATATATATGTCCAGGATCTACAAAAATAATTAAAAAAAAAAAAAGAAAAAAATACATTTAAAGAAAACAACGAAGAAAAAGCGAAATTTACATTAATCAGAATTTTGTTGAAACATTTTATAATGTATTATACTTTAAATGCAATGTAGTTTGAATTCAATCTGTCATAAATAAACTAGACGCATTTTTCAAACTTTGCTTCTATTTTTACAATAACGTTTTGCGTATTCATTATTAAAACACTTTGTACTTTCTTCAATAGATATCAAATTGCCTTCTTTTCATTCAGGAGCACATTTCTATCACTAACTGGTAGAATACTAGATAATGCTAATATAATACAATGTCAATATAACAATTAGACAACAAAGCATTGTTTAAAAAATACAGAAAAATGTTTGATTAAGGAAAATATATTTCAATATTAAAATGGTATTTTGATAAAGAAAATCGACAACAATTATAAATTATTGTAGGAAATTAAAAGTGACTTTTAAGTAACCAATTACGAAATTACATTTTCTGCTAAACATTAATTTAGCTATTAATGCTTGATATAACTCTTATAATCTAACTTCAACACTGTTTTATATTTTTAGATTTAAAATATCAGCAAAAATATATCAAAATGATTGCATATAAAAATAAATATATATCATAATGTAATTGAACATTATTGATTATATGTCATAATGACTTTATATGATTGACTTTAAATCATAAAGAATTTTATTATTACATCATAAACACTATATATCATAAGGAATTTGACTGTTATATCATAATGACTATATATAATAGACAATATATCATAATCAGTTTACGCCGCAACTAAATACAACAAGTTTATAAATTGTGCAATGAAGACGTAAATATATTTACTTGAACCCAACTAGCAACTCTAAAGTTGATTTATTACAGGAATGTATCGGAAAGATATGAAGTTTTTGAATATGGGAGACGTAACCGTTTTATTCTGGTAATCTAACAGTTTTCTAACTCATTCTAAAAATTCAACATTTCCAATGTCTGTATGTATTGTTCTTGCATATAGTGAAGTGCTACATCTAAATATACATTTAAATATACTCAATATTTTTATGTATTCTTTTTATCTGTAGTGAAGTGCTTTAGTTGAATGTACATCTAAATACACTCGATGTTTGTATAATTAGTTTTGTATGTAATGGAATTTTGTAACACAATAACACATTTAAACATATTCTGTTGTTGTTATGCATTGTAATTTTATGCAGCGGAACGCTATAATTGAATATACACCAACATCAAATGGCCGTCATAGCCCATGCTGCAAACGAAATTGTCACTCAATAATAAAGGGGTTACACTTAGTTGAGGTATTTTACTATCTCCAAGCTACATACTATATGTCTGTATGAATTGTTTTTAACAGTAGGGAAGTGCGCTGTAACTAAATATAAACCTAAATGTATTCAACGACTGTATGTACGTTTTTATATGTAATAAATTGTGACTAAATTATACACGGAAATATATTAAGGATTAGTATGTGATGTTATGTTATATGTAATGAAATGCTGTAATTAGATACATACCTATGTAAATGCGGTTCGGGTGTTTGTATCAAACGAAATCGTCGTCGAATAAAGATGTTTAAATAGAGATTGCACGTAATTCGAAAAAAGATAGTAGGCATAATCTGTATTTCACTGTTTCCAGGCTAAATAATTATCCATACTTTATGTCTGTATGTATCAGTTCTATACCTAGGGATATTCTGCAACTAAATATACAACTAAATGTACTCAATGTTCTATGCACTTATTTTTTTGTATGTGTTAAAGTGATGATGAAAGTGAATTTTACATCTAACAAAGTCTATACTCGCCATTAGTATGTATTGTTTTTGTATGTAGTGAAATGGTGTAATTAGATATATACTTATATCAAACAACCAGTTTGTTATTGCAACAAATAGAATTATCATATTTTGAATATATAACAATGGAAGTTGCGCTTAATTTGGAAAATTGTGGTACGAATTTTTTTTATATTATTATCTCCAATCTATATATGTAAATTTATTCTTTGTCTGTACTTATAGTTTCTATGGGCAGTGCCGTAGTGTAACAAATTATATACTTAATTATTCTCAGTGGCGGCATATATTGTTTTAATATGTAATAATGAGAGCCGTTCTTAAATGTAAGCCAAAACATACATAACGTTAGTATGTAGTAAATTGCTATAATTAAATATACGCATACATACTTTCTTTTTTGACTGTTTCGGAAAATAAGATTTTCACTTAGGTAATTAACGGTTGTATAAATAAACTATAGTAAGAGAAGTAGTTTAATAAACAAACTAGAAAAACAGTTTAAGCAGTGACTTATAACATGAGTATAAATTTTCAGTTTACCTGAATAAAGCATTTAGACGTTTGAATAAAGCATTTGCAGGTTATCGGACTTAAAAAAATTTAGGCCCATGGACCACAATAACAAAGATATTTTCTTCATATTCCTATAATATATCGATAAGTGCTAGAATAACCAAAATCTGTGCGGTTCGGGCAACAGTGACTAATAACATGTGCATACATTTTTCTGCTCAGACGAATAAGGGGCTTAAACGCTATCGCACTTTAAATAATTTGGGCCCATAGGCCGTAATGTTAAAGAATTTTTCTTTCTATCCCTGTAATATATTTTTAATCTCTAGATTCACGAAAATCTATTTGGTTTGTGCAACAGTAACTTACAATATGTGACTAAATTTTCGGCTAAGACGAATAAAATGTTTAGACGCTATCGCACTTTAAAAAATTTGGAATATTAATTCCAAATTTCGAACGATAATTAATGATAAAGAATTTTTCTTTGTGTCCCTGTAAAAATACTTTAAGTCCCAGATTCACCAAAATCAATAGGGTTCATTCTATAGTGACCTATCATATACGTACCAACTTTCAACTCATTCGAACAACGCGTTTAGGCTCTATCGCGTCCTTTCAGATACACACACACACACACACACACACACGTCATCATTAAATATAGCAAATAATACGGTGAAAATGTAAATATAAATACTCGATAACAACTAGTAACTCCAAAATTCATTCATTATAGAAACGTATCGGAAGGATATGGAGTTTTTCGGATACAGAAGAAGTAAGCGTTTCATTCTGGTAATCTAACGGTTTCTTACTCATTCTAAAAGTGCAAACTCCCATAAAATGAAGTGCTACATCTAAATATAGGTTTAAATATACTCTATATCTTTATGTATTATTTATCTGTAGGGAAGTACTTTAACTGAATGTACATCAAAATACACTGTCTGTATAATTAGATTTGTATGTTGTAATGTTTTGTAACTAAATTATGCACTTAGACATATTTTATTATTGTTATGCATTGTCATTTTATGTAGTGAAACCCTTTTATTTAAATATACTTCAAAATCAAAGGCCATCTTAGTCCATACTGACAACGAAATTGGAACTGAATAATAAAGAAGATGCACGTAGTTCATGTATTACACTATCTCCGAGCTATATACTATACATGTCTGTATGCATTGTTTTTAACTGTAGTGAAGTTCGCTGCAACTAAATATACATCTAAATGTATTTAACAACTGCATGCACAGTTTTTTATGCAATAAATTGTTGTGTCTAAATTATGCACTGAAATATATTCGGTATTAGTATGTGTTCTTTTTGTATGTAATGAAATGTTATAGTTAGATATATACACCTATGTAACTGCGGTCTTGTTCTTTATGTCAAACGAAATCGTCATCCAATACATATATTGAAATAGAGATAAAAAAAGAAAAATAAATAAACCGTGCCCTCTGTATTTCACTGTTTCCGGAGTGTATAATTATCTATACTTTATGTCTGTATATAATATTTCTATATCTGGTAAAGTGCTGTAACTAAATATGAACATCTTAGTCCATACTGACAACGGAATTGGAACTGAATAATAAAGAAGTTGCACGTAGTTGATGTATTTCACTATCTCCGAGCTATTTACTATACATGTCTGTATGCAATGTTTTTAACTGTAGTGAAGTTCGCTGCAGCTAAATATACACCTAAATGTATTTAACAACTGCATGCACAATTTTTTATGCAATAAATTGTTGTGTCTAAATTATGCACTGAAATATATTCGGTATTAGTATGAGTTATTTTTGTATGTAATGAAATGTTATAGTTAGATATATACCTATGTAACTGCGGTCTTGTTCTTTATGTCAAACGAAATCGTCATCGAATACAGATATTGAAATAGATATTAAAAAATAAATAAATAAATAAATAAACCGTGTCCTCTGTATTTCACTGTTTCCGGAGTGTATAATTATCTATACTTTATGTCTGTATATAATATTTCTATATCTGGTTAAGTGCTGTAACTAAATATGCCCATCTTTGTCCATACTGACAACAAAATAGGAACTAAATAATAAAGAAGTTGCACGTAGTTGATGTATTTTTACTATCTCCGAGCTATATACTATACATGCCTGTATGCAATGTTTTTAACTGTAGTGAAGTTCGCTGCAGCTAAATATACACCTAAATGTATTTAACAACTGCATGCACAATTTTTTATGCAATAAATTGTTGTGTCTAAATTATGCACTGAAATATATTCGGTATTAGTATGTGTTATTTTTGTATGTAATGAAATGTTATAGTTAGATATATACTTATGTAACTGCGGTCTTGTTCTTTATGTCAAACGAAATCGTCATCGAATACAGATATTGAAATAGAGATTAAAAAAAGAAAAATAAATAAACCGTGTCCTCTGTATTTCACTGTTTCCGAAGTGTATAATTATCTTTACTTTATGTCTGTATGTAATATTTCTATATCTGGTGAAGTGCTGTAACTAAATATGCCCATCTTAGTCCATACTGACAACGAAATTGGAACTGAATAAAGAAGTTGCACGTAGATGATGCATTTCACTATCTCCGAGCTATATACTATACATGTCTGTATGCATTGTTTTTAACTGTTGTCAAGCTCGCTGCAACTAAATATACACAATGTATTTAACAACTGCATGCACAATTTTTTATGCAATAAATTGTGTCTAAATTATGCACTGAAATATATTCGGTATTAGTATGTGTTATTTTTGTATGTAATGAAATGTTATAGTTAGATATATACTTATGTAACTGCGATCTTGTTCTTTATGTCAAACGAAATCGTCATCCAATACATATATTGAAATAGAGATTAAAAAAAGAAAAATAAATAAACCGTGCCCTCTGTATTTCACTGTTTCCGGAGTGTATAATTATCTTTACTTTATGTCTGTATGTAATATATCTGGTATATAATGTCTATATCTGGTAAAGTGCTGTAACTAAATATGAACATCTTAGTCCATACTGACAACGGAATTGGAACTGAATAATAAAGAAGTTGCACGTAGTTGATGTATTTCACTATCTCCGAGCTATTTACTATACATGTCTGTATGCAATGTTTTTAACTGTAGTGAAGTTCGCTGCAGCTAAATATACACCTAAATGTATTTAACAACTGCATGCACAATTTTTTATGCAATAAATTGTTGTGTCTAAATTATGCACTGAAATATATTCGGTATTAGTATGAGTTATTTTTGTATGTAATGAAATGTTATAGTTAGATATATACCTATGTAACTGCGGTCTTGTTCTTTATGTCAAACGAAATCGTCATCGAATACAGATATTGAAATAGATATTAAAAAATAAATAAATAAATAAATAAACCGTGTCCTCTGTATTTCACTGTTTCCGGAGTGTATAATTATCTATACTTTATGTCTGTATATAATATTTCTATATCTGGTTAAGTGCTGTAACTAAATATGCCCATCTTTGTCCATACTGACAACAAAATAGGAACTAAATAATAAAGAAGTTGCACGTAGTTGATGTATTTTTACTATCTCCGAGCTATATACTATACATGCCTGTATGCAATGTTTTTAACTGTAGTGAAGTTCGCTGCAGCTAAATATACACCTAAATGTATTTAACAACTGCATGCACAATTTTTTATGCAATAAATTGTTGTGTCTAAATTATGCACTGAAATATATTCGGTATTAGTATGAGTTATTTTTGTATGTAATGAAATGTTATAGTTAGATATATACCTATGTAACTGCGGTCTTGTTCTTTATGTCAAACGAAATCGTCATCGAATACAGATATTGAAATAGATATTAAAAAATAAATAAATAAACCGTGTCCTCTGTATTTCACTGTTTCCGGAGTGTATAATTATCTATACTTTATGTCTGTATATAATATTTCTATATCTGGTTAAGTGCTGTAACTAAATATGCCCATCTTTGTCCATACTGACAACAAAATAGGAACTAAATAATAAAGAAGATGCACGTAGTTCATGTATTACACTATCTCCGAGCTATATACTATACATGTCTGTATGCATTGTTTTTAACTGTAGTGAAGTTCGCTGCAACTAAATATACATCTAAATGTATTTAACAACTGCATGCACAGTTTTTTATGCAATAAATTGTTGTGTCTAAATTATGCACTGAAATATATTCGGTATTAGTATGTGTTCTTTTTGTATGTAATGAAATGTTATAGTTAGATATATACACCTATGTAACTGCGGTCTTGTTCTTTATGTCAAACGAAATCGTCATCCAATACATATATTGAAATAGAGATAAAAAAAGAAAAATAAATAAACCGTGCCCTCTGTATTTCACTGTTTCCGGAGTGTATAATTATCTATACTTTATGTCTGTATATAATATTTCTATATCTGGTAAAGTGCTGTAACTAAATATGCCCATCTTTGTCCATACTGACAACAAAATAGGAACTAAATAATAAAGAAGTTGCACGTAGTTGATGTATTTTTACTATCTCCGAGCTATATACTATACATGCCTGTATGCAATGTTTTTAACTGTAGTGAAGTTCGCTGCAGCTAAATATACACCTAAATGTATTTAACAACTGCATGCACAATTTTTTATGCAATAAATTGTTGTGTCTAAATTATGCACTGAAATATATTCGGTATTAGTAATAGTTATTTTTGTATGTAATGAAATGTTATAGTTAGATATATACCTATGTAACTGCGGTCTTGTTCTTTATGTCAAACGAAATCGTCATCGAATACAGATATTGAAATAGATATTAAAAAAAAAAAAATAAATAAATAAACCGTGTCCTCTGTATTTAACTGTTTCCGGAGTGTATAATTATCTATACTTTATGTCTGTATATAATATTTCTATATCTGGTTAAGTGCTGTAACTAAATATGCCCATCTTTGTCCATACTGACAACAAAATAGGAACTAAATAATAAAGAAGTTGCACGTAGTTGATGTATTTTTACTATCTCCGAGCTATATACTATACATGCCTGTATGCAATGTTTTTAACTGTAGTGAAGTTCGCTGCAGCTAAATATACACCTAAATGTATTTAACAACTGCATGCACAATTTTTTATGCAATAAATTGTTGTGTCTAAATTATGCACTGAAATATATTCGGTATTAGTATGAGTTATTTTTGTATGTAATGAAATGTTATAGTTAGATATATACCTATGTAACTGCGGTCTTGTTCTTTATGTCAAACGAAATCGTCATCGAATACAGATATTGAAATAGATATTAAAAAATAAATAAATAAACCGTGTCCTCTGTATTTCACTGTTTCCGGAGTGTATAATTATCTATACTTTATGTCTGTATATAATATTTCTATATCTGGTTAAGTGCTGTAACTAAATATGCCCATCTTTGTCCATACTGACAACAAAATAGGAACTAAATAATAAAGAAGTTGCACGTAGTTGATGTATTTTTACTATCTCCGAGCTATATACTATACATGCCTGTATGCAATGTTTTTAACTGTAGTGAAGTTCGCTGCAGCTAAATATACACCTAAATGTATTTAACAACTGCATGCACAATTTTTTATGCAATAAATTGTTGTGTCTAAATTATGCACTGAAATATATTCGGTATTAGTATGTGTTATTTTTGTATGTAATGAAATGTTATAGTTAGATATATACTTATGTAACTGCGGTCTTGTTCTTTATGTCAAACGAAATCGTCATCGAATACAGATATTGAAATAGAGATTAAAAAAAGAAAAATAAATAAACCGTGTCCTCTGCATTTCACTGTTTCCGAAGTGTATAATTATCTTTACTTTATGTCTGTATGTAATATTTCTATATCTGGTGAAGTGCTGTAACTAAATATGCCCATCTTAGTCCATACTGACAACGAAATTGGAACTGAATAAAGAAGTTGCACGTAGATGATGCATTTCACTATCTCCGAGCTATATACTATACATGTCTGTATGCATTGTTTTTAACTGTAGTCAAGCTCGCTGCAACTAAATATACACAATGTATTTAACAACTGCATGCACAATTTTTTATGCAATAAATTGTGTCTAAATTATGCACTGAAATATATTCGGTATTAGTATGTGTTATTTTTGTATGTAATGAAATGTTATAGTTAGATATATACTTATGTAACTGCGATCTTGTTCTTTATGTCAAACGAAATCGTCATCGAATACAGGTATTGAAATGGAGATTAAAAAAAGAAAAATAAATAAACCGTGTCCTCTGTATTTTACTGTTTCCGGAGTGTATAATTATCTATAGTTTATGTCTATATGTAATATTTCTATATCTGGTGAAGTGTTGTAACTAAATATGCCCCTAAATGCACTCGATGTCGAATGCTTTTTTTTTTTTTTGAAAGTGAATTGTACATCGAAAAAGGAGAGGACACGACATTGAAAATTCATATCGTTACGAAACTGTGCAGAATTTTAGTATATTATGAAGGTAACAAAATATTAAAGCAGTAACGCGCATTAGTCATACAAATTTAAGAAAAATCCTTCAAAGTTTCTGTAAATTATTAAGTACAAGTTATTTCAAAAATGGCTCACAGTTTCAATGGCGCACAGGATATACATGGCTGCAAACCTGGACATCACGGGTTCGTTGCTACCAACGAGGTATTTTTCCCCATTAATATCTATTTGTGTAAAAATTTAATTTAATTTAATTTATTTTAAATTTAAATTCAAAATATGGAAATTTAAATAAATAATAATTATTTATTTATTTATTATTATTATTTTAAATTTAAAAGAAAAAATACGTAGGTTTTATATTCTTCTATTTGTCAAATTTAGGTATAATTTTCTATAACTTAAGAAATAAATTTTATCTTTGTTTTAAGGATTAAAAATAAAGAAAAAATTTTTTTGTTTAACATTAGTTTATCTAAACTTTTTACTTTATTTTAAGTATTTTTAAAACAGTGCTAAACTTTGTTTTTAAAATTATAGAAATTTAAAAATATTACAGAGTAATAACAATTTTAATTGTATATACAATTACTATCTGAACAAATTAAATATTAATCAACAAACATTTTTCTTCTACAATTATTATTATTGCTTTTTTTTTTTTTTTTTTTTTTTTTTTTCACTAAACAAACTTTTAAATAATTAAACTCAAATTCAAACAATTTAATAAACAATATTTTTTTTTCTTTTTTCTTTTCCATTTTTTTTTTTTTTTTTTTTTTTTTTTTTTGTGAATTAAAAGCATATATGTAGTTCATATAGTTATATCTTTCTATTTACAATATTAATAGTTTTCTGTAACTTAATAAAAATAATTTTAGCTTTGTTTTAATTATATAATAAAATAAAAAATAAATAAAATGTTTAGATAAGTAAATATTTTTTTTGTGAAGAAAAGGAATTTTTTTATTTCTTTTTTCACTTTTTTTTTTTTCTGCTAAACAATACTAAAATTTATTTTTTAAGTTTTAGTAAATTATAAATACTACAAATAGAAAACTATATAACCTAAGAATTTCTTTAAAATATATATATAATAATAATAATAATAATAATTATTATTATTATTATTATTTATTGAAATTTTCAAATTTTGAGTTTAATTATAAAATAAAGTAAAAATGAAATGAAATAAAATGTTTAAATAAATAAATATAAATAATTTGAATTTGAATTTATTTATTTAAAAAAAAAAAAAAATTAAAAATCCCATCAGTAGCATGCCCAACACGAGCATCCGGGATTCCAGCAGCCTATCCTACCAAGTTCGTTGGCTCGTTCATAAAATAACTTGCATTTGATCATTACTAAAACTTTAAAGGCTTTTTTCTCAAAATTGTGTGGCTAGTGTGCGCTACTGCTTTAAAATGTTGTTGCCTTCAGAAAATACTACAATATTGTCAGTTTCTTCCTGATCTGAATTTTGAATGTTGTGACCTCTCCTTGTATGTCTATACTCGCTGTTAGAATGTATCGTCTTTGTATGAAGTGAAATGCTGTAATTAGATGTATACTATACATCTAATTACAGCATTAGTACATTATTAGTTTGGAAAATATAGGTAGGAATTTTTTTTCTAGTTTCACTAGCTCCAATTTCTATATATAAATACATTCCTTGTCTGTACTTTTTGTTTCTATACGCAGTACAGTATTATAGTTATATGCCTACATATACTCAGTGTCTGTACTGCGCTTAAATATAAACCTAAATATACACTACTTTGGTATGTAGTAAATTACTATAGTTAAATATACACAATGAGGTAAATGTACCTCTTTTATTTACTAAAATGTTATAAATAAATATACAGCTTTTCTCGAACTGCTGTCTCATTTCCTACTTCAGACGAAACAGCCACTCAATAAAAAAAAAAAAAATTCAAGAAGAGGTTCACGTAGTTTTAAAAAAAAGAAACTTGTCAATCTCTATATATGATTGTTTCTGGCTATATACTTAAATATGCTGCATGCGTATGTATGCACAGTCGGCAGCAAAATTATTGAAGCACGCATCTTTACTTTTCATACATATTTACTTAGTCTGATTGCTAATTTTCATCACGAACTTATTTTTTTATAAATAGTATAAGACGAAGATCATGACGCGGCAAATATTTACTTAACAAAACAGTATTAGGTGCTCATTTTTTAGTCGGAATTATTTCTAGAGCTTCAATAATTTTGTTGTCGACTCTTTATATATTTCTTTTATATAGAGTCAATTGATGTAGCTATATGTACTGCTAAGTATACTCGATGATTCTACGTGTTGCTTTTGCATGCAATGAAAGTTTGTAAAAAAAATTTCATATTTGAATTTACTCGATGTTATTAAATATTGTTATTGTAATTTAGTGAAAGTCTGTAATAAAATGCATATGCGTGTCAAACTGCTGCCTTAGTCCTTGCTTTAAACAAAATCGTTACTAAATAAATGTATTAAAAGAGAAACTGCAAATAGTTAAATTAATAATAATAATAAGTAGCGTTCTGTGTGGCGAAACTACAACTTACCTTTTGTAGAAGGTTAAAAATTTTTAAGATACTATGCGAACTAATAAAAAATTTGCATTCGTAATTTTAGTGTCATACCATGGTCCCACCGTACTGCGTTGTCAAAAAGTTTCAATAAATGGTTCCCCGTCATTCTATAGGAACGGGAAACTTAGGTATCCGTGAAAATTTTTGACCTCGGTTTTTTTTTTTTTTTTTTTTTTTTTTTTAGGTTGATTTCTTTAGAAATCGACCTATTGCAGTCACTTCGTTTATCTGTCTATCTACCTATCTATCTATCTATCTATCTATCTATCTATCTATCTACAATGAAAATTTTGTCATCACGATAACTCCCGAAATAATACTCGAAATCGAACCAAATTTGGACAGTGAACTGATCTTATAAATATCTTGGATGAGTTTGTTAACGATGTTGCTGCGACTTTTTGTTCTCAAGTGGCAGCCACTTGAAAATTACAAACCCAAAATGTAAAAAGCAGATTTAAAGCAAGATTTGCTTGAATTTTGATGTAAATACAGGCCACATAAAGGTCTCAATGAAGTTTATTAATGAAGTTTATCAGCCATTCTTAATAAAGTGGCAGATATTTTAAGTTAAGCGGGGCCACTTGAAATCAGGCTACAACTTGAAAATTTAAAATCACTATTACTTCCGAAATAATACTCCAAATCGAACCAAATTTGGACAATGTCTTAACATATTTTATAAATATATTAGATGAGTTTGTTAACCAAGTTGCTCCGCCATTTTATTTTCAAGTGGAGACCACTTGAAAATTTCAAATTCAAATTGCAAAAATCGTATTCAATTTTTTTTTTTTTTTTTTTTTTTTTTTAATGTATACATAGTTTACACAGGTGTCTCAAAGAACTTTATTAATGAACTTTATCCGCCATTAAAAATATACAGTGGCAGATATCTTAAGTTAAGCGGGACCACTCGAAATCAGGCTACCACTTGAAAATTTAAAACCATGATAACTTCCGAAATAATACTCCAAATGGAACAAAATTTGAACAGTGTCTTAACTTATAAATATCTTAGATGAGTTTGTTAACCATGTTGCTCCACCATTTTGATTTCAAGTGGAGACCACTTGAAAATTTAAATTGTAAAAAGCGTATTCCGAATTTGTTTGAATTTTATTGTATATACAGACCACATAAGAATCTCAATGAAGTTTATTAATGAACTATATCTGCCATTTTTAATAAAGTGGCAGATATCTTAAGTTAAGCGATGCCACTTGAAATCAGGCTACCACTTGAAAATTTAAAATCATAATAACTTCTGAAATAATACTCCAAATCGAACAGTATCTTATCTTATATCTTTTGGACAGTATCTTATCTTATAAATATATTAGATGAGTTTTTTAACCAAGTTGCTTCGCCATTTTGATTTCAAGTGGAGAACACTTGAAAATTTCAAATTCACATTATAAAAAGCGTATTCCAAATTTTTAGGTTGATTTTTTTTTTTTTTTTAATTTTGATGTATGCTTAGACCATAAAAGGGTCTTAACCAAGTTGATTAATGAACTTCAACCGCCATTTTTTGAAAAGTACCGGTTATCTTATAAGAAGCGGGCCACTTGAAATCAGGCTCCCACTTGAAAATTTAAAATCACGATAACTTCTGAAATAATACTCCAAATCGAACCAAATTTGGATAGTAATATTATCATATAATTATCTTGAATTTTTTCACTAGGCAACTTGTCCCGACATCTTGTTTCTATGTTGCAGCCTCTTGAAATCCCACTGCCACTTGAAAATATGGTATCACGATAACTTTTAAAATACTAAACTAATTCAAAAAAAAGTTGGATAGTGAACTTATGGTTCAAATATCTAAGATAAGTTCACTTGGTGACTTGATCCGCAATTTTATTTCCAAGTGGCGGCCACTTGAAAATTTGTCATTATGGTAACTTTAGCAATACTGAATCAATTAGCATCAAATTTGGATAGTGGCTTTATCATTCAAATGTCTCAGATAAGTTCGCTGGGCATCTCACTCCACTTTTTTTACCAAGTGGTGCTACATGAAAATTTCTTATGATGATAATTTTTGAAATACTGGTTTAATTTAAACTAGAATTGGACAATGAACTTATCATACAAATATATTGGATGATATCGCTAGGCAAGTTCTTTCGCCATTTTGTTTCCAAGTCGCAGCCACTTAGACTGCCACTTGAAAATTTGCCATAATGATAACTTTTGAAACACGGCACTGATTTAAACCACAGTTGGACAGTGAACTTATGCTTCAAATATCTTGGATGTGTTTGCTGTGCTGGACAACTTGTACCACTGTATTATTTCCATGTGGCGGCCACTTGAAAAGATGTTATCACGGTAACTTTTGAAATACTTAATACAAATCAAAGTTGAAAAATGGATTTATCATTCAAACAACAAAAATCTAGAAATTTCACGTAACTCGTGAACCAATCACGTTATTGCGTCTATCTTTGGTATATCGATAATAAGTAATTTTTCGCCAAAAGTCGCCATAAAAGTCACCCTGGGGAAAAACTTGCCAAATTTGGCGCCAAATCCATTACCTGCCTTATTGGATATTTTTAATGCGTTTTTAAGGGAAATTTAGGCTATTTTAATGCTAAAACAAACTACAAATGCAGAAAACCAACATTTTGTCAACTTACTAAGCCTCTTTGAAAGAATTTCTACAAAAAAAAAAAAAAAAAAAAAAAAAAAAAAAATTAAATTTGCTACGATATCTTACTTAGATGAGCAACTTTCTCACTGCCAGTTTGATCCAAGTGGCAGCGACTTAATTTTTCAACACGATGACTTTTGAGATTTTGAATTTATTCGAACTATATGTGTACTGTAGATTTATCTCACAAAGCATTTGATATATTTGTCAACTTAACCCATCATTTTGTTTCCAAGCGCCGGCCACTTGAGAATTTTAAATTCACATAAAAAGGTATTTATGAACCGATTTGCTTAAAACTCCATATGTGCATAGCTTACATCAATATTTCTACCAAGTCCAATAATAATTTGTAGCGGCCATTTTGAATCAAAATGACGGCTGCTTGATAAGGAAAAAGAAATCAACCTACCCTTCCGAATAAGCCGGAAGGACTTGTTTTACATGTTTTCAGGTGTGAGGAATCTAAAAGTATCAAAATTGGTATGGTGTACTTCTGTAGAGTGTGTGTTAGTTTGTTAGTCTCTCAGTCCGTTAGTCCGTTATTGTGTTAGTTTGTTAGACTGTGTGCACGATATCTCACGAACAATTGATCGCAGAGAAGTTGGACTAGTTTTAAAGTTCTAGTTATGACACTCGCAAGAGCTCTATTCATTCACAACATTCTAATTACAAAACTTTAGAAGTTATTTGAAATTTACAAATTATTTAATATGGGAAAATAGGGCAAAATTTCACTTAAACGTGCAAGAAAATAAATATTTTTAACGTAAAGGTGTAAGAATATCTTTTATATATCAGTTTTGATGCCGGGATGAAGATCATTAACTAGAAACATGCAACTTTGAAATTTACAAATTTCTTAATATTTCAGAATACAGCAAAATTTTGCATAAATGCCCATTTTGAGGGATATTTTCATAGTAAAATTTCTCTGACTACTTTTAAAATATTAAAAAAGATGCTAGTATAAACATCCTTGACTATGAATTTTGAAATTAAAAAATTACGTAAGTCACTAGAAATTTATGATTTACTTAATCTGTTGGAATAGGGCAAAATTTCGCATAAATGTCCACTTTGATGGATATTTTCATCATAAAGGTGTCGAACATTTTTAAAAGATCATTTAAGATACTGACATGAACATCATTGACAATGAATTTTTTAATTTAAAAATTTCGTAAGTTATTTGGAATTTACGATGTACTTAACAGGGCAGAATAGAGCAAAATTGAGATAAACGTCCATTTTGAGGATCATAACTATATCAGACAACATCAAATTAACATTTATGATACTTGTTTGAACAGGATTGACTAAAAATATTCTAATAGGAAAAATTCGTAAGTTATTCGAAATTTAAGATTTTATCAGCATAGCAAAATGGGGCGATATTCGGAATAAGTATGCAATCTGGAGATTGTTGCATTAGAAATAGTAGCATGAAAGCTAAACAACATAACTGAACCCCAATAAAATAAATTATTAGATTAGAATAAGATAAATATATCGAAATAAACGATTAGTAGCCTATTAGGCGGGGATTTCGTTCTGTCACTGTGTCAGACGTTTAGTCAAATTAATTTCTCTTGACATGAATATAATATTTTCTATACTAGAAATTTATGAGAATATACACATGATGTGGTACCGAGCAAAATCCACCTATGCCAACTGGTTTTATTTGTAATTATTCAATCAGTTCTTGCACTATCAGTTCACAGATTTTAGAGAATAAAAAAAAAAGGGGGGGGGGATGATATTATTTTGAAAAAGCAGGTCCGCTGAAAATTTCCTGACACTGAAATGATGTAACTGAAAAGATATAAAGATCGATTATATACTCTTCCGTATATAATGATAAAATCACAGCAGAACTGTTTCATGAAACAGACACCGAACTAAAAATAAACAGTATAACTATTAAATGTATATTTTTGTGTAGCCCACTATTTCAGTTAATGTTTATACGCAATATATAATACAAAAATTTTATTCATCTGGGATAACTGAATACAAATGGAAACTCACATTTAACAAATATCTATTATAACTGACAATGTACCAAATTATTTTGTACAATTTTGTTCAATTTCACAAGATTTTATAGGCTCTAAAATTTATTTCAGTTAGGAATAAAATAATTGAAATAAAACAGTTTCAAGAATTATTAAATAACCGTTTCAGGTCCATACTGCTTTCGACAGCGTTTATATGATTCGACAGAAAAAATATTTAACTAACTTTCCGACTAGCTAGACATTTAAAACTTTCAGAATATGTCAAAACACGGTGAAAATGTATTTTGTTTGCACATTTAGCCATCTGTTTTGGGTTCCTGCTGTCTTCGGCAGCGTTACTAGTACGATGCTTGCAATCGATTTTTCACTAACTTTCCGACTAGCTAGATATTTGAAAATTTCAGGATAGCTCGGAACACGTTGACAATATATTTTTTTAATACTTTTAGTCAGCTGTATCAGGTCCCTACTGCCTTCGGCGGGGTTTATATGATTCAACAAAAAATTTATATAACTAACTTCCGGACTAGCTAGATATTTGAAACTTTCAGAACACTTTAGAACACGGTGAAAATGCATTTTTTAAATATTTCTAAATATTCTCTAAGAAACAGACACCGAACAGTATAATTATTAAATGTATATCTTTTGTGTAGCCTACTATTTCGTTTAAAGTTTATACGCAATATATAACACAAAAAATTTATTTATCTGGGATAACTGAATACAAATGGAAGCACACATCTAACAAATATCAATTATAACTGACAATGTACCAAATTATTTTGTACAATTTTGTTCATTTTCACCAGACTTTATAGGCAGTATATGCTTTATAAAAGTAAAATTTAGTGTAGTTAGGAATTAAATAATTGAAAAAAAAAAAAAAAAAAACAGTTCCAAGAATTATTAAATAACCGTTTCAGGTCCCTAATGCCTTCGACAGCGTTTATATGATTCGACAGAAAATTTATTTAACTAACTTCCGGACTAGCTCAACTTTTGAAACTTTCAGAACAGTTCAGAACACGGTGAAAATGAATTTTTTAAATATTTTTAACCAACTGCTTCGGGACTCTGCTGCCTTCGGCAGCGTTTCCAGTACAACGATTGCAACCAATTTTTAACTAACTTCCCGACTAGCTAGCCATTTGAAAGTTTTATAATACCTAGAAACACAACAGCAATGAATTTTTTTAATACTTTTAGCCACTTTTTTTGGGTTGAATCATATAAATTCATTAGCCAATTTTTCTGTTGAATCATATAAACGCTAGCGAAGACATCGGTAGCATTTATATGATTCAACAGAAAATTTAAAAATATGGTATATAAAAATTTCTATTTATCTTTTATTTATTTGAACATAAATAGTTTTAAAGATATACACGTTTGCTCAATTGTTATTGTTGGTGCTATAAGTAGATTTTTCCTTACTCGTTACGAAGTTGGTAAAAATATAACGAAACTTACTCATGTATTACACTTTCGTATAATATTACCATTACGTTGCCCCTTCGTACATAATTTTTACATAAGTAGAAAATATTTGATCAGTATCCTTTTTATTGTGCTCTTTAGTTAATTTTACTGTTAATAAAAATCATTTTTTAAAAAAATGTGATATTTCATCTTCCTATATCTTCTAAACTATTGATTATACAAAGCAATTGTACTTGACATCTTTTTGTAGGAAATTACACATCAAATATTTTTCATCCAGATTTTTTTTCTCTAAATCCGATAGTTTTTAAGATATTTAATAAATTTCAAAAGTGGCCCTTTTAAAATGCTTCTATCCCCCGATCACCCCCTGCAGGCGAGGACTTGTAGTTTGTTGTTCAGGAAACTCTCTGCTATGACTGTGCTAACTTTCAAAATTACACGTTTTATTTTATTTATTTATTTTTTTTAATTATTCGTAAGATTTTGGCCTTTGTTGCTTGGAATGTTTGAAGAAATGTCATCTATTTAAAGAAAAATTGCAGTGTATGATTCGTATACCTAGAAGGGCTAAAGGAGGCAGAGGGAAAGAAAATGATTCTTTTTAAATTTTCTTGCTTCGCATTTATAGGAAATTTGGTATAAATGTCACTTTTCGTTTATGAAAAATTATAAAGCTTTCTCCGTATCACAGAGTCTTTCTGTGCGTAAGTTTGTATACAAAAATTCAATGTTTAATGAATTTCTGTGTAAAGGGTATTCTAAAACAGAATTTTTTCGTTTAATCTGTTCTTATACTTCCCCTTCCTAAAAACAAAAAAAATTACGGTATCGCTCATTTTTACCATATATTTTACAAGTAACAATTAAAAAATATGCCCCTTTTTCCAGATCGCGGAAAAAAGGGTATTTTTCACAGTATCTGCTTGTAAAAGATATGTGTCCTTGAAATTATTTTTGGTGAGTAAGGGAGAGAGAAAAAGAAAATGATGCTATGATAACAAAAGGAAAGCATTATTTTATACTTCTCTGCACGCACCAGGAAAAAAGGCACTTTTCTTCATTTCCACTTGTAAAATACATACTAAACATTAACGACAGCGCAATCTTTTTGATTCTACATGAAGAATCCAAAAGGATAGATTAAACGAAATGAAAAATTCGTTTTTGAATCATCTTTTTACAGATTTTATTCATAAATTAAGATTTTGTGAACAAACTTAGGAGGAGAAACAAACTGTGATACGCAATCCGCAGTGTAAGTTTTTATAAACTTAAAGTTTTGTTTGTGCAAAATCTCATTAAATCGAGAATAGAGTGGTATAAAAATATCATTTTTTTTCCTAGTGCACCCCACTACTCCCCCCGATAAGCTAGCCCCCTCTGCAATTTTTGATAGACAATATGAGGTAGCTATACCAAGTTTCCTAAATCATTTTCTTTGCCTCAACCTCACCCCCTCCAGGTATATGTAACAACCATTGTAATTTTTCATTAAAAGTATGTGATAATTGTTGAAATTTTAAATAAATTTAATAAAATTCTGATATTAAAGCAATTACATTTATCTACCTCAATGGTATATAAGGTAATCAGCGTATAAGTTTTCCTAAACAGTAATTGATATTTATAAAAAATTTTATTATAATGTAAAGCTTAGTAATATAAAACAATAATTTTCTTTTCCTCTGTTCTCCAGCTCCCCCCCCCCCTTCCTGCGAAATATATAACCCTCAATGTAATTTTAACAGTAAATGATATATACACAAAATGTCAACAAAAAATCGATAATGAGGATTGTTTAAAAAATATTTCATTTTCATCTACCGTCCCACTCCCCACACTTGCCCCCACTTTTTCAACGACATGCAACACTCAATGTAATTTTTAAAAAATGTAAGTATTAGTCGTGAAAAACTCCATATTAATATCATAAACAGCATGGTGGCATAAAAACAACCATGCTTTTTCACTCCCCCCCCCTTATTAACACCTCTAGGTTTGTGCAACATTCACTGTAATTTTTCTTAAACAGTAAGTGGCATTTACACAAAAAATCATTTAAGTAGATAACAGGTTATTCTACAAAATCATTTTTAAACCTACTCCAGACGCCTTCCCCCTTCAGCTACATATAGTATTTATTGTGATTTACATAAAGAGTAAGTAATAGTTATCAATAACAGGAAGGTTTGATCCTGCTTCTTTTAAAATAAATAATAGCATAGTTTTAAAAGAAATATATTTGTTTTACATAAATATCTGTTTTATATATATACTTAACGTAGTGATAAAAAAATATCCATTTCTCTTGTCTTCCCCTTAGACTCCCCTCTAAAATATATGCAGAATTCCTATAATTTTTCACAACCATTAAGTAGTATTTACACGAACTTTTACTGAAATCGGTACTAGAGTTGTTTGAAAAAATATTTTTTCCATCTGCACAACCCCTTTGCCCCCCTCCGCTACATATAACACTCATTGTGGTTTCCATAAAAAAATAAGTGATAGTTAAAAAAAATCATTAAAATCGGTTAGAAAGGGATATTAATAAAATAATCTTATTCTATCTGCTACCATCTCCCCCTCCCCACCCTCAGCCATGCAAGTATGTGTGACAGTGTGATTTTTTTACATTTGTAGAAAGAGATTATTACGCAAAGTTTCATTAAAATCAATAATAAAGTAAAATAAAAATAATTATTTTCTTTCAACCTACACCAAGCCCCCCCCCCCCACCCCCACCCACGGCTTCCGCCACGTATATGTTCAGTGAATTCTATACCAGTTTAATAAAAATTTCTAAAAATGTAATATGAGAGCCGTTCTTTAAATTCATTACTTGACATTTATTATTTTTTGATTTGCAAACTGCAAAAGTGCCTTTTCTCCCAGGATCGAAGTTGGAAAAAGGGCGATGAACAACTGTTTTAGTTTGATTTCTTTGAAACACACCTGTCTATATTGCGTAAATGTAAGCGCCAAAAGAAGAAACACCCAGAAAAATACTTCCATAAGTGTTCGTTATATTATTGAAGCAATATTTTTTCTGTTACTTTCAGAATAATATAAAAAAATATTTTCGGTTATATAATACAGTTCTTGTAATAATGTCTCGTAGAACATTCGAGAAGATTTTTCTGGTTGCGAAAAAAATCGTTCAATCAATACAAGATGTATTAGCCGTAAATTATAATTCTGAAAATGAGGATGAAAATGATATCGAAAGTGATTTTTCTTTATATGGGAATAATTCTGATTCGAACTTTGATTCTGAAATACAACAAACAGAAAATCCGCATAGTACTTCATCCTCTAGTTCTGATAATGAAACAAATGATATTTCGAATACAGTGTATACAAATAATAATACTGCTTAAGAAAAAAGAAAAAGAAGTTATTCAAGGACATAATCGTTTGTGAAAAAGTACTTGTGAAAGAAGAAAAAATGAACAGAGTAACAGTGATGAAAATAATTCTGATCAACAAATAGTTATCGATAAAACCACATGGAAGAAGATATCGCAAAATACTTCCGGAAGACGACCAATGCGTAATGTCTTGCGTGAAACCGTTGGCCCCTCACCTTTCGCTAAAATAAAAATCTTGTGTGTCACTCGCAAGGCTTTTTCTTACCCTGCGTTTCAATACTATAAAGGTAGATTTCATATTACGCCGTAAAATGAACAGCGTAAGACATTAAAGTTCAATGTGCTTTTTAAAAAATCTAAAGTTGGTTTTGGAACAGCTTTAGTTAATATCTTGTAATTCTGTATGAGTAGGGGGAGGGGGGCTACCACCCCCTCAACCCCTCGTTCAATTATGATACATAAAATTAGTAATAATAATTAAAACAAAATCAAGGCTGTTATTAATTTGCCTTTAAACTTTCGAATCTTGATCAGATTTTTAGTGGAAACCTAACACGAACTTCAAAATACAAAAGCTGAATTTTTACAGTTATTTGTTTTTAAGTTACGTTGATAACAGATATACATACACATACACCGCTAAAAATTGAACTTTTGTAATGAGGACACCTCAAAACAAGATATAATTTATATATAAACATATTAACTCTACTTTTTTTGTATAGAAATTTTTACTAGTGTTCGGATACTTTTGTTACCGACTATATAAAAACTGTGTAAAAAATTGAACTTCAAAAAATACTTTGTTTATTGTATGGGTATGAAAAATTAATTTTGCTTCCTCAGTCGACTTTCTTTCGTCATTATATTAAAATGTACCAAAGCATTTCCATCAATTATGTTCAATATAAAACAATATTTAGCTTAATTTTAGGTAGCCCTGTATATTTTTTATATTCAATATACACCACAAACAATACTGTCTACTTAAATTTATTCTTGCTTGAAAAACATCTAAGAAAAAGGGATTGCAATTCTAGCAATTTCCAATATAGCTAAATATTTTGGGTAGCCCTGTAAACGAATTATGAATGATTTACGTAACACAAACTACGCAAAACGTGCTTTAATGCATATAATAAATTTTGCTCACTCCGTACTTTTAATTCAGCCTATAGATGTTACACTGCACTTAACATAAATTCCACTATACTAATATTTCTTTAATCAGATATAATGTATTTTAAGTCTCTAGGATGTCCCTGTACACGAATTATTTGTTTGATCTCAACGGAAAGTTTGGTGCAGCATCACTGTATAACAGGGATGCAGAATATTAAGTTTGGACTTTCTGCTATAGTTTGTTCTTGAGATATGCTGATAACAGATACGCACACACACGCATACATATACATACATCTATATGTATACATTGAATATTAACATTAATATTATTATGAATAACAATAGTACTAATATTATATTAAGTATATATATTTCCTATTTTATTGAAATTTATTTTGAATGATGCCTCAAAGTATTTTCTTATGTATTTCCTTACAATTATTTATTTAGACGTATTTTGCCCTGGCTTTATTCATAATTACTTTTCTGTGTTTCCTTCAAAAGAAACCTATGACGAACTTTTAAAGTGTTTTTAAAATAAAGTTAGCCGTTCTCAAAAAGCTTCTAAATTTTTAAAATATAAAAGTTGAAAAAAAGATTTTATTCGCAATCGAATGATATCATTTGAATTTTTTACTTGTAGATAAAATGGTTTGGATGTCGTTGTCGCTCTACCCCTGTTTCCTTCTTCTTGGTACCTACCCCTCCCAACCCCTCCCCTCGTCTCTCCTCTCTTTAGAATAGTAATTGCAATTTAAATTGCTATTTGCTTTAATGAAAATTTGTTATGATAAATCTTTTTATACTCGGAAAAAAAAAAATCTCTAAAATAACTGCCTTTTGAAAGGATACGTTTTTGGTGCCTACAATTTTTCTCTTCGTCCCACCCTTTCTAGAATAGTATTTTAAAAATTATATTTTAAATTGTTATTTGCATTAATGCAAATTTGTTATGATATATCTTTGTATACTTCAGATTTTTTTTTTCTTTTTTTTTTTTTTTTTTTCTCCTTCAAAATAACTGCCTTTTGAAATGCTATGTTCGTAATTCCAATAATAAATTTAGTAAAATATTATATATATTTATTGGGGTCACAATTGGTTTGTTTATAATATTTCGTGTACAAAGGATCACGATTTGCTTTCTATTCAATTTGTTTTAATATGACAAAAATGAAAACGTCGAAACTTTTGTTGATGTAATATTGAGTTATATACTACAAAAGTATTGTATTCTAGGAATCTGCGTACCATGCACTTTTGAAATGGCCACATTTTACGTATATTCATAAAACGTAATATTTATTTGTATTAAAGATTTATTGTTAAAATAAACTATTCATATTTTTCCTACACAGGAGATCGCTAGTTCATTTTTTCTTAATCTTCTTCATAAAGATAAAAATATTAAAAGTTCTTTCAGTGAAGTAATAATGGGTTTTATTTTGCCAATATATTGTGGTACTATAAATGTACCAGGCACGCTTGAAATACCCAAATTTGACGTGAATTAGAAAAATTCATATTTGTTATGTTACAATATCCTTAAGTTTAAAAATAATTTTTTTTTTTTTTTTTTTTTTTTCAAAGTGCTGTCTTTTCAGAACATCGTTATTGCCTGAATACAATAAGTTATAACAAAGGTATTGTTCGGAATATTTTATGTCATTATATATAAAAATGTTTTCAAATATTTCCCTATCGAATATTTTATTTCGATAATTAAGTAAAAGCTTTTCAAGGACAAATTAATGTTTAAAGAGAGATATCGAATGCTTAAGAAATGTTCCATGCGTTGGAAGGGTGACTCATCAAATAAAAAATCATTACATAAAACTTTTCGTATGTAGTAATTATAACAATTTAGAAAATTGTAGAAAGTATTTTGTATACAATCAGAGATATCTTCGTGACGGTAAACGATATGTATATAAATACTGTAGATTATGGCTTTAAAATAACTTTAGTTGTTTTCGCAAGACGTTAGGTGAGTATTGGATGTTGTTTGTATTGAAGTTGCTTTAAACTCCGCTAAAATTCGATCCATGGATTTGCGGCTTACTTTACGGTATGATCGCAATAATACTTAAAGAATGAAGGCTCAGTAGCATATTGCAGTTATTGAATAACCTTTGTTAAAATGTTACTTTATTAGTCTTAAATTCCGGTTACTCTATAAATCTTACTAGTGTCTGAAATATGTAAAAACTTAATTATAACACAAACGTAAAAAGTTGACAAGAAAATTTTAACTGGATTACTTTTATGTAAATTAGCTTATATGCAAATTTGAAAATATGATAAATAGCATAAATGTATTAAGTAATCTTTCAAAATGATAATAATTAATACATTTTCTTCTCCTTTTTTGCAACGTTTTACTTTTTTATTACCTTACAATCACAGAAAAAAAAAACTACATATATAATTTACCGCTCTCACTTTAATGAAATTATAAATCAAAACAAAGATGCTTTATAGGTGAGATTATTTTTATAAAATGATACAAAATGTACTTTATTTCATCATCGTCATCATTATTATTATTATTATTGTAAAGAAAAAGTGCAACCAGATTTTGAAAATATTAATGGACGTATAAGTTTTTCAATTTTTTTGTCTTGAAGACCTCTCTGAAGAGTTAAATTCCTTAGCAATGTCTTTAATTTAGATAAATTAATCGCAGAAGAATCAAGTTTTTAAGTACCTCAGCTTTTAGTATCTATAAACGAATCTACTCTATTAAAAATTGTAAATATTCCCTTTTTACAAATGTATTAACAAAATAATAATAATAATTAAAAAATAAATTAATAAAGGAATTAAAAAGAAAAAAATGACGAATATGGAAGACAAACAAATATTAAATATTGGATTATATTCTGCACGAAATACGCATTGTATATATTCTTCTGGAGAACTCGCAGCGCTTTATCCAATAAAAAATCCACTTGTTCAATTAGCAATCCTTCTGGCAGAATATCTTATAAATTTTTCAAAAAAGTTCGACAGGGCTTCTTTTTGTTTTGCTGATGATATATGTCTACGGTTAAAAAATGGCAGTTTGACAGGTTCTTGTAAATTATTAAATCAATCGGAAATGGATATTTTTGTATCTTGGTTTCGCATGAGAGAGAGTCAAATTGTGGATTATACATATCCCGTAAAATATTTTCATTATTCATTCATGACCGCGAAACCAGTATACAAACCACAGATTTTCGGCATTTTTAAAACATTTTCATCATCACTTTGGATGGCAATTGCTCTAGTTTTGATTTTGATGCCGTTTATGCATTACATTTTAAAACGGAAACATCCGTTTGATAAAATTTTTCTCCATGTTTTGGCCGTATTTTTAAGACAAACTGCTATTTTAATGCTTTCGTCATTGCCAGAAAAATTGCTCACTTATTCTTGGGTTGCAGGAGCGATGTTCCTTTGCCTGGCTTTTGATTCTGTGTTTCTATCATTTCTTGCGTTCCCTCCTGCCACCAGGATCAAAGACCTGTCACAGTTAGCCACAGGTGTATCAAATGGAGAATACCACTGTATATCTTATTTTAAATTTGACACTTACAGTGCGTTGATAGTCAGTAATCGAAAAGAATTGATACCAATCGCAGAAGATATTAAGGATAATAACATAGATAGAAAGGATATAGTCAATTTTCTATTATATGGAAGAAGCAAACAAAATTTTGCTTATGTGGGAATTACTGAAGAGCTTGATTTTCATAATTTAGATAGATTTTTCATGTCTGAAGATCATTTTCTTGATAGTCTGTCGGCAATGAAGATTCGAAAAGACTTTTGTTGTAAAAAGCTAATAGATAAGTTCTTGCATAAAGTTATGGCTGCTGGACTTTATTTGAAAGTGGAGAAGGAAATGAAATTTAAGGAAAAGTTTTATTTGGAGCGAAATAGATTCGAAGAAAACACAAGTAAAAGGAAATTAACACTTGTAGATCTTGCTCCTGCATTTATATTTTTATTGACAGGCTACACTATATCTTTTTTTGTTCTTCTTTGTGAAATATTTTTAAGTCGCAAAAAGGGAGCGAATCTTTTGAAAAAAAATAAGAAAAGAAAAATAAGAATTTATGAAGAAGAATCTGTCTAATTAGCATTTTGTAAAATATTTTATAGTTTCCTTATTCTAAAATTATCACATTTTCTTCTTATTTAAAAAAAAGAGAGAGAGAGAGAGAATTAAGTTGGTTTAAAGTTGATTTAGTGATTCGGTAAATTATTACATTTGGAAGTTTTTTTTTTTTTTTTTTTTTAATTAAAATTTACTAAAGTACCTCTATAAATTAAAAAAAGTAACTGTTGCTGGCGTCAAATTTTTTTGTTTGTCGCAACAACTTCTGGCGGGGAGCAGGGCTCTACGCATCATGAGATATATTAGTGTATTCCGTCTAATTCAAGGAAGGCATTTCAGCTGCTTAGAAATTTCTATCATTTTAATTAACGAAGTTATTAACTAAAAACGTTGGGTTTATAGGTACACTATTTGCCACCGTACAAAAAGTTTCTATTACTCCTTTTTTTTTTTCCTTTGTCTCTGACGTCACTTTCCTCAAGAAAATTAAAATGTGATCAATTGTGTAACTAAGAAAAATTTAAAAAATGGCATCTTTGAGATGCTCGAGAGAAGAAAAAAATTATTTAGAATAGTGAAACATTTGAAAATAATCGATATTTTTAAAACATAAGTAAAAATTTAATGAAGATGAAATGAAAATTAGTTTTTATTTTTATCTTAGCATATATTATGAGTTTAATTATTATTTTATATTATTAGTTAAGTTTATAGTGTTAAGTTTATACTATTAGTTTTTATTTTAAAGTTAAGTGAAAAAGATTTAATAATGAATACCATGATTATGTTAAACAACTATTGGCATAGAGTTAGTTAAGCCCAGAAATTTTTAAAATGAAATTTACGTGAAAAAAATTTATATTAGTTTATATAAAAATTTAATTTTTTAACTCAAAACATATTTAAAAGGATAGATGTTTACTATGACCAGTTTAGTGATTTTAAAAAATTAGAAATGAAAAAGCTCATACGTTTTTCGCCAAGGAGTTCATTTACGCAACCACAACTTATCCATGCAAATAATTATAAAATGGTGCAATAAAAAAGATAATAATAATAAAATCTGCAACCTCTTTTTATTTTTTAAGCATTGATATAAAACTTTGCAGGAAACAGAATTTAATTTAATACAACAGGACATTTTTTTTTTTTGGTCTATCTTTCCATATAAAAACATGCAATAACTTCATTGCTAAAATATTTTAGTTACAGCTATATAGGATCCCACTGGCAGATTTTAAAATTGTCATTTATTTTGACGATGACTTGAATTATCTATTGCGAATATGCATGTCAAGATTTTCGCGAGAAACGTCGAAGTTACTTCGGTGCCAAATTTGAAATTTCACCAGGTGCTTAAACTGTACCACTGATTTAGCACGATTTTTATTTATTTATTTATTTATTTTAATATTTTTTAGCTTAATGCAAGAGGGGAAAAAAGAAGAACATTTTTAATTTTATTTAAATGTACAAAATGTCTCCAGGTAAAATATTATCCATTTTTAATTCTGTTTATTATTAGAAAGAAAATGTCAAAGTATTTTTTCCTATACCATCGATGTCTCTATAAATTAAATTAAAATATCCAGTATCATTATATTTCATTCACAACGAGCATTTTTTATTTTCTAAATTCAATATTAGATAATATATATGTAAAAAAAAAAAAAAAAAAAAAAAAAAAAAAAATCAAGGTGTAATCAGTACATATCCAGAAGATGTAGCCAGAAACTCTTCAGAATTCATTATTTACACAAGTTCAGGAGATATCGCCAATAACTATTAAGATATCATGATAAAAATATATCCAGTAGATATCGCCAACAATAGTAATTATTCAGAAGATATCGCCAACAAGCATTCAGGAGCCATCATCAATACTTATTCAGAAAATATTGTCAACAAATATTCAATAGCCATCAAATTTATGAATGGTGATAGTCTGTCTCAAATACTTCAAACCGGCAATTCGTTTATACAATACAATCAAGGATGAATTTTTCACTTATCAGTGGGTTTCGAAAAAGGTGATTTTTTTCCCCCCAATTTAGTTTACAAGGAAACATTCAAAAGGTGTCGTTTTCAAAAAATACTGAAAAATATATATATGTGATTCTACTCTTCCTAAAACACCAGAAATTGAAAAAAATTAAGGCCTGAAATGATTTATACCGACCACAAAAAATTATCAAAATTGAGCATATTTGGCGATTTCACATTGTTTGGCGAATGGTTTTGAGTACTTGGCGGAGAAACAAAACACGATTCTGTTCGTTCGTACAAGGCAATCTTGGTGATAGCGAACTCAACTCCTAACAGTGCTAAATAGCCAAATATGCCTAATTTTGATAATTTGTTGTGGTCGCTGTAATTCATTTCAGCCGATAATTTTTTCACTTCCTCGTGTTTCATGAAGAGTAGAATGACATATATTTTTTTCAATGTTTTTTGAAGACGACATCTTTTGAATGTTTCCTTGTTAGTATTTAATATAGTTTAAGAAATTAAATGGTAAAATAAGATAATAATGGGCATCTTGGCAAATTCAAAGTGTAATGCAATAAATCGCAATGTAAAATCGCAATCTCGGGAAAAAAAAAAAAAAAAAAAAAAAAAAAAAAAAAAAAATTGGCCTGTCGTGCTAACACTACTAATAATGAAATGTTTAAAATATTTGCATTAATCATATAAGATTTTCATCGTATCTGACTAAATCATATTCTAGACAAAATGCACTTTAAAAAGTTGCATCTTTACTGTTATAAGCACCATTTTAAACCTAGCTGTACATTGGAAATAAATGCAGAGTGTTACATATTGTCCTAAATTAACTAAAAAAATTCAATAGTAAAAAATACGAATATATTAGAAAAATTTAGTTCATAATTTCTTTAATCAATCAATAATACGCAGAAAATTCATCGTCAACCAGTAACAAAAAATTACCAAGTGGATCATATACTAAAGCTGTAACGCTAAATGGTTTAGATGTTAAGAATTTCTTTCTGTTCTGAAAAGTTAGCGCTATCTTTGTTTATTTTTTGTGCCTAGCTGTCTAACATATGTTTTCTTTCAAAATAATGGCAAATTGTTATTAAATTGTCCAACGTCAAAATAGATTTTTCACATATTTTAAATGATACAATATTAAATATTGTGTAGTTCAATATGATACCAAATATGGTGGATTTCTATAATGTTGTTCAACTTTTCTCTTGTGTTATGTATTATTAATATTTCAATTCAATTGAAGGCAAAGTTGCGAATAGTCGGGTAGAATCCCACAAGGGTTAATGAGCGAAACGATTCGGGGGGAGGCGAAGCCTTCCTCGAGGGTTGGTGAACGGAGCGAACAGGGGGCAGAGCCCCCTAGTTTTATTTCAAAATTATTAATTCAAAATGGTAATTAGTCTTAGCGAAAAATTTCCTCTTTTGCGATTAAAAAAGCTTACTTTTGCTTCTGTGGAAAATAAAATATTGCACTTGATGTAAAGATTTTCCCAAATTATAAAAATGAACTTTCTTAAGAAAAAAAAAAAGGCGTAGTTTTAAAATTCTCTAATTAGCATTTTTTGCACTGTGGTTATCTTATTCTGCAATGGTAAGATGTACCAGTAAATTGATTCGAGAAAATGTGCAAGGTGAGTTAAAATATTTGTTAGTCATTTGAATTGAAAGTCAACTTTTTCTAAGCCGCTTATCAGGTGATAATTCTTTCAGCTTTCGCAATATGATGTTTCATAAAAAGCAATTTGGAATTAAAAATCAGCAAAATTAATTTTACGTAGAATTTTTAGAAAAACAAAAAAAATAAGATCTCTTCAATTTTTTGGGGGGGATAAAATTATGATCTTTAAAATTTGGATATTTGTTTAAACAAAAAATTAATCACCCTCTATGTGACCAAACAAAAAACTCATTTTGGTCTCACCATTTTTTAATATATTGTTTGTTTATAAAAAATCTAATTTTATTTATATAAGAATGAAAAATAATTTTAAGATCAAATTGTGATAGTAAAATTTTTACATTACTCATTTATAGATGTTATACTATATTAACAGTGCAGTTAGTATGTAGTATCAGTGCAATCTCGGAGTATTGCTAGCACAGATTTGTTAATAGGGTGTTACAAACAGAAATACCTACATATAAAAATAATAATTGCACTCACTTACTCAATCGTTTAATTCCGCTTTAATATTCAAAAGCCTGTCATTTTTTACTATTTCCTCACCATATCACAATCTGAGCTGTAACGCAATATCGACTGATTTATCTTGCCTTTTTGAAAGCTCTTATTCTAATGATGCTGATCGAGGCGGACAAAGGTAAAGAAAATTTCAATGTTCTCATTTTTCTTTTAACTCCGTTCTTAATTACGAAGCGGCTAACTATCATTAAAAAATCTTTTATTGCATCATTTTCAAACATTGTTTGTATATTTATTCATATAACATTAATTTTATATTAAATATATACTAGCCATGCTGAGTGTTCACTTTAGAACTAAGATCGAGATTCTTTTTATACTTAGAAGACTAAGGTATATCTTTCATATTTTAGACTATATATGATAAAAAATGAATTGGAAAAATAGGCTTTTCCCAGCTACAGCCGAATATCTACTTTATAGTTTCCAGTTTCTGTCTATTTCATTAAACCTATACAAACTCTACAAAATCAGAATCATTCGAGTATCAGTCTGAATTACATAAATACACTGCTGAACAAACATAAGGTAATAACTAAATTTTCCGTTTTCTTCTTTTGTGCATAATTTTTAAAGAAATGAAAATAACGTTTGGAGGGCATGTCCGTTATCATATAATCAGAGGAATTTTATGTAAGTCTAGCATAAGTAATATTTTTTAAGTTAATAATTATTCAATTTTTCTCAAAAGAAAGCTTTGGAAAAAAATAAAATCAAAATAATTTAAGAAATTTAATGAAAAATGATCATAAGGATGTATTACAGAAAGGCTGAAATGCACACGCATCAATGCGTTAGATTGAAACCGGATTTTTCTTCCTGCATTCACTTATCTGTTTCTTCTTTTTTTTTTTCGCTTCTGAATAACATTTAAAAATATATACATATAAGCATGAAAATTGAATAAGATGTGTATTTAAAAATTATTTATCGACATATATTTTAATAGGGTGATGCTCATAGTTTATAAATTAGTAATTATATATTTTCATAAAGTCTGTTATAAAAGTAAAAGGAAAGTGAATGAGGAAAAGAAAATCGGAATGTAGTTTAGCATTTGAAGGCATGTGCATTTTCACCTATCTGTAATTCATCCCTAACACCACTTTTCATTAAGTTTTCCTTTCTAAGATTGTTGAAAATTTTCACTCTTTTCTAAAGCTTTCTTTTCCGAAAAATTGAATAATTATTAGTTTAAAAAATAATACTTATGCTAAAGTTGTATAAAATTCGATTACTGGTATACTAACGAAACTTCCATCCAAATTTTAGGTTCAAATGTTTACTTGTATAAAAAATATGTGAAAAAGAAAAAAATGGAAAGTAATGTTCCTTAAACTTTGATCTCGAGTCTGTTTTGGTTACATTCTCAAACTGTTTTTGTATATATATAAAAGTTTTTATAAATGCGTACATTTTTAAAATTCGAATATGTTCTGGAACTTAAAATGAATTTGCTTATTTCAACATATGTCGGGTTTTTTAAATAAATGTACATAAAAATGCACTCAGATAAAACCTAAGAAAAGTCTAGAGAATTTTGTATATACAGCACTAGTAATCTATTTTTTAAAGGCATACATCCTGTAGCTTGTGGTTGGGGAACACTTATTAATTTCAACAATATATCCATGGGTCGTCTTATTTAAATTTTGATTTTTACATCAGATTTATGCAAGGGAGGGAGAATTCATAAGTTATTAATTATGGTTCTACATATTTTTCAAATAATTGTCTCAATAATTAATTTTTATCCTTATTGTCAGAATAAATAGAAATTATTTTAATTTCAGTTTTTATTTGATAGTAATAATAGTTTCATGTAACAGTCTGTACTCAGTAGTTAATTGTTTTCTTGCAATATTCACGCTCTGCCGCCTTTAGGTGTCAATTTGGTTACTTATTTTTATAAACAGATATAGCAATATATGTTTTATGTTTCATATAAGCCGACATATTTATTATTATTGTCAAAATAATGGTAATGAGCCGCGCATTTCATTTTTACTTAATTCATGAATCTATGAGTAGTGTTTTTTCTAATAATATTCACGCTTTAATATGATTTGAAACTTACTAGAATAAACGTAGTGTTTCATTTCTTTTTTAATTAATTGCAAATATGAATATAATTTATGTAAAAGCAATTGGCAATTTGAAATTCATGTCGCCTTTTAGATTTTTGATATGTTTATGTTGACAATTTGATTATATACCAAGAAAAGTTTTTTAACAATAAGTTTTTCGGGATTTTTCTAACCTTGATAAGACGGAATATCATTAATATCTAAACAGACACCGTACCAAAATACACTTTGTGGTAGCATCATATTTCTGCTAGCAAAATTTTGCTTATAGTATAAGGTAGCTCGGGAACTACAAGAATATATTTTTTAACATATATTTAAAGAAAGCAAATAAGAAAAATGCGTACTTTACATGAATCACTTTGTTGAAACATCTTATAATGTATAATTTGTTAATTACAATGTGGTTCGATTTCATTCTGCCACAAATAATCAAAACAGACACTTTTTTAAAACTTTGTTTCTATTTTTACAATAATGTTTTTGTGTATTCATTATTATAACACTTTGTATATTCTTTAATAGAAACTAAATTGGTTACTTATCATTCAGGAGCACTTTTCCTATTGCTAATAACTCGTAGACTACTAGATAATGACAATATAAACCAATGTTAATATAATAATTAAACATAAAAATATTGTTGAAAAAAAGTGTTTGATTAAAAGGAAAATATGTTCCAATGTTAACAATGGTATTTTGAGAAAGAAAACCGACAAAAATTATAAATTATTACTGGAAATCAAATGTGGCTTTCAAGCAACCAATTAAAAAATTATATTTCCTGCTAAACATTAATTTAACTATTAAATTCAGATATAACTCTTATAATCTAACTTCAATTCTGATTTATATTTTTATGTTTAAAATTTCTATAAAAATATATCAAAATCATTATATATCATAATGAATATATATCATTATTTAATTGACTATTATTAATCATATATTATAATGATTTTTATGTAATTGACTATATACCAAAAGGAATTTGACTATTACATCATAATGACTATATATCATTATATGATTGACTGTTATTAACTATGTGTCATAATAACTTTTATATAATTGTCTGTATATTATAAAAAATTTGACTATTACATCGTAATGACTATATATATCATAAGGAATTCGACTGTCATATCGTAATGACTATATACAATTGACCATACATCATAATGAATTTACGCTGTCGTTAAATGCTGCAAGTTCATAAATAGTACAATGAAAACGTAAACATAATTAGTTGAACCCAACTAGTAACTCCAAAGTTGATTTTTTATAGAAATGTATTGAAAAGATATGAAGTTTTTTGGACGAAGGAGAAGTGACCTTTTCATTCTGGTAATCTAACGGTTTTCTACTCATTCTAAAAGTGCAAGATTTCCTATGTCTGAATGTATTGTTCTGACATAAAATGAAGTGCTACATCTAAATATATATTTAAATATACTCTATATATTTATGTATTCTTTTTATCTGTAGCGAAGTACTTTAGCTGAATGTGTATCTACGAGTGTATAAGTATGAGTGCATAGACACTCGAAGTCTGTATAATTAGTTTTATGTATAATGAAGTTTTGTAACTAAATTATAGACTTAAACATATTCTGTTGTTGTTGTTATGTATTGTCATTCTATGCAGCGAAACTCTGTAATTAAATATACACGAACATCAAATGGCTGTCTTAGTCCATGCTGGAAACGAAATTGTCGCTGAATAATAAGTATATTACGCTTAGTTGGGGTATTTCACTATCTCCGAGCTATATACTACATTCTATGTCTGTATGCATTGTTATCAACAGTAAGGAAGTCCGCTGTAACTAAATTATACACTTAAATGTATTCAACGACTGTATGCATAATTTTTTATGTAATAAATTGTGGCTTCGTTATACAGTGAAATATATTAAGGATTAGTATTTGATGTTATTCTATATGTAATGAAATGCTGTAATTAGGTACATAACTATGTAAGTGCGATTTTGGTGTTTGTGTCAAACGAAATCGTCATCGAATAAAGGTATTAAAATAGAGATTGCACGTAATTCGAAAAAAGATAGTAGGCATACTCTGTATTTCACAGTTTCCAGGCTATATAATTATCCATACTTTATGTCTGTATGCATGTTTCTATACCTAGTTATGTTCTGTAACTAACTAAATATACAACTAACTGTACTGAATGTCGTATGCACTTATTTTTATTTTTATTTTGTATTTGTTAAAGTGATAATGAAAGTAAATTTTACATCTATTAATATCTATACTCGCCGTTAGTATGTTTTGTTTTTGTATGTAGTGAAACGATATAATAAGATATATACTTATATCAAACAACCGGTATGTTATTCCAACAAATGGAATTATCTTATTTTGAAACACTTAGTTTGGAAAACGTTGGTACGAATTTTTTCTATTTTATTATCTTCAATGTATATATGTAAATATATTGTTTGTCTGTATGTATTGTTTCTATTCGCAGTGCTGTGCTATAACTAATTATGTACTTAATTATAGTCTATGTCAGTACATATTGTTTTCATATATAATAATGAAAGCTGTTCTTAAGAATAAGCCTAAATATACCGGACGTTAGTAAGCAGTAAATTGCTATAATTAAATATACACATACATAATTTCCATTTTGGCTGTTTCGACAAACGAAATTTTCACTTTAAATTATATTCTATAACAGGATTACCTTTTCAATGTAGTAAAATATTTTAATTAGACCTTTTATCGAATTGCTGTCTCCTTTCTTGCTTTAGACGAAACAGCCACTAAATAAAAAAATTTTAAGTTGAGGTTCACATAATTTAAAAATATCTGGAGTAACTCCAATCGACTATCCGAATTAACGGTTGTATAAATAAACTAAAGTAAGAGAAGTAATTAAATAAACAAACGAGAAAAACAGTTTAAGCAGTGACTTATAACATGAGTATAAATTTTCAGTTTACCTGAATAAAGCATTTAGACGCTCTTCGACATTAAAAAATTTAGGCCCATGGACCATAATAACAAAGAATTTTTCTTCGTATTCCTTAATATATGTACAAAGTGCTAGATTCAACAAAATCTGTGCGGTTCGGGCAACTGTGACTAATAACATGTGTATAAATTTTTCTGCTCAGACGAATAAGGTGTTTAAGCACTGTCGCACTTTAAATAATTTGGGCCCATACACCGTAATGTTAAATATTTTTTCTTTCTATCCTTGTAAAATACTTTTAAGCTCTAGATTCACCAAAATCTATACAGTTCGTGTAACAGTGACTTATAATATGTCCATAAATTTTCGGCTCAGACGAATAAAGTGTTTAGACGCTATCGCACTTTAAAAAATTTGGAACATTAATTCGAAATTTGGAACGTTAATTAATGATAAAGAATTTTTTTTTGTGTCCCTGTGAAAAAAAAAAAAAAAAAAAAAAAAATTAAGTCCCAGATTCACCAAAATCAATAGGGTTCATTCTATAGTGACTTATTATATACGTACCAACTTTCAACTCATTTGAACAACGCGTTTAGGCGCCATCGCGTTCATTCAGACGAACTCACATATCCGCCATCATTAAATATATCAAATAATACAATGAAAATGTAAATATAATTACTTCAACCCAACTAGTATCTCCAAAATTTATTCATTATAGAAATGTGTCGGAAGGATATGGAGTTTTTCGGATACGGGAGAAGTAACCGTTTCATTCTGGTAATCAAACAGTTCCTTACTCATTCTAAAAGTGCAACCTCCCATATAATGAAGTGCTACATCTAAATATATGTTTAAATATACTCTATATCTTTATGTATTATTTATCTGTAGGGAAGTACTTTAACTGAATGTACATCTAAATACACTAGATGTTTGTATAATTAGATTTGTATGTTGTAAAGTTTTGTGACTAAATTATACACTTAAGCGTATTTTATTGTTGTTATGCATTGTCATTTTACGTTGTAAAACCCTACATTTAAATATACTTCAAAATCAAAGGCCATCTTCGTCCATGCTGACAACGAAATTGGAACTGAATAATAAACCGGTTGCAGGTAGTTGAGGTATTTCACTATATCTGAGCTATATACTATACTCTATGTCTGTATGCATTGTTTTCAACTGTAGTGAAGTGCGTGCAACTAAATATACACCTAAATGTAATTAACAACTGTATGCACAATTTTTATGTAATAAATAGCTGTGTCTAAATTATACACTGTCATATATTCGGTATCAGTATGTGTTATTTTTGTATGTAATGAAATATTTTATTTAGATATATACCTACGTAACTGCGGTCATGTTCTTAATGTCAAACGAAATCGTTATTGAATAAAGGTATTGAAATAGCGATTAAAACGATAAAGTGTATCCTCTGTATTTCACTGTTTCCGGACTGTATAATTATCTATTCTTTATGTCTGTATGTAATATTTCTATATCTGGTGAAGTGCTATAACTATATATGCCCCTAAATGTATTCGATGTCGCATGCTTTTTTTTTTTTTTTTTGGTACGTATTAAAATGACGATGAAAGTAAATCTTACATCTAACAAGGAGAGATCACGACATGGGAAATCCATATCGGGACGAATTTGTGCAGAATTGTAGTACATTATGAAGGTAACAAAATATTAAAGCAGTAGCGCGCACAAGCCACACAATTTAAAAAAAAAGGCTTTAAAATTTCTGTAAATTATTAAGTTCAAGTTATATCAAAAACGACTCACCGCTTTATTGGCGCACTTGGTTGGATATGAGGTTGCAAATGCGGGCGCCACGGGTTCGTTGCTATCAACAGCATATTTTTCCTCATTAATATTTATTTGTCTAAACATTTAATTTAATTTAATTTTTAGTTTATTTTATGATTAAATTCAAAATATGAAAATTTAATTAAATAATATTTATTTATTTATATTATTATTACTATTAATTTAATTTAAAAGAAGCAATATGCGGGTTTTATATTTTTCTATTTGCAATATTTAGGTTGAATTTTCTACAACTTAAAAAATAAATTTTATCTTTCTTTTAATTATAAAATAAAGTAAAAATAAAGATACTTTTTTTTTTTTTTAAATATTTATTCATCTAAACGTTTTACTTTTTTTTTACATTATTTTAGGTATATTTAAAACAATACTAAACTCTGTTTTTAAAATTATAGAAATTTAAAAATATTACAGAGAAATAACAATTTTAATTGTACATACATTTACTATCTAAACAAATTAAAAAATGTTAATCAACAAATATTTTCTTTCTACAATTACATAATTTTTATCTTTATTTATTTATTTTATTTTATTTTATTTTATTCATTTATTTATTTATTTATTTATTTTTTTTTTTTTTTTGCACTAAATAAAATTTTACCTGCTCTCTAATACTAACAATCTAAAAGCGGTTACGTAAAATATACATAGTAAACCGTAACATGAGGCTCAAACCAATGTCTAAATACACCTGCTAGCTATTTTACACTTTGGAATGTTTTTTAATAAATTTTAGATTTTTTCCTCTGTTTTTTCTTTGTTTCTTTATTTGCTATTCACGGTTTTGTTTATTTGTTTGTTTTTATTTGTTTGTTTTATTTATTTACTTATTTTGCTCTTAAAGTTCCATCTGAACTATTGTAAGGATGGATGATTGTAAAATTTAATCTTTTAAATAATTAAACTCAAAATCAAACAATTTAATAAACAATAATTATTGCTTTTTTGGGGAGGGGGGGATTAAAAGCATATATGTAGTTTATATAGTTATATCTTTCTATTTGCAATATCTATAACTTTCTGTAACTTAATAAAAAATAATTTTAGCTTTCTTTTAATTATAAAATAAAATAAAAAATAAATAAAATGTTTAGTTAGATAAATAAATAATTTTTTGTAAAAAAAAAAAAGAATTTTTTCTTTCTTTTTTTTTTTTTTTTTTTTTTTTTTTTTTTACTGTTAAACAATACTAAAATTTATTTTTTAAGTTTTAGAAAATTATAAATACTTCAAATAAGAAACTATATAACCTAAGAATTTATTTAAAAAAAATAATAATAATAATAATAATTTTTAATATTATTTATTGAAATTTTCAGATTTTGAATTTAGTTATAAAATAAAGTAAAAATGAAATGAAATAAAATTTTTAAATAAATAAATATTAATACAATATATATATATATATATATATATCACGCCGGTAGCACCCAACCCGGAGCATCCGGGTTCCCAGCAATATATCCTACCAAGGGCGCCATGAGGCGTCAGCTCGTTCGTGAAATAACTTGTACTTAATAATTACTAAAACTTTAATGGCTTTTTACTCAAAAATGTGTGGCTAGTGTTCTCTACTGCTTTAAGTTCTTACCTTCACACTATACTACAATTCTGTGCAGTTACATCCTGATCTGAATTTTCCTTGTTGTAAACCTCTATACTCACTGTCTATACTCACTGTTAGAATGCATCGTTTTTGTATGCAGTGAAATGCTGTATTTAGATATACACTTACATCAACGAGCAATTTTGTTATTGCAACAAAGGAATTATCACATTTTAAAACTATAAAAAATAGAAGTTACACTTAGTTTGGAAAATATAGGACTTTTTTTCTAGTTTCACTAGTTCCAATCTGCATATATATAAATATGTTCTTTGCCTTTACGTATTATTTCTATAAGCAGTTTTGTAGTATAATTACATACCTATATATGCTCACTGTCTTTACATATTGTTGCATGTGTAATAATGAGAGTTGTGCTTAAATGTAAGCCTAAATATACCCGGCGATAGTATGTAGTAAATTGGTATAATTAAACACATATATAAATTTCATTTTGGTGTTTTCGGATAAAAAAACTCTTCACTTGGAATTATATTCTACATCAGTAGGTACCTTTTTTTTTTTTTTTTTTTAGTGAAAAACTGTAAACCTTTTAATGTATACCTGTTATCGAATTGCTGTCTCATTTCTTGCTTCAGACGAATTAGCCACTAAATAAAAAGATAAATAAATAAAGTGGAGGTAAAACAGGAACTAATCGTTCTATGTATTTTATCGTCTCTGGATATATTCTTAAATAGGCTGCATGTGTATGTGCAGTCGCCATCAAAATTATTGAAGCACACATCCTTACTTTTCATATATATTTTTTAGTCTGATCGCTAATTTTTATCATCAACTAACCTTTTTATAAACACTATAAGACGAAAATCATGACTCGACAAATATTTACTTAACAAAACCGTATTAGATGGCAATATTTTAGTAAGAATTATTTCTAGTGCTTCAATAATTTTGTTACTGACTGTTTATATATTGCTTTTACATAGAGTCAATTGATGTAGCTATATGTACTGCTAAGTATACTCGATGATTCTTCGTATTGCTTTTGCATGCAATGAAAGTTTATAAAAAAAATTTCATATTTGAATTTACTCGATGTTATTAAATATTGTTATTGTAATTTAGTGAAAGTCTGTAATAAAATGCATATGCGTGTCAAACTGCTGTCTTGCTCCTTGCTTATTTAAACAAAATCGTTACTAAATAAATGTATTAAAAGAGAAACTGCAAATAGTTAAAAAATAATAATAATAAATAAATCAGTAATAATATGTAGCGTTCTGTGTGGCGAAATTAATACTTACCTTTCGTAGAAGTCTAAAAATTTTTAAGATGTTGTGCGAACTAATGAAAAATTCGCATTCGCAATTTTAGTGTCATTCCATGATCACATCGGACTGCGTTGTCAAAAATTTCAATATTAGTTCCCCATCATACTATATGTATGAGGAACTTAGGTAATCGTGAAAATTTTCGACCTCGGTTATTGACTTTCTTACACTTTTTCAGGTGTGAGGAATCTAAAAATATCAAAATTGGTATGGTGTCCGTCTGTAGAGTGTGTGTTAGTTTGTTAGTCTCTCAGTCCGTTAGTCCGTTATTGTGTTAGTTTGTTAGTCTGTGTGCACGGTATCCCACGAACAAATTATCGCAGAGAAGTCGAATTAGTTTTAAAGTACTAGTTATGACATTTGCAAGAGCCTTATTCATTCACAACATTCTAATTACAAAACTTCAGAAGTTATTCGAAATTTACGAATTATTTAACAAGGGAAAATAGGGCAAAATTTCACTTAAACGTTCATGAAAAGAAATATTTTTATCGTAAAGATGTAAGATTAGCTTCTAATTATCAGTTTTGATGCCAGGAGGAATATCATTAACTAGAAAGATGCTACATTGAAAATTTCGCAAATTTTTCGTAATTTACGAATTTCATAGCATGAAAGAAAACAACAAAACTTTGTTTAAATATCCATTTTGAGGGATATTTTAATCGTATAGTTGTCAGGCAACTTTTAAAATATTATATAATATGTTGGTATAAACATCCTTGACTACGAATTTTCTTTTTTAAAAATTTCGTAAGTCACTGGAAATTTATAATTTACTTAATATGACGGAATAGGGCAAAATTTCGCATTATAAATGTGCACTTTGGGGGATCTTTTCATCGTAAAGGCGTCAGAATACTTTTAAAGTATCATTTGGGATACTGACATGAACATCCCTGACAATGAAGTTTTTAATTTAAAAATTTCGTAAGTTATTTGGAATTTACGATTTACTTAACGTGGGAGAATAGGGCAAAATTGAGCATAAACGTCCATTTTGAGAATCATAAATATATCAGACAACTTCAAAATAACATTTATGATACTTGTTTGAACATGATTGACTACCAATATTCTAATAGGAAAATTTCGTAAGTTATTCAAAATTTAAGATTTTATCAACACAGGAAGATGGGGCGATATTCCATATAAATATGCATTTTGGGGATTGTTGCATTGGAAATTGTAGCATGAAAACTAAACTACATAACTGAACCCCATTAAAATAAATTAACAGATTAAAATAAGACAAATATATCGAACTGAACGATGGGAAGCCTATTAGGCGGGGATTTCATTCTGTCACTGTGTCAAGCGCTTGGTCAAATTAATTTCTCTTAAGATGAATTTAATATTTTCTGTACTAGAAATTTGTGAGAACATACAGATGATGGGGAACCGAGCAGAATCCACCTATGCCAACTGGTTTTATTTGTATTTATTATATACACTATTAGTTCACATATTTTAGTGAATGAAAAGGGGCTATTAATTTGAAAAAGTGGGACCACTGAAAATTTTCTGGCACAGAAAAGCGGGAACTGAAATATATAAAGATACATTTTATCCTCTTCCCTATATAATGATAAAATCACAGAAGAATTATCTCGTGAAATAGACACTGAACTAATGCATAATTGTTAAATGTATATCTTTTGTGTAGCCCACTATATGAGTTAAAGTTTATACGCAATATATAATACAAAATTTTTATTCATCTGGGATAACTGAATACAAATGGAAAGGAAATGCACATTTAATAAATATCCATTATAACTGACATGTACCAAATTATTTTGTACAATTTTGTACATATTCTCCAGACTTTTATAGGCACTTTATGCTCTATCAAATAATATTTAGTTCAGTTAGGAATTAAATAATTGAAATAAAGCAGTTCAAAGAATTATTAAATAACCAATAAATTTCCAAAATTGATTTCTAGGGTTTTGTTAGATACATAAGTACAGGGTATTTCAAAACTCATGGGCAAACATTTAAGGGGCGATAGAAAACATCTAAACAAGCCAATTTCACCATACAATCCATGGGTGGAGATCAAGCGGTGAACGCTAGAGGGCGCTGTAATGGAAAGTATAAAGTGCGCGTTTTCTTACACATCGTCACTTCTACCGTGGATTTCACCAGGCATGGCAACATACAGTAATTAGGAAAAGGCGGACATGCATTTTATGTACGGTCTGGCGAATGGGAATTCTCTGGAAGCCGCAAGACTGTACAGGCAGCGTTTCCCGAGGAGACACGTACCAGACCGAAAAATACCACAGCAGTCTCCACAGCAATACGTATTTTATAAAATTTCACCCCGAATATCGGTTTCGCCTCCCTTCAAAATCCGAAATTTCAAATTCCCCAAAAATGGTTACTTTCTGCTCCTCTATAGTTTCCATTGGGAAATTTCTTCATCATGAAGTACGTAGGAGCCGAGTTATGCTCACAAAGGTGTTTTTGCCCCATGCCCGCCCAGGAGAAAAACGGAGGAGTTTTAAATCTCATCATTGTGGTAGTCACGGACCGAAAAATATCTTGCACACCGGAATTTGTGACTCTATCTGACCGTAGAATCGTCACGGCCGTATTGAGTCAGTGAATCAATGAGTGAGTTTATTCTTTTATCTATATTAATAAAATCAGACTTTTGTCTGTAAATTTGTCAAAATTTAAAAATTTTGCGATATCTTCACGTTTCACATACTGTGAAAGCCGAAAATGACTTCAAAAATTTTTCCTGTATGTGTGTGTGTGTGTCATGGTGTCCGCATGTCTGTAACGCTATTTTTGTCCGGGAATCACTTGAGAACTACTGGACGGAATTAAACAGCGCTTGGTAGGAATTTAGGACTTTATTCAACTTAAAATTACATCTATCAACTTTTCCGAAATTCCCCCGCGTTCTTTCCTGGGAGGGGGGGGGGGCAAAGGACAAAAACACGTTTGTCCGGGCATCATTTGAGAACGGCTGGACAGAATTCAACGGCGCTTTGCAGAAACTTAGATCTTTATCCATCTTAAAATTATATCTATCAATATTTTCGAAATTCCCTTTCGTTCTCTCCTGGGGGGTGGAAGCAGTCAAAAACACATTTGTAAGCATAACTCGGCTCCAAATTACTTCACAGTAAAGAAATTGCAGGTGGGGAGACTAGACATGGATACAAATAAAACACTATCTCAGATTTGGGATATTTTTAAGGAGAGAGAGAGGAAATTGATTTTTGGCGGGAAATTTTGCAAATTCCGGATTTTTGAGTAGAATTCTACCAAAAACGGAACAAAGATGTTGAATAAAGTTATCCGACTTTCTAGAATATTTCGAAAAATAAATTTTTTATTTTTTGTAATTTGTGATTATTATTATTTTTTTTTTTTTTTTGGGGGGGGGGGGGGGTGTATGAAGGGGAAAATAAATCCCGTCACCTAAAGTAACGGGATTTATTTAAATTTTCCCCGTTAACCCCCTTGGGGGGGGGGCAGAAAGCAAAAACACATCTGTAAGCATAACTCGGCTCTAAATTACTTCATAGTGAAGAAATTGCACATGAGGAGACTAGACATGAGTACAAGTAAAACATTATCTGTGATTTTTGAAATTTCGATTTTTAAGGAGACAGAGGGGGAAAATAATATTTTGGTGAGAAATTTTTTAAAATTTCGGATTTTTCATCAAAGCTCTATCAAAAATGGAACAAAGATGTTGGAAACAGCCATGCGTCTTCTTTAGGTTATTTTCAAAACACATTTTTGATTTTTTTTAATCTGCCACTTTTTTTTTTTGGGGGGGGGGGGGGCGTATGTGTTACAAAGGGTAAATTCGGGACACCCTTTTTAGCGTTAAATTTGTTTTGGGAAAAGATTGGATTGTTTATATGTATCCGACCCCTAAAGTTATGCGATTTATCGAAATGTCATCCCTTTCCCCCTGGAGGGCAGGAAGCAAAAAAAAAAAAAAAAAGAAAAGAAAAGAAACTTTGTAAGTATAACTCGGCCCCAAATTACTTAACCGTAAAACAATTGCACATGAGGAGACTAGACTTGAGATTAATTAAAAAATTATGTACAATTTTGGAATTCTTGATTTTTACAAGAGGAGAGGGAAAATGTTTTTTTGGAGGGAAATTTCAGAAATTTCGGTTTTTTTAGTAGAGCATTACTAAAAATGGTAGAAAGGTATTGAAACAGCAATGTGTCTTTTTCAGATATTTACAAAAACACATTTTCGTTTTTTTTTTTTTTTTTTTTTTTTTTTTTTTGGGGGGGGGGAGGGTGGTATGGGGCGTTACGAAGGAACAAATTCGCTAAATTTGTGTTAGGAAATGCATTCATGAAATTTAGTGGGTAAATTTTTTACATGTATCTGACACTTTTTGTAACGGGATTTTACGAATTATCCCCCCCCCTTAACCCCTTTGGGTCGGGGACAATAAACACGTGTAGAAAAACGTTTTCCTGTTTGAATTTGCCTTACATTTTCTTAAAATGGCAAATTTTGGCGTGTGAATGTTGAATAGGAGTACGCATTATGTACTTAATTGGGATTTTGCAAAACTTCGAATTTACTCACTTGGAAAGGGGAAGTAAGAAGTGGGTAAGTTCTGCTAAATGCAGTGGGAACCCGGACTGCTCATGTTGCGAGCGAGAAAAACCTCTACCGAACACAGCGGGAACTTAGCTTATTAATAATAATACGGGACTTTGGCAACTCATTTAAGTATAATGTCCAGCGAAGTGCGCAAAGCCTGCTACTATATATATATATATATAGAGAGAGAGATAGAGAGAGAGAGATTTTTTTTCTAATTCTCGCCCTGAGAATTGTATATAGTATTTTTATTAGTAGCACACACTGATTAATACGAAAGATTTTCCCGGAATATTATTTTGAATGTTGTAAAATATAATACCAAAAGAAAATTTCGGCGTTTCAAAAGAATGAAAATATTATTTTTTTAGTATAAAACTGCTGACAGCAGATCCAGATTTACTATATGGCAAATACAAAATTTATCTGAAAATAATAAAAAAGTAAAAGAAAAATTAAGAAGATTACATCATAATGTAATAAAAAAAATTTTAGTAATATATTCTTACTCTAAAAATAAATTGTTATCTAGATTTATTTGAATGCAGATTAATTTTTGTAAGTTTGTGTATTTTTGCATTAAACATATTTCTAAATTCCATCAGGTTTGAAAATGAGATTTTTCAAAATTACAGAGTGAGTGTTTCCGCTAGTGGACGGGCAAGATACTTCAAATCACTTGTGTTCTAAAAGCAGAGAAAAAGAGCTTTCCCTACAAACACATCTTCTTTCCAGGACATTTATAGGACATTTTGAGGATGAAATAGACATCTTTAGGATGAAAGAGACTGTGGATAAACGTGTTTGTAGATTTATTCTGTTTTTGTTACAAATTTTTTGGGGTACTTCAAACACTCTAAGATAACTATTCCAAGATATTCCAAAAATTCCTCCGCAGTATATAATTTTGGATAAGGTTCTATATCTTTAAAAATGTATTTGTAAGGGAAACTTACAGTAGTTAATAGAAAACTCTATATCTCAGGTTCTGTTACGTATAATCCAACAAAACTTTATACATGAAAAGACCATAGTGAAACATTATGCTGGCTGATTTAACTTTGGGGGCATATTGTATAGCAGATTGTGCTGCAATTTTCCGCGTGTGCGGAGAGGCTGTATCTCAGATACTGTGTAATTTGTTAAAACTTTGTTTGTGAGAGGAACATTAAGGAAAACTGAGCTAATTCAGCTTGGGTGATATCAATTGATATCTACGCTGCAATTTACCCTATGAATGGGAAGGCTAAATCTCAATTTCTATGGCACATAATTTCACTAAACTTGAAATGTGCTGGTTTAATTTGTGTGTAAATTGGCTGACAGGTGGCGCTTCTTTTGCCCACCTTCTGTAATTTTTCACAATGGCTACATCTCATTATCTGTTGATAAAAATTCCCCGAAACTCCATACTTAAAACCTTTATTGTAAGAAGCTATATTTAACTTTTGTTCTCGTTAAAAGTATGTTGCACTGTTATATTGAATGATATAAAAGAAAGCGTTATGATGGCCACCGCATACTACTTTTTTCTTTTCTTTTCTTTTTTTAAACATAAAGTTTTATTTTTAACAGCGCACTTCTTTATTTTTTTTTAAATTAATTAACATTTTTTTAAGGGGGAAGGGGGTGTTTCTCGCAAATTATCGACACTCATAGAGTTTATTTACCTCAATTATTTAACATTCAAAGGTAAATAAAAATGTAGTATAATGAGTAGCACTACTTTTCCGCATATCAGCGGTCGAGCGGTTCTGCTCTCAAAACTGGTAGACGTGAGGTGCCTGGTTCGATCCCAGGTCTTGCTCGTTGGCCTAGCCTTTCGGAGTTTTCATTGTTTTTCTCCGAAACCTGCGTAGATACGGGGTATGACCCTTTAAAAAGACCCCCTCACGGAGGGCACTCCTCTTCATGTCTAGGACCCTAGTGCAGTCAATCGGCCTTAATCCCAACAACTCACTATTTTACCATACATCTCAAAATCGATCTTTGTTTTGGATTTCCATAATTTCCTTTTCGTTTGATTCTTGATGCTATTCATCTAAGTTTTGATGCCATGATACCATTATTGCATATACAAATTACATCAGTGTAGAAAATGATGTGATAATGATAACAACAAATTTATACATGCTTCGATAACAATCTACATTAATTAACACTTATTTTCTGCCTTGTATCGAAATGGACTGTATAGAAGGAATATAAATCGCTTTAATAAAACACGAACATTTCTCTGTTCCGCAAAACATTGATGTTGACAATGAGAAGTAGTAACTACTGAACCAGGAAATTTACCAGGAAGGATATGCTAGAAACGTGAAGATAAAGATATTGGATAGATCTTACTAAATTTAAACGATGGGTTTTGTGTAATCTGAGAAAAAGAGTGAAAAGTTTGTAAACAGTTGTTTTTGATCAAGACTTTACTTACTTTGCTTTCCTTCAACTGTTCAAAAGAAAGAGAAGTGTAGTATATTGTGTAAGATATTCATCATCATTTTTACACTTCACTCAAGACGTTTTTGAAATTACCTTTTGTCGATTCATTTCCTATAGCTTTATTTTTTAAGCTATTTATCAAATTTTGACGCCATAATACCATTATTGCATATACTAATTGTATCTTTGTAGAAAGCGATCAGTTAATGATCTCATCAAAATTATACATGCATCAATAACAGCCAGCATTAATTAACAGTTATATTGACTGATATCGAATTGGACTACATAAAATGGTATGTAAATCACTTAAAAATAAGACGATCCCTTTTATGTTCCGGAAAACATTGATTCTGACAATAAAAGTTAGTAACTACTGAACCAGGAAATCAACCAGGAAGGGTATCTTAGAAACGTGGAGATGAGGCTATTAGATAGATTTTTCTAAATTTAAACGATGCGTTTCGTGTAACAAGAGAGAAAAAGTGAAGTGTTAGAAAGTAGTTGTTTTTGATTAAATTGACGTGGCCTAGATCAGGGAGGACGTCCTTCCGCTATTTGTAGATAACTAATCGAATGTCTACAGCAATGATTTATTTCGTTATTATTTTCGTTCGGCATGTATTGTTTGTTGTTGTTGTAAAAAAAGTATGAAGTTTTGTACACTCGTCAATTATAAAATCCTGAATGACAGTTGCACAATTTTTTAATGAATCTAAATGTTTGTATTTGTCATGGTATAAGAAAGACAGCTACGACTAAAGAACTGAAAGTATATAAAGACCATTAAGTCTAAAAGCTTCTTCTGATCTTTTCTTTTTCTTTTTTACTTAAAGTGCATAATTTGTCAAAGAAAAAAAGAAAAAAAAAGAGTGGCTAATGCATTTGATGCCTGTCATATGGTATTATTCTTTAGAAAATTAAATTTGTCTTTGAAATGTATTTAAAATGTTTTTAAAATTAAGTGTAACGGAATTTTTACTAAAAATAAACATTCTATTCAAACAGCTTATGGGATGGTCAATATTCGACTTTATAGTTAACAAAATTATTGATTATTAAACAGAATTGTTTAACAGTGTTAAGAATTATTCATGATATTATTTAAGTATTACTTGTGTTGTGATAAAACTAGATTGTTTCGATTTAAAAAATCTATAAAGTAAATAATTTCTTAAACACAGTTTCTCCATCTCATAATTTTTAGGACACCTTCATGGATTAGACATTTATGTCGTTACTGTTATCCCAATTTTTATACAGTAACCTTTATCCTATTCAATAAAGACACATTACTATAAAAATACTATATATATTTTTGCAGGAAATTAGTGGTGACAAAATAGGCAATAATTGCTTACATATATTAGAAAATATCGTGATTTATTCTTCTGTAGATTATTAACATGAAGTGAATGAAATATGTATTCTTCAAATTTCGTGTCTTTTTACTTTCTGAACACTATAATGAAGAAAATATTGTAATCATGTCGAAAATCTGAGTTTGAGATTTTGGTTTTTCTACACGCTGTGAGGTTCCCTGAATTCATATTTACTATTTTTGCGATGATATATCCGTGTATGTATATGTGTATGTATGTGTGTATGTATGTGTATGTATGTGAGTGAACACGACAGAGTCTAAACGCTTTGTTCGAATGAGCTGAAAGTTGGTAGGTATGTTATAGGATGAACTCTATTGATTTTGGTGTTTATTATATTTTTTTACAGGGACATAAAGAAAAATTCTTTATCATCATGGTCTATGGATCCAAATTTTGTAAAGCGCGATAGTGTCTAAATGCTTTATTCGACTGAGCTCAAAATTTATACACATATTATGAGTCATCGTCACACGAACTGTATAAATTTTGGTAAAACTAACGTTTGCAGTTTTTTTTATAGAGACACAAAGAAAAATTCTTTATCAATATGGTCTATATGGGTAAAAAATCGTCTAAACGCCTTATTCAATTGAGCTAAAAATTGCACATGCTATAGTTCACCGTTGCACGAAGTACATAAATTTTGGTGAAACCAGCGCGTATATATATATATATATATATATATATATTTTTTTTTTTTACAAGGACACAGCGAAAAATTCTTTATCATTATGCCCTACGGGCTTAAATTATTCAAAGTGCGATAGCGACTAAATGCTTCATCAGATTGCGTTGAAAATTTGTATACGTTCTAAAAATCACCGTTGCTCGAACTGCAAAACTCTTGGTGAATCTAGCACTTATAGTTTTTTTACAGGGACACAACAAAAAGTTCTTTATCATTATGATTTATGGGCTGAAATCATTAGCATCTAAATGCCTTATCCGATTGAGCTGAAAGTTTATATACGTACTGTAGGTCACCATCGTATGAACAATAAAGATTCTGGGGAATCAAGCGCTTATGAATTTTTACAGAGACACAAAGAAAAATTCTTTATCATTCTGCCTTATGGGCTAAAATTATTTAAAGTGTGATTTCGTCTAAACGTATGATTTGAATGAACTTAAAATTGATACACATGTTACAGGTCACAGTTCCACTAAACGTATTCATTTTGTTGAATCTCACTCTCATAGTTTTTGTACAGAGACACAAAGAAAAATACTTTATCATTGTGGCTTATGGGCTCAAATTACTTAAAATGTGATAGCGTTTTAATGCCTCATCCAAATGATATGAAAATTTATATGCATGTTATAGGTAACTATCGCGCGAACTTTATAAATTTTAGTGAGTCTAGCACGAATAGATTTTTACAGGGACACGACGAAAATGTATCATTATGATCTATGGTCTCAAAGTATTTAAAGGGCAATAGCGTTAAATTAAACAACTTACTATATGAAAACAGTACTCATACACCCTATTATAATTTTATCTTTTGCTTATCTAACGATTTCTCTTACTTTAATTTATTTAGACAGCCGTTTATTACTTAATATTCGGAAAATCGAATGTAGTCACTTCAGTTTTTCTTTTCTTTTTTTTTTTTTTTTTTTTTTTACCATTGGGAAACTACGAAAATAATTTTAGACTAGTGATGTATTTTTTCATTGTAAATTAATTTATAGCATTTTAAACTATACATTTTGTGTAATTGTAACTATAAAAAAGCTGCTTCTCTAAACCAATTGCATATTTATAAATTAAAAGTTTTCTTTTTTATTTTATTGACTGTAGTTATGAACATTGTTTTCGCCCATGTAATAATAAAAAAAAAAAAAAAAAAAAAAAACTTTTATCATAGGCATTGAGAAAATATTTATATAACCTTCTTCTAGAACGAATAAGTAGTCACTTTCTGAATACCTAAACTAGAAATATAGATTTCCGAGCTATGCGTATAAGGTAAACAAATAAACTGAATAGATGAAATGATGTACTTGTCAAAATGTATTATATATCTAGACAAGTACCTATAATTATATTATATATATAGGCAAGAACGTATAATCACCATATAATTATATGGTTATAACAATATTACGAATATTATGAATCCTTTGAACAGCGAGAAATTTTCGCTTGATTTCCTAGAATTGGATCAAAAACCAAAATCATAGTTACTAAAACTCGCCTCTTTTGTTTACATTGATTTGCATAGATTTTTTTAATGTGCTTGACCACGATAATATTGGAAAACGCTCTAGAATTCTAATAAGAGTTTTTAAAACTCCTTAGCAAATGGAACTAGAACTTATAAGGATGAGAAGGAACTATTTTTTCTAGAATCACAATTTATTTTCTAGATGTCATTAACATTTTTTTTTTTTTTTTTTCATGTGTGAGATAAAATTCATAAATAAGTGAAACAAAAGGAAAATCATAAGTAAAATCAATTTTACTAGAAACAATAGATTTCTGCAATGAAGTTAAAAAAGCAAAATAACACTTTCATCTAACCTACATAATATAAACTACTCTTATTCTGAAAGTTAAATAAAGTGTATGATGATGAAAGAGATATAGAAATATATAAATGTACACACAATAAAGAAATATATTTTATTGGAACTGAAATTGAGATATCAGTCTTAGAAACACTGGATAAAGAAAAAATATCTAATTTTAGATGTTAAATAAAAATTTTCATCCAACGGTGATGTGATGGTGTCAGCCAGAAAAAGTGACTCTTTAGAAACATATGTTTATTTAAAATGTCACTTCCTTGATGGAAATAGAGAAACAGAAACGAGTTTTCTAAAAGGCATGATGTTAGAGTAGCGTTAATTATAAGGAAATATAGCTGGCATATCCATATCAATATTTTGAATAATCAGCATTCAAAAGATATATTTCGGTGTTTGTTTTATACAAGAAAAAGAATATGATTTCACTGTTTTCTAAAATAATGAAAAGGAAATTATTGAAAGAGACTTTGTGATTTTGAAAGGAAAACCTAATTTTTAAACATGATTGATCTTAGATCATTTCATTTTGAAAAGATTGATAAAGCCACGAGTGCAATGACATGGGCATTGCAAAATTATTATTATTTTTTTCTTTTTGGAAGATACAAACAGCTGCTTATTAATGGAGTTTTTTTTAATTAAGAAACGTTAATTAGTAATCATTGTTCAGAATATATGAAAAAATTCTTTATAATGAAATTCATCTGAATATTAACCCTTTGCGGATGAGTGTTAGCAAATAACCTTCCAAGAATTTTTTTTTAACTCCTCTAAAACAATACATTTGTTTTATGAAAAGGATTTTGTGTATTCCTGTTTAAACTCTTAATCCTTTGAGAGTCAAACAAATTTCGCTCATTTAAAATAACTTGGATTCAAAATTTACGGACAAGTCTTAGATGAAAGAAATAAATGAAGTTTTTCCTCTATATTATTAAATTTTTCTTAAAAATTTCTGGGACAAGTTTTTATAGTAGGGAATTAAAATTAGCACCCCTGACAGAGTTAAATGCCGTCAATGTATATACATATATGCAGGGACCGATTTACTCACTTGGAGGCCCAGGGCACTCATGTTTAATGGGCCCGCCCCCCTGTCCGTACTTTAATATTTACAATCTGATGTTACATTAATTATATAGAGAAAATATTTTTTCTGCACAGTATTATACACTAAGGCACTAAAAAAAAAAAAAAAAAAAAAAGTGGCAATTAGATGTTTTCCTTTTCTTTTTCTGCAATCGCCAATTTTAATTTTAAAAAGCAAATTTTCGAACAGATTTTACTATGTCGTCTTCCATGTACACTTTAGGATTGATCCAAGTGTTAAAAACAAAACTCAGTTTTCAGGAAAATTGTAATTTTAGAAAGTATTTCACTTTTCAGTATTACTTTTTCAGAGCTTAATATAATTTTTCAAGAAAATTTATATTTTTGCAACAATGGAAAAGTTATAATGAAGGATTAAATAACCGCTGATTTATAAAGCAGCACAATAGTATCACATCTATTGAAGAAAAAATGGCAAACGTCGAACATCATAGCAAAATTAAGGAAATTTTCATTTTTTTTTTTTTTAATGTATGATGCAATTTCTTGGGGCCCCTTCAATGTGAGGGCCCAGGGCACGTGCCCCGAATGCCCTGCCATAAATCAGGCACTGCATATATGCCAGGGGCATTTACCGTATTGATGCCTGAGGAACGATTTAAACGATTTATTAAGTCTGAAAACTTAAAATTATTATTATTATTATTATTTATAAACTCCGCGAATTTTATATGAACGCAAAAGGCGAGGCTTACTGTTCAAAATAGAAAATATGCCGACTGGAAAGGATTAAATTATAAGAAACAACATTTAATTAAACGTTAGTAAAAAGTAAAAAAAAAAAAAAAAAAATGGTTTTATGAAAGTACGTTTAAGTATATATCAAAGTACGTTATAATTTATTAGCGTTATTAAGTATATATTATGTACGTTAAAGTAATTCAAAAAGAATTTGCAAAAGAGTTGTTGGGGCTGACTTTCATGCAGTGCAGTGTTATAGGCTGTATATTTGATTTTTACAAAGAATAATACATAACAAAAAGTAATGAGATACAGAATTCTTAGAGTTATGTTTATATACACATTGTTAAAAATGGTTTCTTAAATTTGAGCTAAATTGCCTCAAAATAGCTCCGAAATTATATACTTAAATTTGAAAAACCATGTACTCATTTTTGAGTATACTATACTGACATGCTCAAAAATGGGGTTGAACAATAAGAATCCCAATATCCACATGTTTGTAATGTCATTATAGTCAAAAATGAGTACATGGGTTTTCAAATTTAAGTATATATTTCTTCTTAGCTACTTTGAGACAATTTTGCTCGTTTTTAAGAAACCATTTTTAACAGTGAACGATTGTAGAAAAATGCACCAATAATGATGTAAAAGGATTTTTTTCCCCACGAAAGAAAAAAGAATTGAGAAACTTGAAATTATTGAATGATTACTTGAAAAAAAAAGAATTTCTTAAGTAAATACCATAAGTTACAAAAGCACACAACTATTGTTTTTTTTTCTCTTATCATATATGGTAGATAAAATATTGCTTTGGGGTCGACAATTCGAAACTGAGCTTTTTCTATAACTGCACGTTTTGATGTCTCTTGATTTCGAAAATTATGTTTTTAGTGGTTAGTCTGCCTGTCTGTCTATCTATGTGTCTTATCAAAATAACTCAAAAACAAATAGTAGTAGAAAGACCAAATTAGTGTTCTATATTTATGGGACAAAAGGATACACAATATTACTTACAAAAGAGTTTAAATTACGCCAATGAATGGAATTTCTCATTTGTACATTTTAACATTTATAGAACTAAACAAAATGAAATTAGCATGTATCTTTTATATACACATAAACATGTTTCCTATAGAATATAGTGGAAAAAAAAACGGAACAAATGGAAATAGATTATATTATAAGATGTGGTTGGAAATGTGTTAAAGTACATTTTAAATAGTGTCGTGTACTTTTCTTTTCTACTGTACTAAATTTCAATATGCTATGAATTGCGTATCAATTTATTACCAATATATAGGCTACCCAAATTTAGTTAAATATATTATTTTCTATTGGATGTAATCGATGAAAGTGATTTACTAAATTATACCATACGCAGAAAGACAATCAAAAGTGTATAGCTTTCGCCTGCATAGCAAGTTAGTAAATAAAAATTTAGGGTTGTTAATAAAAAATTCTTCTATTAAAACTAGGGGTAACAGAAAGAAAAATGAGTATCATATCAGCTTATTTAATATAGAGCTCTGGCCTTCTTTCTCAAGTACTGAGATTTAATTCAGATACAGGTATGGAGGTTTATAGAAGTTCGGACTCCACTTTATGTTGTATGCCCACTCTTACTTTTGTGCAAAATATGCCCAAAGAGCAACAACAAAATCAAAACAAACAACAATTCTTTTGCTTTTTCTTTGCAAAAATTTAAAATAATAGTTACCGAAAGTTTGCAAATTTGTTTTTCGATATTGTGTAAATAATACACAAACATGCACATAAAATCTTTGTCTTTAATGCTAGTTTAAGGTAGAAATTATTTGATAATTTACATTTGTGGGAAAATTGCTTAAATTTTTATCAAAATAAAAATTTACGCGGTTCGCGTAGTTTACAAACAGATTTCTAACTGTAATTATCTGTTCCATTGTTTAACCTGCAATGTATTTGTCTCCAAGAATACACTTTGTTTATTTTATATTTTGTTTTTGTTTTGAATTTGGAAGGAAGAAATCTCCAAAACAATTTTTATACCATTTTCCATATTTAAAAACAAAACCATTTTGATTGCTTTAGTGTAGCCCTCACATAGTGTATATTTTTTGTTGTATGTGTATTAAATATAACAACCATACAAAAGTATATTTTGTTTTAGCTAGGCAGTAAATAGTCTCACAAAAACAGTTTTAGAGCTTTATTTCTAAAACGAAACCATTAAAGAGTTTTTATGCAACTTTGTATATCATTTAAATTTTGCAAGCACATTAAAATTCCTTGCACAAATTCCTATAAGACAGAAAATTTACTTTCAACAATTTCACCTGATATATCTCATAATGAATTAAAGCAACTTTGTAAAGGCCCTGTAAACAAATCGATTATACTAACAAGTAAAATGATTTTGCGTACATTAAAAATATATATATTAATTTCGTTATTTTGTATGCAGTATAAAATCCTTTTGGAAAAAAAAATAGAACTGACTCCAAAAAGGAACTATTATTCAAACAACTCAAAATAAAATGAAATCGTAAATTGCGTTAAAAAGCATGAAGAACAAACTAAACAAACACTACAATGCAATTTAGTAATTTCCAGTTATAGTCATTAACGTATCTGAATATTTTCCTGTGGTTGTGGACCTGCAAATATTAATCCTAGTCATACACATAGAATATGTTTTTTTTCTTTCTGTTCTTTCTTTCTTTTTCTTCTTTTTTCTTCTATTTTAAATTTAAAAAATTCAATTTCATTATGATTTGCGCCATACAAAAATGCTTATATATGATTTATAAAATTGCCACTCACAAACATGAAATGTATCGGTATCCTTTTGATTGTCCCTGTATACAAACCACTCGCACTACTTATATCATTTTCAATAGGAAACATGTCATAGTGGATTTGACCCACCTATATCATTTTACAGAAATTTTTAAAAAGTTTGCGGATGCTATAGGTCCCCCAGACAGACATATCGACATCAGAAACACTTTTCAGTTTTGTCGATAAGTATTAAAAAATCGACTTTTAAAATTCAATTTATCAATATTAAAATAGCTGGCTTTGTTGATTGATAACAGTTAAAAAATTAATTTATTCAAAATTAAGAACACGGAAGCAAGTGAAAGTGGTTTAATAATTAGAATAAAAAATGGATTATAAAGATCAAAGTGTATTCGTGATGTTTGGAATATTTAACATACGAAGAATAAGGAAAAAAATTGAATTGATGATCGTGTGCTCTGATCTGATAAAACTTTCCGTGAAATTTAAAACAAATGAACTCTCTTCTGCGAAGAACAAATTATTTCTATAATATTTAACTTAATTTTATTCAAGCTTTATATCTCGTTTATGCAGTAATAACGTATTTTATTTTATTATTTTTTTTTTTTCGTGATAAATTCATTTGGAATATTACAGTATATACTTATTTTGCTTTTTTAATTTTATATTTGCAGAGATTTTTGGACTAGCGCAAGTTTGGTGCCTGTAGGTAAATACTTTTGTGGTAAAGCAACATAATATTTTTTTCAACGAAAATTTTCTTTGTCAAATAGCTATCTTTCAAAATTCTCTTTTTCTTCAAGCATCATAACCTTTTTGCACACACACACACGCAAAAAAAAAAAAAAAAAAAAAAAAAAGATTTCTACACACACACGCGCATATATATATTTCAGAGAATAAATTTTCACATAATATTTCCAACACTGTTGGGATTGATTAAAAAGTAATTGAATTAGAATTGAATTACAATTAAATTACAATTATAATTATTTTACTGTCAATCAATTAACAAGTAATTGATTACAAATAAATTGAATTACTTATTCAATTTATTTGTAATAATTCAATTTATTTGTAATCAATTACTTGTTAATAGATTGACAATAAAATAATTATAATTGTAATTCAATTACTTTTTAATCGATTATGCCCAACACTGATTTCCAATAGGTTTTAAAAAATATATTCAAAACATTGTTGAGAGTATAATAAATTAATGTGTTACAAAATTATATCGTAATACTTTACCCGTTGATTTAAAAGTTGTACGTAGAATAAAACGAGTCGTATAAAGCAACGAAAGTGGAGTGGTTTTTGATAAAGGACAAATAGAAAAGATTTATTTATCATACTGGTTTGGTTTGATGAGTACTGAGATTTTTTGCTTGCCTCGAAGGCCGCTTATATCTCGAAATATCCACACCACAAGGGTTTACAAGTTTTTATTTAATACACAGTAACAAGTACACAATATTTTGAAGACATAAGACAACACAAACATCCATGCCCGCACCAGGATTCGATCCTGGGACCAATAGATTCGGAAGGCAGCGCCCTACCGACCGAACCACCTGGCCGGCTATTTATCATACTATTCGATTTCGTTACTTGAAATGATGTATTTAGAATCGGTTGGTTTTATAGAAAAATTCGAACTTGAGCTAGAGAAAACAATCGAATAGGGAAAAATCAGATAGGGGGAAAAAATCATTAAAAAAAAAAATCTTCAATACATGAAATAAATTATCAAAAGCTTTTCCTGCAAATTGGAGCACTTTTCCGTAATTTATCTGCCAAGCGTTAAATTATTTAGACTCTATGAAATAACTGACAAAAGTTTTCAAGTAGATGTGAGCATTTACAATATAATATATGTATATCTCAATTATACATGGAAAAAAATCGACTCTTTCACACCTCAAAAAAATTGAAACCTCACTAATCTCATTACCAACCTTTTGCCATAAATTTGACAGTGAGCCATGAAATTTATGCAGCGGTGGAAAAATGACAGAACTCATACCAGTATTTATAAATAAAAATTTCTTCTTCTTATAGCAACGATTTTATAAGTAGAGAAAATTTTTAAACAAATATTGGTATGAGTTATGCGACAAATTTTCACCCGTAATGTACGACAAATGAACTATAAATTGCATCAAATACGGCAAATGAAGTATCGAGGCGTATACTGCAGATTTTTGGCTTTAAATAGTTCTACAATCTCTCAATTTCATGCGGTTCTCTGCTCTATGAAGGATGTACGCCTCCTGACGAGAAGTTCTAGTTTTCAGCATTTTTTCCCTTGATATTAAATTTGTTCATGTTCATTTTACTAAAGGCTTTTGATAGATGAATATTCTCTATTATTGATGTTGGTGGTTCTATTACATTTCATTATTGCTGTGAATGAGTTCTGTTATTCTTTACAGCGTTAGTATCGTGGCCTAATTCATCTTTATTTTATTATTCATGGCTATATTTATCTAATTTTTTGGAAGAAATTAGTATTGATAATTTGTTTCCTTTGTATTATACATTTTATTACGTTATATATATATATGTATATGTGTGTGTGTGTGTGTGAGAAAGCACTATCGCAATTATTGACTGTAAGGCGCAAAAGTGACTTTCGTTCCATATTATTAAAATTTTCTAACAAGAAAACCTTCAAAAGGTGTCGTTTTCAAAAAATATTGAAAAAGGTATTTGTGATTCTACTCTTCATAAAACACCAGAAAGTGAAAATTTATCGGCTGAAATGAATTACAGGGATCACAAAAAATTATCAAAATTAAGCATATTTGGCGATTTCACATTGTAAGGTGAATGATTTTGAGTACTTGGCGGAGAAGTAAAACATGGTTCTGTTCGTACACGTCAATCTCGAATTTATCGCCTAACAGCGCTAAATTACCAAAAATGCTTAGTTTTGATATTTTTTTTTTTTTTTTTTTTTGTGGTCGCTGTAATTCATTTCAGCCGATATTTATTTCACTTTCTGGTGTTTTATGAAGAGTAGAATTACATTTTTTTTTTTCCAATATTTTTTGAAGACGACGCCATTTGAATGTTTCCTTGTAAGATGAAAATCATTTGTATTCATTATAGAAAAAATTTTAATTAAATACTTCGTACGGTGTGAAGTTGTATAAGAAAGTTAACAGAAGAAAATTTTATGATGAGCCCAACATACTAGTTTAATTCTTCCCGCAACTTCTTTTTGAAATAGTATTTGCTTATTTACTTTTAAAAAGTAAAAAAATGTTAAATATAAAAGAACATAAAGTATTGAAAGCAGATATTTGTAATTTTCGTCGTATTTGTTCTTCTTCACTAGTTTATCCAACTTGTTTCATATTTGTATCAAAATATTCTTTACTTTCGCTGCTCACCTTTCAATACTTGAAGTATTCTTTGCGTGAAAAGAAAGAACAATTTTATCAGTATTAAGTTATTTACATACATAATCCGACATGTAATAAGATAAAACAAAAAGATTAAATTTCAATAGGTATGCGTCACGCTTGAATGAATTCTTAGAGAATATGAGCAATGAGATATAGCGGTTAAGATTTATCATCTACATCTAAAGATGTAGCATGTTTAAAATGTTTCGACACATCATTAGAAGACTTAGAGAATCTTCATAAACTTTTAAAGTAGTATTAATCATTTAAATACCAAGAAAAGTATCGCAAGAAAAAAATATATCATATTTATTATCTTCGTTATTATTTCAATGTCAAAATTGAAACTATTAACTATTAACTATTATTTTTTATCATTAGAGTTAGTATCAGTAATAAAAAAATTAAAATTTAAGATGTTCAACACTATAAATATCTTTAATTATATGTAAAAGAAATGCTTCATGTTACGCTCGAATGGATGTTTATTTTATATTTAGTTGGATAAAACTCAAACCAAGCAGAACTTTAGTTCGATTTCAAGTCATGCTGGTTGGCCTAACCATTCGGAGTTTCCGTTTATTTATTTATTTAATTCGAAACTCGCATGGATACGGGTTAGAACCCATTAGAATGACAACATCCGCCCCCCCCCCCCAAAACAGGTCTCACCACAAAAGCTTAAGACCCTCGAGTAGCCAATTAACCCTAACTCTAAAACTAGCACCAACTGCCTAATATGGCTATTTGAGTTAAATAAAACATTTAAAACAATTAGTGCTTATTTTCAGAATAATCAAGATAATTTTTAGACTAAAAATGTCATCCACTTAAAATTTTACTTCATATTGTCTTTAATTCTTTTAAATTCAACAAATTTAAGTAGTAGTTCTGTAACATAATTATTTTAAATCAACGCACTGATAACAATATTTTCAAAATAAAATCCTTTCAAATATATTGCAAAAGTCCTTATTCCTTATTTATTATTATTAGTATTATTATTATTATTATTATTATTAAATATTCATTATAAACTGAAACAAAATTACATTTTATTAACGTATCACAATAATTTATACTTAAAAATTAGTAAAATCTCAATTAATTCAATGAAAATCTTTACATGTAGTTTATAAATAATAATAATTACTGTTAGATATATTAAATTCAGTTTCTGGTAAAATATTCTCAACGGTGATTTGAAATTATTTAGATTATCAAAAAAAAAAAAAAAAAAAAAAAAGTTAATAGGTTGTGGGTATTACGAAACTTTCTTTCATCGTTCCCTGTAGTAGTACACATAGTGCAAACAATTAATTAAAATTATTATTCTTAAAATTATTTTCCATGCTTAGCGGAGACGATTTACATTCCAGGAAAGAATAAGTATCAATATAACAGTTTTGTGCCTTACAACAATGTCTTAAAAAATTCTTTTTTTTTTTGTGTGTGTGTGTGTGAGGTTGTATGTTTTCAAAAATACTTATATTGAAAATTTACATATTTGGTCCTATAATGCCATATTTAAATTTATACTAAAGGGAAGCAGACAACGCCACCTATTAAGCGATAGGCAACAAATTCTGTCAAGGTGAAATTATATATAACTTCTTTTCAAATTCTATGTATTAGTTCTCGATCTAGAGTTGGCAGAAAAATTTTTAACATACTCAGAAAGACGGGTGAACATTTTCTCAAAATGGACAAATTGTTTTTTGGCCATCTCAGAACTTTTAAATCCATCGAAAACCTGAAATCGTAATTTTTTAGAGTTATATTACATGTTCCTAAGGGGTAGTGTAAAAAGTAATGAAAGGAATTCAAACTTATTTTTACGTTAAATGTACATTATTGACAGATTTGCTAATTTTATTTATTTATTTATTGAAAGTGTTTATATATTGCGTCATTAGAAACTTTACGGTACATTACCTTTGGTTGAAGATGCTATATGAATAATTCAGTAACCAGTTTGAAGAAGAGAATAAAGAATAAAATTCAAAAATTGAGTTTTCTTTTTCTTTCGCTTTGCACTGACATACATGCCAGGTAAGAGATTGGAACGAAAACCAATTTGTTTAACGTAAAACAGTCATCAGAAAACTGCTTGCGAAAATTATGCATTATTTTTCCAACTGCAACGTACTCAAGATACAACTTTAGGGTACAAAGAAAGATAAATAAATTCAAGATGTTCTAGAAGAACACAAGAGGTTTAACGAGAAAATATTAGCAGGGCCTACCTTCACCATTGGGAACGACGCTGAATAATAGTAACATGAAGAGTAGTCTTTTTCATTATTATTATTATTATTATTATTATTATTTTGTCTTCAAAAATTACTTTTTTTACTAATACATATGTATATTTGTGTAATTACAATTTCTTTTTCCAAGCCTTTGAGTTATTTTATGACACCTTTTACATAGGGACAAATCCATCACACATACCGGGTGCGCCAAAAGTTCGTGAAAATTTAAAAATTCATTAAAAAAGAACAAATGATGATAAAAAAGTGCGGTTTCCACTAATGACATCAGAAAGAGGGCGGATTTTTTTAAGAAAAAAAAAGTACAAAAAATGACCGATAGGTGACGCTGCTGTGCATATACGAAGCTGATTTATGCAAATTAGGTTGTCAATAAAACACCTGAATGCACATGGACTCTTCTGGGATTCATCCAGACCTGCTGAACTCAGCTGTCACAAGTGTTGTGACTCGCCTTACTTGCTCCATACAATGTGGTGGAGGTCATGTTGAACAACTTCAACTTAAATAAATATTTGAAAATAGAAAATTGTATTGGTATTGTGTTTCTGCTCATTGTATTTTAATGTATGACTCATCTGTATTCATTTGCTTAACGTATTCAACATCAACGTCACCTAATGGTCATTTTTTCAACTAAATTTTATTTTTTTTATTTAAAAAATTCCGCCCTCTTTCTGATGCCATTCGTGTAAACCGGACTTTTTTTTCATCATTTGTTCTTTTTAATGAATTTGTAAAGTTTTCACGAACTTTTGTCGCACCCGATATATGATAATAAAACACATTTGTGAAATTATATTGATCGAAACGACAACGTTATTAGGGCCCGACTAAGACTTTTGGAGGACCTGGGTACAACTTTATAACCCCCCCCCCCCCCCTCCTCCCGTATCCATATACAGATTTTTTTTTTTTTTTTTTTTTTTACACCTTATGGAACATTTATAATAATTAAATATTTTGAATGATTTAAATAACGTCGCTCAAAAATATTTTTTTTAACATAATCTTCGAGAAAAATAAAATTAAAGAAAAACAATTTCTCATATTTAGCATGATATCCTCATGCTAAAAGTGTTGGACCAAAAAGGCATCCACCATAGTTATATTTACATTTTTCTATAGTTTAACATAAAAGTATAGTGTAATCTCGTTTCTCGCGCCTAACACTGAGGACGATTCCAAAGGCTTGGAGGGGTGCCCAAATTGACCGACAGGTTGGGATTTTGTAAACATACACTCATTTGGCATACCCTTTTCACTATTTTATCTAACCATAATAATTATTATCATCCCTATTTTACTACTGGAATCGTTGAGTCAGCAAGCCCCTCCCATAGTCTCAAGAAACGCGGTTGAAAAATAGTGACAAATTTTAAAACTTCATTTACAGATTTGGTGCACCCAAAATCTGGGTGTACCGGGCCTGTGCCCCGTGTTGCCATGCCTTAATCTGGACCTGATCGTAATATAGCCCCAATAAGGCCTAATATTTCTATGCTGACTTTATCTTTTATATACAAATAAGTACATTGGAAGTTAAAATGTTTTGAAAATTTTGATTTTCGACTTGTTCCCGTTTACAAACTGGTCACTCAATTAAATATAATGATTCATTTAAAAAATGTTTAAAATAAATCAGTTATATGATTATTTCCGAATTTACTAATTTAAAAAACTTTATAAAACTCTAACACTCGTAACTTTCAGAAATATTGTATTTGTGTTATATTTATTGGCAAATAATGTTTAAAATGTAATTCAAAAATTGGTACAATTTCTCTCCTGTTAATACAGTTTCTTTTCAATAATAATGACATACAATAAGCATCAACCATTGCATTTAAAACTTAATATTCGAGAAAAAGCAATAAAAGATAAGACCGCATAAATTTAAAAAAATTTTAAAACACGATTTTATTCAAAAATGTACTAAAAATTTTGAACTAAAGTTGGGAGCCAAGGGCCTTGAGTGGCCCTCTTTCTAAGTAAGGTAAAGATACCAGGGTTCGCCACCCCTAAAATTTGTAACAGTGTTCGCCACGCTCACAAAAGACATGTTAAAATAAACGTTTAATAACATCTATGAATTTGAATTTGCCTGCGCTAGATTCCCTAGAACCGCAGGATCTAGTTCGAGTGGATTCAAATGCACAGATGTTAATTAATGGTTATTTTAACAGGTCTTTTGTGAGATTGGTGAACGCTGGTGCAAATTTTGGGAGTGACCGAAGTCTTTATCTTACATTGCTGTTTAACCACGTATTATCATCGGCATTGCCCTGTGAGCACCCTGTAATTACACTGGTCTACAGTGGTTCGGTAACAACGATCAAATTATTATTTTTATTATTAATTCCAATTTTTATTTAAATATATGCAAGCAAAAAAGTCCCACCACGTCACATTTTTCTGTTAGAGTATCAGAAAATGGCAATTTTCAGGAATTTTTATCATTTTCACAGTATCACAAGGTTGTAACCCTTCCTGCTGGTAACCCAGAGTCCTGGCAAATCAGAATCCCGGCAACCATGTTTGTTCCATTTTTTTTGTTTAAATATCAGAAAATGGCAAATTTCATTATTTTTTTTTTTTATATTTTTGCAATACAGTCGACAGCAAAAGTATCCGAGCATTAGCAAATAATTCCGATATTAAAAAAGTACATTTAATACTATTTTGTTAAATAAATCCTTATCGAATCATTTTCTTAGACTAACTAAGAACATGACTCGACAAGGATTTATTTAACAAAGCAATATTAAGTGTACTTTTTTTTAGACATGGATTATTGCTTCCAGTACAGATTAAACAATCGTAACAAAAAATCTGTACGTGTTACAGATTTTTCGCTATTATTTTTTAATTCTGCACTACAAAATTAGTTGAAAATAGCTAATTTCATTTTTGTTACCCTCCAAAAAAATTTTTTTTGTTGACAAGTGTTATCATACAGATCCTGTAGTTGTTATATCATATGAGAGTTATCCGCTGAATTTCCGAAGAATACAATAAATGAACTACCCAACTATTTTTATCCACCAGAAAGCCGGTGGATTTTTTGATCGTGCAGTCCGATGAAATTATCCTCCGAAACTCCGGTGGATTTTCAGATCGAATAGGCAAGCGCAATCGACGCACGTTCAATCTATCTGGCCGTCATTACGTTGCGAGATATAAATAAAAGTTTGTAGCACGTTTTTCAGTTTTATTTATTTATTTTATTTTATTTATTTTTTATTTATTTAATGTATAAGCTACTACATAACGTAAGTGTTTTCATTTTTATTTTATTTTATACAACAACGTGAATTCACTAAATTGTGGTTAATAACATTTTGCTTTGTGTTACTCGTAAAATTAAAGCAATGTAAAATTTAGGCGTTCGTACTGAAATTTTAAAGTTTGTTACCGTTTCCGTTTGGAGGTGACGCCTAATCTGAGAATATTTTTTGACAGCTGTAAGGTAATTTTTGTCATCCAGAAGATGTCAGGTTATCATAAAAATGACATTCTCTGGATTTTTTAAGGATGTCAATTGGCATCCAGAGGATGTCGACATTCCTCCTGTAACTGTCTGATAAATATCATAAAAAAATATATCCTTAGGATGTCTTCAGGTGGGTCATTTTGACATCTAGAAGGTAGCCTCTAAATGAAAAAAGACAATTTCTGTTGTCCAGAGGATATCAAGTTATCCTGAAAATGGTATCCTTCGGATATTTTTAGGATGTCATTGTGCTGTCTGGGTGGCTGCTTTGAACCATTCTTATAAATTTCTAAATATCCTGGATTAACAATTGATTCAAATCTCTTCTTCTCTTAACTATATCTGTAAAATAGCAGATAAATTTCTCTATTAAGGGCTGATTTAAACCAACTTATTTAGTTTTTTTAAAACAAAAATCGGGTAATTATTATTATTATCATTATTATTTTTTTTTTGAGGAAACTGTAGCATATTACTTTATTATTTATCAGTATATCTAATTAATATGAAATTTATACAAAATGCAATAAATATTTCTTTAATGAACAATCGTCCTGAATTTAATAGATTTTTAAATTTCTATGCTCAATTTTTGAAAAGAACAATTACTTTTCTTTGCAAGACAATGAATTTTTAATATAATTTAAACCAAATATGAAAGTTTTAATATGAAGAAATTGAAGTGATAAGTCTAACATGTAGCCAAATGAAAGTATTTTGAAAGTGAAAAAAAAGTTTTTGTTTATATGTTTTGATTTGATTTTTTTGTATTATTATTATTATTATTATTATTATTGTTGTTGTTGTTGTTGTTCTTGTTGTTTTAAAGTTTAGATTTTGTTCCTTTTAGAAAGGTAGTTTAAAACCAAAATTAATTTATGAAGTACAGTTAAAAAATGTTTTTTGCTTAGAATTTGCTTATAGTTTAATTGTTTTCATGCGTATTTCAAAATGTATCTTTCTCCAGTTACTTTAAAATAAGCTTAAAATTTACTTTGAAACTGGCAGGGGTTAAGCTGATTGACTGCGCTGCTATCTTAGGTTTCGTAAGTAATTTTCTTCATTGGAATGAGGGGGGGGGGGGGGGGTTAGAGGCCTTAGTCCATATTTACGCAAGTTTCTCAGTAGCGTCTCCCCCACCAAAAAAAAAAAAAAAAAATGAACAGTTATTTCGACGAGGACGACCTGGTAATGGGATCAAGCTGGCGGTACCACACATCCAGCAGTTTCAAGAACAAACCTTTCGGCTACTGATGAGGACGGAGAGTAGAGCAAAATTTCGGCTTTCTAAAGTCCGAATAATTCTTCAAAGAAAAATTTTTAAGAAATAAAATACAATATAAAATAAAATAAAACAATGAATAATTTTGAAAATTAAGATCTATTCAAAAAACATTTTTAAACTCCAGTGTTAGTAAATTTCCTATTTGCAGTAAAACTGAATTTCAATTTATATATATATATATATATATATATATATATATATATATATATATATATATATATATATATACATATATACATATATAAATTCTCAAGGTTCCAAATCGTGCACTTTCTGATTCTTTTTTTGAATGGATTTTTTTAAATTTAAAAATATAATAATAATTCATATATATAGAGTCTGACATTTATTTTTCTTATTTATACGTCCTTTGGGTGTTATCGGGCATAGCTTACTGTAAAGTTTTAGCAAATTGCGTACAGTACGACAGAAATAACACCTAATTTAAATGCAACATTCAATCTATGCCCTCGAAAAAGTATTGATGTTGCATGTTTTAAATACAGGAAGCTTATTATTTTTTTTTTCCAGAAATCTTTATTCATGTTCTATCTAGTTCTTCAGGCGACACTTGATTTCATCTACTGCAATGTTTGAAATAGTTTTCAATATGTGTATATGACATAAATTTTCTAACTAAGAAAAAATATGCGATCAAAGAGTGATAATAGTATGGTATCAATACTTAATATTCCTAAGTGAATTAAGGTGCAGGAATAAAATTTTAGTCGAATTTAATTTTTTCCTTTCACAATAATAATAATAATAATAATAATAATAATAATTACTGCTGTTTTTTTTTAGAATACTTTCAAATAAAAAAATCACGCGTCTAGATATTTGTTTCTTTTTTATTTCTTTTATTTTATTTTTTATTTTAAATAATTGAGGAAAAAAGATCTACCCCATCAGACACAAACGCAGGTCATTTCCTCCCTTTCTCCAGACTTAGAAAGCCACGGTATTCTGTGCAGTAGAGTACCGAGCTCGCAATTGGAAGATTACGGGTTCGATTACCGAGGCAGCTGTAGACCATCATGTACGTTAATGGTGGCTAGTTGTCGTAAAATCCGTCGTGGTCACAATGTTCTCCATGTGCTCATCCCAAACGATATATCTGGGGGTCAAACCGAAAAGGGCGAGACATTCCCACCGGGGAGAATCGAAATTGTGACAACATGTCTCCTGATCACAATAAAGGGTGAGTCTAAGACCGTCGCCAATTGTCCGTAGTACAGTACTAGTACGACATAAAAATCCGCTCACTTCCCGTTTTCTTTACCCAGACATAAATCTCTCAGATAGGAATCGCAGGACAGTTCGTTATGAACTAAACTGAACTTCCCAAACAGAAACTTAATTAACTGATGAAATTGAAATAATAACGAATTACTGAAGACATAAAATAAATGCTTCTCCAATTTCAATCAAATTCGTTTTACCACCAAAATCTAAAAACTAAATACCATTAAGCTTATTTTATGGTGTTTAAATTCCTGTTCTACATTGAAAACACTATATGTTCATAAATATCCATAAATAGTTATCCTTTCATAGATGGTTATTCCATAGAAGCCACCAAACCTACTGACAACCACACAACACCAATCGTATTAAAAATATCCGTTCGACAAAGAAACGCGGAAACACACCTCACCATTTCTGACCACAAAATGTCCATCCAAGTCATCATCCATATTTCCTCCTCCTCCTCCTCTCCTCTCGATTTTATTCCATTATCCCACTCATCTCTCTTCTGTTTTCTACAGGCACCAAACTTGACACACATAATGACTGGGGATATGGGACAAGCCCTGAAGGCTCGGCAAGAAGTCGATGCACCTGAGAAGGCCCGTTTCTGGATTAAAAGAAGCAAACAGTCTCATCAGAGCCGGTCGCCGCTTCATAAGACTCTCTCTGAGGTAAATCAGAAAACGTGCAGCATGATGTCTCTTCCGATCGGAATTTTCGTATGTCTGTTAATCGTTTCGTTGGGTAAGTAGATTATAACCTTTCACTTTCTAAAGTTTATTTATTTATATATTTATTTATTTATTTTTTAATTCAAATCTATAATGTGAAATATTAATATTTCAGGATATGTAACTGCAATTGTTTTCCTTACACAAAATAATTTATCATTGCTTTCTAAGGTTTTCGATTTTCTTCAATGAAAAACAAGACTTGAAATATTGATATATCAAATCTGACATATGCATTTTTAAAAATGAATTTGGTTTCAAATGGGAATTTTTTAGTATTATATTCATATTAAAAAAAAAAAAAAAAAAAAAAGAGAGAGAGAGAGAGAAATAATAATTAAATTAGAAAAAAAGAAATTAATGAATCTTATTTTAACAATGAATTTGTAAAACTTTGGTATTTATCAATAGTAAAAAAAATCTTAAAATTTCAAAAGAATTGAAAAAAAAAAAATATATATATATATATATACATTAAAGATATATTGGCTCTATTACAAAAAATGTATTTCACTAAATGTCAAAAGTAATTTAACTCGAATACGAGAAGTACGAAAAAGTTTCTTCCGATCGGAATATTTTTTACGTCTAGTAATCGTTTCATTGGGTAAGTAGGTTATCACATTTTACTTTCTAAAGTTTACTTCCTGTGAAAACTAAATGAAAACTAAAGTATGAAGGTATTTAAGGCTTAATTACTACAATTGTTTTCATTATACGGAACAACTTATTATCGCTTCCTAAAGTTTTCATCTTTTCAGTAAGCCTTTATATCAAACTATATATAAAGATTATATATAGTTTAACATAATTTCCGAATACATGTAACATGAAAACGTCTCCTCCGACCGGAAGTTTTCTAGTCGTTTCATTGAATAGGTAGAATTTTAATGTGAAATTAAATCTAAAATCTGCGTAATAAAAATTATTATAGTTCTTTCGTAAATATCACTGTATTTCATCATTAAAATTAGCTAAATTACAAAAAAGAACTTGAAAAATATTGGTTTGAAAAATGAAGAAATAATTTACTAATTAAAAAAAGAAGAAATAATCTTATAAATGAAAGGAAACGATTTACTTAAAATAATATGCGTAATCAATAGTTGATAAATTCCTTTTGGAGACATTCCTTTGTATAAATAATAATAATAATAATAATCTGGCGTGCCACTCACACAACTTCCTCTTACCCTAAAATTCAATATCATAAAGGTAGACTGACCATTAAGGGGTAAGATAACGAATACTGTTATATAAATTTTCGCTGAAAACAGTTCAAAATAGGCTTCAGAAAAGCTTCATTTTATGAATAAATTTGTATGAGGGGGGCTACCACCCCCCTCAACCCCTCATTTCAATTTTGTACTTACAGTTAAAGAAAATTAAAAAAATGTAATTAATTTTAAAAGTACATTCCAGATTATTCAGACAAATTTCACCGGCACCATTTTTTAAAACTTATAAATTGATAAAAATTTTCAAGTAACAATCTTATATTAACTTCAAAATACATTTGAATTGCCTAAAATTATTATTATTATTATTGGTAGTAGTAGTAGTAGTAGTATTCCAGTAACAAACATAGACAAAGATTAAACGTTAAGAACATGACTTATTCAGGGAAGCTCAAAACGTTTAAATCTAAATATACAAAAAACAAACTCTAGGTATTTAATTTAGAAAATAATTTATATACCACATGGGTATGAGAAATTAATTTTAATTTCTGAGCAGATTTCCTGAACATCGTAGAATATTATATAAAGTAATTCAATTACGTTCAATAAAAAAGAATGTTTTCACTAATTATTGGTAATTCCATACACCTTCTAAAAGTTATGCACACATCACATTGTGCACTTAAATACAATTCTATATTAATAACATATAGCACAGCCTGAAATGCTTTTCCATGAATTTCCAAGTATTATCCCACTATATTTTAATTCTTTTGTGCAGCCCTGTAAACGAACGGTGAATGATATTCATACCACATTCTAAATGAAACAAGTTTTTATCACTATAAAAAATATGCATTCATTTCATTTGGCTTAGTGGAGCCTATAGACGTTAAACTCAACTTACTTGCAATTTCCCCCATAGACGTAATGTATTTGAATTCCTTGGATGTCCCTGTACACGAACCATATGCTTCATCTCAACGAAAAGTTTAGCGTAGCATCTTTATGTGATACAGATTTAGAATATTGAAGTTGGACTTCCTGCTTCTATTTGCTTTTGAGATAAGCTGATAACATACACACAGACAGACGCACACACAGACCAACTGCTAAAAACCTGTTTTTCGGATTTAGGGGGCCTTAAAACGTGTAAATATAACAAAAACAATTTTTAAAATTCTATTCAAAAACAACACTTTCTCTACCATATATATGGGTAAAAGAAAGTAAAAAAATAAAAAATAAAATAAAATAAAATAAAGAGAGAGAGAGTGAGAGAGAATATATATTTATCATAGCAACGATTGTAATTTTGGCATCAATGAGACAAAATTTCGCAAGACAAACCAAGTCTTCTTAATTTTTAAAAAGTTAATAATTTAATGAAAAATTATTAAATTTATTCTTATAATTGATATTTTCTAATGTTTGGTAATCGTTTCATTGAGCATGTAGACCATTATCTATTACTTTTTAAAGTTCTCTTTTTTTTTATATATATGGGTATTTGATGATAAATAACTGCAATTGTTTTCATGGTATTTTATGAGTCATATTAGTTACATTAGAAATAAAAAATAATAATAATGATAAATCTTGATTTGAAAAGTGAAATTTTGCATATAGTAAACAGTACAAACCTCAACAGTAAAAAAAAAAAAAACTTAGGCATAATTAAAAGATTATACTGTGAAAGATATAGCGACACTGTTAAAGAGAATTAGCTTTGAACATAAAAATTAATTTAGACACATTCAAAGACGCACAGCTTGGATATGTGACTTCTGATAAGGATTTTCCTCAGCCTGGCAATCTTTTCTTTGTTTAAGAATGGACAGTACTTGTGCCGACATTCAAGGACCATGTTGTACTGTGAGATTTTTTTTTTTTTGTTTTGACAATTGCACATTACCTAATGAATGTTTTTAACACGCTTTTATTAGCTTCACCTCTATGTATGTATGTATGTTTGTATGTATGTTTGTAACCGCTCTGGGAGCAAACAAAAAATCTACATTATAAAAAAAGTCTTTCCCTGCGTGAACGTCGTGGCGTTGAGGTATAGCTCCGCGCTACGATTCTAAAGGTCTAGCGTTCGAGCTCAGTCAGGGGAGATCTTTTAAAAATGGTTTTTGTTTAATTCTAAATTATTTTAATTAAAGATTTAAATGTATGTAAATATTATGGTGTGTCACTAACACGATTTTCTCTTACCCTGCATTTTAATACTAAGATAGATAGTTTGTGCTTTTTAGTTCGCATTTCTATAAAAGCGTGTTCTTTAATTTTTTAAAACTATAATATTATTAGCTTCACCTGTATGTATGTTTGTAACCGCTCTGGGAGCAAACAAAAAATCTATATTGAAAAAAAAAAGATTTTCCCAAAGTGAGCGCTGTGGCTGTGAGGTAAAGCTCCGGGCTACGAACCTAAAGGTCTAACGTTCGAGCCCAGTCAGGGGAGATTTTTTAAAAATGATTTTTGTTTAATTCTAAATTATTTATTTATTAAAAATTTAAAAGTATTTAAATATTATGGTGTGTCATCACGCGACTTTTTCCTAGCTTGCATTTTAATACTATAAAGGTAGATATTTTGTGCTTTTTAGTTCACGTTTCAATAAAAGCGTGTTCTTTAATTTTTTAAAAGTGTAATTATTTTTAATTACGTTTTCACATTAAGAAAATTAACAACAGTTAAATTAACACTCGTTAAAAAAAAAAAAAAAAAAAAAAAAAAAAAAAATTAATTTTTAATTTTTGAGTTAAAAAAAAAAATAACTAAATACATTTTTCGTTAATTTTAGCTAAAATATAAAATATTAGAAATGTGAAAATACAATTTTTCGAAAACGAGTATTAAATTTATCAAATGTGAATTTCCAGAACATGAAAACGAATATATATATATATATATATATATTGATAATCAGTCATTGAAATTTAAGGATTATGAAATATTAACAGTATTCAAACAATTAATTTGATCGAAAACAAAGACCACCAAACCAAATAAAAATGGAATAAATTGGAAATGAATAAATACATATTTTCATATATATATATGGAAATGGAGGGGGGGGAATATTAATTAATGAATAATTATGGAAAAACAACTTCCCCATAGAATTACATAGGTGTTAGCTTTTTGCGAGATCAGATATTGTCAGCTGTTAACTCGTATATTACTTTCAGATTCTAAATTTTCCTTTTTCGAATAAATTAGTAAGACCTGATATATTGCTATTTCAAGATTAAAAATTAAAGCTTATTTTATTTATTTATTATTCGGAAAGTTCTCTTAGTAAAATTAATTAAATTAGAGGAATAAACTTAATAAATATCGGTTAGAAAAAATAAACTTCAAATATTTTATTGATCAATAAAAGGAAAAAGAAAAAATAAAATAAATTTACAGCAATAGTTTATTTAAGTATCAATAAATGAAAATTTCGCAAGGCAGCTCTTTTTTTTTTTTTTTAATTTTTTTTTTAAGTTAATTAATTTAGCAAAACATCATTAAATTTGACTCTTCTAATGGCAGTAGTTTCACTAGTTAAGTAAATAATTAACTTTTACTTTCTAAATTTTTCTCCTTTTTAAATGAAAACTGAAATATGATATATCGGTATTTCCTGCGCCAGAGTAAAATTAATTAGATTTAAAAAAAAAAAAAAAAAAAAAAAAAAAAGATGAATTTAATAAAACTTTGAAAAGAGAACTTTTAAATCGTCTGCCATAAGGTGATTTTTTTTTTTTTTTTTTTTAAAGATATTAAGTGAAAGTGTACATTACAAAAGTATATCGGCACTATAAAAGAAAAGTATTTTTATTTAAATTAATTTTTATTTTTATTATAGTATGTAAGGTACTTTACCATTAGTAGTATTTAAACGTAGGTTACTTTATCATTAAATTTCATTATAAATCCTTTCTTTGAGAAATGGATATTTAAGGGCCCTCTTCACTCACCGCCGCCGGAAGCCGAAGCTAACGTTATTCTATGGGAAATTTTTCCTTACATATAACTTATTAATTAATACATATTTTTAAATTCTGTTTTCACATTCAGAAAATCCCCAGCTGTTAAATTGACGGACCTTTTTTTAAAAATTATTTTTTAAATTTTTTATATTTCATTTTGAAGATGCGAAATACGAATTTTCAATATGTGAAATTTTTTCATTTTGCAATTTCAAAATAAAATAATAAAAATAAAAATAATAATTTTTTAAAAAAGGTCCGTCAATTTAACAGCTGGGAATTTTCTGAATGTGAAAACAGAATTTAAAAATATGTATTAGTTAATACGTTATTTGTAAAAAAAAATTTCCCTATAGAATAACATTGGCTCGGGCTTCCGGCGACGGTAAGTGCAGAGGGCCGTTAAGCAAGCAATTTCCAGTAACGAATATTCTGTAAGAAAAATCTAAAACTTAAACTGAGAAAAAATATATACTGCCTTCATCTAGAATGAATAAATAGCCATTTTCTAAATCCTTAAACTAGAAATATAGATTTTCGAGCTATGGGAAAAAGGCACGCCAATAAATTGAATAGATGAAAAGGTCGAGAATTTCTAGTCTACACATTTCTGGATGGAGAAACAATATTCTGAATATTCTGAATCTTTTGTATTACGAGAAATACTCGCTCAATTTTCTAGAATTTTGTCATAAACCTAGATTATAGCTGCTGAAACCCGCCTCTTGTATTCTCAAATAGGTTTGTCCTCGATAGTATCGGCAAACGCTCAAGAATTCTAATAGAGGTCTCTAGAATTCGCTTTCGAAGGGGGACTAGAAATTTTTTTATAAGAAATTTATAAGGATGACATGGAACTATTTATTCTAGATTCACAATTTAGATTCTAGATGTCAGTTGTAGAATTTATTCTCAATGTATTGGCGTGCCTTATACTCATAGCTCGGAAATCTATATTTCTGGTTTAGGGATTTAGAAATGCACCACCTATTCGTTCTAGAGGAAAGCGGTATATATTTTTTCTCAGTGTATATCTGTTTTAGTCTCTTTTAAATAATTTAATGAATGTCGTTTTATTATCCTATATATGACGTAATATATGCAAATAATTCCATATATGTAAATATTTCTATACATAAAAATCTATAATACGCGTATCATTTCACATAATGATCATACATTAACAAGTAATGTTACATATGTCAGTTTTTTTTTTTTTTTTTCCCTTTCCTGTTTTGAACAATTTTATGTTATCAAGACCAAATTAAATACATTTGAATCCATAGATATTCATGATCAATGTGTAAATAACGGTGATTAAAACAAAATTCGATAAATTTGAGTCCATAGCCTCCAATGTATAAAATTCTATTTCATACATGCAGAAAGATTAAGTCCTACACTGATAAAATATTTATATAGTTTTTGCGAGGATAACCTATTACAATCCTACCTAATTTTATCTCAATCGAATTTAATTTTTTTGTGCTAGCGACTTCAAATAATTTGTGTCCATAAGCTGAAATAAAAAATTTTTCTTTGTGTTCTGTAAAAGAACTATAAGTCTTACACTCATAAAAAATTAGTCTTAAGACCGTGATCTATAATATACCTACCAACTTTCAGCTCAATCAAATAAAACTTACACACGCTATCGCACTTCTAATAATATTTCCCATAGACTATAATGATAACGAGTTTTTTGTGTTCATGTAAAAACTTATATAAACTTATACAGGTAGAATGTTTGTGACCCCTATGGTGACCTATAATATACCTATAAAGTTTAATTCAATCGGATAAGGCTTCCAGACGCTATCACGCTTCAAATAATTTTAGATTTTAATTTTAGATTTTTTCTTTGTCTGTTCTTTCTAAAAGAACTATAAGTTTTACATTCATCGAAATCTAGACAAATCGTTCGATGAGGATATTTAGCATAACTACCATTTTTTAGCTCAATCGTATACGTCATTTAGCCACTGCGACACTTAAAATAATTTGAGTGCACAGATCATAGTGATAAAGATTTTTCTTTCTGCTCCTTTGAAAAAAAAAAAAAGTTTGAGTCATACTCTCATCACACTATTAAAATTAGTTTCTTAAAAATAAGTATATATTGTCTCAAAATAGCCCCGAGACAATATATACTTAAATTAAAAAACCCATGTACTTATTTTTGAGTATATGTACATGTCAAACATGGGGATATTGGGATTCTTATTGGTCAACCCCATTTTTGAGCATGTCAATATACACAAAAATGAGTACATGAGTTCTCAAATTTAAGTATATATTGTCTCGGAGCTATTTTAAGACAATATATACTTATTTTTAAGAAACTATTTTTTACAGTGCAAGACCTATACAACTCGTGCGGCGGAAAAGCACAACATACCTACCAGTTTTGAACACAACTGAATGAAACGTTTAGTTGTTATCACGTCCACTCATACGCAAGCACACACAAATGCATACACACACACACACGTTATCGTACAAAAAACAAAAATTAAGTCAGGAGATCTCAAATCGCATACATTTATCAAAATTCACTGTCAATTTATTATTATTATTACTATTCCTTAATATTATTACTATTTATTATTACTATTTATTACTATTAATATTATTACTACTATTAATATTATTACTACTATTAATATTATTACTATTTATTACTATTCCTTCCCTCCTAATTACACTTTCCTTACGTAAAATATCTTCAGAAAGTTATATAAGTTAGACGATATAATTTATTTAATAAGCAGTCTCAAAGTATGTACATTTAAATGAATATTTAAAATATTCTTTTTAATTATAAAGGCAACAACAACAATAATAATAACAATTCTTATTTTTATTTAGCTTTAAATTATGATTAAATTTTTCGAATTCCGTTTTTTATTTCCTCGACAAAAATTAATCTTTTAGTACTAATTAGCTTGATTTTTCTAAACAAAAAATAATAAACAACAATAAAAGACTTAACAGATAAAAACTTTTTTAAACTTTTTCCATAGTTTGACATGTAGTTTGTCAGGCACTTTATTCATATTTAATGCTCATAATACTTATTATACAAGTTACTTAAATTAAGAAATATAATTTGGAAATTTATTTTCCGAAAAAAGAAAAGCGTAACAATTTCATAAATAATAATTATTTAAATAAATAACCAAATTAAATTTCTATACAAAGCTAAAACTTTTTTCAAATATCAAAAGTTAAAAAAATTATTTGCAAATCAAAATGTTTATCGTCTTGTTAACATTTTAAAATTGAACATTAAGACATTATTTCTTTAAGTGCGTAAATATAACATTAAAAAGTAAAATATTATTATTGTCGTTTAAAATAATTTTCAAAGGTCAGAACTAATTAAGAAATTTGTTAAATTTATCTAGAATTACATTTTATAAATGAATATTAAATATCTTTTAAATATAAAAACAATTTCAAGTAATTATAAAAAAATTGGATGAACTTGATGTATATTTGTTAGCCTTATTACACTGTTTCAAAACGCATACATTATTATAACCATTTAACAAAATTACACAAAATTACAAATCGGGGAATATTTGGAATTATGGTATTTATTATGTAATGGGCGTGGATCTTTGCAGAGTTAAAATTAATGCAAATTATTTCCAAAATAAGGCCAGTTTTTCAAATTTTAATTATTAGTATTAATGAATTTATTTTAATATTACAATCACTGATACCAAACAATACATTATTTCTATAACTCCCACTCTTTTTAAAATTAGCCGAGCCCAAGAAACTTTATTCAGTATATAGAATTATAAAAGAAAAAAAGAAAAGAAAAGAAAAAGAAAAAAAAAAAAAAAAATATTTTGATGGGGGAATTTTTCTGAGGTTGGAAATACGGTCAGGTGCTAATCTATATGAAGATGTTTTAAGATTTAAACTTTTTTTAAAAAGGAAAAACGAGAGAGAGGGAGACCTTTTTCAGTCTTTAAGCATAGCTATAAGATAAATACCACCTGCTATATCTTCCGTATAGTGGGGCTTTATCGATTATTTCGATTACTATACAGTGAAATTTATTTAGATAGTTTTATATCCCTAAGGATAAATAATTTAATTATTTTAAATTCCAATATAAAACTTTTGTGTTAGTATTTTGCTAAAGGAGAGTTGAAAGAAGAGAAAATTATTTGTAATTTATTTAATATATTATTTATATTTTTGACAGCAATTATCGTTTTTTTTAAATTATTATTTAACTACTAGAAGGCTACGCCCGCTTCCCTGGTCACTATATTTAAATGAATTTTAAAAAGAATTGGATCAGTATTTATTTTTTACATCACATTATGAATAAAAACATAAAATAGTAATAATAATAATAATAAATAAATCATTGAAATCGCTCTAGACCTCTCATCGGGTACCCGCTGTCCGCGGCATCTCCCCCCCCCCCTGGTATTGCATCGGGTCCAGGTACTCACAATCTGCAGAAAGGTCTTTCCCGGGCACTTCAGCATACGATTTTAAAGATGACTGTATCTCAGCATCTATTATATATTTTAGTTTTTGAACCATGTGTTTTATAGCCCCCGGTATTTACACTATATTACGATTTGATTCCGACCAGTATAATAAAGTAAAATAAAAAGTAGGTTTTCTTTTAAAAGGAATTAAATTCACAAAAACAAATAAAATTTAATCAGCTTAATCCTTTCTACTACATACTACCATTTTTTCTCCAATAAATATTATTAAAAAAAAGGGGGGATTTTTATTTTAAAGAAATTACTTTAAAATGAAAAATAAAAAGTTTTTATACTATAAAAATTATACATAAACGTAACAATTTATTGCTATTGCATTACCATTTGTTTTTTAATAAATACTAGCAGACCCGGCCACGCGTTGCTGTGGCTAAGTTATACGTTGAATTATATTGCAGCAAGCTATTTAATACAGTCAAATTACTATTTACGAATAAAGACGCAAACGTTGTAGCCGATTTAAAAACCCACAGGATTGAGATTTGAAGCTAAGGTCAAAATTTGAAAGCGATTGATACAAATTTTCGTACAGTTGATATTAAGCACAAATTAATTTTATTGTAGGCTCTTATAAATTTTAATGGAGAAGTGATATATATTATTTCTTTTGCTACTTAGGATAAAAATGCTAAAATGACTAATATATAAATTCAATTATATTAAAATTCTTTTAAAATAAAAGCATAAAAGAAGCAGACGATTTTAAAAATCAGTTTTTATGGATGAGTGAAATATAATATGTCTAAAACTATTTTAGATTAAAATGCTAAAAAGACTAATATGTAATTTTATTTTTATTAAAATTCTATTAAAATAAAAGTACAAAAGAAGCAGACGATTTTAAAATAAATTTTTATGGAGGAGTGAAATTTAATATACGCCATAATGGATAATTTTACTATAAAATGACCTCATCATTTTAAATATTTTAAAGATGGCAACAGCTATAGTTATAAAAAGGAAAACAATATGGCTAAACCAGAAAAATAAGTAAATTTGATAAATATTTTAAAACTTTAAAATAGGACATCTTATGAAATATTAGACATTTAAAGTAAATACACGTATCACTTTAAATAGAAAAAGATTTTGGAAAAGTTTAGTATATTTTAACGAACTGATGAGAAGGTTTTGAGTATGTTAAAGTTTTAATAGTAAATTCAAGTTAATAGAGATGGAAAACATTGAGGATTAAGATAAGAATAATTATAAGATTTAAAAAAAAAAAAAAAAAAAAAAAAAAAAAACTTTTTATATACCATGCTTTTAAATCTTAATATAGTAATAATATACTAATTAAAAGGAAAATGATAAATATTCTATCATATTTTGAAGTCAAATTTGTTTTCAAATGTCTTAATAAAATATCTGATATAAGATACTAAGATGTTGTAGCGGAATAGATTTCATTTCTGTCATCCTTTGCGAAAAAAAAGGATATCGCCAAATTATCTAGCGAACATTAAATTCCTTTCAAAAATCATGGTTATTTCAACAACAACAACTTATATTAAAAGAGTAATGAATAATATGAAACAATATTTCGTACAACACATATTACATGTCATACATACGTACAATGAATAATACATATTACATTTCGTACAATACATATATCTGGCATGTATATTGTCGTGTTACGCTTTTGATCACCAAATACAAAAAAAAAAAAAAAAAAAAAATGCCAAGGACGACAGAGTTTTGAATTTTAAAATTAAAATTTTGTCAATTTGACAGCAAAATAACTCAATCTAACTCACACGATAACTAATACATATCTATACCCAAATATAAGGATTGAAATCGGGAAATAAATTTTCTCGATTTTTAATAATTTTTTTCAAAAAATCCAATGGGCGATTAACATAGGATATCTTTTTCTTGCCTGCACAGACGGTCAGTGAGTCACACGTCACTTGCGTATAGAACTCATAGATATAGTGTAGTATATATAGAGTGATCATTGGGGAGAAAAAAGGTGATTCCTTTTCACTTGGGAAAAGACGACGTTTTTGCCAAAATATGGCCGCCTTTCCCCGAGTGAATACACACGGGAGTACATACGAATATTTTAGCAAATAAAATTTATGAATAATTTATTTACTAAAGGTGAATGAAAAACTCCAGATACAATTTCAAATTCATTTTTTTTTTTTTTCCCAAATACCTCTTAAAGGCTGATTCCAAAGCTTTTTTTTTCGGCATCAAAAATCTTTGTACGATACGCAAGCGAAGTGTGACGCCACTGACCGTCCGTGGATGCAAAATAATTATTTCCTATGTTAAAATTTCCTATGTTAAAATTCCTAAAATTATTTCCTATGTTCCCCATTGATTTTTTTGTAAAAGATATTTAAAATCCAGGAAAATTATTTCCCGATTTTAATCCCCATATTTGCGTATATATATGTATTAGTTATCATGTGCATGTTTTAGATTGAGTTATTTTGCTGTCAAATTGACAAAATTTTAATTTTAAACTTCAAAACTCTGTTGTCCTTGGCGTTTTTGTATTTGGCGATCAAAAATGTATACGAAAATATACATGCCAGATGTATATTTTATTAATATGCATTGTACGAAATATTGTTTCATATTATTCATTACTCTCTTGATATAAGTTGTTAAAATAACCATGATTTTTGAAAGGAATTAAATTCGCCAGATAATTTGGCGATTTTTTTTTTCTACCAAGGATGACCGATATCAAATCTATTCCGCTGCAACATATTAGTATCTTATATCAGATACTTTATTTAGACATTTGAAAGCAAATTATGATAGAATATTTACCATTTTCCTTTTAAATAGTATATTAGTTGGATATTTATTGTGTAAATATCACCTTTTGAAATAAAATGTTTATGTTTTCAATCGAATATGGAAGTTTGCCATTTTTTTTTTTTTTCTAGAGTTTTGAAATTTAAAATTCAAATTTTATCAATTTTACAACAAAAACAACTTAATTTAACGCATGCAGATGATAACTAATACATACCTATACCTAAATATGGGGATTAAAATCGGGAAAGAATTTTCCTCGATTTTTAATAATTTTTTACAAAAAATCCAATGGGCTTTTAACATTGGAATTATTTTTCTTGCATCCATGAACGGCCAGTGACGTCATCACTTCGCTTACGTATAACATGGAGATGATAGATCTATATATATATATATTACTATATCTATGACAGAACTACATTAGCACTTTATCAATTGTCTAAAATATTTAAATTGATTATGACGTCAATTTTCGTGAGATGCATAATTTAACTTTTTATAATTTTTTAACGTTCACGTTTGATTAAATGTATTTATTTTTATGTCGAAAAAAAATGCACTCTTTTTTTTTTTTTTTTTTTTTTTTGGCAACAATTAAACTTATGGAACTCACAGATATTTTGGAGCAACTTTAATAAAGGTCTATAATTAACAAATAATTGCAATAAAACAATATTGTGACAATAAATTGAGATAAAAACTATCTTATCTCTCAAGTTGGACCAAACTGCACACAGTGTGCAAAATTTTATTAAAATCGGTTCCTTAGTTTAGGAGTTTACCCCGGACAAACATCTTGACACGTAATTTATATATATATACAGATAATAATAATAATCTTCAAATGAATGCATTAAATAAAACATAAATAGTGACATAACCGTTGCTAAGATACGCAGATGATTACAATCAAAGAATTAAATTTATGAAAAATGAAGCATTAAAGCCAATATTTAAAATCGAAAAAACATTAATTTAAAAAATTGAGGTGCAAACCTGCAAGGTCCCAGGTACCTATATGCCAAATTTGGAAGCTCTGCGACCAATAGTGTGAGCGCCAGGCCGCAGACAGACACACACACAGACACTTCTCTTTATTTATATAGATAATTTATAATTTATAATTTATGTTATTATTTAAAACACGAAAATATATAATGACTGTAAAAGTGAAGTATAATTAAACATTTACGAATCTAAATATTAAAATTTAGCAAATAATTTTATACTGTAAAAAAGAAAAAACTTAGGAAATATATTTTTAAAATTGAAAGAACATACGAATTTTAAGTGATCAATTACTTTACCCATAATTTAAAAGTTTTTAATTGCTAAATTCAATATAATAAATGCTTTGTTTTTAAAAAGAATCATTTAAATTTTCTGATACATAATCTCAACTTAAGAGAAAAGCTTTTAGAAAACTAAAGTAATTAGAAATAATTAGAATAAGAGCTTAGTTGAACTAAGTCCGTAATTGAAGAAAGTTCTTAACTGAAATAAGTAATTACTTAATTTACTTGTACGTTAAATAATTTTAATTACTAGATTTTGACTGAAGAAATGACTTGTTTATTGAGATGAATTAGGCATTATTTTATAAGAAAGATCAATTAGGGGAAAATATTTTATAGAAACAATCGATTTTTAAATTATGAAAAAATATATAAAAATTTTTAATTTCTGGATTTAATTTCTGGAGATTTTACAAAACCTTCGTTAGAATTATAGTTTAACAAGTAATATAAAAGAAAATTTTTAAAGTCAACTCCTACTTACAAACGCTATCAAAAAAGTTTTTTTTTTTTTAAATAATTTTTAATTAAGAAATAAAAAGCGCAAAATGAAATAAAAATAATTATAAGATTAAAAAAAAAACTTTTCTATACCATTGTTTTTTTTTTAATTTTCTGATGAATCATAGAGCTCTTATTAATGTGCATAAAGTTTTTAAAATGATAATGACGTCAATTTTTGTGCGATGCATAATTTAACATTTTATAATTTTTTAATGTTCACGTTTAGCTAAATGTATTTATTTTTATGTCGAAAAAAAATGAACTCGTATTTTTTTTTTTTTTTTTGCAACAATTAAATTATAGCTAATATTTTAATGGCTATATTAACGCTATTCGGATGTTATTATTTTCATATTTTAATTAATTAAAAGAAAACTAATCAAAAATTCGAAAATCGGACTTCGAAGTATTGTGTTGTCACCGTGTTCTGGGCAATCCTGAAAGTTTCGAATTTCTAGCTAGTCGGGAAGTTAGTTAAAAATCAATTGCAATATTTGTACAAGATATATATAAGGAGATTGTGAACTAATAGTAGGAATTGAAAAAAATAAAAAAATAAAATCAGTAAAACATAATTTAAGAATTTTAGAAAATAATTTTAGAAATTAAGTTTGGTAACATCTAAAATAAATATATATATAAACATTCTTTATTTAATTTTACTATTAAAAATATTTTATATTTAATTTTAATACAGATTATTATTCTTCCTATCAACAATATATTTTAAAAATTGCATTGCAGCCAACCCTTTCGTAGATGGCAGAATTTCCTTTATGAATAGTAATCCCTGCCTTTTAATGTTCCCCTAAAACATTACTGTATTTAATAAAATATTTTTAAATATTAGAGTTTATATGATATCCTCAAAAATCTACACGGTGAATACCTCAGGCATATGTATACGCCGACGAAATTTAGGGCTTTAAATACAATTTTTAAAAATGTCTTATTACGTTCACGACCGCTAACGTAGATTCACGTCATTTCGAAGTCTGTAACTCCACCAGTGGGTATTTCTTTTGCAATCTGTATGTTGCCATATTTCTTAACAATAGTTCCTGTATTCATATTTGTACAAACAAAATACTATGGATGCAAATATTCTTATCAGAAAAAGCATAATTATTGTGAATATTCATATATTATATAAATATGTATACAGAATTTTTTTTTTCTGAAGTAATGTAAATTGAAAAAAAAGAACACCCAGACGCGGAACACACTATCAAAAAGACAAAAACATGCGGTCGCGAAAGTGTTAAAAAAATTATATGAATAATTTATTGTTTGAAGGGTCAAATATCTGAAGGCGGATTGAAAAAGAATTGGGCGCTTTTTCGCCAATACTCAATTGCAAATGGTTAAAAGTACTTAGATTTTTATATAATTATATTGTTTTATACTTAAAGTTATAATTATAAGTTGAAAAACATTTTATAAATTATGTATGCAGACGTTTAACAACATTCCATGCACTTTTAGTTTTATACTTTCCTATACTAACAATTTTATATATAATTCATAAAGTACAATTTTTAAACTGAAACAAACTATTGATTATTTTGAAATCAGAAAGTACTTTTTTTATTCGATATTCATAAAAAATTATGCGTCTGCAGCTGTTTAAAAAAATAGTTTTTTCGTATGTGAGATTTATTGAATCATAAAATGAAAAATAATATTTAAAAATAATAAAGCTATGTTTGTTTTATCTTATGCATCAAAAATAGAATCGAATAATTTGCTCTATATATTTGCAAAACAATCTAAAAATAGAAAAAGAAATTGATTGAATGTTGCCGAATCTCTGAATATTGTTAATTCATTTTTGAAATATTATGCTGTTGAAATACAAATTAATTTTTATTTCCTCAAAATTCGATAAAAGATCTTTAATATAACCAAGTTTGAGTGGTATTACATAACTTCATATATTTGGTTTACAACAACACTGTGATAATAAACCTTTAGATATTCAGTTTCCTCATATGCAAATAAATGATTTAATTATGTTTCTAGGTGGTTATGTCTATCTAGGTCTATTATGTCTCTGTGGTTATTTTTTATTTAGTTCAAATAGAAAGTTTGTCTATAGAAAGTATGTATATGTATACATTATTTACAACTTGACATAAATTGGTGTCTATCAAATTTTGGTATAAACCGCCTGACAAGTATTGATGCTGTGCTACTATTTCTCCTATTTACGAGAAGGCTATATCTCAACTTCTATTGTGTATAACTATACATAATTTGATATGTGAAAAAACCATTAGAAATATTATGCAGTCTGAATTTGGGACAGCATCGGCCGACTGGCAGTGCTGCTATGCTGCAATTTTCTCCTTATTAAGGAAGGCTATATCTCATTTATTATCGCGTATAAATGAAATACAGATCATTTTTCACAAACCAATGTATAGCTAAGTAGTTTGAATACCTGAATGTCACTTTTTACGTTCTCTTACCGATAAGGTAGAGAAAGTATTGCATTTGGGTCAAATTTTTACTTTCTCTTACCCATAAGGTAGAGAAAGTATTGTTTTTAGGTCCAATTTTCGAACGCGAGATTTTGTTATATTTACACGTTTTGAGGACCATTGAATACGAAAATCATGCATTTAGCAAATGGTCTGTGTGTATGTCTGTGTGTCTGTGTGTGTGTCTCTGTGTGTGTATGTCTGTTATCAGCATATCTCAAAAACAAATTATAGCAGAAAGTTCAAACTTGGCATTCTAAATGTGTATCATATAGAGATGCTACAGTAAGCTTTTCGTTAAGATCAAGCAAATGGTTCGTGTACAGGGACAATCAAGAGAATTCTAATACATTACGTCTATGGGAGAAATTGCAGGTAAGTAGAGTGTAACGTCTATAGACTGCACTAAACCAAATGAAACGAATATATATTTTTTGTAATAGAGATAGTTAACTGGGAAAAAAATTGCGTATGTAGGAGCCTCGCCTCCACCCTGGGGGGGGGGGAGTCCCCCCTCGAGGGGAGTAAATTTTCATGATGTGTATCTTTCAAAAGAGCTCGCCGATACCTTTAAAACGAATGGTTGAACCATCGATCTGCGATAATTTAAAACAAAGTTGTCGATTATTTTTACTTTTAACAATAAAATGTACTTTTTTTTTGTATATTTGGTGTTATACTACTTCTCTAATATGGAAATCGTCTGCATTATCATAAAAGATAATTTTTTTAAATAATAATTTTAATAAATAATTTTTTAAAAACAGAATTATTTTTTAATAACCGAATTAAATTCTATATAAATGCAGGTGCATTAATGAAACGGGGGGTTGAGGGGGCGGTAGCCCCCCTCACACAGAACTAATTATCATATAAAACTCTTCAGAAGCCTAATATGATTTGTTTAACACAGGTTTACATAACAGTACTCGTTATCTTACCATTTAATCTGCAAACTGTATTTATAGTTTTAAATTTCAGGGTAAGAGAAAGTCGTGTGAGTGACACACCAGATTATTTCAAATGTTTGAAATACGCATTTACTTATAATATTACACATAACTGTATAGCGACAACGAAGCTTTATATGTACTTATCTGCAATGCAATTTTTGTAATTCATTAGTGTGAATAAAAATTTATTACGATTGAATTAAATATTTCAGTCATTGCTTTTTTCTGAAAAAGTATAATTGAAAACTTTTAAAAATAAGTTTAGGGACCCTTTGAAATTTAGAAGAAGGGATTGTACTTCAAGGGCCTATTTGTTAAAAATTCTCTGATAAACAACCCTTATATATTTATTTTATTTATATATTTTTTTTAATAAATTGAACTACAATATTCAAACTTACACAGAAATGTATGCTGAACAAAACTCTTTCAAAAATTACCACTGTAAATAGTTTGAGTGCCACCATACATAGATATACAACATGAAATCAAGGCCCCTGAAAAATTATTGTATGCTGTATACCTTATCAGAATTCTTAAAAACTTTTCAAAAATATTTTTTTTTTAATTCTTTCTTGTTTTTCAGATGTTACATCATTTCTTCTTATGTAATATTCGAAAACGTATTTATAATATATATATATATATATATATATATATATATATATATATATATATATATATATATATATATACAGTAAGTGATCAATTGATTAGAATTTTTTTTTTTTTTTTTTTTTTTTTTATTATTACATTTTTTTCTATTTTCTAACAAAAGTACTGAACGAAATGGTCTAAAATCTCAGCCATGTAAAGAACATTTAAAAACTCAGACTCTCCACTGGCGATTTAGTCCAGAGTGCAAAAAGGGGACCAACCACAGATTGAAGAAGACCAAAAATACTTTCGATCACCCTGTATCATAAAAACCTACAAATGTCTTATAATGTTACCATATTATTGCACATACTGCGTACAATATTTATATGTTTTGTTGTGAAATATTTATATGTTTTGTTGTGGAAATTGCGGAATTATTTAGACAGATATAATTTTTTTTCAAGAAATATTATTTATTTATTTATTAATTTTTATTTATTTTTTTATTTTATTTTATTTATTTATTTATTTATTTTTTTGCAAGTTTTTTGTTTGTAACTAGAACGAATTTTCATAAAACTTTAAAAAACTTGCAGAAAATTTGACAAAACGTTAGCTAAACATGCTGAAATATAAAATTCACACATATATTATTTGCTGAGATATGGGCATATGTAGTAAATATTTTTTTTTTTACTTCACGTACGCGAAAAATAGAAAAAAAAATATTACATATGATGAAAGCTTGGGCATGAAATATTGGGCAACTTTTGTCAAAAGTTCATTTGAATGGAGTACGAATTTAAAAAAATTTTGGCAAAAGAACGAGTTAAATTTTAGGTATTTTCTAAGAGTTGAAACTTCATGAGGTATTTTTCATATGCTGCTTATTTAATTTGAAGATTCATTTATTTCAATCCTGGTGGAAAAATTCTTTCTTGGGAAAAATCCCTTATAGGCTTGTAACTCTACCATATTTTTATTTACTTACTAAGATTTGTGAGTTCATAAGGGGTTTTTCACGAAAAATTACTTTTGCAACATGATTAAAAAAACAGGATCTTCAAATTAATTACGCGGCATGTGAAAAACCTCTTTTGAAATTTAAACTCTTAGAAAATACCTAAAATCTAGCTCGTTCTTTTGCTCACAATTTGCTTAATTTTTACTATGTTCAAATGAACTTTTGACAAAAGTTGCCTAGCATATCTAGTTTTCTATCTATATAATAAATTTGTTTCTATCTTTCGTGTATTCACAGTAAAAAAATATTTTTTATAAATGCTCATATTTCAGCAAATATTGTGCGTGTAATTTTTATTTTTCAGAATAAGGTTCAGCTAATGTTTTGTCAATTTTTCTGCAAGTTTTGAGAAAATCCGAAGTAAAAGACTTGCCAAATAAAAAAATAATATTTTTTGATACATATATATATACCGATATAATTGCGCAATTTCTACAACAGAATAAATAAATATTGTACATAGTATGTGCAATAATGTGTTAAAGTTACAAGTCATTTGTAGCTTTTTGTTATACAGGGTGATCCAAGGTATTTTTGCTCTTCTTCAATTTGTGATTGGTCCCCTGGTTGCACTCTGGATCAAATCGATAGTGGAAAATGCGAGTTTTTAAACCTTTGCATGTCTGAATTTCTGTGTTATTTCGTCTAGTATCTTTTTAGACAATCGAAAAAATATATAAACAAAAATAAACAAATAAATAATTCCAGTTATTAGATCATCCACTGTGTATTTCGCAGAGCTATAATTATATCTTATCTAAACAGAAAAATAGATCGACCCTATAATTATATATTAATTAGACAATATTTTATATAATGCGTTCTAAAGTAAGGACGTACAAAACATGATTAAACAAGGTTTTATTTATATATATATATATTTTTTTTTCAACCAAAATGTAATTTTCTTTCTGGGAAAAGCAATTTTGATGAAATAAATATTTTTCCTCAAAAGATTTTATATTTGGAAAGTGACATAGATTATTTGTGTGTATCAATTGATAAAGATATTTTTATTGCAATATCTTTCGTTTTTATATTTTAAGCTCTATTAAAAAGATAATTATAAAAAAGATTATATTATCTGCATTTGATATAAGTATGAGTTCACAGAATTATAAATATATATATAATATTCCAACATTTAAAAAAAAAAGCAAAAAAAAAAAAAAAAATCTGTATTTGTTTTGATGTTTATCCATTTTTCCATTTACATAACATCAGAACAGTATAAAAGTAAATTTTTATCTTCTGTCATATATAACAGTAGGAAAATTAGTTCCAGAATATAATTTTCAATTCATTAAATATAGAATAGACGCTTTTCATAACATAATAATACTTATATTTACTAGAAAAATCAAAATATCTCTAGATTTATATGTATGTCATACTTTTCTTTTCTGTGATAACCTAGCTTGAGGCGTTCTCTCACAATGAAAGTGTTTGGAGTGCTTTCTAAGCCACTGGAGCGTAAAAAATGATAAAGACAATCGTGTTTTGTTTCTCATGCTTTGACAGTTAGAGTCCAATTAAAGATAAAGTTTATTCTTTAGCTTTAATTAGAAACGCTTCTGTAGAGTAAGTTCAGAAAACGAAAGTAAGAAGCTTATATGGGACAAAAGAGCGTTAAAAATTTTATCTCACTGCTGGAAATTCAATAAATGAAGAGAAAAGTTTCACTGTTTAAATGCTTCAATCTATAATTTCTCTCTCTCTCTCTCTCTCTCTCTCTCTCTCTCTCTCTCTCTCTCTCTCTCTTTTTTTTTTTTTTTTTTTTTTTTTTTTTACGTACGTGACATTCAAATTTTTAAAAATAGTTACTACTTGTACATTAATTGCAATTGTATTGATGAACAAAAATAAGTATTTTTTTTTCCTTTAATTCACTGAGAAAAAAAATATACCATCTTCCACTAGAATGAATAAGTGGCTATTTTCTAAATCCCTTAACTAGAAATATAGATTTTCGAGCTATGCGCGTAAGGCACGCCAATAAACTGAATAGACGAAATTATCAAGAATTTCTAGTGTACACATTTTTAGACGGTGAAACAATATTTTGAATACTTTAAATATTCTGAATCATTTGTATTGCGAGAAATTCTCGCTTGATTTTCTAGAATTTGGTGATAAACCAAGATTATAGTTGCCGAAACCCGTCTCTTGTAGTCTCATTTATTTGCAGAGATTTTTTAAGAATAATGCCTTCGAGAATATAGGCAAACGCTCTAGAATTCTAATAGGAGCTTCTAGAACTCGCTTTTCAAGGGGATTAGAATTTATAAGGATACATGGAACCATTTTTTCTAGATCCACAACTTAGATTCTAGATGTCAATTGAAGAATTTTTTCTCAGTGTTGTAAGTTTTAATCTTATTGTTCACAAATACCATTCGATAAATTTTGCTGAAATGTTTGTAAATTGGTTTAAATTAGGTTTATTATAATAAATTATTTTTGTGAAAAAATACATTTATAAAACACATCTTTGGAATGGCAACACTCTTACTTTTTTTTTTTTCTTCTAAGATAAAAAGCTTGTTTTTTCTTATGCAGACAAATAAAAATTTTTATTTCTGATATTATAATTTAAAGTTAAAATTACTATTTCTTACTACTTATTCCACAACTAGTAAATAAAATCCCCACACAGTAATCGTAAAAATGTTTCCTCTATTAAAATACACTTCCCCATCTAATTAAGACTTGGAAAGAATGACATCATTCTCAAAGACGACAGTATTTTTTTTTTTTTTTTTTTTTTTTTTTTTTGCGAGATTTTTTAAAAGTAAAGTCATTCTAACATTTTTTATCTTATTTTATTTTAATTATAATAAGACACTACGTCATTTTTACATATTCACAGTAAACTGTTTAAAGCGCATGCGCAACATATTCACGAAATCCTAATTTTAAACGTTTTTTAACCAGTTCCCCACTTTTAATTTTGTATTTTTTAAAAACCTCTACTTATATAGGGAAAATATATACATTTGAAGTAGCCGACATGTCAAATTGAAGTTTCTCTCTCTCTCTCTCTCTCTCTATATATATATATATATATAAATGATAGGTATCATAATAAATTTTAACCTTAAAATTTAGCAATCAATAGATACAAAACAATGCCAACACAACAAAAATAGAACTGATATTAACTTAGGTAAGACTGACACAAAAACGTTGCATATAGCTGCATTATTAATGTAAAATTCATATAAAAAAGGGTGATTTTCGAGAAGATTTTTCCTCATCACCTACCATTGCGCATGCTCTAGAGATATCAAACTCCCACAGTACTTCTACACCCGTTATGAACAGTAGCTATGTGAAGTTTATTGAAATCGGTTCAATGGTTTGGAAGGAGATGTACAACATACTGCATACATACAATTACTTTTATTTGTATAAATATTTTGATGACAAAAGATCATTACATGGACTAAGGTGTATAAATATTGAGAATAGCTGAGGGGAAGGTTAGATAAATCACAGTCTCTTCAGAAATTCTTTGTCCAATAAGTGATGAAATACCGAAATAAAAGTCTATTGAATAATTTGTAGATTGTCACCAAATCGTGAGCACTGTACAGGGCATTAAACGTCATTTAACATTAATGCAATTATGCAAGTTACTGGCAAAAACATTAGAAACGGTAGAGTTGTCCAGGACTTATCTTGATTTCGATTCAACAAAAAGAATAAGGATGATATGATTTTTCAATCAGTGTCACAGTAACTTGTTTTTGACTAGAGAGAGTTACTTAAATATACAAACAAAGCATAAGCTATCAGGAGCATTCACTAAAGTTTAAGGCATTCTAAAACAATAAATAAATATCAAAAAGCTGTAAACATACTATAATGAGCAATTAAAATTAAAAACTCCCTTATAAAATGAAATCAAACTAAATTTCAGAACTTTAACACACGCACACACACACACATATATATAATTAACTTATCAATGAATCCACAAAGTAATACCCAAATATGTGTTTAGAAAATATTGGTAATCTAAATAATATGTATAACAGGGAGGGAGATTAATAATGATTTACCAAAGAGCTTTTAAAAAATATTCAAATCATTTAAAAAATTGAATTTTATTTTATTAACTATAAATAGATTTCGAAAATTTTTTAATTTCCCTAACACGGTTATTTTTAAATTCATATGTAATGCAAAATTTCATACATTTAAGGCTGTAAGTTAAAATAATAAATAAATATAACGTCCATCATCTCCTTAGTTATAAGAGAAATGTTATTGCTTAGATACTGTCTTATTTAAGAAAATATGTTGGTTTCAGAAGAAAAAAAAATTAGATTTTTGCATAATTAATTTTATTATATATCTTATCGACACATTAACAAAAAAAGTTATAACAATTTTTACTTCCATTACCCGTCTAATGGAAGTATTGTATTCGGTTCAAAAATTCGATATCGAGATTTCACCTGATTTACATGTTTTAAGGTCTCCGGAGTCCAAAAAAGTTGTTTTTGGCAATTAGTCAGTGTGTGTGTTTGTGTATGTATGTGGGGAATCTTCTGACTATTATATCTCCAAAACTAATAAAGATAGGACTACGAAACTTCAGAACTGACACAGGTATGTTGTACAGATGAATTTTCTAAATTTTCGTGAAAATTACAAGAACGGAAATGGGACATCCGAAACCGGAAGTGGGACCGTAAGTCTGTATCTCAAAATGGCTCTAACGATTTTCTTCAAAGTTGCTATATAAACACTCTATTAGATGTTCTTTCGAATGATATAGTTGATTAGTTCAGAAAAATTGATAGGCGTCCTGTGTAAATAGCTGAATTTCAGGTACTGCGAGTGGATTCTTTTCAAAACCGTTGTATGGATTTTTTTTTTCAAACTCGCCATATTAACCCTCTTTTAAATATAATTTTGTATGCAGTTGTTGTTTTCCTGTCAACTACTGAATATGCCAAGTTTCGGTAAAAGTCAGTGTCTCAAAAAACTGCTCTAACGACTTTCTTAAAAATTGTTACAAAAACCCATTTTAAATATCCTTTCTCATGCTTTATGTGCTTATTACAGGAAAATTAATGGTCATCCTGATCAGATAAATCAGTTTTAGATCTCGGAAATTGGTGTATCAAATTAAAATTTAAATAAAAAAAAAAAAAAAAAATCTAACTTTTTTTTCCCTTCGCTATGTAAACTCTATTTTATCTGTTTTTACGCTTGTATTAACTTTATCTTACTGGAAAATTTTTAGTTGTCCATTTCATTAGTTCAATTCTATGTTTTCTAATCACATTATCTCCAAAAAGTGCATATAATACGTGTAATAGTGGGTAATGGAAGTCGAGTGGTTGTTTCACACCAGATTTTTTTAATAATATTTATACCATTTATAGAAATATTATATAGATGTTTTCATGTAATATAAATTTTTAACGCGATCTGATTAGAATCTTTATTGTGATAGTTGACAATTTTAACACTTATTGACTACTGGAAAGTTTTAATAGTTATTTTTGTTTTATTTTATCAGTGAAAACTGTTTCAAAAATACATAAAAAGAATTCTATTACAATTTTCCAGTAATCAAAAAGTGCTAAAGTTGGCATAGTCAATACAACTGCCTCATGAAAAGTAAAATTATTTCATATAAAAGAAACAAAACCCTTAAAAAAGTTTGAAATATCAGAATCTCAAATCAAGTCTTTCGATGGTGATGAGTTTAATCTAAAATTAATGCTCTGTTTTATTTTGTTTTTAAGCCAAATTATACATTTCAAGTTGAAAAATTATGAAAATCGTCACTTTCAACTAACATTATCATGCTATTGTGTCTGCCTCTTTGCTAACGCGGCTAAAAAATTCGATAAAACAAATTTTATTCCAATTACTTTAATGTATTAATGCTACTAAATGTAAACAAAAAATTGTATTTTAAAAATTTATAAATTTAGTTGATTTAATTACCACTGTTTTGTTAATATTGTTAATAAATTTCAGGAAGATTTATTTTTAAATACCGTTTAAAATCCGTTTTCACCACGTTTATCAAATAAACTCGTGTCATTCGGTACAAACGGTTCCATTTTTGATACACTGAGAATGCAGTACAATACAACAAAAAAGTCCTTCGTACACCATAACGTACATAAGTATGTCATGGTGCATGAGAAGTAAAGATGATTTCGTGTATTCTCTGATTATAGTAATATTTTTCGTAATAAAGGAATTGGATTAGATTGGATTTGGGAATAAGGCCGATTGACTGCTGTAAGTCCTAGGCCTGAGGGGGAGTGCCTTCCGTGGGAGTCTTTTTAAAGGGTCCTAACCGGTATTTACGCAAGTTTCGGAGAAAAAACCACCGAACGATTAGGCCGACCGACCTGGGATCGAACCCGGCACCTCACGTCTACTAGCTTTGAGGGCAGGCCCTCTCGGCCGCTGGAGGGTCTCGTAATAGAAGGAATCGTGTACGCATTATTAAGTGTTAAGGAGTAGTAATACATTATTAAGAGTTATATTCAAGATTTATTACATCTAGAGAAGCACTATACTTATAAAGTTTTGCCAAAAAATAAATAAATAAATAAATAAAAAGCCATCAAAATATTTTTTTTTAAAGCATTAGATTTCAGATATATTATTACGTTGTTACATTTGTGATTTTTTATTCGATTCGATTCCTTAACTGTTTGTGAACACCATAAAATTACATGTTTATTTTATACTCATTGAAGTAGAAAAAAAAAAAAAAAAGTTGGATTCACATTTCAAAGCATGAAATAGGTTAGAAATGTGTCATTTCAGATGGTTGTTAGTATAATAAAACTGTAGCAGATTCATGTTTCGTGAAATAGATATTTATGTCATTTTATGTATTCATTTATTTATTTATTACGAACATGTTAAAATATAAAGAGAAATGTACATATCAATTAATAAAATTTGTAAAATAATATCAGATGTTTAAAGAAAAACGTAAAACAATACTTTTTACATTCATCAAGTTTGTTACAAACACATGATATATTTCTGTTTAAAGAAGTAAAAAAGCAGCAGTCAAACATTTCTACTAGCAACAATGTCATTTTCTTTCATTTTTTTCAGTGCCTCAAGCTTAGTTCTATTCTATTAGAGTCGGAAAAGATCAGTAGCATAATTTGACAGATGACCAAATTTCGCTCAATGCTGAAGGCTTTTCATGTTTTCATTTGATTTTTGTTTGTGTCTTTGTTTGTTTCTTTTTATTCTCTACTTTGTTTGCAAGTTCAAATTCAAATTCGCTTTTATATTTAGATTTAGATACAGGAATCAGTCATTTGAGCCATTTTGCTTGAACAGAACTTTCCATGTCAGTGAAGCAATGTTAATCTGATAACTAAAATAAAAAATTTTGAGAAACTAAAATTAGATGATTGTGGAATACATAATGTTATTTTTTCTGAAGCTAAGTCATTTTTTAAAAATAAATAATTTTAACTTGTTTTATTGAATCAAGCTATACAAAATCTTAAGTCTAAATTTTAACATGGTTCACGTTTTACAGTATGTGAGAAACTGTAGCTTTTATTGAAAACTTTAACCAGCTCTTTTCATCAAGTAGCAAAAATATGTACCCACTAACATGGAATCTATTGTTCATAACAGCTTCATTCTCTTAGTTCTTTCCAAGCCTTGTAATAATTTTTAGCTCTTATTTTTCGGATCTCTTCATAAAGATATATTGAAAAAAATATAACTTTTGTATTAATTTCACTCTATACATAAAATGCAAAATTTAAATTCAAAATAATTCTTTTATAAACTATTTCTTATGACTTAACTTTCAAAGAATCAATGAAATATACCTGTAGATATTTTAATTACATTTTGAACCTTTATAATATATATATTCATAAAATATAGAATTCTTATAAAATTTTGATCACACATAGATAGACAAACAGGCGGGCATTTTCTAGAAACGGTCAAATCATGTTCAGAGCATCTCAAAACCTGTAAATTTCTCAATAACCAGCAGTTACTATTATTATTATTATAATTATTATGAATCTTACACATTTTTAAGAGTATAAGAGTAAGTAAAAATATTTATGATCTCACTAGAAAATCGAAAAGGATTTTATGTGCGATAACATGTTCAATGTGCCGTATCTGTATCAATTTTTATGAGAAAAGCATAGAAATAAAAAGAAATTATTATTATTATTATTATTATTATTATCATTATTATTATTTATAACGGGTAATACTTTTACTATATTTTCAAGAAACATTTAAATATTTTGATAAATCGATAAACAATAAGAAACATTATACTAAAATTTCAAATAAATATTCTAAATATTCGATGAGATATCAATATTTAGAAATATATTTTATAAAGCACATTCAAGAAATGTAATATTTTTTTAATTTTTAATTATGTAAACTGTAAAGTGAAATTAAAATATTTGTAAGGTTCGCGAAGTCTAAATCTGAATTTTATGTGCTATAATTTAAAAACGTGCAAATAAAAAAGTTTTATTTTCTAAAAGTTCGTTCATGTCTTTGAAAATATAAGTCCTGTTTGGACGAAAATGCTTAAAATCTATAATGCATAGCAAATTAAATAATCTGCAGAAATTAAAGACTACTTTCAGTTTTTTACTTTACTGGATGAGTAATTAAATAAATACTTTTTCCTTTTTCTATAAGGTTCTGAATACCTTGAGGGCAACTATAATTAAATATTTACTAAGAAATAATGTGAATTAAAGCGCAGTTTTTCACATTATGGAAGTTGGCCAATAATACCTTCATTATTCTTATTTATTTTTTAATTCAAAGAAGGAATTAAAACTATCCAAAAGTATCTTTTAGCGATATAAGTTTGTTTGTAAAATTCTGAAACTTTTCTTATAATTAAAGACTAAAAGAATAATGAAGTTTATAAGCGTTTAGAATAATTTCCAAGTCGATAAGTTTACAACCTCTAAGCTGCGAAGTGAATAAAGTTATTTCACAGAGATTAAAGCGCCTTTAGCGTACAAATCAAGCAGAACCAATAAATTTTCTAGTAAGAAAGGGTTTATGCATGATTTATTTCAGTTCTTTAAGTAATAATACTATGAAATGCGTTTTGAAGAATTGCTTGAATAACAGAGTTACAAAGATAAATGAATTACGACTTGAGATATATATTATTTTTGCTTGATTTCAGAGTATTATTTTGTGAATAGTTAGTTTAAAGTCTGAATAATGTGGGATTTTGACTAGAAGCCTTAACGAAATATAATAGACATATAACAGAAAGTACGTGTTATGTGTTTAAAAAAATGTAGTGTTCGCATTAAGGCCGATTGATTGCTTTAGGGCTCTAGGTCTGAGGGGAAGTGCCTACAGTGGGGATCTTTCTAGGGGATTCTACCCCTATTTACATAAGTTTCCATAATAAAATTCCCAACTGCTAGACCAATGAACGCGACATGGGATCGAACGCGGCATCTCACATCTACCAGAATCGGGGACAGAACCTCTCTATATTTAAAAAAAGTCTCGCTCATTTTTGTGTCCTTGTTCTACATTATTCAGTTGGTAAAGTAAGCTTATTTCTATATAATGTTATAATTTAAGTGCCTTAAGTTAAATAAAACAACAGTTAGTATTTTTTAATTAAAAAAGGTCATGAAATTCATATTTTCTACCGTTATAGAGATAGGTGGCGCTTTATTTAACTTAGATTTGTCATATACCGTAAAATTCAATAAATTTTAGAAATACAAAATTTAAATAACAACCATAATTTAATTAATTACCGTCACTTTTGAATTTTTTTTTTTTTTTTTTTTTAATTTTTGAGCACAACCACTGAAATTTGTAGACAACAAATTTTGTGACAATCCTGCCATCTGTTTTGGTTACAAGAGGCTGTTTATAATGGAAGTTTAATTATACACTCCCCACCCCTCATCATATCAGATTACAATTCTCAATTCTAGTACCGTAATTTAGTGTATATAAGCTGCACTGGTAGATAAGCCGTAGCTTATTAAAATGTTGCTAAAAAAAAACAATGTTCTTAGATAAACCGCACCGGCAGGTAAGCCGCGGCTTATGCAAGCATTCTTACGATAATGTGATAGATAAATAAAAAAAAAATATATCAGTCTTCTGACATCTACGCAAATTAATAGAAATAATAAATTATTAATTATAAATGAAAATAATAAATTATTTAAAAAATAATTCGGAATAAATAAAATAAAATAAAATTTTACCAGTATGCAGATGTAAAGCAACAAATTTCAGAAACACTGGAACAAGATGGTGGAATCCGGGCATAACAAAGTCATAAAAATAATTAATTATAAATAAAAGTAATGAATTATTTTAAGAGGCAATATAAAAAGAAAAAAAAAGAAAAGAAAACCAGTATACAAATTACAAATACAATGGAAAAAATCAAAAACAAAGGAACAAGGTGGCGAAATCCTGACGTATATGCAAATTAATCAAAATAAGAGGTTATTAGTTAATAAATAAGAGATTATAAGCGTGAATCAGTGCTCGAGAAACTCGAATACTAAACTTCCGTTTTCGGGGGAGATCAATTGTCAACTGTTCCAAGATTTATGGACGACGGAATTTGGCATTATCATTAGATAGCCCGCACTGGTAAATAAGCCGCAATCCCCAAAAATCTTTTTTTTTTTTTTTTTTTTAAGATAGCCCGCGGCTTATCTTCACTAAAATACGGTACTACAAAATGTTAGGTTTTTAATTCCTGCACAATTTCGCAAATGCGCAGAAGTAAATTATTGAGATATTCATTTTTATATTGTGTATACTTACACCACTTTACTCATCATTTAGTTTATATTTATTTATACAATAGTTTTCATTCATGTTTTTATTTGAAATATGATATTCTGAACCGGGAAGTTTAAGAGCAGATAAAAGATCTTAACAATAGAGTAAAATATCAATAATATATCTGTTAATGTATCAAATAACAAAGAAAAAATTATAATCATATCTCTTTTTTTTTTCTTTCTTTATGAGTAAAAGAGAAAATGTCGGTAATCAAAAGAAGTCAAAGATAAATTCAACGTATATCAGTTAACATGATTGATTTTGAACTTAAAAATTGGATAATGTCTGATCAAATATCTCTTATCGTTTTCTTTTAACTTGAATAAACTAATTTTATCCCATGCGATACGATGTATGTAAAAGAAATTATAATCGTTTTCTTGTGTAAATGAATAATTATTAATAAATTTGATAAACGATCGCTGAATTTCAAATTAATTAAATTAATTTATGCTCTGTTACATTTTCATTGATTATCGTAATATAATTCAGTCAATGAAAGTAAACATTTTATGATTTTTTTTTTTTTTTTTCTGACAATGTTATTCGTGTTTTTTGGTACTGAAAATAGATTTAGTCAATTTTATTTCTATAAGTTTGTGTAAAATCTCATTCTTTTTTCTTTTTTATTATTAAATTTATTATTATTTATGGGACACGCGAAAATTAAATATTTTCAAAGGAAGTTGAAAGGACTGAGGAATATAAATATTTTATATTGTGCTTCGTTAATTTAATTCAATGGACAGAATTAAATAGTTTATTATTTAATTTCAATTTTCTTGTATTTATATTCGTGTTTATTCTATAAATCAATTTAGACAATCACACTTCTTTAATGTTGTGGAAAATCTCTGTTTCTTTCTTGTTGTAGTTCCTCAACGAATTTGTAAATAAGAGTAGTTACTTCAATGTAAATTCATTCAAAGAGGCTTAGGTTGTAAAATGTTAATTTTTAGAATTTCTAGCTTGTTTTCTTGTTAAAATAGCTTATTTTCCCTTAAAAATCCATTAAAATGCTCATAGTGTCAGGTAATGGCTTTGGGGCCAAATTTGGCGACTTTTTTGGTGACCTTGGCGAGAAAATCTTTATTATCGATATACCAAATATCTAAGTTCTAACTTGATTGGTTGGGAAGTTTCTGGAACATTCCTTATTTTCTAGGCGGTTGTTTAAGGAAACGCATCGCACCAGGAGAGTCAGTTTTGCCAAGGCATTAATTGCTGCGTAAAGAAGCACCGTGCCTCTTTGGATTAAAGCCTGTTACTGAGTGTTAATGCTATGCTACAGTTTATGCTGCGAAATTAATGTTGTCAGCTGTTGTTTAAGCCATGTTTACTGGTGAAGCTGAAGTTGATACTTGGTTTTTAAATCGGTATTCTTCTAGAATTTTCTGTAAATAAAATTTTAAGCCTCTTCAAGATTCGCCCTCCATTCTCAGACAATTCACGAACGAACCCCCAGTACGCAACAATACTATTGGTACGAGGAATTTCGGTTAATTGTAAAAAAATTTGCCCTCGGAATTTTGATGTTTTTTACGTTTTGAAATTTGAGTTATCCGGAAATCACAAAATAAGTGTGATATCCGTCTATAGGGTGTCAGTTTGTTAAATTCTGAACACGATATCGAAAAAACAGTTGATCACAGAGAGGGTGGAGCAGTTTTCATACATCACTTACGACACTGAAAAGAACTTTATTTGTTTTCAACATTCTAATTTGAAAACTTCGTAAGTTCTCTGAAATTTACAATTTTCTTAACAGCAATACACAAAGGAAAATTTTCATAAACTTGAATTACGAAAGTTATTTTCTTCGTAAAGGTGACCAGTTATTAATATTATTTATCACACTGGCAGGAACATCATTAACTAAGAAAATTTTACTTTGAAAACTTCGTAAATTATTCAAAATTTGTACGATTTTCTTAGCATGCAAGAATAAAGCGAATTTTGCATAAATGTGAATTATGGTGATTTTTTTTATTGTAAAAATATTGTGCAATTTTTAAAATATTAGTTATCATACTGAGAAGAACGTCATCAGTTATACGTATTCTATTTTAAAAGCTTCGTAAGCAATTTAAAATTGGCAATTTTCTGGACATGGTAGTATAGGGCAATATTTCACATAAACTTGCATTATGGGAGATTATTGGATTAGAAATATCACGGTGTTGCATGATAAACTTAAATATAAAACTATCCTAATAAAAATTAAAAAACAAAATAGGATTATGTAAATAGATCAAAATAGCTTTAGGGTCACCTAGTGGGTGGGTCATATTATCTTGCTACCGTGTCGAGTAATCGATAAACTTCATTTGTCTTAAAACGAATGTGGTATGTTCTATAGCAGAAATTTATGAAAACAAATGTATGATGGTTAAATGAGCAGAGTCCACCTATGCAAACTTGTTACTTTCTTCTATATGTAATATAGAAAAAGTACTGGATTCGTGAAAATTTTCGAACTCCGGTTTTCGATGAATTTACACGTTTTGGGATGTCCTGAATACGATTTGATAGTTTTTAGAAAATGTCTGTCTGTTTGTGTGTCTGTCTGTGTGTCTGTGTGTATCACGAATTTTGTGGACGCTGTATCTCATGAATCAATGAACGAATTTTAACCAAACTTGATATTTAGTTGGACCCTGACATAAACTGATGCTGATTAGATTTGGGGATCAATCGCTGAACAGGTGACGCTGTAATCAAATTTTTTCTAAATTTTTAACATGACAGTAAAGGACAAAATTTCGTATAAATGTACATAATGAGAGTTATTTTTAACTTGTTATTGTAAAATTAATATGAATTATTGATAATAGTAATAGTTAACTAGGAAAAAAAACTGTGATAATTTAAAACAAAGTTATTGATTTATTTTACTTTTACCAAAAAGAAACAAGAAAAAAAATCGTTTTTTTTTTTTTTTTTTTTTTTTTTGAGAATGAAAATAAAATGGACTTTTTATGGATATTTAGTGTTATGCTACTTCTCTAATATGGAAATCGTCTGCATTATCATGGAAGATAATTTTTTTTTTAATAATAATTTTAATAAATTATTTTTACTGAGTGAATTTGTATAGGAAAATATAGAAGAAAGTCACGTGGTGGCCACAACATACTAGTTTTTTTATGGAGCACAAAAGTTAAACACGTTCAGATAAAGCCGGTTTGAATGAGGATATAAAATAAATTTAAATTTTGATTGACAAATGTCAGTAGATCAAAGTAAATACTAATTCTTTTAACTACAATTCTGTTTGCATTTATGGTAGTGAAAATAGATTTATTCAGTTTTACTTCTTTAATAGAACGCAAAATCTTATTATCTTTTCATTATATTTTTTTATTAAATACAAAACATTAAAATTATCATATGAAGCTCGGTTGAATAGGAAATATAAATGTTTTGATTCATAAAAGTATTTTAGTCACTGAACAAAAGTAAATATTCTTGCGATTTCTTTTTCCTACATTTCTATTTGTGTTATCGGTGTTGGAAATATATTTAATCAATATTACTTCTTTAAGATTGCGGAAAATTTCGTTCGCTTTTTAATTTCTTTAAGTTTTATGAAGCACAAAAATTAAACACTTTCATATGAATAACATTTGTTAAATTTTAATATTCTGTTTGAAAAATATATTTTAATTCAGTGTGGAAAAAAAAAAAAAAAAACTGCTTTATGATTTCCTGTTCCCACATTCTCATTTGTGTTTATGATATTGAAAATATATTTATTGAGTTTTATTACTTTCTCTTACCCATAAGGTAGAGAAAGTATTGCTTTTGGGTCAAATTTTCGAAAGCGATATTTTGTTATATTTACGCGTTTTCAGGTCTCCTGAATACGAAACCCATGTTTTTAGCAGTTGGTCTGTGTGTGTGTGTGTCTGTCTGTTATCAGCATATCTCAAAAACAAATTGGGGCAGAAATCACAAACTCGGTATTCTAAATGTGTATCATTTAGGGATGCTACAGTAAGCTTTTCGTTGAGATGAAGCAAATGGCTCGTATACAGGGACACTCAAAAGTATTCAAATACATTACGTCTATGGGGAAAATTGCAGGTAAGTAGAGTTTAACATCTATAGACTGCACTAAAACAAATGAAACGAATATATATTTTTTATAATAGAGATAGTTAACTAAAAAAAAAAAAAAATGCGTATGTAGGAGCCTCGCCTCACCCCCTGGGGAGGGGAGGGAAGTCCCCCTCGAGGGGAGTAAATTTACATGATGGGTATCTTTCAAAAGAGCTCGCCAATACCTTTAAAACGAATGGTTGAACCTTCGATCTGCGATAATTTAAAATAAAGTTATCGATTTTTTTTTTCATTTTTAACAATATATATATATATAGAGAGAGAGAGAATAAATTCAACTTTTTTTTTTTTTTTTTGGCTATTTAGTGTTATACTACTTCTCTAATATGGAAAACGTCTGCATTATCATAAAAGATAATTTGTTTAAATAATAATTTTAATAAATTATTTTTTAAAAACAGAATTTTTTTTTAATAACCGAATTAAATTCTATATAAATGTAGTGCATTAATGAAACGGGGGTTGAGGGGGGCGGTAGCCTCTTTCACACAGAACTAATTATCATATAAATCTCTTCCGCAGCCTAATTTGAATTGTTTAACATAGGTTCACATAACAGTACTCGTTATCTTACCTCTTTATCTCCAACCTGTATTTATAGTATTAAATTTCAGGGTAAGAGAAGTCGTGTGAGTGACACACCAGATTATTACTATTACAAAATGCAAAACTTAAATACGTTTTAAAGAATAGGTAATTGACCGGAAAATTGATAGGGAATTTAGACATATATATGCGAAGGGTACAGGTGTTGAACACAGGTGTTGAACAAAATAATGCGAACACTTTCGCTTTTTTACGTTTTGCCAAATACCTTAAAAAATTCTTTAGAAATCACCTTGAAGCTTTGGTAGTGTGGAACATGTTATACCTCATACTTTTCTGTAAAAGGTGTGTCATTGAGAAAAAAAAAAGGAGACCAGTCAAAAATTAAACAAAAATCAAAATGTCTTGGGTCACCCTGTAAAAGGTAATGCTATAAATGCGTTTTGGCTGTAGCCTGTGATTATGAGGACTTTACTCATTATCTTTATAAAATTTTATGAGGCTTCCACATACATTGAAGTAGATATAACGGTTTCTTTATAAAATTGCAAAAACAATTTCCACTTTTTTAATTATAACATATAGGGTATTAGACCCAGTGCAAAGCCATTTTGAAGAAATGTGACATACTGTATTAGACAAAGCATACATAAAGCAGAATGAAAAAATATTAAACATATAACTAAATACGAGTACTTTTACTAAATAATTTTTAACTACGCATACAAGCATTTGCATAATTTAATAGCCAAAGATATTGAGCAACTTATATGAAAGCCCCGAACAAATATCATCTAAACGTTACAAGTGGTAGAATAAACAATTTGTTATGAAACTTGGTTTAAATGGAGAGGATAAAAATTTATTTTTTGAATGAGAAATGTACTTAAATTAAAAGGGCAAAATTTAATATCTTATGAATTTCCCTCCTTTCATAATTTTTATTTCTGTTATGGAACCAGAAATAAATTTATTCAATTATATTTATTTAATGTTGTTTATACTCGTTGTTTATTTATTTATTTAAATTTATTGAACATAAAAGTTAAACACTTTCAAAGGAAGCTGACTTGAATGGGGGATATATATATATTTTTTAATTTTGATTGATTAATCTATTTTAATTTATTAGTAAAAAAAAAAAAAAAAAAAAAAAAGTGATGTGTGATGTTTTATTATTTTTCTGTTCTAAATTTCTATTTGCATTTAGTTTGTACTGGAAATGGATTTTCTCCAACTTTATTTGCGTTTGATTGCATAAAATTTAATTCAATTATTATTATTATTATTATTTTTATTTTTTTTCTGTTATTTATGTTTTTTGGAATATAAAATTAAATACTTTCAAATAAAGGTGTCTTATATGGAAGATATTAAAGCATGTATCAGAAATTAACATTTAACACAAAAAAGAAAATTTTTATGAATATCACATAGATGCAAACATTTAAATTTATTCTGGAGTATTTATAGCTCCGCCTTTATTTCGCACCATTCTATTTATAGAAAAATTTTCTCCAATGTATAACTTCGATAAAGTAAGAAAAATTATTCTTAAAAAATAGTTGATAGGAAATAAAAAGGTGGGGCTTAAAATACTCTGAAATAAATTTAAATGCTGGCATTTATGATATCAGTAGAAATAAATACCACTCTGTAACCAATTTATTAGTCATGAAAATCGATATTTTCAAAAGAATGCGACAAAAACGAAAACTTATATTTTACTACATGTCACGAATTTTCTTAATGTTTGATTTATGTCACATTGAAAATAGTTTTTAAACTAAATTGAATGTATGCACATATTTTAGTTAAGTATGCCTAATTTATTTATTTATTTATTTAGGATTAACAGTATATGCGATTGCTGAAGTGACAGAATTGGAAAAAGAATCAAATACTATGGTATGTAAAAGCTTATATTATTTTCTGTTTTTGCTTTTTTCTATGTATATAAGAATAATGTATTGTATTTTTGAAAAAAAATTCCTTCTTCGTTTTTGAGAAATTTACACATTTTGAGATTTCCTGAACATTTTAGAAAATGTATGCCTGCCTTTATGTGTGTATCCAAATTCTTGTGACGCTTTATCTTACGAAATGTACGGAATTCAATATAATCTTATAGTATTCGTTTAGCACTTTACGGATTAGTGCTGATTAACTTTTGGTGCATATCATGGAACAGGGGGCGCTGACATGCTGTTTTTCCATATCAGTTAATATGACAGTATAAGACAAAATCTATATACATATATATATAGATATAATCGTATGTCCTGAGTGAGCGAATGATTCATCATAACCCAGCCCAAACCCCTGAACCTAGAAGCGTGAAATCTTGTAACAATGTTCCTTCTATGATGTAGACATCCACTAAAAAACGAATTTTCAAAATTCCCCCTCTCCCCTCCCCCCATCCCAAGGGCAGCAGGAAGAACAAAATGTGATTTCATAAAATCCTTCATATCTCAAAAAAAAAAACAGGTATCCGTAAAATTTTTGCTTTAAAATATACCTAACACAAATATCTAAAAATAAATTATAGAATTATAGAAATTCGCTTCCTACGGGGGGGGGGGGGGGAGGAGGCGACAAAACGTGTTTTCACACATGCAAAACTTGATTTCACATAATTCTATATATATCAATCAAAAATGTGAGATTTTTGCTCTAAAATATAGCTCACACAAATACCTAAAATCTACTTTCTGGAATTCTAGAAATTCGTTCCAGGTGGGGCAGGTGTGTGTGTGTGTGTGTGTGTGTGTGGGAGAGAGAGGGGGGGGGTTAAGGGAAAAAAATAAGAATAGAAATACAGTTAGACCGCTCAAAATTGGTAGAGATAGGTTTTAGAGGACAGCAAGTCGAATGAGGATATTTCCAAAAGTGTACAGTTATTAGAAGGGGCGGAAAGAGGGGGCGGGGGGGGGAAATAAGAATAGAGTTAAAACGCTCAAAATTGGTACATAGAGGTTTTTTGATACCTACAAATCGACTGCGGATATTTTCTAATTTGTAAAGTTATTAGAAGGGACGGAAAGCAAAGGGGGCGGAAGGCTAAAAAATTAAAAATAAAATTCGATTGCTTAGAATCGGTACATAGAGGTTTTTGACACCTGCAAATCAATTTCGGATATTTGCGATTTTGTAAATTTATTGGCAATGACGGGAAGGGAGAGGAGCGAAGAGGCAAAAATATAGAAATAAGAGTTAGTGCGTTGAAAATTAGTATTATTAAGTTTAAATGCCCGAGAAAACGATTGTGGATATTTTTGAAAGTGTAAAATAATTAGTAGGGGCAGGAATGATGGACGAAGAAACACGCGCGTCATAAGCACGTATATAAGCTGCCGCAGTCAGTGGGGGGGGGGGGGGGCGATTATTCCATGGATGAGATAAAAAAAAATTTTGTTTTATTTATGCTTATGTTTTTCCCTTACGATAACATGGTGGTTCGTTAAGAGTGCCTAACATAAATGCGCAACACACAATGACCTGCGCTGCCAAAGGCAATGGGTACCTAGTGCAAAATTTTTCCCGATAAGAATTTTTTTCACCTTTTTTTTCACATGATAAAAATTAATGCAATTTTGAGAATTCATTAATTATAGTTATTCATTTAAAAATAGTGACCAGCGAAGCGGGTGTAGCCTGCTAGTTGTATATAAATATGCTCGAAGAAAAGTATTTTTTAACGAACTACTAAAAATTATTTATAATAGTAGTAGTCAATTGGGAAAAAATGTGCCTGTAGTATCAATTTACTGGGAGATATAAATTATCGATATAAGTATTTTTCAAAAGAATCTGTCAATATCTTTAAAAGGAATGTTTGAAACACAGACCTGGGAAAATTTAAAACAAAGTTATCAAATTTTTCACATTAAAAATAAATTCCCTAAATTTTAAAACAAAGGTATAAAATTTTTCACATTAAAAAAGAAAAGGAAAGTTCCTTATATTTTAAAGAAAAAGATTTTAAAACACAGATCTGCGAAAATTTAAAACAAATTTATGAAATTTTTCACATAAAAAAAAAAGACAAAAATTATTTTTATTTGGACATTTAGTGTTATTGCGATGAAAAACGTCGGTATTCATCAATCAAAATAATTTCCGTAATAATTGTAATAAATAATTTGTACTGGATGTATTTGTATTGGAAAACATAGAAGTAAGCCTTGTGATGGCCATAAAATATTCCAGTTTCTATAATCATTGATTTTAAATACTTTTCAAAAGAAAAATCTTTTTACCCAATTAATGAAAATCTAATAATTGCAAATAAAATAACTATTTTATTTATTTTAATCGTAAAATGTCACAAATGGTACGTTTTTCTTGCTTTTTACATAACCAATTTATAAATGAAGCGTGAATCTGACATTTAAAAATTAAATGGCATCCTCATGTTTTTAGTTCCTACAATACATGTACAATATTGTACATGTGTATGTACAATATCCCACAAACATACACAAACACACACACAAAAAAAAAAGAAAAAGAAAAAAAAAGATAGTAAAATATATATATATATATAAGCATTTTATTTTTGAAAAGGAAATAAATTTGTAAATGGAATTTTATATGATACCAAATTATTCTAAAATGAATCAATTAATGTTAATATAAGTGAAATAGTTTCATTTAGAAACTAATTCAAAGAATAATTTATATATTTATTACTTCATATTTTATATGACACATTTTAAATTCCTAAACTTAATGAGCCTCTGCATTTTAAGATATTATTTTACATTGAATAATCTATATAATATTTCTCTAACGTGGACCAGTTTGAATTATTTTTTTGTCGAAACTATACTATACGCGATGATAAAAAAATAATATTTATATATGAACAATATTTAAGCACGCGGAATTAGCTCAATGGACTAATAAGAAAAAATGACGACATTTGTCTGATGAGATTATTTTACGAATAAAATGTATTTTTAACAGTTGTTTCTTTAGAATCTTCGCAAGTGTTGTTTTAAACCTAGCAATATTTTTAAGATATATACAAAATATGAACTTTTGTGTCATAAATTCACTAAAAAACACAATCATAAAAAATATATTAAAAATAGGAATTATTTTATTTTATTTATTTATTTATTTTTAAACAAAAAATAATAATAATAATACCAGAATTAATAAAAAGTTATCGCCATCATGACGACAAAAATTTAAAAGGCGTCGTGGGTGTCCTATATTAAAACTGAACTGCCTGTGGAAATATGAAAATTTTGTCTTGAACCATGAATTTTATTAGGAAACCTTTCTTTGAATGATTTGGTTTCACTATTGTAGAAAATTAATTTGGTTTTATCAATAATTTGTGTTCTGGTAAATTAAAATTTTAATTAGGTGTTGAAATTGGTATCATATTTATGAGTTTCAAATCTTAAAGGTAAGTCAGAAAAGAAATAAAATGCGAATATTTCACACGGGTTTGCTAGTAATTAATATTTTTACTACTTGTATTTTGTTTATTGCATTTTTAACATTTATTTTTATTATATTTTTTGTCACCATTTTAATTTTTATGAACCAAAAATATTTTGAAAACATTTTTCCCCCATTCTAATTACTAGCTAAGCTAAGTCATAAACTAATCTGAAGAAAGAAAATGTTAAAAATATATATTTTAAATTAAAATTGAAAATACATTTTCTGCCTTTTAAGACATGTTAACAAATAACATTACATTTGGGAATTTTAGAGGAAATAATATTATAATTGACAAAATTAAATATTCATATATTTCTTTTAATAATTACAGAAGTTTTTTTCTTTTTATTACTTTTAAAACTCCCTTTTGCCCAACCGCTTGCCGCTCATATTTAACATGTTTTACAAAAATAATAAAAATGCCTATTTATTATAACTATTTCATAAAATTTAATAAAGCATATAAAAAATTGTATTATTATAATTTTCAGATTCCGATCAATTACAAATTTGTAGGCAATACCTAAAATAATCGAAAAATATCCCCTGAAATGTAGAGAATTACAAATGAATCTCAGAAAAAAATTTGTTTTTTCCATGACTAGGGAACAGGATATATGAATAATGTTAGGATATTATTTTAATTGAAACTTCATCTGTGATCTTAATTTTAGTTATTTATGTGTTTAAATGAAACCAAAATAACTTTTTACGAAAGTGTCATCGTCGGCAATTTCTTTTTCATATTTCTCTTTATATTTCGCCCTACAAACAGTGCTGGTTTTCAATAAACAATTATTTCAATTGCTTTATTTTCATTATTTATATGTTCGAGGGTAATTAAGATAGCTTAATAGGAAAATGGCATTATTAGGGTATATTTTACATTTCTCTTTACGTTTCATTTCACGTGATAGTGCCATTATTACTTCCATTACCCTACTATCGTAGGGTAATGGAAGTATTGCATTTGGTTCAAAAATTCGATATCGAGATTTCACCTGATTTACACGTTTTAAGGTCCCCTGGGTCCAAAAAAGTGGTTTTTGGCAATTGGTCAGTGTATGCATGTGTGTGTGTATGTGTATATGTATGTGAGGAATCTTCTGGCTATCATATCTCCGAAACTAATAAAGACAGAACTATAAAACTTTAGAATTGAGACAGGTCTGGTGTACAGATGAATTTTCCAAATTTTGGTGAAAATTGAAAAACCGGAAGTGGGGCATCGGAAACCAGAAGTGGGACTGTACGTCCGTATCTCAAAAACGGCTCTAACGTTTATTCAAATTTGCTATATAAACACTCTATTAGATATCTTTTCGAATGATACAGTTGGTTAGTTCAGGAAAATTGATAGGCGTCCTGTATAAATAGCTCAATTTCAGGTCTTGCAAGCACGTTCCTTTAAAAACGGCTGTAAGTATTTTCTCCAAACTCGCCATATAACTCACTTTTATATATACTTTTGTATGTAATTACTGTTTTCCGGTCAATAAATGATTTTTTGTAAAAGTTGGTATCTCAAAAGCGGCTCTAACGATTTTCTTGAAAATTGTTATATAAACCCATTTCTTTCTCGTACATTGCGTGGTTATTAGAGGAAAATTAACAGTCTTCCTGCTTAGGTAGGTCATCTTCAAATCTCGGAAATTTGTGTTTCAAAAAATAACTCTACCATTTTTTTCTCTTATTTTTTACCTCGCTATATGTAAGCTTCGTTTTATATGTCTTCATAAGTTTCTCTTACCGGAAAAATTTTAGACTTCTACTTCTTTAGTTCACTTTTATGTTTTCTGATCACATAATCTCTCAAAAATGCATAGAATACGTGTGATAGTGTGTAATGGAAGAAGTGTGGTTGTTTCACACCAGATTTTTTTTTTCTTTTCTTTTTTAAATAATAACTTATTTGTATGCTTAATTTAATTTATTTATGTGTTCAAGGACAAATGAGATAGCTTAGTAGAAAAGTGTCATTATCGAAAACGTATATATACATATATATATATATATATATATACATATATATACATATATATATATATATATATATATATATATATATATATTTATGTTTCATCCAGCTTGATAGTATTTTCCTTTAAATAACCGCCTTTTTTTGCGCTTAATTTAGTTTATTTCTATGTTCAAGGTTAAATAAGATAACTTAACAAAAAATGAGTTATTATGATAAATGCACATTTCACATTTTTCCTTACATTTTGTTTTACAGGACAGTATTTTAAATAATAATGAATTCAAGTAACGTAATATAATGTAACTTTTCACTTAAGCCGAAAAAGGAATTTTGGAACTCCTATATAACGCAAGTTTTTTTTTTTTTTTTTTTTTTACTTTTTCTATATTTATTGCTTATGAATAATAGAAATTAATACAAGCTAATGTAAAGTTTTTTTTTTCTTTTAACTTCTTGATTTAAACAAACATGTTTTTGTTCTTGGATGCAGTTAATTTCATACGTAATCATACATTGCTTCATGCTTATTTATATATTTACTAGCAGGCTTTGTCCGCGTCACTGGTCACTCTAAATGAATAATAAAACCAAAAAATCCCTATTTTCACTACATATATATTATGCCACAATCATTGAATTATACATAACACACGTTGACAAAAATGAAGCTGACAAAATTTGATTTGATGATTTTAGCTGATCTTTATGTTTTTTGATGCTCTGAAACCGAAAATGCAACCCATTTTTCTATATCACGTATAGATGTTTGTCAATACAGGGATTTTACCGACACAATTTCTTACATATACCATCATAACAATAGGTCGGTTGGTTGGTTGGTTGACATGGTTTTACGTCGAACTAGTGTTGTGCTATTACAACAATAGTATCTATGATTAATTAATCATGGAAACATACTATAAAACCTTCCGTATAATTTTATTGATGGAAGAGTAATGGAAGAAATCGTATAGGTAGGCACCCTGTATTGACAAAAATCTACACGTGATAGAGAAAAACTTGATTCATTTTCGGTTTCAGCACACCAAAAAACATAAAGATCAGCCAAAATTACAAAATCAAAATTTTACATGTCGACCTGTGTAATTTTTTATAATATTTATCTTAATTTACTTGTTTATTTGTCACAAAATTCCGAAAAATACTTGTTACCTATCACTTTAAACTCTCTGAACAGTCATGAATTACGGCTTCAAGAAGTTTTAGAGTAACATAACCAATCACTTTATGATACTAGGAATAAAGTAAAACCTACCTTTATCTATAAAATCGTTCGCAATGTTTCTATAATTAGTTCATTTGTTCTTTGCTGCATCAGCGGTTTTCATCTCGGAATTAGCTTCATTCAAAAATCTTTAAGATCCAATTAATGTGCTGTTACGTTTCTCTTCGACATATTAAACAATGGCGTCGTTAAAAAGTTTCGGAGATAAACTTTAATGAACGAAAAAGAGAGATGAAAGGAAAAGATTCAGAAGCGAGCTATTGGAATACAGATCCAATGATGTTATTTTTTACATCTCAAGTATGAACCATTTTTCTCGCCTGTAGAGAATGGGGTCAATATGTTGTCATTTAATTTAAGACTAGATTAGTAGGAAGACGTACAACTCTGAAGTGTGGTTACTTTTGTTATCTATATTTAGAAGATAAACAAATTTGTGTTATGTAGCTTCTCGAATTAGAAAATTATAAATTCTAAATGGTGTAAATGATAACATTTGTATATACAATGAAACTTATCTTTAAAAGTACACCTCGATTTAAGAGCCACCTACCTGTGGGCCAGTTTTTCCAAGTACCAAATTTTCTACCAAAGAGCTAGAGTCCTGACACGACCCGAACCCGACTAATGAGTTTTGAATCAAACCGAAACCTGACCCGAACTCGAACAGCGGGTCTGGTCGGGTTCAGGTAAAATCGGATTACCCGACCTGATGCAGGACTCTACCAAGGACATAATATTAAGTTACCTGCATTAAATATAGTTGCTATTTAAAAAAAAAAAAAAAAAAAAAAACTATTCCGTAATGTTACTAGTACTCTCCCTTTTTTCATACCACTTTTTTTGTAGAGTAATTTTCTCTAATATACAATTACCATTAATTAAGAAGAAAATTACTCTATAAGAAAAGTTGTGTTAAAAAAAGGGTGGGCACTAAAACGTTACGGAATAAATTTAAAAAGTTGGCAGATATGATTAAATGCCCATGTGCAACTACGTACCTCCCTAAGAGGGTCACATTTTATTTGTATTATTTCCTGACTTCAACTGACAAGAGTTTGCTATAGAAATTACAATAGTTTCTCTGTGTGTTATAATAATCTGAATATAGAGGGAAAAAAAAGTAATAAGATTTCATAATTCTGAATAAGTGATGCTAATTGCGGGAATTTGTTCCTCTGTATAAGGATTTTTAGCAGTTTTTTTTTTTTTTTTTTTTTTTTTTTTGGATGCAGGGACGAATTTTGAATTCGAAGCGACATTTTCGGGTTAATTATGAAAACATTTTGTAAATATTTTCAACGATTATGCTATTTTTTCTACTTTTGTCATGATTTTTCACTGAAATGGGATCTTTCATCGTCAGTGTAGGGACGATTTCAGCTGTCGGTAGGGAGATGGCAAAATTTGAGTTAGGGATATTGTTCTGAATATGCATTCTTAGAGAATCCAAGTTTTGGATTGTGTGTCATATAATCGTTTAACAAATACATTAAAATGTAATGACTTCTAAATGAGTAATATCGACTTTAGATAGGGGAAAAAAGTGTTAAGATTGTTCAATTGAAAATTTAAAGTTGCATTAGTTTTTCATTCCAGGAAACTTTAGTAAATATATATTTATCGATTACCTTAGATTTCTTTTGTACTCAGAATTGATACCAAGCTAGATAATTTGTTTCAGTATATAAAATAGCTCTTGGAAAACAAAATTATTGATAAAATATTTTTAAGATTCAAACAAATTAATATCAATGATTATTAGAAATCTGTAGCGATAATGCAAGTTTGAATAACTAAACCATTTAGTTTATAGATTGTTTTTGCCTGAATTATAATTTTTTCGATGACCTATATTAAAAAGTCATTTTTCTAAAGGAAAAATTTTTTGTAGTATGATGGGTGATCTTCTTAATTTCACTTTATTTTTTAAAGATTTTTATAATACCTCACATTATAATATAAATCTTTTACGATAAGCGCATTAACCTTTTAACGTTCACTAATTAATTTATTTTAAAAATTACTAAACTAATTTTAAAAATGGCTTTTAGACACATAGCTGATCATAAATATTTAAAAAATAAAAAATTAGCATTGTTCCTTTTCGAGAAATTTTCGGTTTGAAACATCTGTAAGTAAACCTTATTAAATTCAAATAATATTTTATTTAATAAGTAAATCACTTTATAAGTAAACATTATCGACAACAAAAACTTGTAAAAGTTGCATAGATCCCAACATTTCAATTTATTCCGGAGTATTTTAACCCTTTGCGGCGCAAGGTGATTGGGATCATTTAAATTACACTGCCACCGGAATTTACGAACATAATTAAAATAGAAGAAATTTTAAATTTTCCAGTTAAAAAAAGAGCCTTTTCTGCTATGTTATAAATGTAAATTTTTGCTAAAAAAATTTCTGGGATGCGTTTTTGCACTTGAGAATTAAAATTAGGTGTTTCATCAGCGGGAACACTGGGACTGAAAGGGTTAAAAATTGCATTTACCGTAATTATCGGTTAATAAGCCACAGATAAGATATTTTCGTTTTACACCAGAAATTTTATTTAATAAAATCTAATGTTCCAGCGCATGGTACAAATAATGTTCTTGTTTCTGCATCATTCCTAATGCTTTCAAAACAGTTATGTCATCTACTCGTAATATTTTATATAAGTTCAGCTAGCGTCTGGCATGGGTTTTCATTAACCGTTTGACTGCTGAAGCATTTTCTGAAATACATCCTTGAATTGCTATCGCTAATTCAAGCCTCAATAAAAGTTTTTCCGGTGTGAATATTTAATTTTAGTTTTGTAAAAAATTCGAAACCCGATCAGGCCAACTGGAAAACCACGCTTTGCAGTAAAAATTTTAAAAAATCCAAGTAAGCAGAAAGTGAAAGGAAATGTATAAATGTGTATTTTTATGCCTAAATCATTTACCCTCGATAGCTCTTTCTACAAAAATAAAATATGAAATTTTCTAATTATCTATAAAAACACACCTAATTAATGAAAACCACGCCTTACTGTAGCGTTTCTAAAAGGCGAATTTAAGTATCATTAAAGGATGAATAAAAACAAAAAACGTGTTTTACCATTAATAATTGTTACCATTAATAATTGTTATCATTAATACACAGAATTTGTTACGAAAATTTTGGATCAGCGAAAAAATCCAATTTTGTTTTGCAAATATGCAATTCAGAGTAGTGAAAAGGGTATTTTGATAAAATTTTATCGAGACTCCGCCCATTCTTATTTTTTTCCAATTTATTTCACAAATATAACTATATATATTTTAAAAATGATGAAACGAGCGTCGTAATATTGTATGCTTCGAAAATCATGTTAGATAGTTCTCTTTCGAAAGAAATACATTTAATTGATTTCAGTGATTAGAGTATTGACGTTGTTTTCTGGTAATATTTTTTGAGCATTAAATAAAAATAAAAATAAATAAAACATAATCACTAATACAATTGTAAGTTAATTAATTTATTAATTCTTTTTATGTTTTACAAATAAATAATGAAAGAAAAGAACTTTATAAAATAAATAAACAAATATATATATATATATATATACAGAGCTGCCAACCTAATCCGGTTAATTGCTAGTACCACCCATTTTTCTACACCACTTAATTTTTAGAGCATTTGTTTTCGTAATAATCGTAAATATATTTGAAGAAAATTACTCTATTTAAGTGGTGTAGAGAAATGGGCAGTACTAACAATTTGCCAGATTAGGGTAGCAGCTCGGTATATATATAAACTGATGGAAAAAAAAATCCCATCACCAAGAAAAAATTATTGTACAGTAATGAAATTTCAGCAATACATTTTGTCTAGGTAACATATTTAATTGATTAAAGTTTCAAGATCACAGGTAGAGCCATTGGCGAGAAGAGCCATTTCAAATGTGAAATGTTGGTACATTAGTAGCCGGTGTAACCGCCAGAATTTTGAATGCAAGCATGCAAACGTGCATGCATTGTGTCGTACAGGTGTCGGATATCAGTTTGTGGGATGGAGTTCCATGCCTGTTGCACTTGGGCGGTCAATGCAGGGACGGTTAATGCTGGTTGTGGATGACGCTGGAGTTGTCGTCCAATGATGTCCCATACGTGCTCGATTGGAGAAAGATCTGGTGATCTAGCAGGCCAAGGCAACATGTCGACACTCTGTAGAGCATGTTGGGTTACAACAGCGGTATGAGGGTGAGCGTTATCCTGTTGGAAAACACCCCCTTGAATGCTGTTCATGAATGGCAGCACAACAGGTTGTATCACTAGACTGACGTACAAATTTGCTGTCAGGGTGCGTGGGATAACCACGAGAGTGCTCCTGCTGTCATACGAAATTGCTCCCCAAACCATAACTCCAGGAGTAGGCCCTGTGTGTCTAGGCCGCAGACAGGTCGCTAGCAGGCGTTCACCTGGCCTCCTTCTAACCAACACACGGCTATCACTGCGACCAAGGCAGAACCGGCTTTCATCAGAAAACACAACAGATCTCCACTCCGCCCTCCAATGAGCTCTAGCTTGACACCACTCACGTCGCAAACGGCAGTGGTTTGGAGTCAGTGGAATGCACGCTACAGGGCATCTGGCTCGGAGCTGACCTTGAAGTAACCGATTTGTAACAGTTCGTTGTGTCACTGTGGTGCGAACTGCAGCTCGAATTTCAGCTGCAGACGCAGTACGATTAGCCACAGCCATACGCCGAACACGGCGGTCTTCCCTCTCAGTAGTGCCACGTGGCCGCCCAGAACCCGGTCTTCTTGAGGCAGTACCTTCCCTTGACCATTGCTGCCAACACTCATGCACAGTGGATACATTCCTGCAAAGTCTTTCTGCAATATCGCGGAAAGAAAACCCACCTTCTCGTAGCCCTACTACACGACCTCGTTCAAACTCAGTGAGCTGTTGATAATGGCTTCTTCGTCTTCTTAGAGGAATCCTTGACTAACATTAACCCACTACGTCAAATCTCAACTGTGAATAACGATCACGAACCTTACAGCGCTTATTTAAAGCAAACCTCATTTGCATGTTCATAGTGTCGCTACTAGCGCCACACTTATGCGCGTAGCTCGAAATTTGAATCGACGTCATCTTTCAGATGTATAAACACGCCTACCAAATTTCGTTTATCTAGCACAACTCCTTCCTGGTGTTGGGATTTTTTTTTTCCATCAGTGTATATATTTACTTCTTGTAAAAGAGAATAATGAAAAGATAATGTTTACCAACTGTGTTTTGGTTCTGAGTGGTTGATTGCATTTACGTAAAAAAATTAAATTAAAATTCCGGTGATATCTGAATTGTACCTCCCGCAGCGCGATAGTGCTGCTTCGCAGTTTTCGAGACTGAACATTGCAGCGCTATCGCGCTGCTTAGCAGTCTAACGGTTAAATAATTCCTCCAATTCATCGACTTCAAACTCTTTCGGTGCGCCAGAGATCTCCAAAATCAAAATCATTATTTCTGAAGCGTCGAAACCATTCTTTGCTTGTCGTTTCTGACATAGCATGCTCACCGTAAGTCTCAATGCTAATTCTGTGTGCTTCAGTTGCAGATTTATTTTGAATAAAATAGTGCAATAAATGTCTCTGCAAATACTCTTTATTTGGCACGTAACTCAACATTTTTAGAATAAAAAAAAAGTAAGTGTTTACATTGTGGCGTGCTAACATACACTGAAGTACAAGCTTACATAGAGTTCTTCCTTATAAATTCGCTACCATCAGAAATTACATGCACGTTAAGCGAGAACTTTTTTAAGGTCCTAATAGTTTACGTGAACATGGCGAAAAATTATCGCCTTAATGTAACTATTATAAGCACAAAAGTACGAAAGGGTATTTAAAAATATTTATCTACTAATTGATAGCAGGAGTGAATAACATACATTAAAATGCCTGAAATTTGCGTACTATTTTCTATTTAGAGAAACTTAATCATGAAAATTTATTTATTTAAGTTTCGTTAATTGATTATAATGTAGTCATATTTTATTAAATGTTCATGTTTATTTACTATAAAAAGAAACTGCTTTTTCTCCACATATTTTCCTGAAACTGTGATTTACTAGTTATATTACTAACGTTAATGCATGTAGTAAAAATTCAGAGGTCTAGAAAGACCACTTTAGTTACGATTTAGTGGTCTAAAAATATAAAATGACAAACAAACATTAAGTTCATGCTTGTACATATTTTTACTTCATATATCAATGCTTTTATATAAATACAGCACAAAATCATTAATTTTCAAACATAAACCGTCTAGTTGTTTCTGTTTTATTACTACTAATTTCTACAAAGATAGAAATAAAGAAATTATCTTACGAATTTTTTAATAACGTTCAGAAGAATAAAAAATCGGTTTGAAAGACACAAAAATTAAGCAAACACCAAAGATCGCAAGAAATTCCAATAATTGTTTCAGATAAAAGATGTAAGTGCAATTCTTCATCAGGCAAAACAAAGTATGCATGAGTTCTGTATGAAAACAACTATGCAATATAGAAGTGTCCAAATGGAGCTGGCAGAATACCTTGGGGGGTAGAAATATCTTAAAATCCACTATTGAGCTACCAATAATATATACCACGTTAACAACGAAATTGGACTTAGACGTTTGTTTTAAATACGTAGATTTTATTTTTCAAAAGAATTCCTTCACTGCAATTTTCACGTGAATCCTATATATTACATGCATTGTAGTAACGGGAATATAAATAGTTACAAGCATGTAAAACTGCTTTTAAACTGAACCTCTTCCCTAAACTAAGATACAAATGTAAGTTGCGATTCTTCGCAAAATATCGGAAAATATTTTGCCATTGTTAAAAAGAGTTAAAATGAAAAGAGTTAATAACTCGAAGTTCGCAGTCTGCTTTTAGAGTTTGTAGTGATTAGTCGTACTATAACCCCTTACATGTCGAGGAAAATTTACGAGAATCATTACAAAGGGCCACTGTTCTCTTTCAACTCTAAAATGAATAAATCTTTCGAAAACACTGTCAGTATTGCTTTCATTGTTATTTTACTACATTGTCAAACTGTGGCAGTAGTCTCATTGGTAGTAGTACAATGCAAAGTATCGTACTTCGGAAAAACGTATATATACGCCTGGGGCAGTAAAGGGGTTAAGAATGTAAAAATGTCATTTCTCCTACTGCGCACAAAAAGTATAAAATGTGCTTGCCTTTATATCTATAATGTACGTTAAACTATGTTTTATTAAAGAAAACTTTGTAACTCAGAAGTTCTCCTCCTTGAGATATGTACTAATGTCATAGTATTACAGTTATATAAAATTTTAAATAAATGCTTATGTTGATTATAAACAAAAAGAAAATATATGTCTATTCAGTTTCTCTTCCTTTTTAAATTCTGAATAGCTATTTTTTATCACCGATAGCGTTATTATGGTAATGTATCACAAAACAAAATCAATAATAATATTTAAAAAAAAAAAAAAAAAAAAAAAAATTAAGCAAATGATTCAGCACTTTTTTTTCCCTATTTTGTCACAACCTTGAAATCGGCTTAAGTACCAGTCATGATAATCATCCACATGTATGCAGGATTTCGACTCAAGAGGCTTATGGGAAAATTCAAATGAGCTTTTGAATGAATAGTGGGGGTAACTGGTATGGAACAAGGTTGCATGATGAGCAAGTGTCCGTAACGCTTTAGAGGCCCAAGAAAGGTCTGTTTCGGGGCCTTTAAAGGTCCATTTTATTGATTGAAATAGGAAGCCTTTCTGTATTTATCGGATGCTAGTTTACAGATGTTAGTTCCTGTTTATATCCGGATGCAAGTGTTAAAAGGAATGAAAATTTTCTAAAAAATTGTATAACATATGATGTATTTAAAATCATTGTTTAACTTTTACTCTTGTACTCTTTTTTTACTTTCTTCTATATGTAATATAGAGAGAGTATTGGATTCGTGAAAATTTTCTACCTCCGTTTTTTGGTGGATTTACTCGTTTTGGGATGTCCTGAACACGAATTGATAGTTTTTAGAAAATGTCTGTCTGTCTGTGTGTATCACGTTTTTTGTGGACGCTATATCTCACGAACCAATTAATGAAGTTTAGCCAAACTTGGTATTTAGTTGCAGCCTGACATAAACTGGTGCTGATTAGATTTGGGGATCAATCGCTCAACAAGTAGCGCTGTGATCGCATTTTTTCTAAATTTTTAACGTGGCAGTATAGGACAAAAATTCGCATAAATGTACATAATGAGAGTTATTTTTAACTTGTGATTGTAAAATTAATATGAATTATTGATAATAGTAATAGTTAATTAGGAAAAAAAATCTGTGCATGTGGGAGCATCGCTCCCCCTCCAAAAAAAAACTTTTTTTTTTTTTTTTTTTTTTTTTTAATATTGTTACTGAATGAATTTGTATAGGAAAATATAGAAGAAAGTCTTGTGGTGGCCACAACATACTAGTTTTATTTTCCGAATGAGTATTTAGTTGTACTTAAAGCAACCTCTTCACTGTTTGATATTTTTCTGACTCTGCGCACCAAATCTCATGGTATTTTGTAGGGAAAGTTTTTTACAATAATTACTCATTACGTAATATAATTTTAAAACTCTGTTTTCACATGCAGAAAATTCTCCACCATTAAACTTGTCTTTATTTTCCAAACATGTAATTTTTTTTTTAAATATCAATACTTTATTAAAGGGATCTGGCAACTTCGACTTGGCATGCATACTGTAGTAGGTTTCATATAAAAGCTTATATTTCCATTTAATATTTATAAATTCAACCATATTAGTTTTGTTCAATGGAATATATATTCAGGCAACAATTCTTATAGATTTTTAGATATTTTTTACATATATAAAATCTTAAAATTGAGTTTTCTCAGTTTGCATTTTTTTTCACGAATTCATGATCCTTTAAATGCTAAAGCCCTCTACAGATATTTAAGAAAATACTTAAATACCTACTTAAGAGAATTATGAATGGATTTCGCAATATCTTTAAAACTAAAAATATTCAATATAAAACTATAACAAAAACCATGTTTTGTTATAGTTGCAAGTTGTTTGTATTGTTCGGACCTTCTTTGATACAGAATGTTATCGATTGTTGCTCTGGCAAGCGCGTTCTCCTGATCTCGCACCAATGAATATGACTGTTTAATCGTTGAAAAGTGACTGCCCCCCCCCACCACTCACTAGTAACTTCGATCGATGAATTGTGGCATCGTGTTAAAACATCATGAAGTGCTCTATCCGTACATGTCATCCAATCGCTGTTCGATTCAATGCCTAGGCAAATAAGTGCTATTACTGCTCACAGAGGTCGCTGCTTTATGTACTGTTTTCTCAGTACATATAACTCGAAATTTCCTGAAATTTTAATCAATTGTTCTTTCTGCTATAATGTATGTGTCCAACAAATTTCATTCGGTAATTATCATTCCTTCTTGGTGTAGCAATTTTAATGGCCAGTAGTATACTAATAGTCCTTCATACTAAACTAAATTCTGCTTTTGCCAGAATTTCATCAAAATATCTCTCGCTCTTTCTTTTCTTTCTTTCCTTTTTCTTAAAAAAAAAAAAAAAAAAAAAGAAAAAAAAAAAGAAAAGAAAAACGAAAGATTTTGATAAAGTTCTGGCAAAAGCAGAATTTAGTTTAATACGGAGGACTATTAGTGTTTTTTTTTTTTTTTTTTTTTTTTTTTCCCTCAAAAATTAATCAATAAATTTAAAAATCCATCCCAAATTCTTTTAAGTAGGTTCTAGTAAACATCCGATAAATATATATATATGTATTAGGTCTTTTCTAAAATATCTGTAGAAGGTTTAGTATTTTGAAGGTCAAGAATTCATGAAAAAATGCAAACTAAGTAAATGCAGTTTAAAAATTTCAAATTTGTAAAAAAATATATCGAAATCTATGAGAATTGTTGCGAATATATATTTTATTAAACAAACCTAATATAGTTCAATTTATTAATGTTAAATTGAAATATAAACTATTATATGAAACCTATTTCTTTCTTAAATAGCTGTAGAATGTTTGGTATTTTGAAGGTCCAGAATTCATGAAAAAATTTAAACTAAATAAACGCAGTTTAAAATTTGTAAAAAAATAAATTTCAAATTACTAAGAAAACGCAGTTTAAAATACGTAAAAAAATAAATTTCAAATTTGTAAAAAAATATGTATCAAATTCCATAAGAATTATTGTGAATGTATATTTTATTAAACAAACCTAATATAATTTTATTTTTCCGACTGAGTGAAAATAATGCCTGGACCGGGAGTCGAACCCCGGAATTTTGACTTACAAGGTCAAGGCTCTACCAATTGAGCTATCCAGGCCAACAACCAGTCAGCATTACTCACTCAGACAACTTTTAGGCAGAAAGATCTGGTCAATCATTTAGATAGCTCAACAGAAATAAGCCGCAGGTAAAGAAAAACACCATTAAACAATGGGAGAAAGAAATACAATTTTTATTAAAATCACAATCAACTGATTGGAAGAAAATCATATTTAATGAAATTTTATTTTTCCGACTGAGTGAAAATAATGCCTTTTCAAAAATTAAATAACATTAAAAATTAAATAATATTAAAATTAAATAATAATAGCTTTTCAAAAATTAAATGGTTAAAAATTTATACATACAAGCTTAATACATGTATGATTAAAAAAAATTGATAAAATTTTACCGTTTTTTACGAATTCTTCAATTTATATGATATTACCAGAAATTCAAAATCGTAAATAAACTTAATAATAATAATAATAATAATAATAATAATAATAATAATAATAACGAATTTAGACATTTAATTTTAAGACAGATAACCTACATGAAGTGAAAATTAATAAAGTCAAAAATAATATAGGTATTACGTTTTTTACAGGATTATCAATTTAAGAAATAAACTTTAAATAAAAACATTTTAACATATTTTTTTTTTCTTCGCTTCTTTTCTAAACTTTTACTATTTCCGTACATTAAAATTTCTAATACTTTATATAATTTTATCAATACTTTCTTTACTAACTTTCTATGAATAAAGTTTGGTTTAAATAAATGTAAAATTATTTAATATTTGTACAGTTAGATTCTTACTTTGAAAAAAATTATAGAAATACGATGTACAGAAAACTGAAAAAAATGAAAGGAAAAGGAAAAACAAAGAAAGTAACCCAAAAAAGACTTGCCCTTTCATCTAATTTCTACGACCTTTCCACAAAAACTGCAGAAAGAACTGTTAGTCTGTTTTGATGAAAGACCTTTGATAAACCGACGTTATGTTTTTCATGATCGAGGTCAGCGGGCCAGTGTGCAAGGCTAATGCCACCGGATCTTCAGACAGCACCTCCAGTTTCTTCTTTTTATTTTCATTAAATAACCTAGATTTAGTTGCTGGTGTCAGACGACAAATTTTCGCTAGAGAAAGTGGGATTTTTGAAAGAGGGTGAATGTGGGTGTGTTCAGTTACTTCAAGTAAATGAAAGTTAAAACGATCTTGAGTGTGAAATAACAGACGTGGAGGAAAATGTCAGAGAAATAGTTATTCGCTGTGAAGTTTTTTGTAGAATGTTGAATAATTTTGCATAAACTGAGATTCTATTTAAAGCTATTTCTATTTTTTTTCTGCCAATCACACACATATATATATATATATATATATATATATATATATATATATATATATATATAATTTGAATAATTTATTACCATTGTAACACTCAGCAGACAAAAGATAGATGAAGATACCAACATAAACCTAAATTTTAATTGAGATTTATTTCGAATAAAAGTTGTCAAGGTAATAATTTAATTTGAGTACCAATGATTAGTAAAAACATGTTAAAGTACTTACGCAGAAGAGAAATGACACAAACATAACACATAACCCTAACGATGAGATAATTTGCAAAAACTATTAAATAATATGCAAAAACTATTAATTAATCGTCAACATTTTAGAGAAAAGAGAAAGGATGTATATACATACACAGACACGCACACACATATATATACATACTTACACAGACACACACACACACACACACATATATATATATATATATATATATATATATATATATATATACATACTTACACATACACATGTATATATGCGTGTATTTATGTATGTATGTATGTAATATTTAAAAAATTACTTCAAATTAGGTTCACAGAAGATATGTTTTAAAATGGCCCATTTGGTGGTGGAATGACTAAAGTCCTCTGGCCCTTCCCAGGTGCTGGGTTCGAGTCCGAGTTCAGGCGTTGTTACTTGCAGTGGTTCGGATTACATTTCAAGCCGTAGATCAATATATAATAAGTTTTAATGGGCAAAAAAAAAAAAAGACCCTAAAACGATAACGCAAAACTTCCTAAATATTTAGAAAATAGTTAAATAGCATTTTAAAATTTACTAAGCTTACAAAGACAAAGAAAAAGAATTATATATGTATGTATTAAAATTTATTTTCTAAGAGGGAATTATGGTAGAAAGTGTTACATCCAAATTACTTTCTTTGTAACATTGTGAAAATATTGCTACTCTTTTGATTGTCTTTTTCATCAGGAGAAACTGTAACAGCATTAAAATATATTTCGAGGTGTAAATCCATATGGAAGACGAGTGGTTACCAATATAGCCTTCAGTTGCTAAATGTTTAAATTCCAGTTATAGTTTGTAAGCCCTCATTTAAACAAATTTACGAATTATTCAGCGTATTACCAAATTGATATTTAGAAATACCGAAAGCTAGATAATTGAAATTTCGTATAGCTTATTTCATTACTTTCAATTATAACAAAAATAAGATTAGCGCTTTTATTTGTCATCATGCTCAAAATCTTCCCGATTCTTTAACTCTATATTCTGTTGGAGACACATCGTATTCTATAGGAGAAAAATGTTCGAAATTTATCAAAATATTAAACTACAAATTCTTTACCTGCTTTTGTTTTAAAAAGGTGAAAATTAGAGCAAAACAAGAAAGTAAAGGTAAAAAAAATATGATACTGAAGACTTTAATTATCGTATGAAATTCATAGCTGTCAATTTCCCCCACCCCCTCCCCCCACTCAGTAACGGAATATTTATTGTCAATATTTCTACATAGTCTTTTTTGTATTTTTTTTTCCCCTGGCTTATGCCATAGATACCCCAAAAAAGTGCACTTAAATCTTTCGGAGTAAAAATCTAAAAGTTATGGATAGGTATGGTTCAACTCTTTGAGGGGCAAGGAAATTTTGCTCATTTAAAATATAAGGTAACCAGAATTTAAAAACAATGCTAGAATATAAGAAATAAATGAAGTTTTTCCTCAAAGTTATTAAAGTAAAATTTTATAAATAAAATTTCCGAAGAGAGTTTTTGCAATTGGGAATTAAAATTAAGTGAAATATAATAAATTCCACCGGTCTTGAAAGGGTCAAATGGATATAAGATTGTTTTTTTTTTTTTTTTTTTTTTTTTTTTTAATAAAATTAAGTAAATTTTAGATATTAAGGTAATATAAATATGTAAACATGTTTTGAGAATTCCACGTATATATTTTAACTTGTTAATTTGCTGATGGCTGATTATTTATTATCTAAGCTTAATCTCTGATTAAAATAGATTTACTGACTTGGAGTTTGTGATATTCTTATGCAATCCAAATAATAATAGTAATAATAACCCAACTTTAATATTTTATATTATTAATTGTGTGCAATAATAATAATAAAAACCCAAATCTTATTGCAGAAACCTAAAGGCACTGCAATAAACTGGTGCGATTTTTCATAGAAAAATAATTTTTAGCAAGAAATAAACAACATTCTAAGGTCATAATTTTATATAAAGATACGCGTTATATAAATATTCAATGCTAAATTGATTAAGTACTTTAATTGAAGTATTCCTTAGACATTTTTAGATGTCTAATCTTGCTTATGTAAAAAGACTTAAGGTTGAAGACATTTATATTATTCCCTTATATATATATATATGTGTATGTATTTCTAATAGGATTTTTAGAAAGCTAACGTTTTTTTTTAGGTTTAGTTAAGCAATACATTAAAAAAAAAATGTGCGCCATTACTTTTCTTACACTTTAACAGAGGACGTTATCTTTACTACATCTATCGTTTAATTAAATCCAACGGAAAAACTTCCATTTTCGCATTTTACTTATGAACTACGAATTTACGTATCTCATATTTTTGTTTATTTTAAATTAAAATTTAATCAAATGTAATTTTAATTTTTATGGTTTAGTAGTTAATATAATTAGCAGAAACCTTTAAATCTAACTTTTACTCATTAGTATAGTAGTTAATTACGGCACTTTATCTAACTGTGAATTTAACTATTCAGCCACGGGCTGTGTTTGAGTCGTTTTCGATGATTTTTACAACTAATAATTTTGTACGTAATTTAGTACGTAATAATTTTGGTTTTATTATTTATTCTTAGATTTATTTTATTTTTTATGTGACATTGGTGATTCTAGAATTTAAAAGTACGTTTTTCTATTGGTTTTTCCTCTTTTTCGTTGAGTTTGACATTAATTACGCGTCCTTTGGGTGATATAGGGCATAGTTTACTATACATTTTTAGCAAATTACATACAGTAAGACAAAAATATCGCCTAATTTACATGTAACAATCAATCTATGCCCTTGAAAAAGTATTGATGTTGTATGTTTTAAATAAAGGATGCGTAATTTTTTCAGAAATCCTTATTCGTGTTTTATTTAGTTCTTCATGTGATACTTGGTTTCATCTACTGAAATGCTGAAATGTTTGAAAAGGTTTCATTATATACATATATATATATATATACATATATATATATATATATATATATATATATATATATATATATATATATATATATATATATATATTAATCTCCTAAAATTTCTAATTTCTAGGCTCTTGCTCGATGATCCTACGTCATAATATAAACCTTATAATATAATTTCCTAAGTATTATTAAAAATTTATAAGTCAATATTTATGTAATTATACATATAAAAGGGCGGGTGCATTGAAGCTATCATAAAACTTAAACGAAAATTGAGAAAAACTTGATGTAGGTTTTAGTCACTATTTACGTTCTTAAAACCAATTAATTCAGTTTACAATTTCACTTTCAGTTTAGTTTTTTTTTTTCATTTCACGATACAGGTTTTTTATTTATTTATTTATTTATTTATTTATTTATTTGTACAAAATGAGATTAGTTCCAAAACCTTATAAAGCAATCTTAATTGGTCTGGTCACTCTCACGCATAAAAAAAGATAGAAACAGAGAGGGACATCACGGTAATAAATTTTAAAGAGTAGTTTATCTAGTTCATAGGTGAAGAGATCTTTTTTTTTTTTTCTCTGTATCCTAATTTTAGAACAAAATTAGATTTTGTTCTTAAAATAGATAGTTATAATCATAAACTAATAGTAAAAGTTTGTTTTAAGAAATTTTTCTGTCTATGTTTGTCGGATACAAAATTTATCGATTTTGATTAACAATTAAAAATTATGTCAGGATCTTTGCACTGAATTAATTATCTTTCAAGACTTTAATCTAAGATAACAATCAAAATCGACCTGCAGTAATTAAATTTTCTGTAAATTATAAAGTAGAAAAATATTGATTGAGATTAACATAATTGTTTTTCTTTTTTTCTGTATTTTGTTTCAAAATACTTTTTTTTTTTTTCCATTGAGATCAGGATTTTATTACAAATATTATATGAAATATAAAAAAAAAAAAAATTACATGCCCTAATTATATGTAAAATAAGTAAAATAAGGTCATTATTAAAATGAAAAAGTCATTTCTGGGGATATAATTAAATAAAATACTAATTGATATTTAAAAAAAAAAAAAAAAAACAAGAGACTATAATTATTTTGAAAAAGGAATTTTCACACACACACATTCAAATATATATTGAATTTGATATATTAAAGCGTACTATGCTTTTATCTATGTTTTTACGTCCATTTATTCTTATAGGTTAATGAAAATCTACAATAATTATTCTTAAGGTAATACTTGCAATAATTCGTGAGTTATACTAAATAATTGATATTTCTTCTGATACCCAAATCTACGCTTTTATTAAATTAGATAGTATAGACTTATCCTTTTTCTTAAGTTTTATATAACTTTTCTTAACTTACATATAGGATTAGCAGAAAAAAAAATCAATCAAAATTCGAATTATTTTCTGTTTAAATTTGAAAAATCTAATTACTAATAATACTGAAGTGCTAATAATATAAGTTCTTTCGTTTTAATATGTTAAAAAATCTAAGGATATAATGCTTAAAACATAGTTTTTATTATAATGTTAATTCTTTGCATGGTAAACTAGGACCTCCGGTAAACTAGTATATTCTGGTCACCACAAGACTTTCTTCTGTATTTTTTCATACAAATTCATGTACTTAAAATTATTAATAACATTTTAATTCATTAAAATTACTTTCCGTGATGAATTCAGATGATTTTCATCTCAGAGAAACATAACTCTAAATGTACAAAGGAAGTCAATATTGTGCTGATATCTGAGGAAATGCTTTTTCATTAAAATGAAAAAAAATAATTATTATTTTGTTTTAAATTACCACAGATCTATGGTTTAACCCTTAATTATAAAGGTATTGACGAGTTCTTTTGAAAGACATTCATATTGAATATTTACACTCCCCCCCGGGGGGGGGGAAGGAGCGACGCTCTTATATATACACAATCCCCCCCCCCAGTTTACTATTACTATTATCAATGATTCATACTTATTTTTCCAGTTATTCGTTAAAATGACCTTCATTATGTACATATATACGAAATTCTGTCCTATATTGTCATAGTAAAAATTATGAAAAATTAAAATAATAGCGCTACCTAGTGAGCGATTGACCCCAAAATGTAATTAGCACGAGTTAGATCAAGCCCAACTAAATACCAAGTTTCGTTAAATTTCGTTCATTGCGTCGTGAAATACTTCGTCCACAAAATTTGTGATATGCACATACACTGACATACAGTTAAATAATTATTGAATAAAGGCAATATTCTAATGAGATTTTACTGAAGAGTAAAAAAAAAAAGTAAAATGCTGAAATATTATGTAATACTTTTTTAACCATTTGTAATGCGTAAAACAATAACTTTAATCGAAATCGTTCATAAAGGAATGAGTTACAAATTTAGTGTGATCTTAATTTTTATTAAAATCACAAAATCAACTGTGGAAGGAAATCATATTTATTGAAATTTTATTTTTCCGACTGAGTGAAAATAATGCCTGGACCGGGAGTCGAACCCCGGATGTTTGACTTACAAGGTCAAAGATCTACCAATTGAGCTATCCAGGCCGACACCCCGGTCAGCATTACTCACTCAGACAAACTTTAGGCAGAAACATCTCTGGTCTGTCATGTAGATAGCTCGACAGAAATAATTTCCTGCGGCTTATTTCTGTCGAGCTATCTGCATGATAGGCCAGAGATGTTTCTGCCTAAAGGTTGTCTGAGTGAGTAATGCTGATCGGAGTGTCGGCCTGGATAGCTCAATTTGTAGAGCTTTGACCTTGTAAGTCAAAGATCCGGGGTTCGACTCCCGGTCCAGGCATTATTTTCACTCAGTCGGAAAAATAAAATTTCAATAAATGTGATCTTAATTGTTTAAAATAAATTTGATAATTTAATTAATCTCATTTTATTTTATTTATTTATTTATTTATTTATTTTTTTATTTTATTTTTTAACGTTTTCATAATATATTATAATTTAGTCTGGGATGAAAAAGATCATTGATCATTTCACTAAATAATTATTGTAAATTATATATATTTTTCTTTTAATACGCTTAATCTTAATGATGAGGGGAAATGAAACAAATCAATAATTAACTGAACAAAACGAAGCTATTTAGAAAAATCCATAACTAATTAAAAAATGAAATTTTCTGTAATGGTTTATGAAAAAAATAAAAAGAAGAAGAAAAGGATGTAGAAAAGAATAAACACACGGGAATATAAAAGCAATCGTAGGTTTAGCTGTATAATTACTTTTTAATCTTTTTCGCATTCATTAAATATTTATTTTTGATATCTGAAAATGCATTGATGATTTAATTAAAACTTTTTCCTGTTTTTAATATTTTAATTATTTTATTTATCTGTGTATATTTATTTATTTATTACTGGGGATATTATTTATCTGGGGACCACACCACATTATAAGTATATTTCACAATCAGAAACAAAAACATCCTGTGCATCATGTGATGCACGAGTCATAATATCTTTTAATTCTTTTAAAGATATTTTAAAAAAGATCTTGTGATAATACTTTTCAAAAATTTTCTAGGGGGCAAAATTTACATTATAAAGTATTTTAAATTTAATATATAGGAGATTTTTTTTTTTTTTTTTTTTTTTTTTTTTTTTAATCATTTAAACGAAATAAGCTATCATTTTCCAAATGAAATAATAATTAAACAGCTTGACTAAATGATTCAAAAAGAAAATAAAGACAAATCAAAACCGAAAAAGAAAATCTGAAAGATAAAATAGAAATTAAATTTCCCTTACATAATTCAATCAAGAAATAACTTGTCATTTTATAAAATTGCTAATAGAAATTTTTCGTTTTTAATGCATTCAATTTTGATCTTTATATAACGTAGAAAAAAGAGAGAGAGAGAGAGAGAGAGAGAAATTTTAAACTATCTTATCCAGAACGTAAGTTACCGTATCACAGAGAAAAATAGTTTTCCTTATGAACATGAAATTTTACCCATCAGGCGAATTCAAAAATTGTTTTTCTCTCAAGAAAGACATGAATCAGCGTATGAAATTGACTATATTCAACAAAGTCCAACAACTGTGTATTCAAGAATCGGTCTGATGACTTTCAAGGTCTAGTAATACAAATTATGAGTAACTATATGTATATCACCATTTTTAGACGAAATATTTTAGTAATTTTTGAAGATGAAGATACACTGCCGTATTATGAATGATGAATTGGAAAAAATTTCAATAAAAGGAATTATTTCCTCGAAAGAAAAAGAATAATCAGAAATACAAAATGTAAATTTCTAATTATATGCATATATATATATATATATATATACATATATATATATAAGATAAATTTTAAAAAATAGAAAAAATAAAACTTGAATTTTTATATATAAAACAGGAACAGAGTATTTGTAAACCCATGACGAAATGCAGCAAAAGGAAATATAAAACTATAATAAATAGGCAAACTAACCAACGATAATTGAAAATTTATCCCAAAACACATGAGGGCCTTTTTCAGGAAAGCCCCTCCCCATGTAGGGAAAGAAATATAGGAAGCAAGACCATACAGCATATGAATTTAATTAATACAAAGCACTAAATGTAATTAAATTCATAAATAAAGTACAAAAGTAAATACATCAATATAAAAATAAAAGAATATAACTAAATACGTGGATAAACTTAAATAGTCAGTAGATTGAGAAATATTAATATATATATATATACAGAGAGAGAGAGCCCACTTAATATTAATATTACTATTATTATTATTATTACTAATATTATATATATAATATTATTTACATGCAGTCAACTAAATCAAATCGAATCAATCTAAATTGTTCATATATCTACGAAAATTTTATATCCATCCCATTTAAATATATACATGTACAGTGGATGTCTCCGTGTATCAGACTTCTACATATAGAAATTCTTTATATGTCGAAGTCTTGACAAATCCCCATATTCATTAAACAGAAAACTGTTTATACATATTAAACACAAATTTATGTATCGAATTTTTACGAAACAAATCCTGAATTTTCTTTCAGTAAATTAAAATTTTCGACAGATTTAATACTTAAAAGGTATCAACAAAATGTATCAGTGAAAACATATTTGAAATTTAACGATGAAAAGATGAATTATCATCGAAACTTGCTGTACAGCAGGACATAAGCACCTTTATTACAAAAATGGAAGTGCATATGAATATCAACAAATACAAAAATATTTTTTAAGGTACACACATATGGTCAATCCATTTTTTTTTCTTGTTTTTAAATATGCGTCTCTATGAACTTCACTTATTCATGGTGTTATTAATAATCACAAAAGATCGTTTCCATATATCAAAGTTTCTATATATCGAATTTGTTTTGTGGAGCCATCGACTTTAACACATGGAGGTTTCGCTGTATATACGCAATTAAACATTTTTAAATGCATTTGCATATATCACATTGCGAAATTTTACATGGATCACGATTTTTCTTACATGCATTTATGTGTACCATATTTTAGCTGCTTTAACAAAACAAAACTATTGAGCTATTGATTGGTATTGAAACCAAGCACATACATAGAGACGATAAAAATTTTAATTTAAAGAATAAATTGAATAAGAATATGTGTGAGCTAACATAATTATCAACTCCGTATTAGTAACTTTCTCTCAAACTTTAAACCCGCTGTGTCTTCTCTTAAACGTCTTGGTGTAATCTATTGTATCCCCTGTAAAAATTGTGATTCTACATATATCGGTGAAACTGGCAGAACAGGTGAAATTAGATTAAAGGAACATAAACGCTAATATAAAACAGGTGATTTAAGATCAAAACTCGTAATCCATTCAATAAATAGTGATCATATTCCAGATTTTGACAACTTTAAAATTTTAGCCTTTAATGTAAATTTATATGAATCCCGTATTTTTCTAGAGGGCGCTTTTACTAAAATTCAACATTCTGCCTTGAACGAGGCTAAAGCTATGCCGAAACGTCTGTCGTGTATTTTAATGTTTTTAATTAAAATGTATTTTTAAAGTTTTAAAATTTTTGTATTCATTATCCCATTTTAAATGTTACATTGGTTTTAATATATTAATGAGACGTATAAATTATATTTAATTTTATTAAAATAAATTTCTAATTCACTGAAATTAAACTATGATATAAAATAGACATACATAATATACATACATAATCTTTCTCTCTTTTCCCTTAACCGTAATTTTCTTATGTTAAATATTTTTAAATCTTTTAACTAACAGTTTTTTTTTTTTAATGCAGAATATAAAAGATTATCTTAAAAAGTAATATTCTAACAGATTGCTAGACCTTTAGAAAAATAGTATTATTACACACATAATGTAAAAAATAATTGATTATCATCATTATTTAATTAAACTTAACTTCTAATGGTAAGTCAGATAAGACAGTTGAATTATTTCTTAATATTACTATAAAAAGGTTTTTGTGGCAATCAAATAACACTGCGCTGAAAAAAGAAACAAATCCTTCCGTTCATTTTTATTCTTATGTAAAATGACCCCCTGAATCTGAATATCACCTCCATTTTGCCCAATCACCCAATGTTTTTGTGGTACGCCACCCCCCTCCCGCAATGTTTATCTCTGTTTGACAGTTTTATTGCTATGAATTTTATTTAAAGGGTAGAAAAAGGTTATTTTAACAGCTAAAAACAAAAAATATATAAGGTATAATAATTAATAATAATAATAAATTAATAAAAATATAATATATGTAATTTCTAATTTTAATGGCGAATCCCCTTCTAAATTTCCCCCTTGCTACAAATGTTCATGTTTTAGAATTTTTCTCCTCTATAGACCCTCAGAAGATATTTGACAGTTAAGATAATCCTTTTTCCCTCTCAAATCCATAAAATTGCCGAAAAGTGTTAAAAATATGGCGGCGTCCCTACAAAACGGTAGGTGATAGGACAAAATGGACATCATATTCAGATTTAGGAGGTCATTTTACATAAGAATTTGCATAAATAGTATTAGGGACAATTTTCGTGTAGAACAGTGTAATTAACAGCCGTTTTGTATTTAATAAAATTAAACTTTTAAAAAATAAAACTGTAAAATTTAAAATTTGATTTGAAAAAGCATGCGAAAGTTTTTAAATATTAAATTTACTTATTTATTTTAAATGTATTAAATTAAAACATAAAGTTTTCAAACAAAATACCGTTAATGCAGTCTATTTTATATTTAATAAACTAGAGTGTATTTTTTTCTTCTTTGTTTGTTTGTTTGTTTAATTTGTACTTTTAAAAAATGAAATACAATTATAAATAAATTATTTAAAAATTTTTTACAAATTTCTTCAGAAGATCCATACCTTCATATTTTTGTTACAAAAAAAAAAAAAAAAAAAAAAAAGCATATAAACAACATTTATTTTGTGAATGTATATAATTGTGTTTCTAACTTAAATCCGTTAAAAAAAAAATCCCGTTTCAAAGAAATGTTAAGGAAACAGTATAAGTATTAAGGGCTTATGTTTCGACTTCATTTGATGACGTCATATGAAAAAATATATTAAAGAAAGGAAAGAAACAAAATTAGATGTAACATTGACTTATTTTTTAATTAATTCAATAAGTTAATTGATTATAAAAAATACTTAAAATATTTATCTCCCCAGTTATATTGTGCACAGACCCCATTCTTCAACACAAAAAGAATTACTGTTGTATAATTTTGTAGTCGAGCAATTTTGGTCGTACAAGAGAGATTTTTTTTTCTTTGCATGATATTATAAGAAAAATTAATAGCCACCACAAAATTTTCTTCAACATAATTCTACACAAATTCGTGCAGTAAAATTTATTCATCAACATTATTTTCCATGATGAATGCAGATGACTTTCATAACGCTTAAAGTCAGAAGAAAGTAAATTTTGTGTCAACATCTGAGGAAGTGCTTCTTTTGAGGGGTTAAGAAGGAAAAAAATAAAATCATTCAAATTACCACAAATATATATTTGAAGTATTTATTTTAAAGATATTGACGACTTCTTTTTCAAAACACCCATATTGAAAATTTATATTCCCGGGTGGGTACTTTATTCCAGAGGGATGAACAAAACCCTTACACATACAAGATTTTTTCATTGTTGATTATTACTATTTCACGAATTTATTTTTGAATTTCACATTTAAATGTTAAAAATATTCTCATTATGGACATTTATACAAAAGTTCGTCCCGTACTCTCAAGTTAAAATTAAGGCCAAAAAAAAAAAAAAAAAAGCGTCAATTTAAATCAAGGTCCAGCTAAATTTGAAGTTTAGTTAAATTTCGTCCTTTGGTTCGTGAAATACAGCATACAGGAAATTTTTGACACTCACACAACAAAGACAGACAGACATTTTCTAAAAAATGTTCAAATTAAATTCAGGACGTTATTTAGGACGACAAGTGATCTGCTCAGGACCCAAAACGTGTAAATCCATCGAAAACCAGCTGTCAAAAATTTTCACAGATCCAATACTTTCTCTTTATATTTATAAAAGAAAGTAAACACTATTATTAAATATAAGTTATATTACTTAAAAACGTATAAATTTTATTTATTTATTTTTTATGAAAATTCAATTATTAACAGAAACTTTTTACAAGATAATAGATTTTAAAATTTAAAATATCTTTGAAATTAGAATTATTGTAGATATTTCTGACTAACGGTTGAGGAAATAGTCAATGAACAACGGTAGCACTGTACAACCTGTATTCGTACCTTTATTCATAAATATATAGGTGCAATTATGTAATATGCTTTTATTTTAAACTTTTTTTTTTTAAATATTTAAAATAACACATCTTATTTTAAATATCCTTTACAAGATTTCTCAAATTAGAAATAAAAAATTGTAATTAGAGTCAAAATAAGGATATAAAGCAATTAATACTTAATATTGAAGTTTTAAAACATTGTATAGAACGCTTTTCATAGTTTTATTATTATTATTATTTAACATCACACATCTTATTTTAAATATCTTTTAACAGATTTCTCAAAATAGAAATTATAAATTGTAATTAGAACCAAAATACAGGTATTCAAATAACGCAATTATTATTTAATATTGTAGTTTTAAAACATTGTATTGTACGCTTTTTATAGTATTCTTTTAAATAACTTAACATCTCACATCTTATTTTAAATATCCTTTAACAGATTTGTCAAATTACAAGTAATAAATAATAATTACGACAAAAATACAGACATATAAATAAACCAATTAATACTCAATGTTGTAATAATAGTAATAATAATAATAATAATAATGTGTGCCAATTACTGCATTTTCAAAGAAAAAACTTATAAGGAAAGTATCGCAATCCTGTCTAGCTAAAGTTCACACTATTCTTCGATTTCGTTTTGGCTTCAAAATAAATTTTTCTTTTTTCTTTCTTGTAAAATGTGACATCGTCTAAATATCTTCCTTTACCATTAACATCGCGTAGTTGATTGAAAGATTTTCCTCATGTTGTTGTAAATCTAATCTCTCTTTTCAACTTAGTGGCCCGTTGAAGAGCAACTGTAAAAACTTATGCCACCAGTTATTACAAAAGCCTCCAGCTGACCAAAGACCTACTTATAAAACTCGTTCACTGCAACTGTGTTGAATGTTTGATCTTCGTAGTGGAGGTTATTAACCGAAATAACACACAAAAAAATTAGTTTTTCTCGGGGGATCAAGTCATGAAATGTTAGTGAAGGTGTTTTGTTTACTTTTTCTCCGATGAAAGGGGGAGGAGGGAGATGGACGATAATTCTTTGGCATTTTAATCGATGTTCGGCTATTTTGGTATCAATTGTGATCTAGTTTCAGCTAAAAAGTTGTAATTATTGCTCATAAAAAGTGAAACTCTGTGATTTAATAAATGGTTTAATGTTTTCGAGTGTTCGTTAAACTTTACTTTTATTTTCTATTATGAAAATACTTCAAATATAGGTCTAATATGTTATAAGTAGGTAATATGATTCTAAAAAAAAATGAGATCAAATAATTGGAACCAATACTTTAAAAAAATATACATTAAACCAAAATAAGCATTTGTTTCTTTTGTAACAAAAGTATTTTCTTGAAACTCGAAACATACTTTATACTTTACATTACATATAAATAGTTTATATGTTTCTTATTTAATTAGCTGTAATTTAATACTTGGTATTTCCTACTTCGAAAGTTCTGGAATACCACTTCTATTGGAAAAAAATGAAAGTTTATAAAAGTACCGCAGCCAAAGTATTACATTTATTTCTTAATTTCAATATATTGTTTTAAGAATATCTGTGTAGAAGATAAGATGTTCAATGCAATAATTTTCTCATTCGAGTCACTGATGACAGCGGTATTCAGCAGTAATATACTTACGAAGCTTCATAGAATGACAGAAATACACATTCCATATCTCAGATTTTAGCTACTGATATTTATTTTTATTTTATTATTAGTATTATTATTTTTAATTTGTTATTAAAATTTGTTAATAGAATGTACATATGTACCGACTAGTTCCAAAATCGGTTATCGTCAAAATGTAAAATTTTAAGAAAAAGCAGATTCTTTGCCACACTTAGCCCAAATAAGATAGAAACCAAAACAATTTAATTTTATAATTGTTAGGGCAGTATGTTTGAAAACTAAATAAAGTGGCAGGGGCACGTGATGAGAGGGAATTATTCATATTTTTATTTTGGATTTGGCCACCTTTTGTAACTTATTTTAGAGTCAGCCTGTTTTGCAAGAAACCAGAATTTAATTTTAACTGATTTTATTTTTTAATATGAATATTGGATTTTTAAGGTAGCAAATACAAGAAATGTTTTGCTCAAATAAATTTTATTTATAAATAACTGATTTCTGTGACCTGATGAAACAATAACTGATAAAAATATATAAATCTGATAAAAATTAATGATATCCATAACAAAAAATAACTCTATAAAATTATGAAAATGTATCACAAATGGTCCCAAATTCATTAATCACGAGCTATTTTTAATAGAGTGGAAAATCATTCGAATTATAAACAAATTTATATCAACACATTGCTATAACCTGCTGAATCATCATAGGTATGTATCATTTAATCGTAATATACTAATTAAGATACTATTATGTTATCAGTTAATATTATGTTACTACAAAGTGATTGCACCTTACTTTTGAATTTTGGTTTTGTTCCTTTTTCATACAGTAGGGCTACTTTTCCTCTTCTTTCATTGATTAAAAGATACCACTAGTCGACAAAAAAAAAAAAAAAAAAAAAAGGGGGGGGGGGGGGTTTACAGAAATGAAATTAACTATTTTCAACTGATTTTGAAGCGCAGAATTAAAAAATAATAATGAAAAATCTGTAACATGTACAGATTTTTGTTATGATTATTTAATCTGTACTGGAAGCAATGTACAAAAGCCTTTAGAAGACATACATTATTACTATTAATATTATTAATTTAGCATGGAATACTGTTAGCATGGAGATAATATATATATATAGACATATATATATTATGTAGACTAAGTAGAACATAAAAACATGGAAAATACACTAAATGATTGCATTGTTATTATTTGTTATTAATTGTTATTTTGAAACCAAAATACAAAAAATAGGCTTTTTTTTACTTCTTGTGTTAAATGTCTACTGGTTGCGGATCCAAGGGGGGAGGGGGCTAGGGGTTGAAGTCCCCCCCCACCCCAAAAAAAGTTGACATTTTTAAAACTTATAATTACAGGAAAATAACTTAAATGCATATTGGAATGTTTGTACATTATCTGTTATAGTTCAATAAAAACCAACAATCAAAAACCACTCTAAAAGTCCACCTCTATTTAAGGGCCACCTCTTATAAGAACCAATTTTTCTGGGTTCCAAAACTTCCTCTTTGGCTTAATGCTGATTTACCTCAATTCAATGCCCATGTACAAATTTGCGAGGGCAAATATAATGTTAATTCTTGATGTGAACTGACAACTTTTCGTATGTAACTTCTTTCAAAGAATTTTCTTGTTCAAGGTCATAGCCAAAAACATTTTTGAGGGGGGAAGGGTTCTAACTTTAGTACATAATTTTTAGAGTTAAAAGTGAAATTTATTTCATAAATTTTCAGGAAATCTGAAAATTTTTAGAGATTGTTTAAATTTCCAACCCTTTCCCCTGGCTACGACCTTGATTTTATTGCTCTTTAATTTCAAAATTACAGCAGATAATATTTCCTGTGAATGACGGTGAAGAAAAGAAACGTTTTTACTTTCTTCTATATGTAATATAGAGAAAGTATTGGATTCGCGAAAATTTTCGACCTCCGTTTTTTGACGGATCTACACGTTTTGGGATGTCCTGAACACGAATTGATAGTTTTTAAAAAATGTCTGTCTGTGTGTCTGTCTGTCTGTCTGTCTGTCTGTGTGTCTGTCTGTCTGTCTGTGTGTCTGTATCATTTTTTTGTGGACGCTGTATCTCACGAACCAATGAATGAAATTTAACCAAACTTGGTATTTAGTTGAACCCTGACATGATCTGGTGCCCATTAGATTTGGGGATCAATAGCTCAACAGGTGGCGCTGTGATCGCATTTTATAGGACAAAATTCCGTATAAATGGGCATAATGAGAGTTATTTTAAACTTGTGATTGTAAAATTAATATGAATTATTGATAATAGTAGTAGTTAACTAGGAAAAAAAATTTGTGCATGGGGGGGCATCGGTTCCCCCCCTGGGGGGGAAATACCCCCCCGGGAGGGTTAAATTTTGAAGATGGGTATCATTCGAAAGATCTCGTCAATACCTTTAAAACGAATGGTTGAACCATAAATCTGTGATAATTTAAAACAAAGTTATCGATTTTTTTTACTTTTAACAAAAAAAAAACTTAGAAAAAAAATCGTTTTTTTTTTTTTTTTTTTTTTTTTTTTTTTTTTTTTAAATATTGTTACTGATTGAATATGTATAGGAAAATATAGAAGAAAGTCTTGTGGTGGCCACAACATACTAGTTTAATAAGACTTTATAGATTTTAATGTGCATATTGTAGGTGAAATTCAAGTTTGAAAAAAGGAATTCTGTGTCATATCAATATTCAAGTAATAATTCAAAAAGTTTTTAAGAAAGTAGTGTTGAATTAAAATAGCAAAATTAAAATATTAAATATAGTTTAGATTAAAAATTACAAGCTAAACATATTATTTCAAGAGTTTTCCGGGGGCCTAATAAAGACCCCTTATTCCTTCAGAAATCATGCTAAGTTGATCAATTTGATCTAGAATATAAAAGAATTCTTAAAAAAAAAAATTACTGCAAAAGACCATTTAAAATTAAAACTAATATTAATGATTTATTACAAAGCAGTAGAAACAAATAATGTAAATTTGACTAATTGAATCGAATTCGCTCATAATCATTCTTGCTTAAATTTTGATTTTCTGAACATTTTCTAATAAAAGACGAGCTCATAAAATGACGATTTTTACAGCATCATGAGTAGCTTTCTTATAAAGTTTCCATTTTATTTTTTATTTATTTATTTATTTATTTATTTTAAATACTTTCCAGCAAAGTTGAAAAGCATTTATGGCTTTGGTTTGGCAGCTTCTGTCTTTCCGCACTCTAACTCCCATAAATATTCATGGAATTCCTTGAAACTGATATATGTTGTTCAAGTTTATCATGGGGTATTTGTTCCCTATTAGAAATGGGTTAAATACTGCCATTGGTTTGTCTACAGGAACACCAGGAAGAATTTGAAACCATTGCGTCCTATGAGAAGTATTTGTAAACACTTTTATTTCGAGCAAATCTTAATGAAATTGACATTAAAAATACAGATGAACAAGAAAAAGCTTTCTATAGAATATAGTACGATTAGCATTAAGATTTACAGGGCCACACACGAAAAAAAAAAAATAATAAATCAGTTACATTAATGGCTATAATTGGAAATTTCTGGAATTGCATTTTTGTTTGCATTAATCGTTTTTAACACTTTCTAATGATGTTTAACGCTCGCTTTCCCAAGATCAAGGCGTTACTGCAGAAAAATTGCTTTCAGGTGCCGCTTGGCACGTTTGGTGAAAATCACCAGCACCGCGCCGTTTTGTATTGCTTAGACGTTGCAACATTCCACTGGTTCCTTTTGCTGTCTCTGGCGAATTAGCGTATTTTTTGAATGAGATGGGCTTAACTAAATTTCAACTTTAAAATGGGGTCAAAATAACCGCATCTTGGGAAAGCGAGGGTTAAGAGTGATTGTTATATGAATTAGTCTATATATCTATCCTTCTGTCAGTCTACCTTTGAGCTCTCTAACTCCCGTAATTATTTACGGAATTTCTTGAAACTGATTTTAATATGAATCGTTCACAAATATAGTAAAACTTATCGGGTACGGTTTTGCAAGTTCTACGCTGAAAACTTGTCATTTTGAATATGAAACTTTAACTATAAAACAGCACAACCATACTTAACAAAGAATATCTGTTAGCTAGAATACCAGAAAAAAAAAAAAAAAAAAAAACCCGATAAGGTACGAATACAGGGTTGCCAAACAGGGGTTGCCAGCAGAGAGGATGGCGAGGAGACAGAGTAGCCAGCACGAAAGTTTGCCTTGTATGGTATTGTGAAAATCGTAAAAAAAAATAGTGAAATTTGCCATTTTCTCATACTCTTACAAAAAATTGGGACGAACAGGGTTGCCAGCAGGAAGGGTTACCACCTGTGATATTGTGAAAATGATTTTTAAAAAATCGGGAAATTGTTATTTTCTGATACTCTAACAAAAAAATGTCACGGGGTGGATGGAGCTTTTTTACGTGCAGATATTTAAATAAAAATCGGAATTAATAATACAAATAATAATTTGAATGTTGCTACCGAACCACTGTAGACCAGTGTACTTACAAGGAAACATTCAAAAGGTGTCGTCTTCAAAAAGTTTTGAAAAAAAAAAAAATATGTGATTCTGCTCTTCATAAAACACCAGAAAGTGAAAAAATTTATCGGTTGAAATGAATTACAGCGACCACAAAAAATTATCAAAATTAAGCATTTTTGGCCATTTAGCGCTGTTAGACGATAAGTTCGCTAGCACCGAGGTTGCCGTGCACGAACAGAACAGTGTTTTGCTTCTCCTCCAAGTACTTAAAATCAATCGCCTAACAGTGTGAAATCGCAAAATATGCTTAATTTTGATAATTTTTCGTGGTCGCTGTAATTCATTTCAGCCGATAATATTTTCACTTTCTGGTGTTTTAAGAAGAGTAGAATCACATAATTTTTTTTTTCAATAGTTTTTGAAGACGACACCTTTTGAATGTTTCCTTGTTAGAAGAATTGATTAGAAGAAAACACGTAGTTCAATTATTAGAAATTTTGTGCGCACCAAGAAAGAGCAGCCACAATCGAGAGAAAACACGATAACACTAACCTAATAAACAAGTGTGCTGATTTAGTCAGGTGTAGAAGAATCACAAACTCACATAGATGACCGGTTTTGAAACTCACCAGCCTTACGATTTGACCGGTTTTGCTGCACATCGTGATTTTCAAACACAAATAACACAGGGATGTTTCCAGATGATGGAAATGTTTACTCGGAACTGAAAAAAAAAAAAAAAAAAACTGAAAAAAAAAAAAAATGCATTTTCTAAATTTAAGGAGTTGGTCGGTTTTGCAACTAGACAACGCAATTGTTCAATCGCACTTTAGGGGGAAAAAATCAGAGAGAGGGCGTGTATTATGTGTGTAGATTATGGACATTAAATTATCTCTGCTAAACCCATTCCATAAAGAAACAAGATAACGTAAATGTATTTATTTATTTATTCATTCTTTGTTAATAATCTAGTTATACATTGTTAGATCGACTTTCAAATGCAAAGTTATTATTTGCGTATGAGGTGCAAGTTATATATTACGGAACAAATAATTATTCAACTATATGTATATACAACTATGTATATACACACGCACACATACATATATATTAGAAGTCTTGCAACACAGGGCAAACAAAGCTAAACACATACAAACAAATCATATTCAAGTTTTTCTAAATAATTTATATCATAAATACTCTTGAAATAATAATTCTTTTTATTTTGTAAATGTAGTTACAATTTATTTTTTTGAAAATGACTACTATTTAATTATTAATAAATCCTATTAATGATAAAAAACTTTATATTGTATATCGTAATTTTATTGGTGATAATACATTAATTTGTCAATAACGGTTTACGCTAACGTTTGGTTTAAGTAAAAAATATACAAGAAAAATTTTAGGTAGTATGATGATTCTATTTTTACTGTAGGTGCATTCTAACTATATTTTTTACCTGATGGGGGATTGTGCTATTAGTTTGACACGAAACAATTATTACAATTGTTTAAAACTTATAATTTTGTTTATGATTAATTTTGTATATTTGGCTAAATTATTAATATTGTAAATGAAATACTATAAATGAAAACTATAAATACTTTAAATAAAATTCTTTTCGGTTCCAATGAAACGTTTTACTCTTTTGTCTGACAGAATTTGATCTTTACTGGATTTTCGTTTTCTCGAGAAACCAAACATTTTTCTTAATTTTTCTAACACCTCTTTTTATTATTACTAAAGTTTGAAATTCATAATTTTTTATATTGAAGGATTATAGTAAGTCCATCATAAGTCATTATTTAAAATAAATATTTTTTTCTTTAATATTTTAAAACCAGTGTAATTTAACAAATTTAAACTAACTTCTACATATCACTTCCCCTGAAACATAATTAGAATAGTGTTGTCGTCTAACGAACATGGGAAGAATAAAGTTTAAAAAACGATTAAAACAAGGAAAAAATATTGAACAAATTTTGTATAAAAATAAGTTAAATGTTTGGTTACATTTGAAAACTAGTAATTGTTAAAAGGTTAGATATTAAAATTTAATTAACCAATCTCTTAATTAAATTTTGGTGTTTAGAAAGATTAATTTAATCTCACAAAAATAGAAAGCTTTTTAAAAATTTCTACAGAATTTCTGATATGATAGAAATAATCAGCAAGCATCATCCATATACAGTGAAACTTGAATAATTCGAGCTTGTTTAATTCGAAATTCTGGATAATTCGAATTTTTTTGTCGGTCCCTTGAATTTTGTATTAAAATAATGTTAAAAAATCATGGATAATTCGAATTCGATTTTAGATAATTCGAATTTTTCATACAATTACCTTTAAAATATTACAGTAAAATTTGTTCCCGAGATTTTCCTCCGCTAAAGTGCATTATTATTATTATTATTATTATTATTATTATTATTATTATTTTAACAGTCTTTTAAAAGAAGGATAAGGAAATACAAGAGTATTTCCTACCTACACTGTAAAAAATATGTCCTGTTTACTGCCAGAAATTCTCTGTAATTTGAGAAAATACGCGTAATTTAAGAAAAAGTTACGTTGTCAGAACGTATTTTCTTAAATTACAGAGAATTTCTGGCAGCAAATAGGACATATTTTTTACAGTGTAGTGCATCACAAGATATGGTCCATGTCCATATACATGAACTTCGAGGGGTTTTTTTAATTGAAAGTCATGTCTATTGTAGGAGATTCTGTTTTTGTATCAGTTGAAGGGTTGAAGTCATATGCTATAACACAAAGATTGTACTTAAAGAAGCAATAAAAAATATGTGACTATTTTAAAAATGTGTTGATTAATTAAGCTCGTAAAAAAAAATATTGATTTAATGGGAGGGGCTTAATGATGCAGTATTCTTAGATATAAAGTTTATATGTTAAATCTTTGATCATAGAGTTTTATATTTTTAATTTATCTCTCCTTTTTGACAAAATAGTATATGTAATTCGAATTTTTGGATATTTCGAATTTTTCTCTGGTCCCTTCAACTTCGAATTATCCAAGTTCTACTGTAATACAGTACCTAAATCTGTGACATTTTAAAGCGCAAGGAAAACTACCCATGCTATTCTCTATACTTCATGACATTTAATTATAAAAGTCATTTTTCTAAAAATGAATTACCGAAGAAAATACTTAGTCTTTCATTTGAGAACGAATTTTACGCCTCTCATTCATAACGTCAATGTAAAGTCATTCCGAGTGAGTTTTACATTATGATGAATGACATAACTGTTACGGTTGAGTGAACTTTTGCAGTAACTTCATTTTTGACAGCGGAAAATACAATGAAAAGATGTAAATAAACATAGTTTCATTTTCTATGGGTAAATGAAATTAAAAATAGAAATTTAGAAAAGTTATCATGAAATACATAATATGAAAGGCTATTTGTCTTTTTTGTGTTTATATTTTTTATACAATTATTTCTTTATGTTTCTTTGGGTCTTTGACCGATACAAACATTATCATTAGAAGCGACTGTCATTTTATTAATGGAATGATTTAACAATCGGTGACAATGAAATCTAATGTTAACCTACGGGGAAATTTAAAAGTAGGAAAAATATTATATATATAATCAGTTATTACACGTATTCGGTTATAATTACGTATAATTAGTTATTATATATAATTAGATATCTAATTAACTATTATTTCAAATAATTATGAAAAGTCAATATTCTCCATTAAAATGATTATTCCTATAAAAAAAACTTTTTTCTCTCTCTCTCTCTCTAATTAAAATTTTTTTAATTGTTCCTAATCAAACATTTCGGAATCTATAAAATGTTTACCAAACTTGGACTCAATTGAATGAAGCATTTAGAGAATTTCATGTTCAGTCACACACACAAAAATACATACATACAGAGAAATGTCGGCATTCGTACATTACCATAAAATAAGGAAAAATGAATTAAGGAAACCTCAAAACGTAATGGTATGCTAAAATCTTACATTCGATTTTATTATTATTATTACTAGAGTATTTTAGATAGTATATGCAAAATAAAAAGTAAAGCAATAATAATGTTAGTAAACCAAATATAAAATCTTAATAATATCAGTAAATCAATTAGTAAAAGCAATAATATTTTAAAATATCTCATAAAATGTTTTCAGGAATTGTGCTTTTAAACGCTTTTAAGCATCTGACGAATTTCTCTTTCTCTTAAATCCTTCTGACTTATATTGACTGGACAATTCTAGAAATTTCCTAGTTTTTTCCTTCATGACACTAGCAATGCATGCAATTTAACTCTTCTACCCTTCTTTCAGCGACACTATCATAGATGCCAACATTTTAATTTATTCCGGAGTATTTTTAGCCCAGCCTATATTTCATACCACTTATTTAAAAAAAAAAAAAAAAAAAAAAAAAAAAAAAAAAAAAATCTTATTTTATCGAAGTTATATGTTAAAGAAAATATTTCTATAAATAAAATGGTTCTAAATAAAGGCGGGGCTTAAAATACCCCGGAATAAATTAAAATGTTGACATCTATGCATTATTGTTTCGAATTCAGATATTCTATATATACATGAGACTATAAAAACAAATCTTAAGATGACATGGTACTTATTTCGAGAAAATTTCGGAAACATCTAGATTTGGTTTCGAATTTTTTGTTCCGTTTGGTCTGGGGCGTCATCGTATGGTCAATTTTCGAATGACAGGAGACACAATTAGGACTTAAAAGTCAATCCCAATTACAATCCCTATCATGAAAATAATCATAGTATAATACTATAAAGGTGATAAGAAAAGAATGGCAAAACTCAGTTTTAAAATCCATCAAAATAAATGCTTCAAAACAACAGATTTAAATCTGAAACTTATTAAATTAAACTTCTTCAGCAAGATGAATTTCTATTCACATCCTTAGTGGCAATCAAGACTGCCTGGAAATTTTCAGAACATTTCATTACCACAGTCCACACACCTCCTCCCACACAGTCCACAGTCCTCCTCCCCAAACTAAACACAGTCACATTTGATTGCATACTCTTTCTGGAGTATTAAGAATAGATAGTAAACATGTTATAGCTTTTGTAGTTGCGATTGAAAAAATGCTCTTCACTAAAAAAAGAGAAAAAGAAAAGAAATCTAAAAAAAAAAAAAAAAAAAAAAATGACTGTAAAAATCCATAATATGATGATACCTAAAATAGCTTTGCATAAAAATCAGTAATTATACTATGACGTAATATTTAGTGAGTACGATGTAAGAAACAACTTATTATTTTGTTTTTAAACTTTTTTTCTCTTTTTTTTTCCTTTTTTAATCCTCTTTTTAACACTTTCCAACATGCAGGGGTGGAACAAGGGCGCAGAATTCATACCGGAATCTGTTTAAGAAATTTCCCTACCTATAATATCGTTGATTTAAGAAGTAGAAAAATTTCTTACATTGATAGTGGTATGAATTCTGCGCCCGTGTTCCATCCCTGAACAAGGTTGAAAAGTTAAAACCCGAATAAACTACTACATCAGAAACGCTAAAGAAAAATAGTTGAGATGCATACAGCTGTTTCGGTAGCCTTAAGTGTACCGTCTTCAGTGCAAAAAGAATTCTGAATCTGGAGAATTGCTCGTATATATAGGAGAGGGACCGAATTTAGTTCAACAAATAGAATTACGGGAAAGGTGCGGAGAGTGACCAATTTAGTTCAGCTGTATGCAACAGCTGTATGCATCTCAAATATTTTTCTTTGGCGTTTCTGACGTAGTAGTTTATTCGGGTTTTAATATTCCAACGCCAAGTCTCCTGTTATTATAAGGGCCGCGATAGCCCAGTCGGTAGAGCGCCAGCCTTGTAATTGGAAGATTGCGGTTTCGGTACTCGAGCCGGCCAAAGACCGTCGTGTACACTAATGGTGGTTGGTGCACGCAAAATCTGTCATGGCCGCAATGTCCTCCGTGTTCCCACCAAAAATTATACCTCTGGCAAAGCTGCCAACCAAATCCGGCAAATTGTTAGCACCGCCCTTTTTTCTACACCACTTAATTTTTAGAGTAATTCTCTGCAAATAAATTTACGATGAATGAAGAAAACAAATACTCTAAAAATTAAGTGGTGTAGAAAAAGGGGCGGTACTATCAATTTGTCGGATTAGGTTGGCAGCTCTGCTCTGGGGATCACCGAAGATGGAGAGACATCCCTTCCGTGGAGGATCAAAATTGTGATGGCATGTCTCCGGACCACCTCTAGGGGTGTGTCCCAGACCGTCGCCCATTGACCGTCGCCCATCTGCTCAGCACTAGTGCGGCGTTAAACCCTACCAACCTGTTATTATAAAGGTTGAAAAGTATTAATGACTTCGGTTTGTCTGTCTGTCCATCTAACTCCCGTAAATATTCATGGACTTTCTCGAAACTGACATTTATTGTTCAAGTTTACTATAGGATGGTCCCTATTAAAAATGGCGGGAATACCTTTACTGGTTTGTGTGCAGGGCCACCCGAAACTATTCCAGAGCATTGTGTTCCAAGAGAGGTATTTCTGTAAATCATATTTTAATACCTTAACTTTGCTCAAAGCTTAATGAAATGGAAATATGTTATTGTTTACTATAGGATGTTTCCTAAAGAAAATGGAGTAATTATCACCTCTGGTTTGTGTACAGGGACACCCGAAAGAATTCCAAAGCATTGCGTTCTATGAGGAGTATTTCTAAAATCCAAATTTTAATAACTTTACTATACATAAATCTTAATTAAATTGAAATATATTATTCATATGCCCAAAATAATACTTTCTATGCAATATAGCAGGATTAGCATTAAAATTTACAGGCCACACAAAAACCTTCAGTTACATTAAGGGTTATTATTGGAAATTTGCTGGAATTGCATTTTCGTTTATATTAAGCGTTTTTAACACGTTCTGGCAATTTTTAAGTGTGAATATGATTGGAATTTTTCATCTGCTTGTCCGATTATCCATCTGCCTATCTGACCATATTCTCGCCTCCAGCGTCCGTAAATATTTTCTGAATTTTAAAAAAATGATGTATATTATTCAAGTTAATTAAAGAATGTTTCCCATTTAAAATGACATTAATTAGGTCTTGTACAACTGATATGTGTACAGGGACACGTAAAAAATATCTGTGTTTTAGGAGAGATAATTCTATAAATCACATTTAAGTAACTTTCTACAGCAAAAAGCATAAAGAAATTGACATTATTTGATAATATGATAAAATAATATTTTATATAGATTAACCTAACTATATATTTATTTTATAATTAACCTTCAGAATTACAGACATACATGAAAATACTCAGGAACATTAATCGCTGCATTTTCTTTTACGTTAAGCATTTTTAACACTTTTCAGCAATGTTTAATAGTGATTATGACATCAGTTATTCTATCTGTATGCCTTTCACAGCTTTTGTCCGTTGTGCGATAACGTAGGCATGAATACTGAAAGTTATTTGATACAAAAAACAAGTAGAGTTCTAAAGTATTGATAATCAATGCGTATCGCATGATTTTTCGATCTTGTTTATTATTATTTTCATATTTTTACAACTAATGCATACATACTAAGAATCAGAATAAAAATAAAACAGAAAATAAAAGAATTTGCAGAATTTTTAACCATGTTCATTCTAACAGTTATAATAAATACAAAATTTTCTATTTTCTAATTTTTAGATATTTAGCTATTACATAAGATTTAATATTTAAATAAAATTCATTCCAAATACAGATACATAATGTCATGAAATTTTACTAAGTGTAATATAAAAGAATAAAGTAATGAAATATATAATTCTTTTTCTGACATTTTTGTCTAAAAACCTCACGTTTCTCTTTGTTAAAATTGGTTCATTATTATCATTATATATATTTTTTTAAATAATTTTTTTAATCTTAATATGTGATTCAAATTTGTGTTTCCCACCCTTTTATTTATTTATTTATTTATTTTAAACTAAATGAATTTTAGAATATAGTAAAAATATATTATTGCCATTGTTTTTTTTTTTTTTTTTTTTTTTTTTTTTTTTTTAAGTTAGAATTAAAGTTAATACGAACAAAACCTTTTAAAAAGAGTTAAGATGCATACATTTATATAAAAAATAGGACAATTAAAACTATTTTTATGATGCATAATTAGGCTTACCAGATCAAAGTACCTTTATAATAGAGAAGCATTAAAAATGGCTACAATTGTCAAATTATGTATGTATTTTTGCATTCCTAATAAATAAGGACTAAACATAAAGTATTATTGATTAATAATTTAGTTTCTACAATTTTTTAAAACTTAGAAAAATGCCTTTAAAAAAGGGTGTCCCCATTTGTCCCCAGAAAATGGGGACGTTTGCTCAGTATATGCATAATAGAATTTAAATTACTGCTCACTAGAATATTTAATTTAATTTTGCTTTCAGTTAATTTCTTAAAAAAACAATTACAAATTTTACACAAAAATTTTAATCAATATAAATTCCTTTAATTAACATTTTACATATACAATTTTTACCAACAGATCTTAAGATATAGTCACCAGAAAAATCGCAGAAATTAATATTAGCGCCAAATATTAGTTGATATACACCCAAATTATATCTGCATAACTTTTCATTACATATATTGTATATCAAGTTTCGTGCATATATATGTCATAGAAGTTGAGATATTGCTTTAAGGCAAATAAAAAATATTGCAGAATAGCAGCTCCACCTACCTTTCGATGTGCATCCAAATTGGATCCGTACAGTTTTTCATAATATCCATTTCTCATACCAAGTTGGAGAATTTATAACTATGAAAACTGAGATTTAACTTCACGTAAACGATGATAAATTCTAAGACATAATCTTCATCTGTCAGACGATATGCACTTGAATTGAGCCAATATATTTTTTCCCTTCTGTCCCTCATACATACCACGGTTTTTGCATTTGTGCAGTATAGAAGCTGTGATATAGTCTTCTTTTAAATGGGAGAAATTGCAATATAACAGCGCCACCTGTTAAACAATATATCGCAAAATATTATCAGTACCAACTTAAGTCAAGATCGAACCAAATGTAAAGCTACGTTGGTTTCCGTCCACTTGTTCGTGAGATACAGCGTTTTCTATATCTTGGTAATACACAGACACACCAACAGACAATTTCTAAAAATGGTTAAATCTTATTCTGGGCATTTCAAACCGTGCAAATCTATCAAAAACTGGAAGTTGAAAATTTTTACTTATCCAATATTTTCTTATGTATATAGCAATGTAAGATAGCAGTTTTTTTTTTCTTTTAAATTTCTCTATAATATGAACGAATCTCGCAAGTTAATATTCAAATTGTTCGTACCAAAAGCGAAATATTCTATTTTAAATGAATTCATTAACATTTAAAAAGACATCTAAGAATAGACTTAAAAAAAAAAAAAAAAAACATTGTTTAAAAGTAAAACATACAACTTCGCTATTTATCTTAAACTAAATCTGTTTTGCTTGAGGGTACTTTCGATTTGCAGAAAGAAACATAAAAGACAAGTAAATGCTATTTCTATGTTTTAACACGTTCTTCCTGACTGCTTCGTGACGCTTTTTATCGATTCTTACAACACTATTTCTGAATTTTGACCTTACAACTCACCTATAAAAGCTTCATTATGCATATTTCAAAATAACTTCCTTAAATAATCGAGTTTTATTCTCCTATTTAGCAGTTGTGTCTTCAAGGAAATAAATTTGCGTCGTCCATTTCTTTCTTTTATATGCTTTTTTCTTTTTCTTTTTTCTTTTCTCTTTTTTCTTAATTCTTTTCTTTTATGTATATAAATATACAGACGAGTGACAATTATTAAAATAATCGGAAACTTGAAATTATTTTTTGCGTTTTAATATACAATATTATTTAGTAGATTCTGAAACTCATGTAAAATAACTTAACCTGTTGATATAAATTATACTTTGTAATTAACACGTTTAAGAAGTGTTATTTATCACTTTGGTTCAACTGTCACTGTCTGTCACATTTTCATACATGTATATTTCTTTGGGTTTAGAACTATATAAAATCTATATATGTTAGTCAGGTTCATCAGATATATGTTACGATTATTCGCACAAAAGCCTTTATATAATTTTCTTTTCTTTCAAGCAGTTTAAAACAGATTACAAAAAAGAGAAACTTACTCAATTATTTATCATACAAAAGTAAATTCTGCTTAAAAAATCATTTTATTGTCTGTGTGTGTGTATATATATATATATATAAATACAAGGTTAGCAAGAAATAAGTTGCCCACTTCAGAGGGCTCTAGAATCCGTCCTATCGGTCCAAATGACATAAAATTTTAACTACAGATAATTCAAATGTTGCGCTTGATATTTATTAAATAAAACATTTAGTACAAAATTCCGCCGGTAGGTGGCGTGGTAATACACATAGCCATATTTAATATGCTTGAAAAATAAAGTAACATTAATAAAACTGCTCAATATGATACCCTTCATGTTCAACAATGTGCTGTAATCGCATAATCATATTTTCAACAGCTGACCGAAGTAATTTTGCCGGAATATCTAAAACATGGCGCCGGATGCTGTACTTCAGATTAGGCAGAGTTGATGGCCTTTGACGGTAGATATCGTCCTTTATCCAAAGAATATTGCCAATAGGCATGCACTGAAACACAAATTCTGTTTCTGATTTTGAATATATGCAAATATGTACCATTTGTGTTATAGCGCCATCTATCGGCGGAATTTCGTATTATTTTTTTTATTTAATAAATTTTAAGCGCATCATTTAAATTATCTCTAGTTAAAATTTTACCTCATTTGGACCAACAGGACGGATTCTAGAGCCCTCTGAAGTGGGCAACTTATTTCTTGCTAACCCGTATATTATATAATTTACTTTTCATTGAAATATTGATAGTTAAAAAAAAAGACTAAACTATCGTAATGTCATGAATGTCAGGATATATGACGTCCAAATAATGATAAGGGAGAATAAATTATTATCCATAGAGTGGAAAAAAGCAGAATATACTTTGAACATGAAATACTTTTTTTTAAAAAAATCTGATAATAAAGACTAATTACCTAGGATTAAAAATAGTTCAAATTGTAGAAGGCAGCGTGTGTCAAGCGAGAAAAAACAGGCCTCTTATTTAAATTATTTTTGTTTAGGGCAGAATTTTAAATTATATGTTGCGTGAGCGTAGAAAAATTGAAATAGTTTAGTAGTTAGATAACACTGTCTTTTTTTTTTTTTTTTTTTTTTTTTTTTAATAGTATTTTATTTATTTGTTTATTTTTAACCAGTATTTTTATGTTAACAAAATTTGTATAAAAAACACAGGCAAAGTAAAAATAAAATAAAATAAAGCAAATAAACTTTGCAAGAGTTATTTTGAAATTAAAAAAAAAAAAAAAGAAGAAAAAGAAAGAAGACAGAAACACGCTATATCTATCCATTACTTATAATAATAAAGTAGTTTTACTGAATAATAAAAACTTTTGGCAGGAAATTATATTACATTATTTATTTCATTTTACAAATAATCGACGCACAAAGCATCAGACAACTAAAGCAATTTATCCATAATGATAATAATATATTCAAATAAATGCAAGTGTTATTTTTCTATAGTTACCAATACCACTGATTTACTATCTAAACGAATTACATAAATATTAATGTTTCTAAATTTCTCTTTCCAGGAAGCGACAATTAAATCACGGAGTGACTATCCTGACTATGATGATCTGAGCTCCTTCTTTGATTTCGAAATTGGACCACCACAGATCACTTATAAAGAAGCTGAAGACACAAGTTCAAAAAGTACTCTACGTGCAAGGCCAAATTCAAATAAGAAATATTATTATTATCATTCTGAAAACAACCCCAGTCACGAGAAACTTCACCATGCTTCACCAGCCAAAAAGCATGTAGTGACACCAGGAACTCATTACTCGCCAACAGAAAAAACTTTTGTTGAAGATGAAGTGAAATCCAATGTATCAAACACAGTTTATACTCAGACTAAAGTAGGCAAATACCAAATTTCTGTCGTTGATGCTGATAGTCCTATGCTTGCTGAATTGGGATTTTCACCTGAATATTTCAGAAGACTCTCGGGATATGATAAAAGGGCAATGAATAGCTCTATGGTTGCTTCAGATTCAACGCAATCTGCTACATATGCGGAAAATCCACGTCCGAATTACCAACAATCTGGATATCAACATCCTAATTCACAAAACGCCCCATCTTATCAGCCATCATATGATTCGTCCAGATATCCACCACAATCCTCAAACTATGCTGAAAGGCAACATAAACCAAATGACCAGTATAATCCATCAAATGGTTATGGTGGATATAATCAAGCATCACACCATCCCCCACCGCAAGGCTCGTATGATGCTAAAAGTTACAGAGCTGTTCAAAATGGATATTCTCAGAATTCTAATAGTTATGCACCACCTTATTACAACCCACATGATTCTCACAATAGCCATAATAGTTTACCGCCTCCATCACCTGCTGTTTCCCATAACAGTCCGCATCAAACGTCTTACAATAATCAACATCAAACTCCTTACAACAACCCTCACCCGCATCCTTCTTCTTACAATAATCCTTCATCGCCTTCACCTTCTTCTTACAGCCCTCAAAGAAGCTCTAGTGAACCTTGGAGGCAAGTTGCACAACACCATGTAGACTGGGACGATAAACAAACTAAGAAGGAATCTTGGCAAAATGGACCCTATCCACCCCATCCACCTCCTTTACCTTATTCTAGTACATCATCCAGTGCAGGATCGTATTATCCAAAACCAACTTATGGGGGTTCATCAGACAAAACAGGACACCGAGGAGTAGCGTCATACGTTAAACCAGAATCTGTATCGAAACCTAGCTACAGTAGTTCGTCTGCTAGTTCTTCAGAATACAATTCACATAAACCCTATTATTCTTCACCTACTTATTCATCTTCATCCAAAATCCCATCAAGAGCTGGGTCAGTAAGCATTGCATCTTCAAACCATCACGACCACGATCATGCACCCTCAAAACCAGGTATCACGATTAGATTCAAAGCAAAATCCCCAAGTCACCACAGTAGTGGAGGTGGTGGTCATGGCGTGAGTATTCCGTTAGGTTTCAATCCATTAGAAGTAGTGAAAAAGTTGTTGCCATCCTTAAATCCTCTAAATAATAAAAAAGTAACTATTGGAATTACAATTGAAAATAAGAAAGATCACCATACTGAATTCCATCCTTATTAAAAATGGCGAAGAACTGATGTTGATGTTTCTATCGCTGTGATAATTTAATGATTTGCAGTGTCATATAATCATACTGAGAAGATATTTTGGATTACTGAATGGAAATAGTCTGCAATCGACACTGTTCCTAACTTACGAGCCAGTCTCGTAATCCGAATGCAAAAATAAAACTCAATTTACATGTTATTTAAAGAATGATTTTTGTGTCATAATCATTATTCGAAAGTACGATTGGTGGCATACTGCAGTTCATATACAAGATCTTTCAATTAGATGATATTAAGATGTGTTTACAGATAGTCTTAATAACTATTTAGACTTTTGACAGGAAGGCTTAATGTATGAGTACTGTACGAAATGTGGGTGATAAATTATTATGTTTTTATTGTAAATATTTAATTTTTAAGTATCAAATGGAACTCAGTTTGACTATAAGCTGTTATTAAAGGTACTATATGGCTGAAATGTGTGGATTATATAATCTTCAAAACATCAAAAATCTAATTTAGTAAGAAAATGTTGATCTCAAAAGTTACCTTGTGATAACTCAGTGTAAAATTTTAAAATTTATTATTAATACATTGAAAAAGCTAATGATATAGTTTTTAAAGTTTATAAAAGTACTATTAGTGACTTTTTTTTTTTTTTTTTTTTTTTTCGCACTTTATGTAAAAATAAATATTGTTTGTTATTGTAAGCTTTCTTTGTACAAATTTTTTTATTTTCATAAAAATTTAAGATATGAAGATCATTTATTCAAATATACTGGTAAAACTTCTGCTGAGCGAATCCCATTTCTACAACAAAGTAAGAAGTTTTGTAAATATAGCAGAAAAGAATACAAATATCAGCAAAAGGGAAAAATGTAAGAAAGAAAGAAAAGTTAAAGAAAATAGCAGGTAAACTAAAAAAAAAAAAAAAAAAAAAAAAAAAAAAAAAAAAACGGAAAGAGGCGAATAAGACAAAATGCAATGATAAAATAAAAACAGGATAGGGATAATTACAAATAATAATAATAATAATAGTAATGCGAAAAATGAAATTAAAATGAGAAAAAAAAAAGATTCAAAAATAAATATATAAAAGAATTTTTTTTTTTTTTAAGACATAATTACGGAGTTAAAAAAATAATAACAATTTAATGAAATCGATATTATTATTTTTTTTTTTTTATGAAAACTACAAGTCTCCAATATAATAATAATAATAATAATATAATGGCATTGCAATTTATAAAGCTTTTTTTTTTTTTTTTTATAATAACGATTTAAAGAAAAAACTTCAGTGGTATTTTAATCTTAATACTCCTCTATGATCTTTTACCAGAGTTTTAAGACTGCATATCAGTCAAATTCGTCATTTCTCTTTACTATGTAATTCTATAAGGATTTTGTTCCTTCATATTTTAATGATATCTCATTGAAAAATTCAAGAAACTCCACTGAAAAATGGAGTCTTACGAATTCTGTTCCTTTTTTAAATTCAACTCTTTAAACATCTCGCGTTTTATGTTAGTGAACATGATATATATTTCTGTTCGAGGTTGAAAAACTAGACTTTTGAGTTTACATAGGAAATATGAAATTATTATTATTTTTTTTTTAATTCTGATTTAGAGGTATTTGTCGACAGGTTCAAAAATGGATACTCAAAGAACAGATTTCAAAAAACTCCAGTTTTTCAATGTGGTGAATTTTTTTCTAATAATTTATTTGTAAAACATAACCCTGAAATGACAATAATCTTGAAAAAAAAAATTATTCTGTAAAAACATTTTTGTTTTCTTTGTTATGCAGACGAATAAAATATTTGTCTGTAACGTGCAAGAATCTTCTGACATTATATTATATTTTCGAGTTAAAATTACTATTTTTTTTTCTACTTATTCTATCGCTTGTAATTAAAAGCCCCACACATAATCATAGTAAGGCGTAGCAGTTATCTATATGGAAATGCACACTTCATATCGAAACAATTTAAAAAATATGATGTACTTTTCACAGACAATAGTACTTCATTTGGAATATTTTCTGAAATTGACGTCACTCTAATATGTTATGAAATTTTTTTTAGATTTTAATTGTTTTAAAACACTGCTACATTTAGACGTATTCATGGTAAAGTGTTAAAATTATATGAATGAAATTTTGACGAAAGATTACTTTTAGAACATTTTTTAATCATTACACTGCTTTTAAATTTCAAATTTTTGAACACCTCTACTTCAGGAGAATATATATACATTAGAAGTACACTACACATTAAATTTTGCACTTTATAGCTGCATATTATTGTAGAAATAATACAAAAATGTAATTTTTGAGAGGGTTTTTCCGTATCCCCCTCCTCCCGCATTGCGCATGTGCTAGAAATGTCAAACTCTCACAGTACTTCAACCCTTGCAATAAGCAGTAAGTGGATAGGTTTGGTTCAAACCGGTTCAGTGATTTGGAAGGAGATGTAAGACATACCCACACACATGTAAACATCAGTGGCGGCTCGTGCACCGAAATTTAGTGAAGAGGCACGCTGTATTTTAAGCTGTATTCATTTATACAGAGTGTCCTAAAAGTTCCAGTACTGACGACGATTAATTTTATGCTAATGATAAAAGGCACATTTAAAATAAAAGAGGAAAAAATACAGAACTTACATTTATAATAAATGTTCAAAATGTCCACCCTTTTCTAAGAGGCAAAGCTGAACTCGTTTGCGCATGTGTTTAGAAACGCGTTTTAACATGCTGGGAGTGACTTCTTGTAGAGAAACCTGTACACACCTGCACAGAACCTGTATTGCGAAATTGTCGAACGAGCTGATATAGCATATTTTTATTCGATATTGCATCATCTGGATATTTATATCGCCAAACATCTTTGCATCTTTCATACGATTTACATTCAAAATAAGCATCATACAGCGTAATTCTCTGAATGCGTGATAAACTCATTTCACTATGAAGAACAAAATAACATAAGACTTTATTCTCATACGACTTGAGCGAGAAAAGAAACAAACGATAAAAAATAAAGAATTGATGCAATAATAAGCAGACGATAAAATTTAATATTTAAAAAAAAATCATGGACACAATGAGTTCTTTAAGCTGGAGCACTGGAACTTTTAGGACACACTGAGAATATAAATTTACATTTGAATGAGTACTTTTAATTAATTTTAGTTAAGACCATGCTTAATAAAAATTATGATTAAAAATACTTAAATATTATTTTTGAGCTCTTCACCTATTTTCGGTTCACGAGCCGCCACTGCTATACATATAATGACTTTTATTTATATTAAGATTGTATATTGTCTTGCGTTAAACTTCATTCTTTTGAAGATTAAAAGCAATGGCATTTTTAAAACTTTTAATTAATCTCTTTGTATGTATTGATAAAACATATAAGTTTCACACAAATACTTAACTTTGAAACAAAAAGACTAAACAAAAAATGGTTTTAATATTTAGATTTTATATATGTACAAAATCAATACTTTTTTATTTTTAGGTTAAATGATAAAAAAAAAAATATAAAATTCTGGAAATAAATATGCTTTAAAAAATCATCAAATGCTTTGACCATTTCCTTATCCACAATTTAAAATTATAGTTAAATTAAATTAAAATATTTATAAGGGGTATTAATTTCGATATTGCATATATTTAAGTTTTACAGTATTTTACTGAATGTTTCAAAGAAAATTAATTTTAATTATGCATGCTAAATGCTGTACGTCAGTCCGGTTCCTTCTTTCCTTTTTTTCTTTCAAGGTTATTCAATGAGATTTTTATTGTTTCGTTTTATAAGAATATTTCATTCACAATTGAAGTATTTCGAATTTTTTTTTTTTTTTTTTCATGTTTTTATTAGTTTCACCTGTATGTATGTTTGTAACCGCTCTGGGAGTAAACAAACAATCTACATTGTAAAAAAAGACTTTCCCTACGTGAACGCTGCAGCTGTGAGGTAAAGCTCCGGGCTACGAACCTAAAGGTCTAACGTTCGAGCTCAGTCAGGGGAGACTTTTTAAAAATGGTTTTTGTTTATTTCTAAATTATTTAAATATTAAAGATTTAAAAGTATGTAAATATTATGGTGTATCACTCACATGATTTTCTCTTACCCTGCATTTTAATACTATAAAGATAGATATTTTGTACTTTTTGGTTCACATTTCAATAAAAGCGTGTTCTTTAATTTTTTAAAAGTATATATATTTTTTATTTAATATTACTCTTCAAATATGTAGATAGATTATTTGTAGGTAATTAGAGATATATATGTAGATAAATAGAGATATATACAAACTTCGAAAAATATAAAGGAAATAAAATATTAAAATTATTATTATTTTTTTTTTTTTTTTTTTTTTTTGAAAAATTGCTCAATAAGCTAACTGGTGACATATTCAAAGAATAATGTTTTTTTAAAAAGCAGAATTTGAAAAACTTCATTTTTGAAGGAGATATCCTTATAAAACAAATAAGTAACAAAAACCCCATGCGATAACACGGGAAGAAAGAAAGAGGGAATCTGACTTATATACAGCCTTAAATATTCTTAAAATATCTTTAACCCGTTAACGCCCGAATTAATTTTGCAAAATATTATTAGCTGAATATTTCACTTCTAAATTAATATAGACAACTGACAGTAAAATATATTAACTTAAACAATTCTTATGATAGTTTTAAATTTAAAACCTATCCTCATTTATTGACGTTTAGTGTTCTAGCGAGAAAACTTCGAGATAAAAAAAACTTTGAGATAACAGATTAATTTCCTATTATATGTTAACAAAGATCTCGAAAGTAAAATATTATAATATATATTATTATTCATATTGATTTAAGTTAGTATACCTGCGCAAAAAGCAAAGATATGTGCGACGAATGAAAAATCATAAAATGACTATCCAAATTATGAAATAATAATTAATAATAATAATATTTAAACCTTCAGGGATCATTTAGAGTGGCGCTATAAACTGTCACTAAAATGCTGAAATCATTCCAAGAAACCATAAAAAATATACGTGGCATTTTTTTAGCTGTCCTCAAATGAGGACACTGGGCGCTAAAGGGTTTTAAAAAAAAATTTTTTTTTTTTTCATTGCTATGAATAAAATACTTCTAAACTTTTTTTTTTTTTTTTTTTTTCGTGAGAAACATTTTTTTATCTCAGTACTTTTAAAGAATAACTTACGATTAGAATATTATTTGTTTATTTATCACCTTTAGTGTAAAATTTAGTTATTTTGTTCATAAGCAAACATTCGGTTGTTAAGAAACAACTGTGACATTCCTTCCTAACTTTAAAAGTATTCATTTCACGGAAATAAGTCTTATCTTTCAGTTCAGTTACCATGAATCAAATCTAAAACGTTTATTTTAGCATGAATAAAATAGTTTATGTATGTTGGTGTATAACATAGCTTTACTTTTGTATTTAAAGTATCTATTTATTTTCTTTAATGTAAAATTTAGTTAAAATAGCATTATTTTGTTCATAAACTCATGAACAAACATTCGATTGCTAAAGAACAAATACTAAATTTATTTTTCGAATTATAAAACATTCGATTCGCTGAATTGAATCTTAGATTTCAGTTCAGTTATCAAGAAGCGAATTTGTTATGTATCTGGAAAATGTTATTTTACTAGAAAAAAAATATTTTTATTTATACTTGTCTGATTTTGTCTTATAATGCATATTAGTTATATATCTCGAGTGCCTATTATAAGAAATAAAATGTGTTTTTATAAGCATTTTGTAAAGAAAGTAGTTTATATTAGCATTACAAAAATAAGTTTCAAATGTACATGAAGATGTATTGTATATTGTTTTTACTGTTATATTGTGTATGTGTAATAAAATTATTTTCATGCAGTTTTGAGCATTTTTATAATGATGTAATATAAAATAATATTTAGTCACAATTTGATTCTTCTTCATATTACGCACACATAATAATAATAATAATAATAATAATAATTTATTCAAGTAAATTTAGAAAACAGAAAGAATTCACAAATAAATAGTTCAATGAAATAAATAAAATGTTAAAGGAATTTGAAAAAGAAGCAATTTGCAACCATTCAAGTAAAATGTATAATATTAAATTTGTTTTTTTATTGCGAAAATAAAAGAAAAAAACCGATTAATACATCTTTATTATTCAGTACAAGATAGATAAAATATATAATATATAAAATCTGGAGAATATTCTGGTCTCAAATACATTTTGTTAAATTCTAAGTAAAAAAAAAACTAATATCTGATTACATTAGGTATTTATTTATTTATTTATTTATTTTTATGTTTAAAGTATTCTTCTTTTTACTTTATTCGTTTGAAACCATGGACAAAATTTTATTATTTTTTTTTTTTAATATAGTGCTGCAGTTATGATGCTATTCCTTTCTGTTAATTTACTCTTCAAAACTATTTTATTCCTTTCCAATCATGGATAAGACTTTATTTTCTTTATCTCAATAAATTTTCTTTTTCTTAATATATTGTGACAATTATAATGTAATTTAATCTGTTAAATTAAACTTTATTAAACTATTTTATTTATTTCCAAATATGAAAAAGGCTTTAACTTTCATTATCTCAATACATTATTGTTGATATTTCGTGAAAGTCTCACTTAGTTTAAGGTTGTTGCAATTTTAAAGACAGTTAAAATAAATATATGCATTTAGCATTTTCACTCCAAAAATGAAATAAAAATTAGAAATATTATCAATATATCATAGTTCTATTTCTTTTTTAGTAGCTGAAATAGGCTATGTTCAATTTCATTTGATTTGTAAACAATAAATCAATTTAGAAAAATTACTTTCAAATACAACAAACAACATCAACAAAGCAAATTAAAATAATCTAGTGGGGCACTCACACGGCTTTCTCGTATCGTGCATTTCAATATTATAAAGACACTTTACACTGAGAAAAAAAATATACCGCCTTCATCTAGAATGAATAAATGGTCATTTTCTAAATTCTTAAACAAAAAGTATAGATTTTCGAGCTATGCGCATAAGGATACGCCAATAAACTGAATAGACGAAATGGTCGAGAAATTCTAATCTACACATTTCTAGATGGTGAAACAATATTCTAAATATTCTGAATCTTTTGTATTACGAGAAATTCTCGCTTAATTTTCTAGAATTGGGTCATAGACCAAAATTATAGTTGCTGAAACCCGCCTCTTGTATTCACATTTATCTGGAGATATTTTCAAATAGGTTTGTCCTCAATAGTATAGGCAAACACTCAAGAATTCCAATAGAGGTTTCTAGAATTCGCTTTCGAAGGGGACTAAAAATTTTTTATAAGAAATTTATAAGGATGACATGGAACTTTTTTTTCTAGAGCCACAATTTCGATTCTGGATGTCAGTTATAGAATTTTTTCTCAGTGTATTGGCGTGCCTTATACTCATAGCTCGGAAATCTATATTTCTAGTTTATTGATTTAGAAAAGGACCACCTATTCGTTCTAGATGAAAGCGGTATTTTTTTTTTCTCAATGTATTGCAGATTAAGGTGAGAAATAACAAGAATTGTATACTAACATAATTCTGTGTAAGGAGAATACCGCCCCCTCAATCATCCGTTTGAATATAATGAATATATTTATATAGAATTCAAGACTGTTGAGTTATTTTAAGTTACACTGATAGCAGACATGCACAAAAATAAAACATAATAAAACTTGACTTGAAACTGACAAAAAGCGTAATTATACAAAAAGAAGAAAAAAGTGAAAATTTAACTAAAAAGAAAAACTCTTTACTTATCGTATGGGTATGAGAAATTGGTTTTCATTCCTGACCTGTTTTTCTGTATACGATAAAATATAGTTCAGCGCATGCAGTTACATTCAATATAAATCAGTTACAACCAGTAGAAAAGAATGCTTTTGTTTTGTTATTGGTAGACCTGTATGCTATCTATAAATTATGAACACACTACATTGTGTACTTAAACATAATCCTACATTAATAACACACAGTACAACCTAAAATGCATTTCCAGCAATTTTCAAGCATATTCTTAGTACATTCTAGTATTTTTTTTTTTTTTAGGTAACCCTCAAAACGAATGGCAAATGATTTTCATACCATATTCTGCACAAAACATGCTTTTATTCATATAAAAGGTATATGTTTATTTCATTTATTTTCGCTGAACCTAAAGATGTTACTCTGTATCTACCAAAATTTTCGCCTATTCATTTAATCCATTTGAATTCTTTTGAATAGTCCTGTATACGAACCATTTTCTTGATCTCAAAGAAAAGTTTAGAGTAGCATCTTTATATGATACAGATTTAGAATACCGAATTTAAACTTCCGGCTACCATTTGTTCTTGAGATATGCTGATAACAGAAACATACACACGCAGTCCAACCACTAAAAACATGATTTTCGGGTTCATGAGACCTCAAAACGTTTAAATATAACAAAAACTCAAGTCAAAAACAATATTTTTTCCACCATATATATGGATAAGCAAAAGTAACAAAATAAGAGAGAAAGCTAGAAAATATACTCTTTTTAAACAAAATTGTTTGAGGCAGCAAAAAGTTTCTTAAATTTAAACAATTCAGTATTTCAAATTGGTTGAATTCCGTTATGATTTAATGGTCTCAAAATTGAATTTGAAGTATTACATAACGATCTATTTCAACTTTGAAAAATAGTCTAATTTAATTTTTCAACCATTCCATACTATATATTTTCGATATATTATTTTTTATTAAACACGTCAGTATGCGCATAAATTTTTCTTTTTCTCAATTGAAAAGTCTTTCTAGATTAACAGTCTTTGTTATTCAGTATTAAATTAACCTTAAACTAAAGTTTTAAAGAAAGGGAAAAATGTAGACTTGTAACACCCTGTGTTGATATTCTTCATAGCCCGAACATTAGATGTATTTGAACAGCGACTTGTATGCCGGTGTTCTTACACAATTGGTTTAACCCTTTAACGTTTATTGCTTTTGCAACGAAACCAAACATTAGACAAAATTTAACAATTTTTATGCAGCAGATTTTGTAACATTTCCCCCTTGTTTTAGTCAAGTTTTAAACTTTTGTTTCTTTTCTGTACGGTAGGTAACAGCGCTATTCCAAAATTTAACAAATAATACTTCAAAGGAAGCAAAATGCATAAGTCACTTAAAGTTTCTTAGTGTGCACGAGTGCAAATTGCTGGTTTGATGATGCACTCGTGTCTAGTTTTTTTCATTTAATGGAGAGCCTATTATTTTCACCTGAAACAATTTTAACGAGTTTTTGTACTCGATATTGTTTACTTGCAAAGTGTTTTATATATTAAATTAAATATTATTTGAATTTAATAAAGTTAACTTATAAATGTTTCAAACCAAAAATTTTTCGAAAAGGAACAATGCTAATATTTTATTTTTTAAATATTTATGATCAGCTAAATGTCTAAAAGCCATTTTTAAAATTAGTTTAGTATTTTTTCAAATAAATTAAGTAGTGAACGTTAAAGGGTTAATGACTTTTTCAGAAGTTTCTTCCCATAAACTTTCGATGTGATAACCAATCTTTAAAAGTAAATTAATGTGCGTATATGTATTTTTCTTCACCAGAATTTCTTATATTTAAATCATTGAAGTCTGTCTAGTATGAAAACCCCCTTAAATTAAAGTTTTTATGGAGCTGAACACTGCTGGATGGTACACCATTTGATGCTTTCCAAACTCGAAAAATTGGAGCATTTTTACATCCACTTGTACGTAGAGTTGAAAAAACAATAATACATAGATTTTCAATGAGAGAAATACGTCGGCGAAGTTTGAGAAACAAACTCGGAATTCTAATAAATATAGGAAATTTTGGGAGTAAATATAGTCATTCCTTTCTCAAATTGAAATTAAGCTTAATGCTTAAAATGTGAAAGAAAATGATCTTTTAAAATCTCTAATTGTTGTGTTTTTATTGTTGTATTCAATTTCTATTCCGATAATTTTGAAGGCGTTCACCTATATACACATGAAATAATAGGTAAAAGATTACTCTTACTTTAATATTATTTCAAAAAATTATTTAGAATTATTTTATTCATTTATTTATTTATTTTATTTATTTATTTATTTTGGTTCATTAACGGCCCTCTTCACTCACCGTCGCCGGAAGCCCGAGCCAATGTTATTCAATGGGGAAATTTTCTTTACAAATAACTTATTAACTAATACATATTTTTAAATTCTGTTTTCACATTCAGAAAATTCCCAACTGTTAAATTGACGGTTTTTTTTTTTTTTTTTTTAATGTAATTTTTTAATTTTTAATATTTTATTTCGAAATTGCAAAATGAAAAAAATTCACATATTGAAAATTCGTATTTTGCAGCTTCAAAATAAAATATAAAAAATTAAAAAAATAATATTTTAGAAAAGGTGCGTCAATTTAACAGCTGGGAACTTTCAGAATGTGAAAACAGAATTTAAAACTATGTATTAGTTAATAAGTTATTTGTAAAGAAAAATTTCCCATAGAATAACGTTAGTTTCGGCTTCCGGCGGCGGTGAGTGAAGAGGGCCCTTAATGTAGAATCTAGGTACATTTTTTTTTTCTTTTTTTTATTTATAATGAACGACATCGCAGTTAATGGAGGAGAATTTTCCGAGGAATTTCTATTAAGACGATTTCAGATTTTGAATTTTAGGACAAAATTAGGATTGGTGTAAATAAAAGAGTATGGAAAAAAAAAGGGAGAGAGAGAGAGAGAATCTGTACACGCGATGTTTTTCACAGATTAATTAAAAAAAAAAAAAAAAAAAAAAAAAACAGAACATTCAATTAAAAATAGGTTATTTTAATTTGGATTTTCATTGTTTGTTTTAATACAATTTCTTTATAAAAAGTATCAAATGAATGAAAAATTTCTGCATGAATGAATCTTAAATTATATTTCATGTAAATAACTCTGCAGAACAATTTGCCCTGCAACAGTGCCAAATGAAGATATGCAAAATAAATCAAGTACTTAAAAATATTTTTTTTATCTCTAACAATTGAATAAAATATTGCATATAATTGCAAATAATTGCAAATAATAATAATAATAATAGAATTGCGAACATAATTTAATTAAATAAAAAAATTATTTTGTTTTTCCCCCTTAACACTTCATAGTAATAACATTTCACCAGTATAGATATATATGTTTTTAACTCACGTCTTGTGAAAAAAAGCCCTTTTAAGTTTCAAATGCAATTAATAACATTCCTAAAATTAATTTTAGATAGGTACCTTATAATTTTTCCGTAAATTTTCCAAACAGTTACAGTTATAATTTTAAGAAAATTATATTAAAACTCAGATTATTTTTCTCAATAGTTTCTTTAATGAAATTAATAACGGATTTACATTTTTTAACTTTCCAGAAATTACCCGGTTAATTAGCATTTCTATTCATTCTTTTCGTGACAAATACTTTTTTGTCTGTCATTAAATAATTGCATAGTAATTTAATTAATTAAAGACAGCAACTGCTATTAATTAAGTTTTCAGGCTTATGAAGATAACTTTTTTTAAAACTAAAAATTATGGCAAATGTAAGTTAATAATTTTTACTGAGTAATATTTGAAAACCTACTTCTATCTTACATATTTTTCATTTTTGATTTTAATTTAAATTGCCTCTTTGCAAATGGCAACAGCGTTAATGGGCGAAAGTTTTTTTTTTTTTTTTTTTTTTTTTTCATAAACTTGAATTTGAAATAACTGTTTCATTGCAAAATGTCTTTTTAAAAGTGAAATATTTTCAGACAATATTTTCATCAGTAAAGTGAAAGACAGACAAAGACTAACCGAAACGTACTTGGTACTATTAAAAAAATAAAGGAAAGTACATTTTTTAATGATATATGATATGATAAATAAAGAAGTAAAATTTCTAACTAGGGAAGGTGCTACAGTGATTGGCATGCTCCAGTAATTGACATCTATCCCGAAATAATTAATGAATAAGGAAAATAATAAAATCGTACATTTTTCATATAAGAATTTTAACATTTTATGTCAAACACTGGAGGTGCCAATTACTAATAAAAGGAAAAACTGGCAGTGTCAATTACTGGAACATTAAGTGGGTGTCAAATAAAAATTCATAAAAAAAAAAATAATAATAATAATCGTTACCAAATGTATATATTTTAACTTAATGTGGTTCTGAATGTCTGTCATGCCATATGTATTAACTTAAGATTTCTAAAAATATTTTCTGATGACTAGAACATTAAAAATACCAGAGATGGCTCTAAAAGTGTCAATCACTTGTGCACTTAACCTATATCCTCAAAAGCATTTAAAATTAAGTTTAAAAAAAAAATTAAAAAATTAAAAACAAAAAATGTGCATTTTTTAACTTAGTACATGGACAAATAATAAACATTTTAAAATACAGAGATTTTTTTTACCTTTATTGAATTAATAAAGAACTGATTTTTAATGTTTCAGATTTTATGATGTTCTACATCACATTTAATAAAAAATCACTATCAGGTGATTCACATATGTACGACAAATTTAATTAGCCACTGATATATCTAAATATTTAAATCAATTATTTGTTAGTTCACGTAAGCAAATTCAACAAAACATTAATTTATATAAGTGGCTCACTGAATTAATCGTGGGTTCATATAGATGTATGATTTAATTAATCTTTAATTTATTAAAACAGTCGATTGATTCTTGTGACGGTTTAACCTTTATTTACAACATATTTCAAATGGAAACGACCGACCACAAATATTGCATTGAATGCACATTATATGAAATAAATATTACATTGAATGTATAAAAATAATCGGAGACGCATTGTTTCCATGCAGCAATAAAGTTAATTAAAAATAAATAGTTTCTTTTTATTCAAGTAATAGTTTATTAAGCTAAGTACTGAAAAATACATATAACGGGGAAAATAAAAGCGGGGGGGGGGGGGGGGATCTGCATTAACATCTTATCAAGTTTTGCAATTTTTTTCATAGTCAAGCACTCAAATATATTTATTTATAAGCGGGCATATAATTTTAATGTATTCAACCGTTCCTCATCATGGATAATATGTGTCACCAAATAATATCATGACATATGTATATATATCAGTATATATATGTGACTTATTCCTATGTGACAGTCGTGAAACACATAAATAATCTAATCAGGTTGACTTGAAAAGTCCTTATTTAAAATCCATTTCAGGACTGGGGATCCGAGTCTGGTAGGGCAATGAAGATTGATGGGGTCTTGAAGGCGGCCCCGTTGTGTTAAACGGAATTTGCCAGCACCCGGCGCGGCCAGGCACGTTAACTTTCAAATTCGATGGCGCAGATTTTCTATATTTTACTGGCAAGAGCTAATCAAGGAAGATCCCGAATTTTGGCGAGTTCCATTTTTTAAACCCTAAATTTTTGGTGTACTTTGGCGTATTTCTAATTCCATCCCATTTTATTTAATTGGTTATTCCATTTAATAATAACACCTTCTCTGTGTCTCTTATTGGTTGTACTTTCGTTTTTCGCAGACATCGTGACGCCGGTCGCCGCTGCACTTCGCCAACTCGCCAATTCAATAAAACAATTATTTATTGTTTTATTTTTGACATAAGTAATCAAACCTTAATTTAGAATCATAAATCTACAATTTCTTTTAACATCACTAATTTAATTCTTGTATCGAATCTTTCTGGCGCCAGATACTTTTGCATTGCTCATTAAACTTAATTTATAGACTATTTCCAGACATCAAAATGCTTAATGATTAACTTGTTCATTTATTTTTGAATGATGATTGCGATTGTAAGTTCCCATTCGTTATTTTTTGAGCTTTTAGTCTTACAGCCTAATATGAAATCTCCCTTAATTTATTTTGCAATATTACTCTGTAATATAAAAAGAATACCCTGAAAATATGAAAATAATAATTTAAAATATAAAAATATTAATTTAATTCTTACCTCTTTTTATCCATTATATTTCATATATATATATATATATATATAAATGATAGATAACATAATAAAATTTAATTTTAAAATTTAGTATATATATATATCATAAGACGTACTGTATCTAAACATTTACAAAGTACATTAAAAATGGTAGAAAATTAACTTAGAAACTGTTTTTTTTTTTTTTTTTTTAAGCATAATCTACTGCATTAGAGGGCCTTTGGATTCCCCTTTTGAATACTTTTGTGTGTCTCTGTACACATTTCATATGTTCGATCTCAAAAGAAAAAAAATATTAAGTTCTGTCTCTAAACAATGTAGATTTAGGATATCGAGTTTTAACTTATTGCTAATGTCTGTTTTTGACTTATGCTGATAATAAATTCACAGACAGATACACCGACCAACTGCTACATACCTGATTTCAGGTTTAAGGGGTCACAAATCATGTAATTGTATTAAAATTTTGAGTGAAAAACAATACTTTTCTTGTCATACATACCTGCCAACCATCTCATTATGAATCTAACATTTTAGTCCCCGTCTTTTTTTTTACACATTTTTTTTAAACTAATTTTATTCTTATTTAATCATAACTACATTTGGAGAAATTAACTCTAAAAATAAAGTGGTGTGGAAAAAGGGGCGTGAATTAAAGGGACGTAACAATCTTACGATTACTGGCAAGTATGGCCATATATAGGTAAGAAAAGGTGAAGGGTGTGGTTGACGGTACAAGTTCTAGGGCTAAGTGGGATGTCCTTAGAGAGGGGATCTTTTTTGAAAAGTTACCCGTTATAGCGCAGCCTATCATATCATACCATTAAATTATGTTAATTTGAGAAAATCCTTATTCTCTGTGAAAACACAAAAAACTTGGTACGCCTAACGAGCTAAATGGTTTCAGTTGAACTGCAATCAAACTTTTTGTGCTAATTGTCGCCGTTTAAATAGGGATTACTACTAAAACTACTAGCACTATTAAAAGAATGAAAATTAGCATCAAAATATTGGTTGCAACTAAATTGGAATAGTTTTTCTTGTAAAACATATCATTTTATTTTTAACAAAGGAGTTATTGAATGCACATGCACACAATGTTACAATAAAATAATTAACAAGAATTAAATTAATAGTGCAATCTAATCCTTTTAGAGTGAAATGTATCACATCATATCTTTAAATTATGTTAATTTGAGAATTTTATCATTTTAATGACATCATGTTCTAATTTAAATATATTATGAAGTACTCTATGATATAAGTTATACATAAAGATAAAACATAAAAGTGTTGCTCATATTCAAAAAATCTCTAAAAATGTGGTAATTTCAGTTAAAAATGTAAAAATGTGAATCATTCAGCCCCGAGAAACAAATATTTATTAGAATAATATAGATAAAATTGGTAAAATTTTTAAATAGATATGTTCTAAAATAATAAAAGGCAAAAATTTAATACGCACGATCAACCTAAAATTTCTGCTTTGAAAATATTATATGTTATAAAAGAAGTCATAAACTGAACTTCATAGACTGAAACTAAACTTCATAAACTGAACACCTCATAGAAATCATAAACTGAACTTTTCGAATTAATTCGCATATTTTTTTTATTTATAGTGATTTAACCATTCATATAATAAAAATAAAAACTTGAAATTCCTCAGGCCCGAAAAACCCTCTTATAGATCACCATTTTTTAGTGGACCATGAGATTTTTTATTATAAATACAGTAGTCTTTGAAGTCGAATTATTTGATGACTGATAGCTTAGAGCGGGAATAGTCAACCTTCTTAAAAGTAAAGCCCACTATTGCATCTCTGTTAGTAATAAAATTTTCTAATCGCCCACCGGTTGCACAGTAAAGAAAATTTATAAAGTAGGGAAATAGCTTTACTTTATAAAATTTATAACGCACAGTTACAGCAAGTTAAAGTACATAATAATAAAGCATATTTCCATTTCAAGGTTTTCAAAAAATCCTTTAAATTCTAAAAAAAAAAGTTCTTCAGTATCGAAAAAAACTCCTACCGAGCACTAGAAAAGCAGGAGAGCTCACTATTATTCATTAGGGACCAAGTTGACTGTTACTGGTTTAGAGCATCGAAAAAAATGTTTTAACTATCTCAAGAAATTTTTTTGAGATATCTTTCAATAATGGTATTCAAAAATGGCCTGAAGTCTGCACTAGCGAATCTCCTAAATAAATATAGACCCACCAGCGGCCGAACGGTTTGACGTTCAAAACTGGTAGACGTGAGGTGCTGGGTTCGATCCCAGGAAACGCTCATCGTCCTAGACATTCGGAGATTTTCATGGTTTCCTTCGAAACTTGCGTAAATATGGGATAGGACCCCTTAAAATGACCTTTACTGAAAGCACTCCTCATCAGGACTAGGAACCTTGAGCTGTCAATCGGCCTTATTCCCAAAAACCAACACACCTAAATAAATATATACTGATTTAAATAGATAAATTGGTTTTTCACAAATTACATCTTTTCTCATTTTTTTGTACACCCAGATTTCTATGTGTGAACTTTCTTAGTCTCATTTGCATGCGGACCGTTGACTCTATGCATTGAACTTATTAATATAACTTCATACGTGACAAGAATGTAGAATATATATATTCATCGACTGTTTGTTCAGGTGCAACTACACCTGTTGATGCTATTTTACTAATAGCAAACAATTTTATGTCTCATATAATTTTAAAGATTTTTTTTTTCTCTTAAAAAAAAAAAAAAAAATATTGTACGTGTGTGGAAGAATGTTTTTATTTATTATTATTATTATTATTATTATTATTATTATTAATTGATATAGTTTGATTCAATAAACATCATTCACAACCTTTTATTTATTTATTTTAATTTAATTTATTTATTTTTAAGTAATTTGTGATTTGATATTATTAGTATTACATAGTGCATGTCTAAATAAATATTAATATTCAGTATTTATTGTATGTTTTACTACCCATTTAAACTGTTTGACAAATATATTCATCAAAATATAGTTTGGTTAAATATGTAATTTTGGTTCAATATACAAATATTTAAAAAAAAATTATTTACATACTATTTTGGGGCAGAAATCTTCCTATTTTTCTTCTTATTTTCAAGTAAAAACCTTCCTACTTTTAAAACTAGAAAGTTGGCAGCATTGTTTAAGCAATTACCATCCAAACAACCTAATGTATTCAATTTATTTTCGTGTTCATATTACAGACACCAACTAAGAGAGCGTTCATTAAATTTAATCTGTGATAACTATTTATAGGACGGAAAATATAATTATATTTTAGTCATAATTTTGTATTTTAGTCATTACGCATTTAATCACTTTTGGCAGAGAAAAAAGGATTTTTATGCAAGAAATAATATAGTACTATAAAAAGTTAATTAATAGAATTATATTTAATAAATAGAATGAAGAGTAAGAAAATAGATAAAACAAATCGAATTAGTAACTTCTCCTCTGCTTTTTTAGTCGATATTGAACTATATACTATTTTTGTTTACCAGAGATAGATTTTTGACACTCAGTGTCGTAGATATTGGTAGTATTAGGATTAAGGTCGATTCACTGCACTAGGGTCCTGGAGGGGAGTGCCCTCCAAGGGGGTTTATCTAAGGGATTCTAGCCCGTATTTACGTAAGTTTCAGAGAAAACTACGGAAAACTCAGAACGACTGAATTGATGAGCGATAAGGAATCGAGCTCATCACACCTCACGTCTACCAGCTTCGAGAACAGAACCTCTTGACAGCTGGTGGGCCGAACAATGTCACATTTCAAATAATATAACTAATAGATTTGTTAGTTATAGATATGATAATGATTTTTTTTTTCGCTGTAAATTTGGCGAAAAGTATTTAAAACACTAGGCAAAAAAAAAAAAAAAAAAAAAAAAAAAAAAACATCATGTAAAAATACATGCTTTAATGCAAATTAAATCATGTCGTTCATACAAACTTAATTCTTCAAAACCGTTTCTAAAAAATTTTATCAAGATCAAATGAATTCAATAAGTTTTTACAATGATGAAAGTACTTTTTTCATGAAACATCTATATTAGATAATATGTATTAATTAAGTTATATAGAAAATCGGTTTCCAAAATAGATAAAATAAATTTAAGTTTAAGTAGATGCGTTAGATGGTTTTATATAACTTATTATATATATATATATATATATATATATATACTTTAAATAGCTCTAGAGTGTAATTGATAAATATATTGAATTTTTAAACGTTGTTGAATAATTTATCACTACTTTTAAAACTAATATATTCGTTCAGAATAGCTATGATTAAACAAAACAAAATTTGTGACATTTCGTTCAGATGTTTAAAATAAAAACGCATCTGTAAAATATACTAAGGAAACCATCAAATGCAAAACCCCACAAGTAATAAAATATTCTTAAAATTTTATATTTATTGCGGATAATCCTTAATTTTTAATTTCCAATTTTATCTTCCATCAACCATTCCTATTATTATAGCTACTTGTTCTGTCACATGTGAAATACGTGGTGGTGCCATCTATTGTAAATTAAAAAAGTTATTTTTGTATGCCATAATTAAGGATGCACATTTATCACTGTATTAAATTGTCGGTACATCTACTAAAAGATTTCATAAAGAAAAATGAACTGAATTAACAGTAAAAATGTAATACTATATATTCATATAACTGAAAATTATGAGACAGAGACACCCTCAAATTTTAACACTAAAGTGTCAAAAAAAATAATATATATATATATATATATATATATAAATATTAAAATGAAAGTGTCAAAAAAAGAAAACAAAGAAAAGTTAAAAATTTCTTTAAATTTTATATTAATTTTATTTAATTATTTATTTATTTTCACTGAAATATTAAGTATAGAGGGGATGAAAGGAGATGATCTTAAATATTTTATACCTGATGTTTAATTATTTTTGGATGGATTATAGCATTTTTCTAAAAAATGTATAATGTACTTAATTAAAAAAAGAAAAAAGAAAAGAAAAAGAAAAAAACTTATTTAAAACCATCAGATAATAAATTTATCTGACATGTATATAGTGGCAGAATTAAATCTGAGAACCCCGTCTGTAGAATTGTTGCATGAATTTTGACAAATTGCGAAATGCACTGAGGTGCTAGATAGCTCCAAAATCTTTAATGATTGCTTGGTGAGTGTCGTCTTGTCTTAACTATTTATCGATCCACCAGCGACCTAGTGGTTCTGCGCCTAAAACAAGTTTCGGTGCAGAACCGGCTTTGGGCTTGTTTTGGGTACTGTGCAAAGCTTCGCCCAAAGCAGAGGCACTGCCCACTGAATACTAGTATTCAGTGGGCAGTGGCAGAGGACGTATTAAAGAAATATTTTCTTCAATCTGTCCTCTATAAATGTGAATGAAATATTTGCTTTAATACGCCCTCTGTACTCTTGAACAGAATACTAGCTCTAACACGGCCTCTGAACGTGTAAATGGAATATTTACACTGGCACGTACTCTATACATATGAATTTTGCATTACATTTTAAAAAATTTTTTACAAAATGAAATAAATCTTTAAAAATATATCAGGTATTTTATTTAACAAATAGAATTATATTTGTCCCATGTACCAGATGCTCAAACATTACATTTTATGAAATAAAATTTACTGTATAAAACAAATGTCTCTGATATGTGGCTTATACCGTTAATTACAGTAAATGCAATTTTACAACGTTGAATAATAGATAATTTTTGAAAAATATAGTTAAACCAACTAAGAGTACTACCTATTGTGCCACAAAAAAAACAGTCCTTTAAAAAAGTGGCCTTTTGATAGAGATCTTTCCGAAAATCACAATTCTGTTAATAAATTCTATAAATTTAGATGGTTTTGAATTATTCAAATTTGCATTATTATTATTCTTTTATTTTTTTTCCATCTAAAAGTAAACATTACTCATTTAAAAGTCAATGCATTTAAATGTATTTGTCAAATGATGATATGACACAAAATTCAATTTTACAAACATGAACTTCATTTCTAAGGACGCATATTCAGAACAGTGTTGCAAACTCAAATTTTGTCATGTCTCTACTGACAGCTCAAATTGCCCTTTCACTGACGATAAAAGTCCCTACTTCAGTGAAAAATCATGAAAAAAAAAAGTAGAAAATAATTACAAGTTAAAAAGAACTTTTTATGTACCACTTTTTTAAATTTTCTGTTAAATCATATAAACTTGACAATACTGTGTGTTAATAGATACTTTTTTAAAAATTGTTGATGAATTGTCCCATCAACTTGAAAGAAAATGATCAAATGCGTAATAAAAAAAAGCAATTATAAGAAATTTTCAAACATTTATTAATTGAATAAAAGTATTAAAAGGATGCATTGTCATCGTGTTCTGAGCTATTCTAAAAGTTTCAAATGTCTATGCTAGTCGGGAAATTATAGCTATAGAACTATATTAGCACTTTATCATTGTGTATAAAAATTTTAAAGTGATAATGACGTCTTTTGTAAGATGCATAATTCAATCTTTTGCATTTTTTTTTTTTTCCTTTTTTTATTGTTCACGTTTAAGTAAATGCATTTATTTTCTTTTAGGAGAAAAGGAAGTCGCAAATTTTTTTGGCAGCAATTAAATTATAAATAAAACTTAAATGGCTAAATTAAAAGCTATCATGAGGTTACTATTTTCACATTTCATTAATTAATTAAAAGAAAACATTTATTAATTGAATAAAAGTGTTAAAAGAATACATTTTCATCGTGTTCTGAGCTATTCTAAAAGTTTCAAATGTCTAGCTAGTAGTGAAATTAGTTAAAAATCAATTGCAAGATTTGTACTGGACAAACAAACAAGCAAGAAAGAGAGTTAATAAAAACATAGCAATATGGTTTATAAAAATATCTCTCATAGAACACGCAATGCTTTGGAATACTTTCGCGTGTCCCTGTACACAAACCAGTAGTGGTAAGAGAATATACGATAGTGAACTTGAATGACATGTATCAGTTTCAAGAAATTCGGTCAATATTCACGGCAGCTAGAGCGCAGACAGCCATACAGACAAACTGAAATGCGAAATCATAAATAATTTTCAAACTTGTTAGAAAGTGTTGATAAAAAGATGGATCATTGTTAATCATAAAATCTAATTTTATATACCAAAGAGGTTTCTATTTCTTCAATAATTTATCAATCAGTTTTTTCATCACTATGAAATGACAAAAAACTTCTGGGGGGTATGGATTTTATTTTTAAGTTAACGTATTCTACTCTATATTATTCTGCATTAAAAAATAAATAAAATGTAATACGCATGTGGACATATAATTTACTGTAACTCCGCAAGTGTGCACAATTTCTGTTATTTTTATATTACAATACATTTATTTAACTCTTTAGATATCAAAAGATTTACTTATACAGGCATTTTCTACGGATTCTGCTTCGTGGATTTTTGAGTTCCATTAAAAAATTGGTTAAAATTTGGCATTAAACTCATCTACTAATCTCACTTAAAAATTAATCTGATTATTTTCTGAATCACTTGAAGAAAAGCTTTTAGAGAGTTTCTGATTTTGTTTTTATGAGAAAAATAAATGTAAATAATGCCACATAATTAAAATAAATAAATAAATAAATAAATAAAGAAGTGCTTGTTATTCTAAAATATACTATAAATTTCGGATTGGGCTTTTCTTTAAGGGAATTGTGAGATTTAAGAATCGTAAAAATCGAGGACAAAATCAAATTTTCGTTTTTGTTATATTAATTTTCTTTGACTAATTCTGAACAATATGCAACCAATCGCGTGTTTCTAAGTTCATAATTTCAAAAGTTATAAGGGTTTGAGAAATTAAAGGACTGATTAATTGCCCTACAAAAAAAAAAAAAAAAAAAAAAAAAAAAAAAAAGCGGCAATGTCAGCGGAGATTGATCATTTATATTTTTAACTTTTGAAATATTTTAACTTTTGATTAAAATAATGTTTAAAAACATGCAGTTTAAAAAACATAAACTTCTAAATAATAACGGTAACTGGTAAAAATCACTTTTTACAGCCGTTTTCTCTGAATGCGTTTTTTACCGATATAATGTTCTTTCAAGTGTCTCTCGCGTCACAAATTTAGCTTAAAATTGATAAAAATTGCTTTAAATTCATTTATGCAACATTTCAAAGAAATCCTGGTATCCTTTTTAAGTTTCGCCTAAATTTAGATTTTCAAAACTCTCTTTTAGTATGCGACACAGCTTGAAATTTTCATAAATAATCAGTATATTTCATAAAAATATTTCTAAAAAATAAACTTTTAAACAAATATAAAAATTTATACCTAAATTTGTTTAAAATATTTGTCCCATATGTCTGTAGACATTTTAAAAATTCATAACTATTGAAGGAATTGATAAAATTAAACGCGGTTCGCGAAAATATCATTCTCGTGAAGGAGGATTATATATATATATATATATAATTTGAATTATTTAGTACCATTTTAACATTCAGCAGACAAAAGATTGATGAAGATACCAACATAAAATAAATTTTAAATGAGATTTATTTCGATTAAAATTAGTCACGGTATTAACTTAATTTGAGTACCAATGATTAGTAAAAACAAGTTAAAGTACTTACGCAGAAGAGAAATTACACAAACATAACACATAAGCCTAACGATGAAAGAATTTTCAATTACTTTGAATTTTTAGTAACAGTCAACATCTGAGAGAAAAGAGAAAGGATAAAATCACCAAAAAGTTCCGTTAAATGGGAAAAAAATGGAACTCATGAATTAAAAATTGGAAATTTTAAATGCTGAAAAATATAAATTTACTCATCAGGAAACTTGCATTTCTATCAGCATATGCAAGATTTCGTAAGACTATAGCTAATTTCAGCAAATATACAGCTCAAGTCTCTATCTTGCAACAAAACAAAAACTAACTAAATAAATAAATATATATATATACATATATATTAATTTATTATTATTATTATTAATTAATTTTATATCATTTTATTTATTTTACCTTATTTTATTTATTTATTTATTTATTGGTAAAGAAAAAATAATATTTATAATCTATTTGTCTATAGAAGGCGCTGTGCGTGACCAGATCACATATTTTCATGAAACTTATTCTCATACAAATGTTTACAGGTACATAAAATCATATTCTATGTGTCCGTCGTCACCACAAATTTCAGTTTGCAAACGAGTTATAAGACTGCTAACTCCAGCTTCAGGCAGCGGTGCTTACCTGAGGGAAAACATCTTCACCAATAACGCTTTATCCACCAAGCCAGCATCGCAATTAAAACTTGTATGCACAAGAAGGAGGCAAAATACGACATAAAGTGTTCTAATCGCAAAATTATGCAATTTATAGGACTTTCATTTGCATACTTTTCTTTCACATCCGTGCGAAAAATGTAACAATTTGTCTAACTATAGTCGACAAAAAATTTAACTATATTTTTTCTTTACTAAAAAAAAATTTCCTTTTACGAGAACGAATTTTTCGCAACCGCGTTCAATTATATCAATTCATTCAATAGTTGTGAATTCAATTTTTAAAATGTCTACAGACTTAGGTGACACCCTGTATGTATGAATCAACAAAATTATAAATATATACAAAAAATTTCAACGCGACAAGTATTTCAAAGTTTTATTTTATTTTTATTATTTTACCATGTTTTTTCTTAACTTCTATTCTTGTTTGTTTGTTTGTCCGGTACAAATCTTGCAATCTATTTTTAACTAACTTCCCTACTAGCTAGACATAACTTTCACAGTAGCTCAGAACCCGGTTACAACACAATACTTTAAGTCAGATTTTTGAATTGTTTTCTTTTAATTAAAATAATAAGCTCCTAATAGCAATAAATAGCCATTAAAATATTAGCTATAATTTAATTGTTGCCAAAAAAAAAAAATATATATATGATTTCATTTTCTTTCGACATAAAAATAAATACATTTAATTAAACGTGAACCTCAAAAAATTAAACTTTTTGTTTCATTATTATTAGTTCACTGAACTGAGTCCGCGTGTTTAAATATTGCTTATGTATTATTGTTTATCCTCGCGTATTTTATTAATGATTCATCAGAAAATTTAAAAACATGGTATATAAAAAGTTTTTTTTTTTTTTTTTTTTTTATCTTATATATATATATTTTTTTTTTTTAATCTTAATAATAATTATAATAACTATAATAAATTTTCGTTTTCTTTTTATGTACATGTAATATTGTAATACTTCAATGCATATATATAAATACAAAAATTTAAAACTCTTGATGAAAAATTAAAAATATCTATTTATAACGCCCACCGTCCCTTTAAAACTGTAATAGTTAATGGAATTATGAGTGAGAATTTCTTACAGCAAAATCACGATGTCAATGAACTGCGTGATTTATTCTCTCCAATCAACTTATTGAAGGCTGTATTTCCCTAAAACAGGTCGCCTTAATAACAAAAACAATGATTTTCTTTTCTTTTCTTTTTTTTTTTTTAATAGTAATAATAATTTTTCTTCTTCGTTTTATGTACATAATTTTGTAATACTTCAGTGCATATATATATATATACTAAAAATTTAAAACTCTTGATTTAAAACTCACCGTCCCTTTAAAACTGTAATAGTTTATGGAATTTTCAGTGAGAATTTCTTTCAGTAAAATTACAATGTCAATGAACTGCGTGATTTATTTTCTCCAATCAACTTATTCAAGTTTGTATTCAATTTCTCTGAAACAGGTCGCCCTGATAACGAAAACAATGATTTTTTTTTTTTTTTTTTCTGTGCCCGAGGGGGGGGGGTTGTCGTATAGCAATATTTTATATGACAGGTGGGTGAAAATCCATGACATTTTAAATGTATAAATTCTCTCCCCCTCCCCCCCCCCCCTTTAATTGAAGCAGAAATTCTCGGTAGAATATTGTTTTGCCTTCATTTATTACATTATACACTTGGACAATTGAATTTATTTTATTTCATTGGTGAGAACTTCTTTACTAAGTTAAAATGTCAATGTACTCCGTGATTTACTCTCCCCAATCAACTCGTTCAAGGCTATCCAGCTCGCTAAATAGGTTGTCTTGATAGCTAAAACTAAACGACATAAAACAGTGCATGCACTTGCCATTTTGAGGGAAAGAAACTAAAATTGTCGGTGCAGCCATATTAGTGTCTACTTTCTTTCTCTAGGGCTGCTCACGCAATAGGTTACCGAACTTGAAATCGACAAGGTCGTCTATAAAACTTTAAGCACTTGCTCTTATTTACTTGCTGAACTTGGGCCTCAGTTTTACCTGAACTTCGTTCTTTTTTTTTTCCGTAGACGTTCTCAGTTTTTTTCCCTTTCTCCGCTCAGCAAAGCGAATCTTAGTTCACAAAGTCAGACATAATTTATATATTTGCAGACATAAATCGTACATATTCACGCTATGAGAAATATGATAGTAATATCTATTTATTTATAAATCTAATAAATTTATTTATTTATTATTTATTTTATTGATATAATATTATTAATTGGTTGTTAATAGATAATCACGATTTCGTAAACGAGATTGAATCTTTTGCTGTCTTCAAAAATTTTGTTTATTTCTCAAACTTTTAATTTTATATTTATTAACATACTTGTCTGTTTATAAGTGTTCTTTTTCCCTTTTTTTTTTAATGCATTTCGTTTGAACAGTTTAAAAAGGGATTTTTATTTCTTGAACTATAAATAAAATAAAAAATAACTAATATACTGTGACCACAACACGATTTTCTTCTATATTTTCCTATACAAATTTACGTAGTACAAATTATTTATTAAATTATTACTTATTAATATTTTCTTCATGACGAATGCAGACGATTTTTATTTCAAAGAAAGTCAATTTCGTGCCAACGTCTGAGAAAATGATTTTTTTTTCCGTTTTGTTTTAAATCATCGTAGATCCAATGTTTAACCATTTGTTTTAAAGGTATTGACGAGTTCTTTTGAAAGATATCTAAATTGAAAATCACCCCCTAGATGTGTAAGCGATGCTCCTATGTGCACACAATTATTTTCCGAGTGTACTAGTACATAAATAATTCATATTAATTCACAATCGTTCGTTAATAATAGCTCTGATTATGTATATATAAACGAAATTTTTTCTATACTGCCATATTCATAATTATTAAAAAAAAAATGAGACGACAGCGTCACCAGTTGAGCGATTGATCCCAAAATCTAATCAGCACCAGTTTAGGTCAAAGTTAAACTAAATACCAAGTTTGGTTGAATTTCGTTCATTGATTCGGTGAGATAGCGTGTCCATGAAATTTATGATTTACACAGACAGAATTTTCTAAAAATAATCCAATCGTATTCAGGATATTTTAAAAAGTGAAAATCTATTAAAAACCGGAGATCAAAAATTTTCATGAATCCAAATATATATATAGATGGATATGCAGAAGAAAGTAAAAGTAAATTGATGACCTCTTCTGCAAATTTTGTCTACTTAAACTACAAATTTAAGTAGTATTAAAACAAAAAGAAAAAAAAACTAGTTTCACATTTGAAATAAATAAATAAATAAATCTGTCTGCTTGCACTGAGCTTGAACATGCGAAAGTTTAAAAATTTAAATAATAATAATAATAATAATAATAATAATAAAAGATATTATAAATATGCTAGAAGAAATGAGTTTGTGAGAGAAAATAGCTACTAATCGAAAATTTGAGAGTCTTTTAGTGTGCCTTACAGTATTTTACCGATTTAATTAATTAATTTATATATTTTGTACATTTTACGAAACTCATAGAAATCCAGTTTTTAAACGAAGTGTAAGATATTACACTATCAGAAAAATAAGTAAATATTTTACTGGAATAAGGGCTCTTAAACCATAATTTGGGACTAGTGAGAATTAAATCTAATCAACCTATCGTTAAGATTTGTCATGAAATTAAATTTAGAAAAGTACTGGAAATTCAGCTGAAGTTCAGTATAAAAAAATAGACAAATTATAGCACTGAATCATTTTATTTATTAATTTGTTAATATTATTATTATATTTATTTATTTGTTTATTTATTTATTTAAGCAAGCATTAAACCAACGTACAACTGTCACCATTTATTATAAAGTACTTAAGTAAGGGAAAAATTTCAAACTATGTAGAAAATGCAACCAACATCGTTGCTTTCTTTATTCTATTCTGTTTTTTTTTTTTTTTTTTTTTTTTTTTTTAATTTTATAGATGCCACACGCACCACATAAACTTTAAATTTTACATCTACTTTTTAATATAGCACGCGATCATGTTTTATATAAAAATTAAATCATTAAATTCATTTTTTTACTTATTTTTATTTCATTTTGTACTCGCCTTTTTTATTTCCTAATTCAAAATTATTAAAAAAAAAACTTTTTCGATAGTGTTTGTTTCGATACTGATTATTATTAATTTTCTTTTCTTCCCCCCCCCCCCCCAGTATATATATATATATGTGATTTTGATGAAATTCTGGCAAAAGCAGAATTTAGTTTAGGACGGAGGACTATTAGTTTTTTTTTTTTTTTTTTTTTTCAAATTACAACATCTTTTTCAAATTATTAAATTACATTTTCGATAATTTTTAGATTTCGATAAATGTCCAACTATCGAAAAATGACACCGCAAAAATCTCAGATATAGACTAATAGTCCTCAGTCCTAAAAGAAAAAAAAAAAACCTGATATTTAAACGATCATTAATTTAACAAGTGTAAAGCTAGTTTTATCTATTTATATGGATATATATATATAAGACCTTGAAATAAACTAAATTTTATTTTTCAAAAAAATTGTAATATTCTGTGGAAAGAACTTGCAAATTATAAAGTGTGTCCTCAGCGCTGGAGTTGAATTAAATATTATTTTTCTTAAAACTTTTATTTAAAAAAAAGAGGGGGTAAGACTTTGTTTCTGTGTGCATCTATAACACTGTAGTTTACAAATGAATAGACTAATTTTTTAGATTAAAGTTTAATTTAAAAAAAAAAAAAAAATGTCGTGATTATTAGACCGATTTTCACAAAAGTTTCAAAATGGCTATAAATAGTAATTATGCGTTCACAATCCGAAAATCGCCGAATTTGTCTGAAAATAAAATTTTAAAGAAAATTAATATAGACGTTCAAATTCATCAAAAACTGGAAGACGAAAATATTTACGAATCCATCTTATCGAATACTGCACTACGTAAATGACCGGACACTTTCGATTTTAGACGTTTTTAAAAATATCTCAAGAAGTACTAGAAAAATCATCTTGAAACTTCAGGAGTGTAAACAACATATTACACTTTATATATTTCAGTGAAAGTTTTGCCTCGAAAGTAAAAAGGGAACTTGTAAAAAATGAAAGAAAAATGAAAGTGTTTGGGATCACCCTGTAAAAAGTAATGCTTGAAATGTAATCTGGCTTTAACATGTGATTATGGGGCTTCATTCTACTATCTGTATAAATTTGTATGCCTCTACCACACATAATCATGGAGATATAACGTTTTTAAAAAAACTGCAAAAGAAATTATCACCTTTTTAGCTGTAATACGCAAGGTATTAAACCCAGTACAAAGCCATTTTCAGGAAATTTGACGTATAACATTGGATACAGCATACTGCAATCAGAATGCAAGAATATTGAATAACTAATGAAATGTGAGTATTTCTACTAAATATTTTTTAACTGCGCATGTGCAAGATTTAGCGTAATTTCATTTGCATAATTTAATAACCAAATGTATTGAGTTACTTATATAAAAACTCCAAACAAATATCGTGAAAATTAGAAAAGTTGTACGCGATAGAATCTATATTACTATTCACTAAATCAAAATAAATATGTGAGTAAACCCCCTTATACTTTAGCTTTCTTTCGAGAGAAACTGAATTGTAGCGCGTACAACATTTTGAGTTTACACGATACTTGTTTGGGGTTTTTATATAAATAACTCCATACATTTGGCTGTTAAATTATGCAAATGAAATTATGCTAAATCTTGCCCATGCGCAGTTCAAACTATTTAGTAAAAGTACTCATATTTCATTAGATTTTTAATATTTTTGCATTCTGATTGCAGTATACTATTGTCTAATGTAGTTTGTTAAGTTTACTGAAAGTGGCTTTGCGCTTACAAGGAAACATTCAGAAGGTGTCATCTTAAAAAAATATTGAAAAAAATATATGTGATTCTACTCTTCATAAAACACCAGGAAGGGAAAAAATTATCGGCTGAAAATAATTACAGCGCCCACAAAAAATTATCAAAATTAAGCACATTTGGCGACTTAGCGCTGTTAGGCGTTTAGTTCACTAGCACCAAGATTGCCGTGTACGAACAGAACTGTGTTTTGTTTCTCCGCAAAGTACTCAAAACCATTCGCCTAACAATTTGAAATCGTCAAATATGCTAATTTTGATATTTTTTTGTGGTTGCTGTAATTCATTTCAGCTGATAATTTTTTCACTTTTTGGTGTTTTAGAAAGAGTAGAATCACATATATTTTTTTCAATATTTTTTGAAGACGACACCTTTTGAATGTTTCCTTGTTAGTTCAATACCTTGCTTGCTATCACTAAAAAAGAAGTGACAAATTTCATTGCAATTTTTTAAAGAAACCGCTATATCTCTATGATTATACTTAGTAGAGGCAAAAAATTCTATACAGGTATTAAAAGGAAGCCCCATAATCACGTGTTACAGCCAAATTGTATTTCAAGCATTACTTTTTGCAGGGTGATGCCAAACATTTGCATTCTTCTTTAATTTTTTACTGGTCCCCCTTTTATTTCCGGGTAATATTTTTTACTGAAATATATGAGTTGCAACATGTTCTTCAGACTTCTGAAGTTTCAAGATGATTAGTCAAGAAATTTTTAAGATAGTTGAAAAAATGTCAGAAATCGAAAGTGTCAGATCATTTATGGAAAAGTAGTGTATGTTGATACGTCTCTCATTTATAAGTCTTTCAGGATTATACTGCTCCTATATTCATTCCATTTCATTTTAACGCAAGATTCTTCGTTTATATGATGTATACACACATATATATATTTATACATTTCCATCATTCGAAAATTCGCAAATTTTCCACCTCAGTGCTTTTTCCCTTGCTTTTTCATTAATAATTTACTTACATTTCGTTAGGAACTTCATTTTTTTATGTATGATACATGGAAATTTCTCATTTAACGAATCATTTGAATGAATAGAATAAAGTATTTTTAATGTTTCAAATGGCATTTTTTTTTTTTTTTTTTTAATAATGATCTTTCTAGCAGTGTTCTTTATTCCCTTTTAATTATATCTGCACTTTATATAACCAATGTGGGCTTTTACTTATATTTTGCTATATAAACAATAAAAATTCCAAAACTGATTTTTTTAAAGTACTTTTTAGTAAATTTCGACTAAAAAATTAAAAAAAAAAAAAAAAAAAAAGTTTAAAAACTTTTATACAAAATGAATTTATATATAATTTTAAGTATTTTTAAACGTAATTTGTGATTTCATTTTTTTCCCCTGTAAAAAGATAAATAAATAAACAAAACAGATTTTCGTAAAAGAAAAAAAAAGTGCATCAAGAAATATAGTAATAGTTTTTATTTCTGTTCAAAATATTATATTTCTAATCAATAAAAGAGTCACAATAGGAAGTTTGACGGATAAATTCGTGCTGCATTTGTAATTGGCTTATTACTTCCGAGACATGTCTCTGAAGAGCTTTCATAATTATATTCTATAAAAATTTCAATGAATATTATATTTATTCCTTAAATTTCAAATAACAATGTTCAATTTTACTGAATATTTTAGCTCACACAGAAATCCTTGTCAATTACAGCATTAAAGACAACGTAATTTTAAAAAACATTTATTAGTGTACAATACTTCTGAAATCAAAAATTCAGTTTTCAAATGCTAATTTTCAAAGTTATAAATAAAGAGAGTAAGACATACATTCGCGGATTTCTTTTTTTTCTTTCTTTCTTTCCTTTTTTTTTTTTTTTTTTTAAACTTGTTTTTTAACCCCCGATCAAGAAAAGAGGGTTAAGACTTTGTTTCTGTGTGCATTTGTAACACAGTGTTTACAAATGAATAGACCGTTTTAATATGACCAATGAACAGACCACTGACCATTTTTTAAAAATGTGTACGGGGCAGAATTTTTCTGTCAACTTTAACTCGGTTACTAATGCACAGAATTTCATACAAACTTATACATATGCTAACTTATATCTATACTAATACCCATTAAAATTGCTACTCCAGGTAGGAATGGAAATAAGAGAATGATATTTATTGGACATAAGTATTATAGTAGGAGTAATACTTGATTAAATTTCGAGAAATTTCGAGGTATATATCTTGAGAAATCAGTACATAATGCAGCGATCTCTAGCAGCAATAACAACATTTATCCGTTTAGGCATTGAATAGAACAGCGGTTGATGTCACGTACGAGCACAGCACAAAATGCAGCTTCATCACGATGCCACAGTTCATCGACCGCAGGTATAGAAGTGTGGTGACATGCTAGACGCTTAACAACGATTGACCACACATTTTCAGTTTAATGCGAAATAGGGGCAATGCAGTGACCGGGACAAAATTCGAACATATTCTGTATGAAGGAAGGTCCGGATAACACAGAAAATATGCGGCCGTGCATTGTTCTGCTGAAATATTGCCTTAAAGAGGTCTCGAATATAGGTCAGAGCCATGACCCTTAACCCGTCAGAAATGTAACGGCCGATATTCAGAGTGCCAGCAATATGAAAAAGAGATGGTTGGAATGTGTAACCGACGGCGAACCGCATACCATCACTTCAGGTGGTAAGCCAATATGTGGCGACAATGACTTCGGGACCCTAGAATCTGCATCACACATAGGAACGCTTTCACTGTGTGAAGAACGACGAACATGGACATGACGTCGTCTTTTCAGGTGAATCACAATTTTTTTTTAGTCTCAAGATGACCACATCTGTATTTGACGGCATCGGGCAGAATGTACATTGCCAGCTGTCATTCGAAATCGTCATACTAGCCCATCACCTAAAGTGGTGGTATGGAGTACCATTAGATACATGTTTCGTTTACCTCTTGTTTGCATTTCTTGGACTCGAAATAGTGGCCGTTTTTTTCTGATGTAAAACATCAGACCTCAGGCCTCCGTAATGCAACATTTAAACAAGACAATGCACCACCGCATGTTATCCGTGTTGTCCGGACCTTCTTCGGTGCAGAATGTATTCAATTGTTTCTCTGGCTTTCTTTTAATTCCGCAGCAGTTGGAAACGACTAGTCTATCCTTGCTAAGAGACTGGCACGCTACCATTCTCTAGAATCTATGTCTATGAACTGTGGCATCGTGAAGAAGCTGCATGGAGTGCTTTACCCGTGCATGTCATTCAATGGCTGTTCGATGCCTGAATAAGATTCCTAGGCGGATAAGTGCTGTTTTTGCTGCCAGAGGTGCTGCTTTATATACTGAGTTATCAGAATATATCCTCCAAATTTTCTGAAATTTAATCAATTATTTCTCCCACTATATATATGTGCTCAATAAATATCATTCTGTTATTTGTATTCCTTTCTGGTGTAGCAATTTTAATGGCCAGTGGTGCAGTTGAATTTTGACATAAATTAATAGTTATTAACTTTTGATGCAAATCTTCCAATAACTGGTGTTGCTGTCCTATTTTTTCTCATGTTTTACTATGTCAATATAGGACAAAATTGGATATAAATATACACAATGAGAATTACTTTTGACAAAACAATGTGAAATTAAAATGAAAATCGTTTGTATCCATTACGGAAAATAAGTTTAATATATAATAATTTTAATAAATAATTTACGTTGCGTGAATTTGTATACAAAACTATAGAAAACAATTTTATGATGGGCAGAGCATATTAGTTTGCAAGTATAAAAAGGATAGCTACGCACTTTTTTAAAAACTAGTATAATTTCCAAAACATTTCAATTGAAACACATATAAGATAGAAATATTTAAATATGTGACTTTAATATTCAGTTAAGGTAATTTTTTTTGTTTAACTATTTAATTGAAGAACATTTTTTTTTACAAAGATTTCAATTTAACAGCAGTACTTGCCAGATATTATTTCAAACTGGAAATCGAAATAAAGCCTTAAATTTTTTCACTATATTTTTCGTTTAAATTAGAAATGCCGAGAATGGCAGCAATTTTCATATTCGAAACTTATGATATAAAGTTGTCGTATTATGATTACAAGCAACAATTTAAATTAATTTTTTATCAAAGCCTTTTTATTAAATATTTCTGGCACGCGTTTTAGCAAAAAATAAGTTACTGCTGTCATAAGGCGCAATAGAAACCATTTCTTAAGAAAAAGAATGGCACACATTTACTCTTCCGACAGAATTCTAAAGCTCAATGTTGTTCTCTAATTAAGACGCGACGGAAGGGGGCGACCCCTAACGGGCCCCTGAGAAAGAAAACTCCCAGGGTGTCCTATTACACCACTGTGACATAACGACCTAAACAAAAATATTTTACCTCGGCCAAGAATAAGAAACAAGTTTCTTTATTTCCAGTAACGGCTTGAAAACAAGACCGCTGATGGCCGCCTCTAAGAAAAGCATATGGTGTCCTTTATTTTTTGTTGTTCTTCCAGAAAACAAAAGTGGTACATTTCCTCTGCTTAGATGATGAAATATTTATATGAAATATAGTGCATAAAAAGCATTTATATGTCATGATCGCTTTCATATCAGTGAAATTTGCTCCTATAAGTTATTTCATTGGTAAAATTGCTTAACGATGAAAAAAGAAAAAAAAAAAACTTTTTCTTAATTTTAAAAGGGACATTCATAGAAGTAAAATATATTTAAAACTATTTATATATATATATATATATATGTATATAGTACATTAAATACTTAATTATAGAAATTTATTTTAATGAATTCAATATCTGTATATTTGTTTATCCTTATGCTCTCTGGAACTCAGGCTACTGATCACAGCACTATGAAACTTGGCAGCGGGGTGACTTTAATTAAGCAGGGGTACACTTCATGCTTTTTTTTTTTTTTTTTTTTCGAATTTGAATTTTTTAAATTATTTTTTAAGATTTTTCGCCTTTAAATTTCATTCTAAGATTGGTTAGTTTTTCTAACTGAGATATTTTAATTAATTAGACATAATTCTTTCTCCTTCTGTCGTAGATAATCACATGATCAAATATATATTATACATGATAATGGAATTCTTTTTTCGAATTTTTCGATGCTTGTATGTTTCAGCTGTAAAAACAATTTCTTAATCTAGAGTGAAATAATTAATTTTTTGTAGAATAATAATAGCAAATTTGCTGTTTCGTTAGCAAATGACTGCCGTTAATGAATATAATAAATTAATACAGTATTATACAGATAAAAATGGTACAGATTTTTAAAAACGTAATCACTACTTCACAACAAAGTATATTATATGTACTATTAATTAGCACTATTTACTTATAATTAAAAGAGAAATAATAATAATAATAATAATAATAATAATAATAATCTATATGTGCATACAAGATATCACAAAAAAGAAATAAATGAATAGAAAAAAGTAAGATTGGGTGTTATATATGTTACGTTTCAATAAATTCTGCTAAATGAAAAGGAGTAAGTGGCCAGAAAATGAAAAGTATCTTTGGTTCCACAGTGGGAACTTCTCTCTGTGAACTTAAATTTAATATTCAAAATTTTCTCAGGTCTGTTCCCTGTCTCTCAAACAGGCATTTACAGATATTAATTTGATATATTATTTAAAAATCCAATAAATAGATATGTGTCTTTATCGTTAGTTTAAATTAACGTTTAATCTATTCTATTTAATGTTTAAAATGACGATTTTTGAAGATTTATTCATTACATTTTCAACACATTATTACTTAAAAAGGTTTTACGTTCAAGAATAATGGACATATAAATTTAATGAGGTAATATTCTACACTTTTGTACTGGTAAAACAATTATATACAAAAGACATATATATAGATGGTCTGTTTTCCTTATATTTCCGACTGTCCCAAACCATTATCCTATTTTTAGGACAACCTGTACCGATTAAGCTAATGAAATGTTGGTAATTTTTTTTTGATTTTGTGTGTATACATAGGCTTAAAGAAACATATATTTAAGATTTTATAAAGAAAAAAATATTTTTTCAATGCTTGGTACGATATGGCTGAACCACAAGCTTATTAAAATTTCCATTTTTAACGAGGTCAACGCAAATGTTAACGAAAAAACCAATGACGACGTCCAGTGTCACCCAAAAGGTAGTGACGAGTTCTTTTGAAATATACTCAAATTGGAATTTTACTCACCCCACCCCCTTCTCCTGCAGTCCCCTGGTTGATCTATCTATCTATTAATTACATAGAAAATTTTTAAATTATTCTTATTATGTGCATTTATACGAAAATTTCTCTTATACTGCCAGATTCAAAATTATGTAAAAAGGAGATGACAATACCTCCTGTTAAGTGATTGTTTTTTTTTTTTTTTTTTTTTTTTTTTTAGTACGCGTGGATGCGCCTTGCTGTTTATTATTATTGCTATTTATTTATTTATTTTTACCTGATGAAGGACTGTGCTATTATTTTGACCTGAAATAACTGTGCTATGATTTGCAGTTTATAGTTATTAAATACGATGTTTTTGATTGATTTATTATTATTTAAATTTGATAAGATTGCCATATCAATGCTTTATACCAAAAGCTGCTCAAAAATTATAAACTTTTTTTTCTTTTTTAGCATATTTATGATTACCTATGTGGCAAATAGCCATTTTCGAAAGAAAATGTGTAATTAGAAATAAATAACAAAAACTTTGCTGGCATTTGCTATCGAATTAAATACATTTTTTAAAAGTGTGAAGTTCATATTAAAACTTCAATGTTCGAAAGTAAGGCAGACGTCAATGCTTGTATTTTGACCAGCATACACGCACCTTGCTAACTTACGCAGAATGAAGAAATAAATCGTCTATAAAATCTGTAATCAGGTGTGTTAAATGGTAATTATATTTTTATTTTCCGAACATACTATTTAAGGAAAGCATTGTAATCATGACAAAAATTTGACTTTGAAATTTTGGTGTATCTATAGATTTTTGTGGTTCCCTGAGTTAATTTTTGCTGTTTTTACGGTGATGTGTGTATGTGTGTGAGTAAACACGATATCGTCTAAACACTTTGTTTGAATGATTTAAAAGTTTAGTACGTATGTTATAAGTCACCGTAGCACGAGTCTATTCATTTTAATGAATCTAGTTCTTGCAGTTTTTTAGAGCGAGACAAAGGAAATTGTTTTATTATTATGGCCTATGGGCTTAAATAAAAAAAATATATAAATAAATAAATAAAAAAAAAAAAATTGATCCTTGATATTATTTTTATTGATTCTTACATAAAAATGACTTCCTGAATCCGAATGTGACCCCCCCCCCCCCCCCATTTTGCCCAATCTCCCACAGTTTTCGCGGGACGCCACCTTCTCCCGCAATTTTTATCACTGTTCGATAATTTTATAGTCATGAATTTGATTTGAAGGGTAGAAAAGGATTTTTTTAACACTTAAAAAGAAAAAGATATAATAAATAATAATAATAATGGACGAGGAGATTAATATTATATAATAAATTTATTTTCTAATTTCTGTGACGAACCCGTCATAAATTTATCCTTTGCTAAAAATGTTCATGTTTTAGAATTTTTAACCTCTATAGATCCTCAGAAGATATTTAATAGTTAAAATTAATACTTAAAATAATCCTTTTTCCCCTCCTCCAAATAAAATTCATTGCCATAAAATTATCGAAAAGTGGTAGAAATGGGGAGCGTCCCAAAAAAAACGGTTGGTAATGGGACAATAAGCGTCATATTCGGATTTAAGAAGACAGGAGGTCATTTTACATAAGAATTTTGCGTGAATGGTATTGGGACCAATTTTCGTACAGAACAGTGTTATTTAAGGTGCAATAGCGTCTAAATGCCTTATTCGACTGAGCTGAAAATTTATATACATATTACTGGCCATCGTTGCACGAACTGTATAGATTTTAATAAACATAGCACTTACAGAGTTTTTTTACAAGGACACAAAGAAAAATCTTTTACTATTATGGCGTATGGGCTCAAATTGTTTATTATGACAGCACCTAAACATCACATTCCAATGAACTGAAAATTTATACATATAATAGATCACCCTCACACGAACTTTATGAATTTTGGAGAATCTAGCACTTAATTATTTTTTACAGGGACACAACGAAAAATTCTTTATCAGCTTATGGGACCAAATTATTTAAAATGTGATAACGTCTAAATGACTTATCTGATAGAACTGAAAATTTATGTGTATGTTAAAGGTCACAGTCGGATGAGCTGTATAGATTTTAGTGAATCTAGCCCTTATAGATTTTTACAGGGACACAACGAAAAAATTTTTATCATTATGATTTATCGACTCAAATTATTTGAAGTGCAATAGTGCTGAATTAAACAACATATTATATGGAGAATAATATTCAAACACCTTATTATAGTTTTCTGTTTTGTTTATTTAACGACTTCTCTTATTTTAATTTATGTATACAGTTTCCAGTTTTTTTTTTTTTTTTTTTTTTTCTGCGGGGAAGGATGGGGACTAGTGAAAAACTATTTTAAAAATAGTTTTTAAAAATGGTAAGAATTTTAGTTAATTTCTGTGACTAATTTTTCCGTCTTTTTTTTTTTTTTTTTCTGATCTATTTATAAATATCTAAATTTTTTAATATGAAGACCAATATAATTATTGAAGCAATATTATGTTAACAGTGTTTAAAAAATGTATTAAATTTATTTATCAATCATGACGAAAGGTATAAAGAAATTTTTTTCTTATAAATCATCCCACTATTAAAATTACTTCCCCGCGTCGATAGCCTCCAATGGTATTAAATTTATAAAAAATGCAAGACGTTGCAACAACGGCAAGATTTTATGTTAACCACCCACCCTTAATATACACAGCTGTATCTGGTGGCTTCAGTATCGAATCCACTATCTTCCATTCATTTTAAAAAGTTATACTTTAAAAAATATATGTTACTTTTTTTTTCAATTAATGCAAATTGAAAATAATAATAATAATAATTACTTATACAATCAAAAAAAAAAAAAATAATAATTAAAAGATTAGTTTATAGCGAATTCAAATAAATGATTAGAATTAATTAAAAATTTGTAAAATAATAATTAAAATTTTGTCATATCAGTCATAAATTATTGATCCAAATGTAGTATAATCATACTTGCCAACATCCTAATTAATATTCCGTAGTGTTGCTAGTCCCGCCCTTTTTTTCACACCAGTCAATTTTTAGAGTAATAGTCTCCAAATGCAATTACGATTAAATAAGAATAATAATACTCTAAAAAGATACTGGTGTGAAAAAGAAGGCGGGGCTAACAATACTACGGAATATTAATTAGTATGTTGACAAGTATGTATAATGGTAACGATTTTACAAGAAGTCAACTGGGCATGTTTTTTTCCTATCAAGTTCTGTGTAAAGAATTGTATGAGCAAAATGGGCAAAAAGCTGATTTTTGCTTTTTTTTATTCAAGTATATATACTTTCTCTTATAAATGTCTAAATTCCCATGTAGAGAAAGTATTGCTTTTGCATGAAATTTTTCAAATTGAGTTTTTGTTATATTTACACGTTGTGGGGTCATCTGAATCAGAAAATCATGTTTTTACCGGTTGGTCTGTGTCTGTGATCAGCATATCTCAAGGATAAATAGTAACAGAAAACCCAAACTCAGTATTCTATACCTATATCATATAACGATGCTATACTAAATTTTTCGTTGAGATCAAGCAAATGTCGTTTACAATGACATTCAAGGATTCAAGTGACTTAAAATATATTACGTAGGGGAAATTTCTGGCAAATACAGGGTAACATCTATAGGCTGCACGGAACATAATGAAATATTTTTTTTGTTCTTTTATATGCATAAAAGCATGTTTTGTATAGATTGTGCTGTCGAAAATTTTATCATTCGTTTACATAGGACTATTCAAAGTATTTGGATATATTAGAGCGGAAAACTCTGGAAGTGAATTTCAGTTTGTGTTAGGGGGTTTTCATATAAAACTCAATTTAAGTATACAGTTTGATGTACACATAGCTTACGGGCAATATACAGGGATACTCAAATTAAGCTAAACATTCTTCTTTATTAAATGTAATAGATTAAAATGCTTTATTACATTTTACTGTGTCGAAGAACACTGATCAGGAAGATAAATTAATTTTTGTTACACATACTGTAAACAAAGTATATTTTGAATTTTAATTTTTAACCCTAATATTTTGTATAATATCACGTTTTCAGGTTTCCTGAATACGAAAGTTCTCAATTTTTTGCGGTTGCTCTACATTTATATATGTTTTTAGCCTCACTGAAAAAGAAATAACTGTACGAAATTCAAATTTGGTTATTTTGAAATTCGTATAAGGTTACTACTGTAAAAATTTGATTAACAATAACAAGTTTAAAGGTAAATCAATAACAACCATAAATTAAAAAATAAATATTAAATGTAGGCACTATAATTGAAAGAGGGGGTTGAGGGAGCGGCAGCTCCATTACACATAATTATATGTCAAATAAAACTGTTCCTAAACTATTTTTAAATTATTTTAAAAGTAGATTGATCTTTATTATCTACGACTTAATCTGCAATCTGACGACTTATTTTACTTTTATGACACTTTACGACTATGACACGTATGACTCTTTACGACTTATTTTACTCTTATCTTACGACTTAATCTTAATTATATAAACATGGGTGATGATATGATATGATATTGAAATATAGGGTAAGAGAAAGTCGTGTGAGTATAACACCAGGTTATTTTTCACTAAGCATGGTACCCTTTTATTATTATCTTTCTGCAAATTAAATTTCCTTTTCATGAACATTAAAACAGATTTTTCTTAAGAAATCCATGCTTTAGTCGACAACTCTCCCTCTTTCATCTGTTTATATATATATATTACTGCTTGAATTTAAATAAGTTTGATTCTCATTTGGTTTTTCACATATTAATCTTTCAGTTTAAACTTTTCCTTTTTCCTTTTCTTGGGGGGGAGGGGGGGGTGTTATTGGGTATAGCTTGTTGTAAATGTTCAGCAATTTGCATACAAGACAGAAATAACACCTATTTTACATGCAATATTCATTCTATACCCTTGAAAACGTAATGAATTTGCATGTTTCAATTTAAGGTTGCTTGATATTCGTAATCTTTTTTTGCATTTTTTCTATTTCATATTATTTAATGTTTCTTGTTTTCATCTATTCAATGTTTGAAAAGGTTTTCAATATATAGAGAGAGAGATAGATAGATAGATAATATTTGTAAACTTATCTCTATTTTGTTCCAAGAACAATTTCATATTTAATAATTTTAGTTTTTAACTAATTATTTAATTTAGTTTAATTCTTAATTTTTTTATTTGAAGTGAGGAGGAGGAACAGTTTAGATGAAAAGGATTTAAAGAACGTATAAGGTATAGTATATATCAATGTATATATTTCCCGAAAACCTATTTCACGTTTTCGTGAATATAAAACTGAAGATCAAAAGAAAAAATTTTATTCTAAGCTTATAAAACATCTCAAAATCAACAAAGAATCTTGTAAATACAAAAAGTACAGATTTTGATACCTGTCTTTTAAGTGGATTTTCAAACGCATAAAAATTCAATTTAAAAATTATTATAAATAAAATATGTGGTTTGATGTGTTTTGACTTTTATCTTTTTTATTCTTTTATGTGATAAATGCATCTTTTTATACAGCTTGCAGGAAAAAAAGGGAAACGATGTTTTATTGTAGCTTATTTAATACTTTTTTTTTTTTTTTTTTTTTCATATATGGTTGAAAAAGTACCATTTTCGGTTCGGATTTTTCAAAGTGAGTTTTTACTATAACAGCACGTTATGAGATCCCCTGAATCTTAAATTCAGATTATTTGTGTTACTCTATCTGTCTATCGGTCTGCGTGTCTGTGAAATAGTTATCACCATAAATCAGAAATAAATACAGTAACCGCCGCTTAATAAATTCATTGGTTAATAAAATCAGCCACTTAATCTGATTGAATTGCCATGACCGGAATCAAATCAATACAGACCAATTTTAAAATCGCCGCTTAATAAAATCAACATCGCCGGTTAATAAACTCAAAAACATCTCATCAGCAGCAAAAATTCCATGTATGCACGATAAGCAAATTTTTATTTACACTGTGACTTTTTATTTTTGAAATAAAAAAGAAAAGAAAGTTCATCAATCTCTCTATTATCAATCTTTATCGAAAAGTTTATGTTTAAAGCATACTTACAAAATAAACACGCCCCATCACTGGTTTTAGTAACAATTTCAAGGAATATATTCTTCAAAGCGCGTTAATAAGTTACAAATTTGATTTGGTTCGCCTGTGGTATATCTATATATATATATATATATATATTTACAGTGTTAATTATTAAAATAGAATTTCTTGTTATCATTCTGAAGTAACTAAGGAGCAAGAGTTTTAAACGGAAAGATTTTAAATTTAAAAGAAAAGCGTGAATTTTTGGCAAAAGTAATGATGTTTTCTCAAAGACAATTATATCAGAATTTGGGATGTGCTTAATTTACTTATTTTGAAGTAACAATTAATTAATTATCTGACAAAAGTTAATTAATATTGTTTATTAATTCCATTATTTAATACTTTTTGAAATTTCTTTCCAAATTCCAGAAGTAATACCTTTTTAACGTTCGCCGCATATAATAATCAGCCGCTTTATAAAATCACTTTGGATAAGAACGAATGTGATTTTAATAAGCAATTAAGTATTCTAAATTTCTATTTTATAGAGATGATACTTGAAACTTTGTATTGAAATGAAACAAATTGTTCATGTACAAGAACATTCAGAATTATCCAAGTATATTATATTTATGGGCATAAATTCTTGTTGGTACATTTTAATATCTCCAAACTGTACTAAATAAGATTTTGTGCGTCTTTATTTTTGTGTGTGAATCTGTTGTATATGTTATGATTATAATTCAAAACAAAATATCCTAATCCGATATTCTATATCAGTCTTGTCTCAGTATATTATTTAAATCTCTTCTTTTCTTTTCTTTAATTAATTAATTAATTTACTTATTTATTATTATTATTTTGAGTTTGAATAAATACTTTTTACATATTTTTTGTCTATGCATTTTAACATCTTTCGACTGTCCTAAACGTAATTAATTTTTTACACAAAAATATGTTAATACAAACACAGAATATGATATTAAAAATAAATAAATAAATTCCGTACGCAACCACACACTCCATATGTTGCGCATACAATTTATAGTCAATATACAGAACTACCTAAAATCTGTAGCTAAAAATTCTGTCAATAATTTAAAATAATTTTTTTATTTAACAACAACCTTAAATGTTTTATGTATTCAATAACAATACTCAAATAGTGGGTCAAAGGAAACAGTATGTGTCCCCCCCTCACCCATAGTAATATGTTAAATAAAACCATTTCAAAATCAATTTTTTACTTTATTTAAAGTATTTGAAATTGTTCAAATAGAATGTATTGTAAAAAAAAGCGGTGAATATCAAAGTTCATTCCCCGTAAAATGTGACGACAAATGGACCAAAACGAAATACGACCGATTCACTGTACAATGTGCGCTGCACTGTAAAATATTTGGGGAATAAATTATAAAATGTTTAAAAATACGGGGAAAAGGGAACTAGTACCAAATTAAAGAAAAATTAATATTGTTTGAAATCAAAGCACTATATAACAATTGCACTTGAAATACGTTGTAGCTATAGCATGTAATCTTAAGGTTTCTTTTAATTATCGGTATTCAATTATATGGTAATACCATGGATATTCATGCTAATATAAAGGTCCTTTAACAATATCGATAATCTTTCTTGTGTTTATAATATTAACATTTTGTATTTATAATCACTGAAATGTCATTTACAGAAAACTTGATATGTTAAATTATGTACAGCATATTGCAAACAGAATGTAAAAATATTGAATATCGGGTATAATACGAACATTTTTACTAAGTAATTTTAAAATGTGCATAAACACTTTTTTTTTTTCATAATTTATTAGTCAAAAATATAGAATTATTCTGAAAATATAATTGTACAAATATCGGAAATGTTCGGAAATATATCATCGATGGAATTAGTTAAATTCTGTTTAAGAATTAAATTGTTTTTAAGATTGCTTTAGAGCTCTTCAAAAGAAGCGAAATCATAAAGGGTTATATATATATATATATGCATATTTTTTCCCCAATTAACGTACACTCTATTGCCATGAATTGATTTAGAATATAAATATGGGTAAAACCTCTTGTGCTCTTTTTTTTTTTTTTTTTTTTTTTTTTTTTTTTGAGGATGCTTGAAATACAGCTAATTCTTTCGACGATATCGTTCTGAATTTTCACATTTACTTGGGGGTTTTTTCATTTCTTCATCTTACAAATTTCTCTTTTTTTCGACAAGTGCTTCGTTTGCTACTCTTGTTCCCAGTTATAAAATATACCACTATTTGTACTAGTGAAATTGTTTAACAATATTTTTTATGTCCTGTCCTGAATCACAAAGAATTTTATTGTCAAAGATATAAATAATTTCCCAATAATGTATAAAAATTTGCACTTTACTACACTTTAGAAACATTCTGTCTGTTATAACTCCAGACAATCTCAATTAAATTAGATTTTAGGGAAAATGGAAATAATAATAATAATAATAATAATAAAACTTTTGCAAGAGAAGAATAATTTTTAAAAGTGTTTCACTGAAGGTAAGGTAGTGGAATCATACTATAAATACTAGTTTACTCGTTTCCGACAAAATGACCTCTCCTGACCTCCAGCGTCTTTGATTCTCTGAATGATATCTAATCATGTTCTCTAATCCAAGTTCAAGTGATAAAAAAACTTTGAATTATTTCTAAAATTCTGTCAGATTTTGATATAAAAATAATCACACAGATATTTATATTCCTAGATTAAATCGATAGGCAAAAAAAACTTTATGAACCGAATTAAATCAATTTGGAGAATCATCATAACCTTCAGAAAAAGGTTAAATGTAAACCCCTTTCCGGTGTTTTTTTACTATTTGAAATCACTATAAAATGTATTCGTCATTTTTCAGCAAAAACATATGTTTTCAAATAAAAGATGAGCCGTCGTTTAGCTTAATTCAACGTTCTGTGAAAAATTCTTACCATTCACAAAGGGTCCTGCAGAGTGCATCTGTTTTCCGTTAGAAAATCCAAACCGTTGAAGGTTACCTTCAATATCCCGACATTTTTTATAAAAAGTTTGAGTACTAGTCCCCAAGCCCCTTTAAATTAAATGGGGGGAGGGCTTTTAATTTAGAACCACAGCTCTTCACTTTCACCTGTTCGCTTCCCCTATATTTCTTTTCAATAAACTCTTCCGCTATACCAAAGGGGTTTTAGGTGATCTAAAAAGGTGGGGGGGGAGGTTGTCTGCCAGGTGTCAGGAGGTTGTATAAAGGGTCTAGGAAGCACGTGGGAAAAACGGACATTTCACCTGTTGCATTATAAGATTAGCTCGAACTTTCAATTTTTTCCTGGATGACCTTCTGAACTATAACTTTATGTAAGGATTTAATGCTACTTATTGCAGGAATATGGCAGTTAGTGTGATAAATGATTTATATTTAAGTTATTTCGTTTGATATATTGAAGGTACTAGGGATGAACATAAGGTTGTTGCATACTTGCAAAGGGGTATTTCGATTTTAAACTTTGATGTTCTACATACCATTCTGAACATAGAAAAAAATTTACGATATCTTAATTCATCATTTTAAATTTTAAGTAATTAAACCTATAAGGAAAAACAACTATTATAAAGCTACTATTTGCATGAAATTTTACAGTACAGTAAATTGTAATTAGTTATCTGTTTTTTAATTCCTTATTTTTAATTCTGAATAATAAAAAAATTCACAGTTCAATCGTAAAACTATAAATAATAACTAACAATTCAAAAGAAAGATTTAAAAAGATGTAACTTAAAAATTATTTAGTCATGTAGTTGCGGACTTGTAACTATTACCTCAGTTTAATTTTCCCAGTAATGCACAGGAACTCAGTTGCCCTACTTCTTTTATTTCATCCAATCTTTGCATATTAGACGAAACACGTGAAAACTCATTATCGCTCCGTATTGGAATTCCCTAGTGTATCATTCTTAAAAAAGTCCTCGAATTGTTATTTTTCTCCAAAACAATTCTTATTCTATTCTTATGGATAACCCCTACACCTGTAATGTAATTTAGCACGCAATCTTTTCCTTCTATCTTCCCTAGCTACCGACTATAGGTTTATTTGTCTCACTTTTTACACAGCTTTTAGGAATCCTTATAATTAACCATAAACGAATACAATTTGTGTTTTAACTTTTACTGAGCATCTAATTGCAACCATAATTTGAAGTTACGTGCATTAAATGAAACACTAAAACAGGAAAACCATGAGGATAAAAAAAGTTACCATAAGAAGAAAAATTGTTATGACATGTCCGCGGACCATTCCTAAAGGAAAATCTCAGAAATTCACTAATTGTCGATAACACACTCAGCTCAGAAAAGTAGACAGAATTTAAGCAAGTTTGTTTTTAACTAAAAATCATCAGTTTGACTGACTAAGAACATGATTCGACAAGGATTTATTTAACAAAACAGTATTAACTCTACTTTTTTTATACAGGAATTTTTTCTAGTGTTCGGACACTTTTGTTGCCGACTGTATATGCCTTGTGTATGTGTGTCTGTTATCAGCATATCTCAAGAACAAACAGTAGTAGTAAGTCTAAACTCAGTATTCTAAATATGTGTCATTTAGGGATGCCACAACTCAATGGATCGTATACAGGGATACCCAAGGGAATTCAAATACATTACGTTTATGGGTGAAATTTTTGGTAGGAGTTTAACTTCTGTAGGCTACACTAAATAAAAGGAAATGAACATATATTAATTCGATGCATAAAAGTATGTTTCGTGTAGAATATAGTATGAAAATTATTCATAATTCGTTTACAAGGCTACCCAAAAGAACCAGAATATAGTGGGACTATACTTGGAAAGTAATGGAAGGGCCCTTTCGTTTGTGCTGTGTGTAAATAATATAGGACTATACTTAAGTATACGACGTAGTGTGAACATACTTTACAGATGACGCACAGGACTACTAATAATTAAGCGAAAACGTTCTTTTCTATAAAAAATAATTGGTGAAAAAACTTTACTATATTCTACCATGTCTATTTTGACATACACCCCGCGACAAAAAGATAGGTACAAAGAGATTTTTCTTTGATTTTTCATAAAATAACATTATCTATATTGTGCTTATATTTATTGTTATCATAAAATAACACTATTCCCGGACTAATTTTTTTTTTAAGACTAATTTAGAAAATTTTTAAGACTAAAATTTTTCTAATTTAAGACTAAACACCGCGACAAAAAGATAGGAACAAAGGTTTTTTTTTTTTAATTTTTGAATATGATTATTTTGAATATGAATGTTTTGAATATGATTAAAATATTTAATATGTTTTTGACATGATAATATTTTGTTATGATAATAAATGATCAGCACACTTTAGATAATGTTTTATGAAAAATTAAAAAAAAAAAACCTTTGTTCCCATCTTTTTGTCGCGGAGTGTAGTCTTAAATTAGAAAAATTTTAGTCTTAAAACTTTTCTAAATTAGTCTTAAAACAAAAATTAGTCCAGGAATAGTGTTATTTTATGATAATAATAATTGATAAGCACAATTTAGATAATGTTATTTTATGAAAAATCAAAGAAAAAACCTTTGTAGTACCTATCTTTTTTGTCGCGGGGTGTACACACAAATGGACGTTTTCTAAAAATGTTCAAATCGTGTTTAGGAAACCACAAAATGCGTAATTCTAGTATATGTATAATATATAGAATCCAACCTTGTTAACGTGAATCTGAAGGGGGAAAGAAAAATTGTTTATGTTCTTAGTTCAGGCTATCACTAACTAACCTTCATATAACTGAACTAATCTCCATTTTGATGGGGATCGTGGAAACAGTTCATGTTAACAGTGTTCACGTTAACGAGGTTCGACTGTATATATATATATATATATATATATATATATATATATTACTACTAAATATAGAAGAAAGTAAAAAGGGATATTCAACTTACTTTTGACAATTAAAGAATATTCGAAAACATTTAACAAACTTTGAAATGCGGTGGTATATAATTTAACTCAACTGGCAAAAGTTCGTCTCGGAATTCTTGATCAAAATTTTATTTTAATAATTTAGACAATATGACTTAAATCTAATTTTGTTTGTAATTGCTGGGTAGCTTTCTGCATTAATGGAATGAGGTTGCTTAAAGGATTAAGCACGTTCGTTCACATAATTGATAAAAATTATTACTAATAAATATTTATTACACTGATAAATATTTTATTTTAAAATACTAGTTTTCATGTTATATATAGTATATATATACATATAACCCTCTTATTCTGAACATTACCCATTCGCTTACGTTTTCAGAACCAATTAGGGTAAGTGCGCAAGTAATGAATACTGTTACCGGTGGTGAAAAATTTTAAACTCTGAAAACAGGCTTTCTAATTCTTGCATAGGTTCTAGAAGCGTTCAAGTTTGGTGTTATACACTGCTCGACATTGAAAATGCAACACCAAGAAGGAATGATAATAACGGAATGAAATTTGTTGGACACATACATTATAGTAGGGAGAACAATTTATTAAAATTTCAGGAAATTTGGAGTAATATGTACTGAGAAAACAGTACATAAAGCAGCGACCTCTGTGAGCAATAACAGCACATATCTGCCTAGACATTGAATCGAACAGCGATTGAATAACATGTACGGGTAGAACACTTCATGAAGTTTTAACACGATGCCACAATTCATCGATCGAAGTTACTGGTGAGTGGTGGTGGGGGGGGGGCAGTCGCTTTTCAACGATTAAACAATCATTTTCTTTGGTGCGAGATCAGGAGGACGCACTGGCCAGAGCAAGAGTCGAACACATTCGGCATCAATGAAGGTCCAGACAATATGGACAATTTGCGATCGTGCATTGTCCTGCTTAAATGTTGCGCTTCGGAGGCCTTGAGCATAGGGCAGAGCTATGGGCCTTGACTCGTCAGAAATGTAATGGCTGGTATTCAGAGTGGCGGGAATGAAAACAAGAGGTGACCGGGTCGTGTATTGAATGGTACAACATACCATCAATCCAGGTGGTGACTCAGTATGCGGCTACCAAAATTCGGATTACCCTCAAAACTGCATCACTGATCTGGGCGCCATTAATGTGTGATCAACGATGAACCTGGACGCAGGAATGGCGTGAAGTCACTTTTCAGACAAATCACAATCCTGTTTACAGTATCAAGATTGCCTTATCCGTATTTAACGGCATTATGAATAATGCACATTGCCAGCAGGGATTCGATATCATCATACTGTCCATCATTTGCAATGATGTTATGGGTTCCCATTGGACACACGTCTCGATTACTTCATGTTTGTATTCCTGGCACTCTGAACAGCGGCCATTAAATTTCTGATGAGTTAAGGCCCGCCCCTCTGCCCTGTAATCGAGGCCTCCGTAGCGCAAAATTTAAGCAAGGTAATACACGACCGCAGGTTGTTTGTATTGTCCGGATCTTCTTTGATACAGAATGTGTTCGACTCTTGCTCTGGCCAGCGCGTTCTCCTGATTTCGCACCAATGAAAATGACTGTTTAATCATTGAAAAGCGACTGGCCCCCACCACTCACCAGTAACTTCGATCGATGAATTGTGGCATCGTGTTGAAGCTTCATGAAGTGCTGTACCCGTACATGTCATCCAATCGCTGTTCGATTCAATGCCTAGGCAGATATGTGCTGTTATTGCTCGCAGAGGTTGCTGCTTTATGTACTGTTTTCTTAGTACATATTACTCCAAATTTACTGAAATTTTAATCAATTGTTCTTCCTACTATAATGTATGGGTCCAACAAATTTCATTCCGTTATTATCATTCCTTCTTGGTGTTGCATTTTCAATGTCGAGCAGTATATTTCTTTTGTATTAACCATTTAACGTTCACTACTTAATTTATTTTTAAAATTACTAAACTAACTTTAAAAATGGCTCTTAGAAACTTATCTGATCATAAATATTTAAAAATAAAAAATTAGCATTGTTCCGTTTCGAGAATTTTGGTTTGAAACATCTATAAGTTAACGTTATTAAATTGAAATACTATTTAATTTAATAAATAAAACACTTTGCAAGTAAACATTATCGACTAAAAAAACTCGTAAAAGTTGGTTCAGGTGAAAATTATAGTCCAGCTCTTTATTAAACGATAAAAACTAGACATAAGTTCATCATCAAACCAACAATTCGCACCCGCGCACACTAAGAAACGTCAAGTGACTTATGCATTTAGCTTTCGTTGAAGCATTTTTTGTTAAATTTTGGAATAGTGCTGTTATCTACCTAACAGAAAAGGAACAAAAGTTTAAAACCTGATTAAAAAAAGGGAGAAATAATAAAAAATCTGCTGCATAAAAATTGTTAAATTATGTCAAATGTTTGGTTTTGCTGCGAAACCAATGATCGTCAAAGGGTTAATGTCGTCAAGAACAAATATTTCAAACCATCAGTTTTAGACTAAGATTAGTTTAACTGAACGAATTTGAATTTTACGTTATTTCTGCTGTTTTTTCTTGAATAAGGAAAATAAATTTTGTTTGTTTTGCTTCTGCGTATTTTTAAAACGGATTTCATGTGCCTTTGTTTTCAAATGACTGAAAAAATTACAGTCGAAACTCGTTAACATGAATCTTAACGGGAATAAAAATTTGCTCGTGCTATCAGCAGTTCATGTGATCAGTAACTCAGAAACTTATCTTCATTTTGATGGAGATGGTCGAAACAGTTCATGTTAAAAGTAATTCACGTTTACATGTTCGTTAACGAGGTTCGACTGTTTACACAAAACTCATTTATTGTCCTAAATTTTTATATAGTATGAATCAGGGCGCGAAATTTCCGCTCGCCAGCTCGCCAGTACACGGTGCTATCAATATACATACATATATATATATATATATATATATATCGATTTAAAAACGTATAATTATGCTGATCTTAGGTAAGGTGACCAGATATCCTCTTTTAAAGAATACAGTCTTCTTTTTCAACGCACTGCCTTCTTAAACGAAAAAAAAAAAAAAAATACAGGACTAAAAAGTCCTCTTTTTTTTATGTTTTTCGTCCTCTGTCTTCCTTTTCAAATGAAAAGGATTTAGTCCTTAATTTAAAAAAAAATCGTAAAACTGGGAAGCTCGATCGGCTGTTGGCTGTATCGACTGGTGAACACAAACTTAGAAAAAAAAATATTGTCCAGTGACATTTATAAAAATTAGGGATTTTTCCTCTCGTATCCGTATATTATTAATTTAAATTATGGTGTACTGATCCAAATTCATCATTTGGGACAAAAGTGTTTCCACCACTTGTAAAGTAGCTTTTGAATCGACTTTTATAATCATATTCCTTCAATTTTCTGTCCTCTAAATTGACCTCTTTTTCAAAATTGAATGTCTTCCATTGTCTTACAAAATAAAAGACACTGTGTAATTTCTCCTTTTTTTCCAATAAAAAGTTCTGGTTACCTTATATGTAAAAAATAGAGTAAGTTAATCATATTTTGTAGCGAGTAACTTTTTTTTTCTACGGGAGCAATCTAAGTTGAAATTTCGGGCCCTGGTATGAATGTGTATTTTTTTAAGAGTGTTAACTCCTGTTACCTTAAAATGACATGATAACCAATGGTGAACAGTCCTGTCACCTACTGGCACATTTAAGGAAAGATCCAGTAATGTATACAGTTCAATATTCTCCCGAATTCGGAATGTGTAACGAAATATAAATTCATTTCACTCAAAATTTGAACAGAATTGTTCAATATATTCATAAGAGATTATTGTTCTCCAAATTTTAAAAAAGAGATGAATAATTAAAATTTACGAATCCCAAGACTACTTCTAAAATTTTGATTTGATAATTTTTGCTGATCTTTATGTTTTTCGGTGTACTGAAACCGATACTGAAACCGTTTTTACTGTAACACGTGTAGGTTTTTACCAATACATGGTATCTACCGACATAATTTCTTCCGTGACTCTTGCACCAATAGAATTATATGGTAACTTTTATGGTATGTTTCCATGTTTAATTGTTTCCATGTTTAATTATGATTAAACATGGAAAAATACTAGAAACTACTGAAACTGAATAAATTATGTCGGTAAACATCCTGCATTAAAAAAAGTCTATCTGTAATAGAGAAAAACTAGCTTCATTTTTGGTTTCAGCACACAAAAGAACATATGAATCAGCTAAAAATATAAAATCAAATTTTACCAACATTATTTTGGTAGATCTGTGTGATTTAAAAATGTTTATACTATTCGTAAGTGACCCGTGTAATTTCAGGAAATGTCTGGGAAAAAAATAGCTAGACTCTCGTACAAAGAATTATTAGAATGTTACTTACACATTAAAATTCTTTTTAACACGCTTTTATTAGCTTCACCTGTATGTATGTTTGTAACAGCTCTGGGAGCAAACAAAAAGTCTATATTGTAAAAAGAGACTTTCCCTACGTGAACGCTGTGGCTGTGAGGTAAAGCTCCGGGCTACGAAACTAAATGTCTAACGTTCGAGCTCAGTCAGGGGAGATTTAAAAAAAATGGTTTTTGTTTAATTTTAAATTATTTTATAATCTCCCTGTAATATGGTGTGTCACTCACACAATTTTTTCTTACCCTGCATTTTATACTATAAAGATAGATATTTTGTGCTTTTCAGTTCACATTTCAATAAAAGCGTGTTCTTTAATTTTTTAAAAGTATAATTTTATTTAAATAAAGCTATGTGTTACTGAAACCATTAAAATTTTCAAATATATTTTTTTTTTCAAATTTTTGATACGAGTTTATATATTTCTCTCTTCTATCTTTTCTTTCTTTCTTTTTCCTTTTCTTTTCTTTCTCTTTCTCTTTTTTTTTTTTTTTTTTTTAACATTAATGTAACTTAAAATACATTTTGTTAATAAAATACAAATTTTCAGTGCACAATAAAACCAGAAGATAACCTTAAAGTGTCCATTATTAGTGCAATAAACCTATGGACAGAAATCAAAGGCCGTCTGCAAATCAATAGGAAATTGAGAATTAAAGAGGTGAGTTTAGGTACATGCTAAGAGACAGCTTTGTGAAGAATTGAAATTTCCGGGTGGACTAATGAGTAACACCAGACTGTTATAGTCTCTCAGTAAAACCTCATTTCTTCTAACGTTATTTCCTAGCAACAGAAAACACAAAGATTAAATGATTTTACAAAAAAAAAAAAAAAAAAAATATTCTACTTACTTTATAGATGATTTTTCTCAAATTTATTAAAATTTCACATAAAACTTTGTCCTCAAATGTAATTGTAATCTATATATATATAAAAGAGTACTTCCACTCACTTACTCACTCACTCACTCACTGACTCATCAACGCACAGCAAAATCTACTGGGGCTACTGACTCGAAACTGGGTCAGATTTTAGAACATGTAGTGTAAGCACCCCCTAAGAAGCGATTTTGCGAAATTCGTCCCCCAAGAGGGGGGGGGGCAACACGTGATTTCACAAAAACCGTCATATCTCAAAGAAAAAAACAGATAGCTGTAACATTTTTGCATTAAAACATAGCTAAAAACAAATCCCTAAAATTCAATTTCTGGAATTTTGGAAATTCGGTCCACAAGAGGGGGTGCGTGGCAAAATGTGATTTCGCATGCGCAAAAAGTGATTTCTTAAAAAACAATCATATCTCAAAAAAAAAAAAAACAGATATACGTGAGATTTTTGTTTCATAATATAGCTAACATAAAAACCTAAAAACCAATTTCTGAAATTTTTGATACTCGGCCCCTAATGGGGGCAGGGGCCAAAACGTGATTTCACAAAAACTTTTATATCTCAAAGAAAAAAACAGATATCCGTAAAATTTTTGCTTTAAAATATAGCTAACACAAATACCTATAAATCAATTTTTGGAATTTTAGAAATTCAGTCCCGAAGAGGAGGGGAAGGAAGGAAAACGTTATCTATATTATATCTTCTGTATATAATACAGATATGTCTTCTATAATGAAGTTTTAAAAATAATTATTTTAATTTTTAATTGTTGCCAAAAAGAAAAATTCGAGTGGATTTATTTTACGACATATAATAAAAAATAATTTCACGCGAATAGTAAAAGAAATATTAAATAATAAATTTGCTTAGGCTATGACAAAATGACGTCATTATCAAAGTTAAATTATAATATTAAAAATCCAACATATTTCTTTAAATTTTGTTTCATAATCTTTTTTAACGTACCTCAATTTTAGATTTCATTTTAATAGAGTTTTTATTTATTTATTTATTTATTTATTGGCGCGTATAATACATTTGGTATGAAAGCTAATTCAGCATTATATTCAGATTTACTTATTCATAATGCAGGGTAATTTTTTTTTTTTTTTTTTTTTTTTTTTATGCTGAAGCAGATACGACATTTTTCGCCAAGGAGTCTACTTTCGTGATAGCCACTTTAAGCCAAGTAGCCCATAAAGCATATAAACATATAAATTATAAAATTTTGAGGGGAAAAAAACAGAAAGAAATAAAGAAACAGAAACCACAATCTCATAAATTATGTATTTTTTTTTTTTTTTTAAATGGTGACAAAAATTTAAAAGTCACCAAGGGGAGTTATAATAAGCCTGTACCACGATAAGGTTAAATATTTATTTAACCATAGGAGTTACATCCATAGGAGTTTAGGCCACAATTTATAGTGTGTGGCTTATTTACGTCTATCCAACACCCATTGCAACGGAATTTTGAGAATTTCCCCATTTTCCCCCTTAAGGAAGGGAGATCAATAAAGACGTTTCCAAGCATAACTTTGCTTAAAATTATCACAGTAAGATTAATTTTTATGTGTGGTTTGGTTATGCGTTCTCAACACGCACTATCAAGGAATTTTAAAAAATTTACCTCTGCCTACCTCTTTTAAGGGCGGAGTGGGGCAAAAACACATTTTTAAGAGTAACTCTGTTCCAAAGTACCTCAGGAAAGCCATTTTTTTATATGTCGGTTGATTACGCATACACAACACACACACTACAAAGGGGTTTTGTGAAATTCCACCCTATCGTTCTTGGGAGGTGGGGAAAAAAAAACATGTATTCATGTGTAACTCTTCACTAAATTATCTTAGGAAGGAGATTTTTGATGTGTGGGTCGGTTATATATATCTAACTCATTGTATAAAGAGATTTTGCAAAACTCTCTCCCCTGTCCCTTCTTTATGAGCTGGGGGGGGGGGTAAAAACACATTTTAAAACATAATTTTGCTTCAAATAATCTCAGGATCTCGATTTTTTTTCATGTCTGGTTAGGTATGTGTATGCAAGTTGCACTATAAAGGGATTTCGCGAAATTACCCCGCCTTCCTCTTCTGCGCTGGCGGGGCAAAAAACACGTTTACAAGCTTAAATATACCCCAGATTACCTTAGAATGATGAATTTTGATGACTGGGTGTTGATTAAGTGTACGGAATATGCACTTTGATGGGAGGAAATTTTGCAAAACTTTCTACATTATCCGTATGGGAAGGGGAGTAAGAAATAGGTAAGTTACTGCCAAAGGCATTGGGGCTCGAGATTCGAAAAGTGTGGGGAGCAGGAAAAGCGCTACCGAAGGTAGCGGGAACTTTAACTTACTTTTTGACTGGTTTCTTTCTTTCTTTCTTTTTTTTTTTTTTTCAGATTTTTTTTTATTATTAATGATATGAAATATTGAGAATTCATTTCGATATAATGACCAGCGAAGCGGGCAAAGCCTGCTAGTTATATATATATATATATATATATATATATACATATAATTCTTCAGGAAAACGTTCAAAAAAAAAGAGGATAATCTAAAGGTATTTGGAACATTGAATAAGCAGAAAAACTGCAGTTTCGAAGTCGCCTTTTCTTCAAACCCTGAATTTTAAACCAATTTTGATAAAAATAAAAAATTGGATATAAATAGTGATTAGGAATCCCAGTCGAAAATCGCTAAATTCAATTGAAAATTAGATATTTTGAAGAAAAATAATATTTAATTAATTGACATTTTATAATTTGCAAGCTAGAGTTCTAAATGAAAATTACAGATTTCATAAAAAAATTAATATTGAATTAAATTCAAGATCAGCAATTTTTATTAAGGTATTATACATTGCAAGTTTTAATTTTCCTGAATTACACTAGAAACTTTAATTTACTTATTATTTATTTATTCATTTTCTTTATTTTTTCCTTTTTTTTCTTTCTTTCTTACTTTCTTTTTTTTTTTTTTTTTTCGCATTAATGAAAAAAAATATCTAGTGAACTTAATCTGATTCATAATGCTGTATTTAACCACCTGATCGCCGCTGGCGCTCACTGAGTTGTTCTTTTTTTTTTTTTTTACAATACACTTCTAATTCAAAATTACCTGATTATAGCTTTTTAACTTATTTTTTTAATTTAAAGGTCTCACAAAATAATCATAAGGATTATATTCATGTGCACAATTATTTGTCAATCTCAAGTTGAAATAAGCATTATTTTTGTACATTGAAAAACAGTGCAGTGTAAACATCATTACAATTCTGCCTCATTCAAACGTGGTTAGAGGGTTAATTTTCAAATATTGCACCAGTTCCTGGTGTAACCATAACAAAACAGTTAGAAAATGCACCAATTGTATTTATGACACGTTTAATGAAAAATAAGTATCTATGATTTGACATCACCAAAAAATATGGAAAAACGTCGAAAACTTTCATCCTAGACAAAGATAATAAAAAAGTTTAAAACTGCGAACAAGTCTTAAACAAGCACAAGAAAAAACAAAAACGCGATATCTCTACCAGCAAAGAAGATGAAATACATCTCAAAACATCAGATTCTAGAAATTCCAGCAGATTTTGATGAGGATCATTGTTTTGTTTGTGGAGAAGAATAAAATACTATAACCAAAACGAATGGCTAATGCACAAAGTGCCTGAAGTGTGTCCTTGAAGCGTGAACAAACTATCATTATGTTTGTCAAAAATGTGGTAAAGTTTTATAAAAAGTGGAGGATTGAAATTATATTTCAAATTCTTTTTATTCAAAGTTAATTCCCTCATTTTCCGCGATATAATATTTTGCAAATTGCTATATGTTTTTCACGAATAACTGTATAAAAAGTATTACTTTTTGCTATATTAATTTCGCTTTATTTATTTATTTTTATTTTTATTTTGAATTGAATAACATGCTCGACTTAAAGGAAAGATGGCCATATGACATTTTAATTTCAAACTATGTTTACCACTTTTCGTTCGCAATATTTAATTATTTTTTGCTCAAAATATGATGAACCTATATATAAGAATTTTTAAATATGCATAAATATTTCTTGTAATGCATCCAAAAAACTTTTATTTTAATCTAAGAAAATTATGACCATCTATCTATACTAGATATGCCCTTTCTTTTTTTTTTGTCTTTTGTTTTTTGTTTGTTTATTCGCCTTCGAAACCCATGTTAAGGTATGCAATTAAAATTAGACGCGTTAAGGTATGCAATTAAAATTTAACTTTTCTCACCTTTATAATAAATGTTATATTTTAAATTTACATTATTTTCATTATAAATATTACTACGAAATAATTGACTGACACTGTCTTAACATTGTATTTAAAATAATTACTTTTACATAAGCAGCATTTGTAGAGCGTGAAATTAGTAAGAATCGATGTTGTTTATATCGAACCGAAGTTGCTTATTGAAGTATAAAAGTTGATTTTGTACAATTAGAAGAAATTCGTCATTGTTTACTTTGATAATTTTTTTATATGATATACTATCCTTTTTAAAATATTATTTATATTGAATTTTACTGAACAGTACTCCTGTAAATTGTAATCAACTTCTATCTTGGTTTCTATTTTTTTAACTGCATTTGAAACTGAACCCTTTCACATTTCCCTTGATGTCAATTGAAATCACGATATTTAAGATTTTCTTTCTTACTGTCTAAAACTCCCACGAATTCAAAATGAACAGTATTATAATCTATACAAATTTTTCTATAGAAAAATATGCATTTTAGAGGCTTTTACTATCACTGTTTACGAATGAAAGGATCTTTTACACTATTCTGATAATATCGGAATCACTTTCGGTTTTGAGATTAACTGTTTAGATTTCTTTCTTTCTTTTTTCTTTTTTTTTTTTTTTTTTTTTTTCTGTTCATGTTTGTAATTTGTACTTTAATTAATTGTAACATGTATCGCTTTTAAAATTTTGATATTTTTATTTATTGAAAAGTTATCATTGTAAATGGCATCAGTGGTTATAATAAGTACAAATAAACACCCCTTAGTTGCTTTATCAACTAAGTTATTAATTCGTACTCTGTTATTGTTCCTACTTTCAAAAATTTATATTTTTTTTACTCATATATTTATGACTAAATATAAGGTTGGTTGTTTTATGAGTGACAAAATATTGAAAATGAAAGAGCTAATGTAATTGAATCAATACTCTTATTAGAAATACAAACATATTTATAACTTCTTGGGAGATTAGTTTTTAAATATTTAGTTAATTTTTATTTCACTGAAGATAGTACACTCAGAGACAAATTTTGGTGACTCAAAGAAAAAAAAATGTTGGTTCAAGGAAAGTTTTAGTTTAAATAGTTTAGAATGGTAGTTTATTTAACCCCTTACTTGCTGAAGAAAATTTAAGAGATTCACTTCAATGTGCCACTGTTCTCTTACAACTCTGAAATCAGTAAATCTTTCATAAAAACTGTCAAGATCATTTTGAAGTTTATTTTATTGTACTGTCAAACCGTGTCAGTAATTTTACTTGTAGCAGTACAGTACAAAGAATCGTACTTCAGAAAAACGTATATATACGCCCGGGGCAGTTAAGGGGTTAAACTAACATAATAATCGTAACCATTTCTTTTTACGATAAAAAAAAAAGTTTCAAAAATAAATAAAAATGTATAAAAACTACACTAAAATTAATTTTAATGAAATTGTTAATACAAGAAAATATAAATAAATTTTGTAACTGTCATAGTAATTCTTTTTTATCGTTGTAATCAAACTGATTTTGCCATTTTTAATGAAAATGGATTTAGAAAAAAATGATATGATAGAACACACTATGCACTTTGAAGTCAGTATAAAAGTACTTCCTGTTTTATGAAAAATTAATATCGGTTATTTATAAAATATCGGTTTTTATATTACAAACGTATAAAATTTGTTATAATAATTACTTTCAAAGAAATATTTAAAGTGTTTATGATTTTCGTTCATCTGCTTGTCCACGCATTTATTTCCATAAATATTTTGTAGAACTTCACAAAACATTTTTTTAATATAGTTACCAGACAAATCACAGAAAAAAAAAAAAAAAAAAAAAAAAAAAAGAACTGTTATGTTGCGGCCATCACAAAATTTTTTTCTATATTTTCCTATTCACATCCACGCAATACATATTAATTATTAAAAACATCATTTATTAAAATTATTTATTAAATGTCGACGATTCGAGCAAGCGATTTTTTTTTCTTTTTTCTTTTTTTAATTATTGAAAACATTTGTAGCTATATTTGATTTAAGTGTTCATTTTCTACCGCCATAGAATGAATAATAAAGGACTTCCTTTCAGAAAATAATCTGGTGTGTCACTCATACAACTTTCTCTTACCCTGAAATTTAATACTATAAATACAGGTTGGAGATTAAGAGGTAATATAACGAGTACTTTTATGTAAACCTATGTTAAACAATTCAAACTAGGCTTCGGAAGAGTTTTATATGATAATTAGTTCTGTGTGAGGGGGCTACCGGTCCCTCAACCCCCTTTTCATGAATGCACATACATTTATATAGAATTTAATTCTGTTATTAAAATTTAAAGTTTACTTAAAATTATACATACAATTTTCACACGCAACATTCCTTGAAACTTATCAATCTTGATCAAACTTTTCCAGCAACAAACGTATATTAACTTCAAAATACAACATTTGGATCTCCTAAAATTATTCGTTTGTAAGTCACTCTAAGAGACACAGACAAAGAACAAACGTTAAAAAACTTGACTACGGTAGTCAGGAAACTTTAAAACGTGTAAATAAAAAAAAAAAAAAAGCGACGAATATTTAGCATAAAAACATACATTATTTACCCTATCTGTATGGGGATTTCATTTCAGTTCTCGAACAGCTTTCCTGGAAATGGTAAAATATTATTAGTAAAGCACATCAAAAAACAACAACAACAACAACAAAATGTCATCGCTAAAATACTTGCAGCCCTGTATAGCTTTCGAAGATTATATGCACCAAATATAATTCTATAGTAATAATACATGGTCCAGCCTGAAATACACTTCCAGCAATTTGCAACTATTGTCGCACTTTTACATATAGTTCTTTTGTGTAGCACTGTAAACGAACAGTGATTGATTTCTCTACCATATTCTACATGAGACATTTTTTTACGCATATAAAAATTATATATTCGTTTCATTTGGTTTAGTGCAATCTATAGATGTTAAACTCGACTTACCTGCAATTTCTCTCATAGACGTCATGTATTTGAATTCTCTTGGGTGTTTCTGTACACGAACCATTTCCTTCATCTCAACGGAAAGCTTGGTGTAGCATCCCTATATCATACACATTTACAATAACAAGTTTGGACTTTCTGATACTATTTGTTCTTGAGTTATGCTGATAGCACACAGACAAACACACAGACCATTAGCCAAAAACATGCTTTTCTGATTCAGGGGACCTCAAAACGTGTAAATATAACAAAAAGTCACATTCGAAAAATTGACCCTAAAATAATACTTTCTCTACCAATAGGAGTAAAAAAAAAAGTAAAAGGTACGGTTTTTCTTTTTCATCTTTTTCCTTCTTTCTCTTTCTCTTCTTCTTTTTCTATTTTTCATTTCACGTTCATTTTGTACATTCTTCTATATAAGAAAATGAAAGAGGATTATTAAAATAGCGAAAATTTTTTACCTCAGATTTTTGATGGAATTACACTTTTTTTTTAAAGGTTCTGAACACTATTTGATCATTTTTTTTAAATGTGTGTTTGTCTTTGTGTGTGTTTAATAAATGAGTGTCATAAATTTTGTGGACGCTGCTTCTCACGAACCAATGATCGAAATTTAACTAGGTATTTCGTTGGACTTAGACATAAACTGGTGCTAATTACATTTGGGGATCAATCGATCGGCATGTGACGCAATAATCCTTTGTTTTCATTATTTTTAACATGGCAGACAAAACTTTGCATAAATTTACATAACGGTTATTTTTAACGTATGATTATAAAATTTATATGAATTACTAGTAACAGTAACATCAAACTAGAATATATATATGTATGTGTGTGTGTGTGTACATTTTTTGTGATGTAACAGCATCACTCCCAATTTGAGAGTGCCTGTGTAAATTTTCAATATGCGTATCTATCAAAAGAACTCGTGAACAGTTTTAAATCGGGTGGTGTAGCCATATGTCTGTGATAATTTAAAGCAAAGTTATCTTTTTTTTTCTTTCGTTAAAAATGTAGTTCTTCTGATATCGACATTTAATTGACTTTCTTTCGGCATTTTGTGTTAAATTTCTCTGATATAAAAATCGTTTCCATCCATCATGGAAAATAATTTTAATAAATAATAATTGGTTAAATAATTTGTACAGTAAACTTGCGTAAGATAATATAGAAGAAAGTCTTGTGGTGGCCTCAACATACAAATTTTCCTTTTTCGCTTTAATTTTTAATTTTGACCTATGTTTCATTTTTAAAAATAATAGACATACATCATAATTATAATGAGAGAAATACAGATTTAAAATAGCGATGGGGTCAATACGTAAATCTTATATATAGGAAAATAATAATAACAATAATAACAACAATAATAATAATGACTCTTTTCCTGAACATTGTATTAGAAATCTTTCTTTCTCATTATTACTTATATATAACCATCCTCAGGCACAACTTTTTTTTTTTTTTTTTTTTAAGAATTAGAAATTTCGTTATGCTTTACAGTTTAACTATGAAGAATTAGATGACGAGCAATTAAAAATTACATTACATTCTTAATAACTATATTTAATTATAGTCGAAGTGATTCTCATATGAGAAATCTCATTTGAGTTTGTTTTGTCTCATTACATCGTTATCTTGGTCAGAAGAAATAATTAAAATTTTGAAGAATTTTTATATAAAGTTGAATATCAAATAAGACTATTCATTATCTTAATAATATATTATGCAGCATTTTTATACATTAACTAATGTAATAAATAACATCATTTCATTTGTAAACAACAATATTTTATTTTTATAAATTGGTCATTACTAATTTTTCTGCTACTGTTTATTCCTGCATTTCACAAAACAAAAAAGTCTTATTGTCATTTCAAATCAAAGTAATTAGAAGCTTAGTTTCTGTTTTCTTTTTTTTTTTTTTTTGCTGAAAATTAGGAATTTACCCCAATTTTGATTTTCTAAGTAAGAAGAATAAGCATTAGTAACACAATATACTGTCCTAAACAATTAGTTATTGTTGTATTAAAATTTTTATAAAGCAATAAATAAACAACAATAAAGAAATAAAGAAAGAAGACAATGGTATTTCAATTAAATGTATTAATCTCGGAATTCAATTTTTCTAAAGTATTTTAAATTATATATTTTTTAAGTTTCTGAAGCTTTAATGAGAAAGCTTTGTAGACATTCTTATACAAAATAAAAATTTTAATGAGCTTGCGACCTTAGGCTTTGTAGAGATATTTCTTTTTGCACAAATTTTAAAAATTAAAATTATTTCAATGAAATTAATTAACTGTTTTATAACAGTTGAAAGTATAATTTTTCTGCGAGATGTTCGGAGATTGAATTCAGAAAAAAATATATCAAATGGGGGGATTTTTTCAAATTTTTCATTCGTTAAGTTCTCTAAATATTATTTATAATTGATAAGGTAAAATAGGAAAAGATACACAATTTCAACTTTTAAATAGAAATATTAAAAGACTGGGAAAAAAGTCTAACTATTTCTTAAAGTTAAAATTTTTGCAAATTAGTTCCTAAGGAGAAAAGGCAAAAAATAAAATAAAATAAGATGCGATATGCATGGAAATATTTTATCATTTTCATTGGAAAATGAAGTCTTTTCCTTGAATCTGTAACGTGATAAAATTCAAACGAATTTTCAAGTTTCGAATCTAATTGTTTTATTAAAAAAAAGACGATTAGATCCGATTTCGATGGCTTCCGAAAATATCTTAGGTTTTAAAAATCACACTGCAAATAGAAATGTCTGAAACCGAGTGTTCAGTTATTATTTAATTCTCCATGTTTAATTTCCAGTTGATGCATTAAAGAGATCAAGTTTTCATACCTTATAACCACTAAATTAGTAGGAGAGATCCGTGTAATATGGACCCCCTAAGCAAGAATGCTCATAAAACTAAAATTATTAAAATAAAAAGATTTAATTTGTTGGCTGCTCATTACAGTTGTATAGTTGCATGGTTCAAGCTTGGTGAAGCACTCTGGGAACTATTAATAATTGCGGAAATAATTATTTTATTTATGTTTTATTTATGTATCGGTGGTCCACATTATACATACGTTCGTGTAATATGGAACAAGTAGTCCATAGTGGTTCTTCCCCAACAGTTGACACACTTGGAATTGTGAAACGAACTGTCCAGCATGTTTTCTCACACGCTTGTCTATCTCTTGGGAATAGTAGAAATGGATGCAAAAAATAATAATTAATGGACGAAAAACAGGGAGTTCCAAAGGTTATATCCAATGGGTAGTATGTGAAGGAAGTGTTAGCTTGATTACGCTTCTCTGGCCTTTTCTATAGCCTTAAGATTTTGAGTGTGCGACATATGTACGCCGAGCATTAACAAAACCTCTCTCTTTTTACCATGGACAATTGGTTCATATTACACAACAGAGCATGGTTCATACTGCACGCATAAACAAAGCAACGTTGTTTCCAATCACATATAGCTATGCAAATTGGCGCCCACGAAACACATGTTTAAATTGTTCAGAAAATAAGTACATTTGCTACTATTAACGCGAAAATTACATTACAGTTACCTAACAGCTGAAAGTAATACTTTAATTTTAACATACTTGTTACATCAATGATCATATAAACCGAAAACTCAATTCCATAATTGTCCAAATACAGGTACTCATATACAAGTCACTTCCTGCTTTGTATAACAATACTATTCAATGAGATCGTTTCGCCATCTAGTGTTGAACAGATCAATTTCCTCACGGTCCGTATTACACGATGGTCTGTATTACATGGTTCTCCCCTATGCGTCATTTTATAAAAGAAGAATATGCAAATATGAATTTTCTATATGGAACTCTTTATATAACTCCCGGAGAACCAAGGAAAAGTACCGTTTACGTAATCCATATTGTAGTGCGTCCAGTTATGGAATTTTTTCACCATTTACTTAAAGTTTTGAGAGACAGTTTCTTCTGATAAGCTTTAGAAAAAGGACAGGATCTCTGTCCCTCACATTTGAGAGGTATATGCACTCGATCTTATGGTGGATGATTGAAGTGTGTTGTTGTATTACGGGTAACTTGCATATTTGCTTCAGAAAGAAGAATTTAACAAAATAAAGTAATGAATATTTTGCATAAATTTATTATCATCCATACCATTTTAAACTAGCACAAGGATTACGACACTAAGACTTCCTGAAATCGATAACTTTTGCTGCTGGCTTTAGAATGAAATATTGAAGAGCAGCATTTCCTGCAAAAAATACAGCAAGAAGGTTAGTCAAATGGTGGTGGTATGTTAAAACTTCATAACTAGTAAAATTATGCTTAAGAAAATTTCATTGTTAATAAGCAAAATTCATTGTTTTAGGCTCAATTAAATTTAAATGATTTGTTTAGAGTTATTGGAAATCAAATGATACTTTTACATGTGTTTCAATGTAATATTTGGAGTTTCTGGAACAAGATCTGCCTACATCTTTTTGTGTCATTAGCGAACTCCAATGAGCAGAAATCATTTTCCAACACAGCAGAGCTATTACACATTCTTCAAATTGTGTTCTTGACTACACTTTTGATTGCTCGTGGTTGTGTAGGATAAGGCCAATTGAATACGCTATGGTCTTAGGCGCCCATAGGTAGAATGCCCTTTGTGGGGTTTTTTCTAAGGGTCCTAGTTCATATTTACATTGTAAAAAATATGTCCTATTTGCTGTAAGAAATTCTCTGTAATTTGATAAAATACAAGTAATTTACGAAAAAATTACGTTGTCTGAACGTATTTTCTCAAATTACAGAGAATTTCTGGCTGAAAATAGACAGTGTAGAGTACTTGACTGAGAAATATCTACGATACATTAATTATGAAGGGGGAGATTCATGGCTACCTAGATTGACAGATTTAATTCCATTGATGTTTTTTGTTTGGATTTTTTGAAGTAAGAAATTTGCAGCACAGAAATTAACAATTTTTAAAGATTGAAAAGCCAACTTAATGAGACTATTTAAAAGATATAGAATACACTTCCGGTAAAAATAACTATTGCTTTAGTTTGTAAGCGGTAACGAGTGTGTATCAGATACGAGGATGCAATAGAGCAGATGGTATAAGTTTCATGCATCTTTCAGATTTCAAATATACTTTAATGATTAATATGGAATACGTCACTGTTTCTTTCTTTTTCTTGTGTGTCATTCTGTTTTTGTTTTCATTACTTTTGAAGTTCTTTTTTTCAAAATATTGATAATACACTGTTATTCTATTATAAATTGACGCAAAATGACGTTAAGATATCATAATACATAAGCACTTATAAAAATGGATGTAGTCTGGACTCTAAGATGACTATCGGTGGCAACTTATTTGATTTGACTGTGAGAACAGTACTTGTAGGTGAATCCGCCGGTCTTCATAATATGCGTCTGCGCTGAACTAATAATTATTTTCATATACGATTTATACGCATGTTACAAATTTTGTTTTGGGTGCTCCCTTCATTGTTTTTATTTAGGATGGCTAGCTGTGTAAATGTTTTTTTCCATTTTTAATTTGAATTTTATATTTTAAATTTATCGATGTTATCTTAAAAAATTACACTCTATGCCCTTTTTTTAATTCCTTATAAAATATATAAGGAAGTACAGTCGGTAACAAAAGTGTCCGAACACTAGCAAAAATTCCTATGTAATAAAAGTACGCTTAATACAGTTTTGCTAAATAAATCCTTGTTGAATCCTGTTCTTTGACTGAATAAGAACAGGATTCAACAAGGATTTATTTAACAAAACAGTATTAAGTGTACTTTTTTTATATAGGAATTTTTTATAGTGTTCGGACACTTTTGTTACCGACTGTACATTACACAAATTTTCGAAACGGATTTTGTATGTTGCATAATTTAAAATGCTTGGTTATAGAATGTTACAAACATATGTTTGTGACTGTTGTGACTTCTAGTTACACACCTCCAATATTTTACATGATTTGATTTCCCAACTTCAAGATAGTCACGATTTTGGAACATTTTTCGTAACGTCTGTATGTGTACATGTTTAAGTATGTGTGAGAGTATGTGTGTATGTGTATGCGTGTGAATGGCCGGCTGTGTAAATGTTTTTTGCAATTTTTAATTTGAATTTTATATTTTAAATTTAATTTTGACACCCTGAAAAATTACTCTCTATATCTTTTTTTAATTCCTTATATAATGAAGTATTGTGATACAAATTTACGAAACAGATTTTGTATTTCTGAAAGTTCAAAATGCTTGACGATAGAATACTGTAAATTTATATTTGTGATTGTCGCAACTTCTAGTTATATACTTCCAACTTTTGTCTTAATATGACCTCACATATCACAGATATTCACGATTTTACAAGATATTTCATAACGTCTGCATTTACGTGTGTATGTATGTGTGTATGTGTGCGTGTGTGTCTCAATAAATCAAAAATGGTTCGACGTAAAATATTGAAAATTTGTATGTAGATATTTTATACTACATAGTTGTGCATCTTCTCTTTTATCTTTTAGAACTTTTGGAGATATCCACGAAAACTTTATCCATAATGACCAAAAACTTAAACATTTTGGTTATTATATGACTTACCGTTTTGGATATTTCAACAGAACGGAATGATACATTCTGTAATGATGTTGTTACGAAAATTGTTGATTTTCTAGCATGTAGAAAGCAGATAGTAAAGAAATAAGCATATACTAGTTTACAAATGTACTTTATTTAACGAATATTCTCGGAAAACCCCAATAAAACTCATATTACCCCAGAAGAAAGTATTATAAGAGTAAAAGTGTATTTCAGGAACAATGATTAACTGTTTAAAGTAGAATCTCTCAGAAACGATTGGTCAGATGACACAAACTGAATTCTTCGAAAGTGACTGATTATTTTTCTAGTCCCATTAGTGATTTATGTAATTTTCGAGGTAATTCTGTGCTGGAAATCAACGGATGTATCTGTAAATTTTCAGAATTAAGCTCGGTTAGAAATTTCGATCTTTACCAACTGCAATTTTTCGCCAAATATGGTCGCTAAGTCTCGAAACTCCACACCAAAACGAAATGTTTGTCCCTACGGCTGACCTTTGTGGAAGTGAGAAAACTGCCATTGTTATCAATTTAATTATAAATCACCTTTTTTCATAGCAACAATTCTCATGCCAGAAAGATGTTTAATCCTTTAAAGCAATGTTGTTACAAAGGATAAAACTTATTTTTTTTATTAGAACTGTTGATGGAGTAAAAGCTTGAGAAATATAATAGCATTTTATTCACTTTAACGGTTGTCATGTCTGTGTGTGAAAACGGAATTCAAAAATATGCATTAGTTAATGAGTTATAACGGGGCAAAATTTCCCATAGAATAACATTGGCTTCAGCTTTCGGAGACGACAATTATAGAGTCCCCTTACAAGGTAGGAGCAAATATGTTGTCTCCGTGACCTTCCAGATGACATTAATCTTTTGACAGCTCCCTTGAAGGACTGTACGATGCGTACAATCGATTGTACTATTTTTTACCAAAATATGTAAAATGAGACCATCTACACTTGAATTCCACTTAACTCTGAGATGTGCATATTTCATTGAGAGATTTTGCAATAAGCTGTGAAATACTCTTTCTGAACAAGCAATATCCGTGCTCTACGATGTATATAATCCATATTATTTATCGTGAGTTTTGTGGTTTTAGTATTAGTTTTGTTAACTTATTTCGGGAATAGTAATGGGCAACAGGTTCACCTTATGTCAGTGAGAAGAGTAGTTGTGTCTTACAAATTCTGTAGTTTATCAAGATTTTGGTAGTATCACGATTTCTGAAATATATGTACAAAACAGTAAAATGACTAAATAACCTATTATCCTTTCTTGTAGGGGAGTTGAGTTAATTAGTAGTCTGATTCCATGAACTTATTTCAATCAAAATGTAGTTGAAGTTGATTTACTCTCCAAGGTGGCGATTCGGATAATATGGAATACCAACTAATCCATATTATTTGTAATTTTTGTAAAACTTGAATGTTCACTGTAAAAGAGCTGCAAGCAAAACAGAAAATATTTGTAATTTTCTATAGAGAATTTCTGTTTACAGAAATTTAGTATGTAATTATTCTCAACCTGTCAAAAAATATTTTTTTCTGTACAAAAATGAAACCTGTAACTACTTAAACAGATTTTATCTGGTAATTATATATATATATATATATATATATTTTCCAATAGGTATCCCCTGGTATCAAAAAAGAACCAAGTCATTCGATACATTAGTAAAACATCTATGTACTAATATTTTCCGTATTGTTATATTACAGAAATTTTCTGTCGATGTATTTTTTTTCTGTAGCTTACAAATATTTTCTGTCTACACAAAAAAATTCTGTCAGCATTTTTTTTTTTTTTTTTGCTTCTTCTTCTTTTTTTACAGTGATAATTTTTCCAATACTATTTATTTTCAATAATAATTTAAAAAAAAAATGTTTATACGGCAATTATTCATGATTTTCTGTAAAAAATACTATCCTATTTCATATTATACTTTACGGAAGTAGCTATTGCATGTTTACCCTGACGATTTTTCCGTATTACCCGGTTGATCCATATTTACCGAAAAAAAAATGCATATAAACTCTATTTTTAATTACATAAAAACCATCAAAACACATTATCAACACGTGAAAGTTTGCACTAGTCAAATCCGCGGTGATTCAAAATGCTCAGTTTATTATGGGGAGTTCGAAGGGTAAGGAGGTTGTAAGCCAAAAATGTAGATTTCTTTGCCGCAAAGCGTTACCAGGGTGCACCACGAATTCTATTCAATCTATGCCCCTGCGGGCTATATTGGTACCTCCTTTGATGGTGAAGTTGTGGCGATACGTAGAGCCTTAAAGCAACTATTGGCTATCCATTGCAAGTTTGAAAGGGCAGTCATTCTTTCTGATTCTTAGGCAGTCATCTAATCAATTAGCGCTGTTGATCACCCATTAACACCTAAAATATACCAATGTCAAGAATCCTTGAGAACTCTCACTATAAAGGGAAAACAAATTGTTCTCCAGTGGGTGCCCGGCCTTTGTCGCCTTTCGGGTAATGAACAAGCGGACTTCCTTGCAAAAAGAGGTGCCAGTTTATTGTAACATCCTAATACAGCCATTTCTTACTGGAGGATTAAACTGTTTTTAAAAAATGTATTTACATCTAATGCCTTACGAGTGCTTGAGAATCGTACAGCTCTAAAGAACTGGAGGAATTTAAGTCCTTGTCTTATTCCTGACAAACCAAGACGTAAGGTAGTTGCGACTTTCCGCCTATCTACAGGACACGACTGCTTTTCCGTTCATTTGAAGCGCATAGGTATCTTAAATGATTCTACTTGCCCACTTTGTGATTCTTGAGAAGTAATGAACAAGGGAGCATCTGCTCCGTTGTGGGGCTCTTCGATGTTCTACAAAAGAGTCGAGATATTGGGACGCAAGATCGCTCTTTAGACAATGACTTCGGCCTTTTGTTCTATGTTATATTGTCTATAATTTGTTTAGTAACTTTATAGCCCTCTGTAACTTTTGCCTAGCCATTGGAAATAAATAATTTAAAAAAAAAAATTATAAGAAGTTCAAGCACAAATGGTATTCTATATTCACATACTTTCTCCTAAAACTAATAATTTCCTACTGGAAAGCTATAATATTATCATATAAAGATATTTAATGTGAAAAAAAAAAAAAGAACGGAAACTGATAAAATGTGTTAATGTGTGAATGACTTGTGAGTAACCAGTAAATGGTATTTTATGCTGTGTACACGTTTAAGAGTACTATTCGTTTTCATTAGTTTTGTATGCATTTATTTTATTTCCTAACTAAAAGATTGGTTGAAATGTGTACATTGAAAAACTAAATTAAAAAAAGAAATTTAGTCAAATCAAATCAAATAAGTATGTTTTATTTATTTATTTATTTCGAGAAAAACCATTTTTAGACCGAGCTGGTAAGTTATAGAGCGTACCTTATTTTTTTTCTCTAAAATATTTCTTTTTGTGTTTGCCTTATTTATGTTTTGTGAGCTAAGATAATTCCCTGTGGATATTTTTTTACCCGCTACATTATATTCAGAAATATTTTCAATTATTCTTTCATTGTAAAATTCATTTAAAAATTATCTTCATTTTCTTAATTAAAAAAAAAAAAAGTAAAAGCATTTTTCTATTTTTAAACATTATACAACAATGTTTTGATTAATATGAATAATGTGGTTTTTGTGACTAAGTATATGTATCATCTTAATGATTGAGGCAAAATTTTATTATGATTATTGTAATCTAAAGTATTATTTATTTATTTATTTATTGTATATTTAAAAAAAGCATTGTTTCATAAAAGGCCCCAGTAGATATGACTTATTTCAAATAACTGGCATTCCTTACCATTATTCCTTATTTTTGGTGATTTTTTCTTTGTATATAGCTTTACTAAAACTTGATGTTAATCAATAATGTTAATCAAACGTAACTGTTATTGGTAACAACAAAACAAAGTGTTCTATTTTAAACAAAATGTATCGCAGGAGGTTAATTTTTTTAGATTACATTTTTAATTACTTGTTTTTCAAATAATTTCAGCATATTATTTATTATCAAAAAGGTTATTTATTTACGACCAATAAGTTTTTGTAAGTAATATACATTGTTTTAAATAATGTTGGTTAAACTTAATTTTTTTACACAGTGTTCATTGGATTAATTTTATGCAAGTTGTGTAACAATGATAATAATTAAAACAAATTAAAATATATACGTTTTCATATGTAACTTGTAATTTTATTTATATCCAGGGATGAAACAGTTCCACTTTTTCTGCCACCAGTATTTATATCCTGAAATTTTCATCATATTTACAATTGCTTTTGTGTTTTTGTAGGGAAGAAATTTTTGTAGAAAAATGCTGATAGGGGAAAAATATGTAACTCTTTCTTCCTTGTATTTATGATTTAAGTATGACACATTTCTAATTTCATATAGAAGAATGTCCGCAAATAGCAAAAAGAGACAAAAGGATCATGAAATTAAATATATATGTACAATTTGACAAACATTAGATTTTGACTTTGAAGTAAATAATTCTTTCATAATAATACAGTTGCATTCATTAACATAATTTAAATATGTATTGTATGTATAAATATATATATAGTAATACAATATTATCAGTGCAAAAATTTGAAATTTAAAGAAGATTTAATTTCAGTATTAAAACAATTATTCGGATCATAAGCGAAGACTACCCAAATCAAACCAAAAAAGAAATAAAGTAAAATCGAAATGAATTATTGGAAACTGGAATGAGAAAAAAGCATTATTTGCATTCTAACGTTTTCAAGGGCCTGGTAGAATGCAAATATGCTAAAATATGGATGTTTTTTCTGTTACAAGGAAAGCAAAAGCTAAGAATTTCTTTGTTCACAGGCCCGAAACACCCATAGTAAAACCAGAAAAAACGAAGATCAAAATAAAACAATTCACTAAAAATGATAATCTAAAATCATTTAAAATCGTAGATCAAAATAAACTCACCACTACAAATAATAATTCAAAATTACTTAAAAAAGTATTATTGAAAAAGATGCTACTCAAAGTTATAATAAACGAGACACATGTAAAAAATTAACAAGCAGATATCAGTTAAAAGCGCAGTTAGTCAGTTCAAAATAGCAGTGAACATGGAGTAAAATAAAGAATTCACAGAGCTATTCAGGTAGAATCCTAACTTAAATAAGGATTCAGATTATTATTATATATATATACAGGGTGGCTATTAAGTATCCGGAAAAATTTTGAGGAGCTTTCATGGACTATCTACTTCATTATAACCACTTTTTGTTGTTGTAATGTTTTTATCTTTAAATATTATTTATTAAAATAATTTGCATTTACTCAACAGGCATTTTTTGAGCGATCAGGGACAGCAAAATCTAATAGATAAATGAAAAAGTTTCAGGATTTTTTCAAAGTGCGGCGCATCTAAGATATTTTGTGGTCCGATGAGAAAGTTTTTACTGTTTAAATCGCTAAAATCTCTCAAAATCATCGCAAACTTTTGGATCTAGCTCTCAAGAAAACCAGAAAACGAAAAGATGCAACAAGGTCTTTGTTTCTAAAATGTTTGATGGTTTAAGCTGAGATTAGCAACAATGGGTAGACTCAACTGTTTTTTTTTTTTTTTTTTTTTTTTTTTTTATTTCTCCAAAGAAAACGCAAAAAATAATGGAAAATTCATCAAAAAGTTGTTTTAGAGAAAGCTGTACTTCCATGGAAGCAAAGTCACTCGGCTAAGCTCTTTCACCAAGTTTGTGCTCTTGGCCCATGGAGTCAAATCAACGTTTGCTTTAATCGGTGTCAAAGTGAAAAGGTATCTGACCAAAAATCTGTGTTCTTCTAACAGTTCTGATTTGTATCCAGTAGATTTTTCAGTGTGTGGGCTTTTGGAAAAACAATTGAGAACACAGAAAATCATACATTTGATAAACTCAAGAAAGCCCTGAACAAAATATGGGAGGATTTAGATCCAAACTACTTGCGCCGCACCTTCACCTCACACTGTAAATAGAAGCGTCTTAATTTCAGACAGAAATGTGTCTGAAATACCAATTGAGACACATACATGTCTGAAACATTTAAGTATGCAAAATTTCAGGTGCATGTGCTGTCTGAAATTAAGACACATAAGTGTCTCTTTATAAATGAGCTGAAATGAGTGTCTGAATAAGGTTAATATGTCTGAAATTGAGACATATTACAGTCTCGACGCATAAAAATTCAGCCATTTTACAATTTAGGCACTTAGATATTCACACATTTCAATGTTCAGACACTTAGAAATTCAGACATTTGTATTACTTAACAAATTTTCCATATGGAATCTACTTTAAGCAGCATGCATGTCCTGTTAGCATTTTTTTTTTTTTTTTTTTTTTTTTTTAACATTAAATAAATTTAGTTTGTTTTGTATACTATAAGTAGTTAACTTATTTAAAATACATAGATGCGAATTTTATTCAGTTAAAAATAAAAAAAACAAAGTTAATTTTTATTTAATGTTTTCACATGTAATAAAACAAAAAATATTAAGAAAAACAAAGCATGTAACTTGTAGCTAAGAAATCGAATTTGTAACTGAACAATCTTGAACAATTTGTCCATAATTGATTTTTTTTTTTTTTTCCTTTTAAAAATTCTTTTTTCCGCAATATTTCCCTACACTTCAAAATGTAAAAGAAAAATTTGTTTTGTTTTTCATGAATATAGTTTGTTTTCTTGTAAATACCAGTTTTGAAAAATTCATTTAAAATCCATAGACTAGTATTTTCTCATATTAATAACTCATTAAAAAAAAAAAAAAAACTATAAACCTCTACACATAAAATTTAAGTTAATACGAGTAATATATAAGCTTTAGTTATTATGAATAGTTTTATTGCAAAGACATAAAACTACGATTTGTTTTAAGGATAATATAATATATTTTGTTATACAAGCAAATGACGCCGTGTTTCTTGGTGGCATGATTGGGAAGGCGTTCGCCTTTGCATCCGTTGGTTGTCGGTTCAATTCTAGACACGGGCAGTGGCCAATTTACTTGTTAAAATTATTAATGCTTTTTTTTTATGCTGTAGAAGATTCTAAAATCTATTTTTCTAAATCTAAATTGATCTAAATTCTATTTCACAGATAAATAGTATAACACGCAACTTTTTATTTATTTATTTATTTATTTATTTATTTATGGACAATATTCACTGTAGACAGGATCAAAGATGGCGGAATTTCAGGCACTTCAAATGTGTGAAACGATGCGCCTTTTAAGATACTTGAAGTGTCTGAAATAAATTTAACTTTTTAACATCTTAAAATTGAACACCCCATTTTAGACACATTTGTGTCTGAATTTAAGACACTTGTATTTACAGTGCACTTCCGAAGAAGATCGCAGCTTGCGTCAAAGCCGATGACCGGAATTTCGAAAACTCATAGTAAAAAGTAATTGCTAGACATTTCTTTGTTGCAAAAGTAGAAGTTTAAAATTTGTTTGCCATTTCACTAATTGTTTATTATCAAATACTTTTTCCGGGTACTTAATAGCATCCCTGTACATACCATATATTATATGGAAAACCTTTTCAAACATGTAACAGGAAGAAATATATATATATATATATATATGCATGTCTGTGTGTATCTGTGAATATTTATTTATTTGCTTATTTTATATTCTCTCATTTTAAAAATGTTTTATTAATTTAAAAGAAAGTTAAAAAGTTTACAAATTATTATTACACAATACAAAAATCTGAGCAAAATGTCACTAAAAATTCTAAAATTTTCAATATGACCTTCTTTGGCTTCTCCACAAACTTCAAGTTGACTTTATACTTAGACAGCTTCCATACTTAGCTTCCGTAATGTGGTAAACAAAGGGACTCCAATGTTGTGAAAAGTGTAACGTAATTCTCAGAACCACTTCATAAAATAAAATGGCATGTCACAGGATTTTTCAATAAATAATAATAATAGTCATCCATAAAAACAGATATGGTTGATAATCAATATCACCTTTCTTTTTAAATTCTGTGTCTGCCAGACATTTTACCCTGGGTTCCTATATTACTCTTGACCGACGCATCAGCCGCCATCTTTTTGTCTCGTAAAACACCAGCTTTCCAGCTTGGCGCATTTATCGCAGCTATGTTCTTTAGATATCTCGCATGATATGGGGAAAATATAAACATTTCCTGTTCTTTCCTAGAGTGTCTTGAGAAAATTATTGTTGAACAACCTCTTATATCACAATATCCTCTTATATCCTCTTATGTCATGTGAAATTAAAATTACACATAAATAAATAAAAAATAAAAAAGTAACTCAAAAGCCACGCATGGTTAACAAAACAAAGGCTACGGCTTGAACTACGGACCCGCTGGGTACATGTGACAACACTAAGGCAAAAAAAAAATATCGTATGCGCCATTTTGTACACATAGGAGCTTTAGTTTTACCTTCCTTCTTCCCCGTTTTAAAGATATTAACTATGTCGGCTTGTGAATACAAAACGATTTTTGAAGTTGCTGAGATAACTTTATTTCCGGACATGGGGGCATCCAAATCTGGCTTTTTGCAAAGTGAATTAAATAGATTTTTCTCCCCCAAATAACAGAACGACCGCAACGTTTTTTGTCAAACTTAATATATTAGAAGATCTTTGTCTTGTACTTTATATATAAACAGGACTTGCTAATTTTAATTTTATAGGAAATATATAATAATACTTTCCATATCCATCAAAAATGTGCGATAATGATGTACTCTATTGAAGACACATTTTAAACATAAAAATAAAGGATCAAATGTGCACGATTCTCACTGTAGTTTTATATTTAAAGATATATTAAATTTAACTGGTAAATCAAGCCTCATATACACTAGTGCACGATTTACAAACGATCACTTTTTTCAATTTAAAAATTTATCGTTTGATGTAATGTTCTGGAACGTTGAAGATGTAAAGAAAAGGGCCTTTCTAATGTTTTTCAAGGAAAATTAGGTTACGATAATAATTATAGGGTATGGCAATAAATTTAGTCACCCTGTAGCTTTAAGAGAATGAAGTAATCTGTAACTGTAGGATATAATGTAAAATCTGTACAATTTTCTGACGCATTTGTGTAACAATAGCATGGTAAAACATATATAAGCATTTATTTGAAAGTTTGAAAAAAAAAACGAAAAAAAAACATGTTTTTTATTTATAATGGGCAGAATTTTCAACGAAAATTATTGCCTCTTTTAAATAAATTGAAAAAAAAAAATACTTTTGAAATAATATCGGAAGAAGCGGGATACAAATATATTAAATATTTCCCCAAATATGAGCATTTTTATAGAAAGTGTCTCTCACACTGCGCATGTGCGAGTGATTTTTTTCTTCTTCTTCTTTTTTCTTTTTTTGTATAATTTGATCTTCAAATGTGTAGATTTCGCAGAACTTAGATAAACTCTAAATTGTTTGTTTATTACCAGGATACAAAAATATATGCTGATTTCTGATAATTAGTAATTTTTTTTTTTGTATGCTATTTTTATAAAAATAAATAATTATGTTTGTTCAATAACTTACGTCTTTAATCTGTTGTAATGTACTGATGTTAAAAAAATTCATTTCAGGTTATTTATTTATTTATTTATTTATTTTATTTTATTTTATTTTATATTTTTATTATATATATATTGGGGGGGGGGTCCTTTTACTTCTTTAAAAAAAAAAAAAAAACAAAGGTTAGATTTTTTTAATTAATAACGTAAACTGGTCAGACTTTTGTCTAGTCCCGGATATTTCTTAAATTACATTTTTATTTGTACAAAGCTTTAAGGGGCTGTATTCTTTCAAATTCTAAAAAAATAACATTTTCTCTATTTTTTTTAATTTTTTTTTTTTAATATATGTATGTATATATGTATAAAATAAAATATTTTATTCAAAATTTTGGTCATAAAAGAGCAACATATAAACAATATATTTCAAATTATTATTAAAAATTTGGAAAATTCAGCCGGTGAGTCCTGGTTTTCGGAGACCCTTCAAAACTAGTATGATGTGGCCACCACATGACTTTCTTCTACATAATTTTACACAAAATTTATTCAATACAAATTATTTATTAAATTATCAAATTATTTTTTGTTATAAATGCAGACGATTTTTATCTGACAGTATTATATATTATCACTAAATGCCGAAATATGTCAATTTTTTGAAAATTAGAAGAAATAAGATTTTTTTCCAGGATTTGTTTCGTTAATAGATTTAAAAAATCGATAACTTTGTTTTAAATTATCACAGATCAATAGTTCAACCATTCGTTTTAAAGGCATTGACGAGATCTTTCGAAACATACCCATAATAAAAATTTACTCCCCCAGGGGGGAAGCGATGCTCCCACATGCACAAAATTTTTTCCTAGTTAACTACTACTATTATCAATAATTAATATTAATTTTACAATCACACAATTAAAATAACTCTCATTATGTACATTTATACGAAATTTTGTCCTATACTGCCATGTTAAAAATTTAGGAAAAATGCGATTACAAGACACTTGTTGAGTAATTGTTCCACAAATCTCATCAGCACCAGTTTATGTCAGGGTCCAACTAAATACCAAGTTTGGTTAAATTTCGTTCATTGGTTCGTGAGATATAGCGTCCACAAAATTTGTGATACACACACACAGACACGCACACAGACAGACTGACAGACAGACAGACATTTTCTAAAAACAGTCAAATCGTGTTCAGGAACGTGTAAATTCATCAAAAACTGGAGTTCGAAAATTTTCACGAATCCAATACTTTCTCTATATATACATATAGAAGAATGTAAAAAGGGTACGAGTTGCAGGTTGGTCCACAACTGGATTTGGCGATTTTTCTTTGGCGCCATTTTGAACGTAACGGTGTCGTTCTGGATTCTTTGTAATATGATATAGCAAATGGCGATCTGTTTATTTTTTATTACCGTGGCAACCAGCATTACAATTAATTATAAATATAACTTTTATTATTCATTAATACATTTCAGCTGGTGAGGCTTAATTTTATAAAACAGTTATATTTTTACTCTTTATTTTCAATTTATTTTGTTTATTTAATTTATTATTACTTTATTTTGTTTGAGTATGGCTTCTAGTAGTAGTAAATCAGTGAAAAAAAAAATGTTAAAGATGATAAAGGTTTGTTGAAAGATAATGTTAGAATGGTTGTAACCATCGAGCGAATAGGCTTATTTTTGGAAAAGAAGGTGAATGTAGTTGGATTTTTTTGTACGAATTATTTAAAGGGAGAGAAATGTTTTTGGGTTATTGAAAAATATTAGGATTTGTAAAAATTGTGGAAGTGATATGGTGATACGTGTAAAAAGTGTTTCGCAGAAAAATTGATTAAGATATTATATCATACATAGTTAGGTAAGTTAATTTAAAGTACTTGTTTAATTAATATTAAAAATAGGCTTAATTAATTTTGTACATTACAGAAGACGTCATTTCAAAAACGCATTTTCCCTTTGTTTACGTTTGGAATCCATAGCAAACCACTTCCAAAAATGGCACTTCGCCATAATTACAAAAAAAAAAAAATCGCCAAATCCAGTTGTGGACCAACCTGCAATTTGTTCCAAAAAAAGTAGTGGGCATGATTTTCCAAAATTTAATGTTGAAATCTTGTTGAAATTTCGCAAACTTTTTCAAAATAGAATATAACAATTACTGGTCAAACAATGTGTTTAAAAAAATAATAAATTTGAAATTTTGGAAGAGTTGTACGCAAAAACAGTACAATTTTCGATACATATTAATTGCCCCATGTACAGCCTTCTAAAATTAGTTGTAATAATAATAATTAAAAAAAAAAAAAAAAAAAAGCTTTAATACCTTATACTGGATATCGCTTATTTACATCTAATCATTTTTCCCCCCTGAAATCATCCTAAATAATTCGAATATAACATCAACATTGGTTAAAATACAAGGTATGTAAATTAAACAATGAGACTTACAATAAAGTGTTTGATTTGGAAACACCTTGAAAGCGGGAACTGAAAGCAGGCCAGGTTTCTTTGTGAAAAGCCTTCAGTAAGAATTAGCTTTGCTGTACTCATTTGATTGCCCGTTGGAATTTTTTGCATGAAACAGTTCTTTTCAGGTGCGTTCTGAAAATAAGCAACATCCATTTTGAGCAATGGTAATATCAGATTTCACTTTACACATAGGAAAAGAAATTTGAGCAACAAAGCTTTTGAAAACTTCAGGCCAGTCCAAGAACAACTGGTTGTTGCATCGCAACAATGCTTTTTAAAACACAAAGACTTCAATACCCAATTTTTTGACAGTAAAACTATTCCTATGGATGCTTAGCTTCCTTATTCGTCAACTTGAAATAACGTTAGTTTTCCTATTTACCGTAGTTATAAAATCAGCTCAAGAAACGTCTTTCTGGGTATTAGATGAAGGTTATTCCAGTTGTGAGTTCTAGCACTGTTTGAGCAGTAGCGTTGCGAGAATGTAGTTTTGGACCATCTCCGTTCGGGTGATTAGAAACAGTCCGTTGTAAAAACCTCATCCATCTGATTGACTCTTAAAATGTCGTCATATATAAATTATTTTCAACAGTCAATCCGATGAATGAGCTCTTCATGATAACTTACTGTTTCTAGTTACCCATAATAACATGGCCCAAAATGTCTGTAGAACTGTCTTCAGAGCTATGTGCTTCTCAAGGAAGTTGTTTTGGGAGAAACAATGGTAAGATTAAACAATGCTTAATCTCGTTGATAATCAAGGCCCATGTTATTCTATAGTCCAAGAACAACTGGTTGTTCCATCACAACAATGCTCTTTTAAACACACGATATTTTGACAATGAAACTATTCCTATGGCTGCTTAGCTTCCTTATTCGTGAACTTGAAAAAACGTTAATTTTTCTATTTACCGTGGTTATAAAATCAGCTCAAGAAACGTCTTTCTGGTATTAGATCAAGGTTATTCCAGTTGTGAGTTCTAGCACTATTTGAGCAGTAGCGTTGCGCGAATGTCGTTTTGAGCCTTCTCCATTCGAGTGATTAGAACCAGTCCCTTGTAAAAAGCTCACCCATCTGTTTGACTCTTGAAATGTCGTCATATCCAAATTATTTTCAACAGTCAATTCGAACAGTCAATTCGCTCTTCATAATAACGGACTGTTTCTAGTTACTCATATCAACATGGCCCAAAATGTTGGAAGAACTGTCTTCAGAGCTATATGCTTCCCAAGAAAGTTGTTTTGAGAGAAACAATGGTAAGAGTAAACAATGCTCAGTCTCGTTGATAATCAAAGCCTATGTTATTCTATAGGAAAAAAAAATTTCCGCAATTACTCATTAACTAATATAATTTTGCACTTCACCTTTACATTCAGAAACACCGTTACAACCGTTAATTACAATTACAATTAACGGCTACGGCAATTATTACCTTTAATTGTAATTTACGGTTAACAACACAACCGTTTACAACCGTTAAATACAATTTAACATATATATGTATATATATATATATATATATATATATATATATATATATATTATTAAACAACAACAGTTAAATTAGTACTATCTTTTTAATTTAGTTTATTATTATTATTATTATTATTATTTCATATTTGAGTTAAAACAAGAAAGAAAAATCATGCAGTACGCATTGATTAGTAACACTTTCCAACTGTACGTAATTGTTGTATCGAATAACTTTTAATATTCTTTCCCTACGTTATCACACAACAGACAGAAGGACTGAAAAATATACAGATAGACTAAATGATTTTAAAATTACTCTTAATCATTTTGGAAAGTGTTAAGAAGGCTTAACGCAAAAGAAAATGCAGCCATTAGATTATAATTATAGCTTTTGATCTCTCTGAATATTTTAGTGTAGACCTGTAAATCAGAAAGTTAATCATATCATATTCTATACAAAACATTATTTTAGAATATAAATAATACATTTCAATATTTTTATGATTTTTTCAGTAGAAAGACTTTTAAATATAACTTTCAAAAAATGCTGTCCTGAAACGTAATGCATTGGCTTCTTCTTCTTTTTTTTTTTTTTGTTGTTGTTGTTGTTGTCCCTGTAAACAAACTAGTTGTGTAAGACCTATTAATGTCTTTTTAAATGGGGAACATTCTATACGGTAAATATTTATAAAAATAACACTCATAGAACACAATGCTTTCGAATGCTTTTGGGTGGCCCTGTACACAAACCAGAAGAGATATTCACTCCATTTTCAATACGGAACACCCGATAGTGAACTTCAATAAAATATATCAGTTTTGAGATATTTACAGGAATTAGAGCTCGGAAAGACAGGCAGTCAGATAGACGGACATGCAGATGCACAAAACTGAAATCATATTCACGTTTAAAAAATGCTGGAAAGTGTTAAAAACGCTTAACAAAAACGAAAGTACAATTCTAGCAATTTTTCATTAATACCTCTTAATATAACTGGATATTTTTGTGCCACCCTATAAATCTAATGATAATCCTGCTATATTCTATGCAAAGCATTCTTTTGTGCATATAAATAACATATTTCAATTTCCCAAAACTTCGTGGAAAGTAAAGTTATTAAAATTTGATTTATAGAAATATCTCTCATAGAACGCAATGCTTTGGAATACTTTTGAGTGTCCCTGTGTATAACCCGATGGTGGTATTTCCTCCATTTTATACAGGAAACATCCAATAGTGAACCTGAGCAACTTATTTCAATTTCATTAAGATATGTCTACAGTAAAGTTATGAAAATATGGTTTATAGAAATACCTCTCATAGAACGCAATGCTTTGAAGTACTTTCGTGTGTCCCTGTACACAAACCAGTAGAGGTATAAGCACCATTTTCAATAGGGAACGTTCGATAGTGAACTTCAATAACATATATCAGTTTCAAGAAATTCCATAAATATTTACATGAGTTAGAGCTCGGACGGACAGACATTCAGACAGACAGACGGACAGGCAGATACAGGAAACTGAAATCATATTCACATTAAAAAAATGTTAGAAAGTGTTAAAAACGCTTAACGTAAACGAAAGTACAATTCTAGCAATTTTTTATTAATAGCTCTTAATATAACTGGATATTTTTGTGCCACCCTGTAAATCTAATGCTAATCCTGCTATATTCTACGCAAAGCATTCTTTTGTGCATATAAATATTTCAATTTCCTGAAACTTCCTGGAAAGCAAAGTTATTAAAATTTGATTTATAGAAATATCTCTCATAAAACGCAGTGCTTTGGAATACTTTTTAGTGTCCCTGTGTATAACCCGATGGTGGTATTTCCTCCATTTTATACAGGAAACATCCAATAGTGAACTTGAACAACATATTTCAATTTGATTAAGATATGTCTACATTATGAAAATATGGTTTATAGAAATACCTCTCGTAGAACACAATGCTCTGAAATACTTTCGGGTGTCCCTGTACATAAACCAGTAGAGGTATAAACTCCATTTTCAATAAGGAACGTCCGATAGCGAACTTGAATAACATATTTCAATTTCATTAAGATATGTCTGCACAAAAGGTATAAAAATATGGTTTATAGAAATACCTCTCACAAAATAATGTTTTGAAATACTTTCGGGTGTCCCTGTACACAAACCAGTTGAGGTATAAACTCGATTTTCAATAGGGAACGTCCGATAGTGAACTTGAAAAACATATTTCAATTTCATTAAGATATGTCTACAGTAAAGGTATGAAAATATGGTTTATAGAAATACCTCCCATAGAACACAATGCTTTGAAATACTTTCGGGTGTCCCTGTACACAAACCAGTAGAGGTATAAACTTCATTTTCAATAGGGAACGTCCAATAGTGAACTTGAATAACATATATCAGTTTCAAGAAATTCCATAAATGTTTACGGGAGTTAGAGCGCGGACAGACAGACAGACAGACAGACGGACAGACAGACAAACCGAAGTCATAAACACTTTTCAACCTTGTTGGAAAGTGTTAAAAAGTAACTAAAAGTGCATTTTTTGATTTTTTAGCTAGAAAAAACAAAATATTATAAACGTGAAAAATCAACTTTTCGAAAACAATTGCTAATTTAACGATTGTAAATTTTCTTAATGTGGAAATAAAATTTTAAATAAAATTATACTTTTAAAAAAATAAAGAACACGCTTTTATTGAAATGTGAATTAAAGCACAAAATATTTACCTTTACAATATTTTTTACAGCGTACGCTTTTAAATTGCAATTCTATTCTCTGCAAATTTAGGTGTCTTAAATTCAGACACATAAGTGTCTTAAATGGGTGTCATTATTTTCAGACACGAAATCACGTCTTTAATTTTAAGATACGTATGATGTTTTAAGTTAAGACATGAGTTTGACTGGATTTTAAGACACTTGAAGGACTTAAAGCAGCCATTTTAACCTCATTTTTCACAAATAATTAAAAATAATTAAATAAATGAATAAATAAGATTGCATATGGTTTAATTACCTGTTAAAACTGGACATAGAATTTCTTAGAGCATGCAGAAAATATTTACGCGAGAACTTCTACATAAAGAAAACCTCTCCGACAGGCTGGACTCGAACTGAGGATTCACAAGCCAGCGACCAACTGACTGAGCTACAACCATGTACAGTAAACTTATTTTGGTTAGTAGTAGAGATATGTAGTATTCGTCAAACATATTCTAAATTTATCATATATATATATATATATATATATATATATATATATATATATATAAATTATTATTATTTTTATTATTTTTATTATTATTATTGTTTAATTACAGTTATCGACAAAATGCCTAAAGTTTAATATACATTTCAGTTTTAATTTTTAAGTGTATATTTTTAGTGTTTTTTCTTTTTGAAATATGAGTGATAAACGGGCAAAAAGTGCAGCATATGATATTTCGAAATCGGTTTCTTTTTTCTTTCTCTCTCTCTATTTTACACTGATATGTAAGAAATCATGCGGATTTTTTTTTTTTTAATTAAATTAAAAAAATCAAGTAGCACAAATAACAGTAATACACATTTTTCAAAATTGCTCGCTTACATAGTCGATATCTATTTCTTCGAAAATTCAAACTCAAAAAGCTAAATGATATCAATAGCTTAAACACTTATTATGTAAAATATTATTAAAGCGGATGTGGAAAGAAACTTAACCCCGTATACATATTACTTAAAATAGATTCCGTGGGAATTTTGCTAAGTTAATACAAGTGTCTGAAATTCTAAGTTTCTGAACTGTCAAATGTCTGAATTTCTAGGTGTCTGAAGTGTAAAATGTCGTAATTTCCAAAAGCCAAAACTGCAATGTGTCTTAATTTCAGACATAATATTATTCAGACATTTAATTTAGTTTATTTTTATAGAGACGTTCATGTGTCTTAAATTCAGACGTGGGTGGTGTTTGAAAATTTGTATCTTTACGTTATTCAGACATTTATGTGTCTAAATTGGTACTTCAGGCACATTTCTGTCTGAATTTAAGTCACTTCTATTTGCAGTGTATTCTTTTATAAAAATAATGTCATAACTTAATTTACGCACCTAATATCTCTCATTAATGTTATATGTTTTCAAAATAATAAAAATTTAATTATTTAAATTTATTTATCAAAAATAACATTCTCAGAGCAAAATTGCTGCAGGAAAAATATTTCAGAGATATTTGGCAGTGATGAGTACTAACTTATTGCCTTCGTGAATATTTTTTAACAATTTTCTTCTAATTTTGAAACTAGATTTATAATCATATTTTATATTTTAATATGTATTATAATTTTTAGTTTTTGCATCAAAGCTTTATTATTTGTTAACAATAAAATGCCTTTCTAATTACGTTTTTTTAAACTTATTATTCTGTATAAATTGTTGTCTTAAATTTTATTTTACTCACTTTTACGTACAAAAATAAATATTTATTTAAAAAAAAAAAAAAAAAAAAAAAAAAAAGTAACTATTTTAAAAATTCCCATGGCCTAAAAATAATTTTTTAAATAGGTTTGTAACAAAAATAAGCAAGAATCCAAAATATTTAAAAAGATATATAACAAACAAATTCAGTTGATTTTATTATTATTATTAATACTATTATTATTATTATTGAAAGAAATAAAAATATTAGATTGAATTTTTAAACATGTTTGAAGCCATCTCCATATTTTACAGCACTATTTTAATAATGGTAGTTATTGACTTGGGCAGTTTATCTGCGTTGTAATTTTTTGTATCATTTTTAAAAGTGATCTTGAAACTGATATATATTACTAGCAGGCTACGCCCACTTCGCTGGCCACTATATTTAAATGAATCTCCAAAAGAATTGGATCATTATTCATTTTTCACATCACATTATAAATAAAAACTAAAATGGACAATATTCCTGTGACGTCACCGTAGGTAAAATCGCAGAACACGTGGCCGATATTTTGTAAACAAATTAGATTCAAGATGCCATTTTATTGTTACGCATACCATTTTTCTAAATATTTCTGCAGTGAAACTTAATAATAATGTTCAAACAAGAACAAAAGAAAAATGTAAACAACTGAATCGAATGATAAAGTTAAGACTATTCCATATCGTAAAATTGCAGAACATTTTATGTATACACACACAAATATACATATATATATAATGAATAAAAGATTAATAAGAACATTTTATACACACACACATATATATAGACATCAAAGCTTAAATAATTAGAATTTCAATCACTTTAATAAAGGAATTTACTAAATGGAACGTCCATTTAAATATGTTAACATCGCCACAGTTCACACGGCAACTTTTAATATTACATATGTTGATTAATATTAAAGAATATTACTAAAACTGGATTAAAAACAAAACAAAGTTATCACTATATCACTCTTACTTCAATTTCATATAATCTGTAACTCTTAGAAATAATATTGCAAGATAAAAATTTGCAAGCCACAATGTTTTGTTATGGTAGAGTTGAGGATTGTTTCCCTACCCAGCTGATATTCTTGTAGCCTCGAACCCAAAGCGGGAATATGGTCCATAATTACATTGGAATCGATTTAGACCTCGCATCGGGTACTCGCTGACTACGGCAGCTCTTTCTCTGGCCGCACTGTATCGGGAGCAGATTCCCACTGCCTGCAGAAATCTCTTTCCTATGTATTTCAATATGGGTATTTATTGACGATAGGTGGGTCTGCCATTATTTAAGAACTACGATTTTAAAGATAACTGTATCTAAGCGTCTATTAAATATTTTAGTTTTTGAACCAAGTATTTTATTGCTCATGCTATTTACACTGTATTACAATTTGATTCCGACCAATATAATGAAATAAAATAAAAAGTAGATTTTCTTGTAAAAGGAATTAAATACATAAAAACAAATAAACTTTAATCAGCTTTAATCCTTTCTACTATAAACTACAATTTTTTTCACCCAATAAATAAGGTCCATTGCATAAGGTCCATTGGACCTTATGCACGAGTGGCAACGGCTGCGGGTATTTATCGATTTAAGCGGCTGGTATTGGTTGATAGAGAAGTAAACAAAAATTTCGAGCTCAGCGATTGGTAAAGAAACTTTTATATACCCGTAATGACGCGCGTTGCATAAGGTCCATTAAATACATAAAAAACAAATAAATTCCAATCAGTTTAATCCTTTCTACTATCCGCGTTTGTAATGATCGATAGATGGCGCTCTCTGAACACTGCAGTTGTTAGTAAACATTATAGCCACGTGTGTTCCATTAGTGTTCTTTTTGTTATTCTACTTAATATTCCGCCATTACATCATGGAAAATTGATTGCTTTTGGAAAAAAATATTTCAGTTTATTCAAAGTTCGATCGGAAGTAGATTTTAACTGAAGCTGAACAAATATTAGTTTCAAATCATCTGATTAATTCTTTACTTCCATTAGCCGAAGCAACTGAAATTTTAAATTTGTCATTTGGAAATAAATGGAAGCTCAATTCTGGATTTCTTGATCCTTTGGAGTTAGATTGTAGCACACAACAGTATGTGTTATCTTTTTTACCGTATTTATTCATTTTTATTCTATAAATATATGTGAAACTAAATATCGTGAAGCAATGGCGGCTGTATGGAATTCGAATTAAACCATGTTTATTGTAATTTCACCTTAGCCCACCAGAGGGCGAGCATTTCATTACAATCGCGGATATATACTACCATTATTTCCTGACAAATACTATAAATTAGAAAAAAAAAAAAAACTTTTAAAGAAATTAAATTAACAAATGAAAAATAATTGTTGTTATACTACAAAAATTATACATAAACATAACTGTTATAAATACGTTTTTAAATTTTAAATTTAATATATTTAATTTTTTCTACTGCATTACCATTTTATTTTCAATAAATATAATAAATTAAAAAGAGAAAAAAAGATTTGCCCTCAAATAAATGTATTAAATAAAAAATAAATTGCGTAATATAGCCGTTGCTAAGATACGCAGACGATTACAATCGAAGAATAAATTCATGAAAAATGAAACATAAAAGCCAATGTTTAAAATCGAAAAAACATTAATTTAAAAAATTCAAATTCGAAAAAATCTCGATGAGGTGCACATCTGCAGGGTCCCAGGTACCTATATGCCAAATTTGGAAGCTCTGCGATCAGTAGTGTGTAGTATTGTTCATGTTTAGATAAATGTATTTATTTTCCTGTTGAAAAAAAAAATAAACTCGTATTTTAGGTTGATTTCTTTAGAAATCGACCTATTGCAATCACTTCGTTTATCTATCTATCTATCTATCTATCTATCTATCTATCTATAATGAAAATTTTGTCATCACGATAACTCCCGAAATAATACTCGAAATCGAACCAAATTTGGACAGTGAACTAATCTTATAAATATCTTGGATGAGTTCGTTAACCAAGTTGCTCCGGCTTTTTGTTTTCAAGTGGCAGCCACTTGAAAATTTCAAACCGACATTGTAAAAAGCATATTTAAAGCAAGATTTGCTTGAATTTTGTTGTAAATACAGGTCACATGAGGGTCTCAATGATGTTTATTAATGACGTTTATCCGCCATTTTCAATAAAGTGGCAGATATTTTATGTTAAACGGGACCACTTGAAATCAGGCTACCACTTGAAAATTTAAAATCCCTATAACTTCCGAAATAATACCCCAAATCGAACCAAATTTGAACAGTGTCTTAACTTATCTTATAAATATCTTAGATGAGTTTGTTAACCAAGTTGCTCCACCATTTTGTTTTCAAGTGCAGACCACTTGAAAATTTCAAATTCAAATTGTAAAAAGCGTATTCCGATTTTTTTTAAATTTTGATATATACATAGATTACACAAGTGTCTCAAATAACTTTATTAATGAACTTTATCTGCCATTTTTAATAAAGTGGCGGATATCTTAAGTTAAGCGGGACCACTTGAAATTAGGCCACCACTTGAAAATTTAAAACCATGATAACTTCCGAAATAATACTCCAAATGGAACCAAATTTAAACAGTGTCTTAACTTATGTCATAAATATCTTAGATGAGTTTGTTAACCAAGTTGCTCCGCCATTTTGTTTTCAAGTGGAGACCACTTGAAAATTTCAAATATAAATTGTAAAAAGCGTATTCCGATTTTTTTTTAATTTTGATGTATACATAGATTACACAAGTGTCTCAAATAACTTTATTAATGAACTTTATCTGCCATTTTTAATAAAGTGGCGGATATCTTAAGTTAAGCGGGACCACTTGAAATTAGGCCACCACTTGAAAATTTAAAACCATGATAACTTCCGAAATAATACTCCAAATGGAACCAAATTTGAACAGTGTCTTAACTTATGTTATAAATATCTTAGATGAGTTTGTTAACCAAGTTGCTCCGCCATTTTGTTTTCAAGTGGAGACCACTTGAAAATTTCAAATATAAATTGTAAAAAGCGTATTCCGAAATTGTTTGAATTTTGATGTAAATACAGACCACATAAGGATCTCAATGAAGTTTATTAATAAACTATATCCGCCATTTTTAATAAAGTGGCAGATATCTTAAGTTAAGCGGGACCACTTGAAATCAGACTACCACTTGAAAATTTTAAATCCCTATAACTTCCGAAAGAATACTCCAAATCGAACCAAATTTGAATAGTGTCTTAACTTATCTTATAAATATCTTGGATGAGTTTGTTAACCAAGTTGCTCCGCCATTTTGTTTTCAAGTGGAGACCACTTGAAAATTTCAAATTCAAATTGTAAAAAGCGTATTGCGAATTTCTTTTAATTTTGATGTATACATAGATTACAGAAGTGTCTCAAATAACTTTATTAATGAACTTTATCCGCCATTTTTAATAAAGTGGTGGATATCTTAAGTTAAGCGGGACCACTTGAAATCAGGCCACCACTTGAAAATTTAAAACCATGATAACTTCCGAAATAATACTCCAAATGGAACCAAATTTGAACAGTGTCTTAAGTTATCTTATAAATATCAAAGATGAGTTTGTTAACCAAGTTGCTCCGCCATTTTGTTTTCAAGTGGAGACAACTTGAAAATTTCAAATTTGAATTGTAAAAAGCGTATTCCGAAATTGTTTGAATTGTGATGTAAATACAGACCACATAAGGATCTCAATAAAGTTTATTAATAAACTATATCCGCCACTTTTAATAAAGTGGCAGATATCTTAAGTTAAGCGCGGTCACTTGAAATCAGGCTCATACTTGAAAATTTAAAATCACGATAACTTTTGAAATAATACTTCAAATCGAACCAAATTTTGACAGTGATATTATCATATAATTATCTTGAATGTTTTCACTAGGCAACTTGTCCCGACATCTTGTGTCTAAGTTCCAGCCACTTGAAATCACACTGCCACTTGAAAATATGCCATCACGATAACTTTTAAAATACTAAACTGATTCAAATAAAAGCTGGTTGGTGAACTTTTTGTTCAAATATCTAGGATAAGTTCTCTTGATGACTTGATCCGCAATTTTATTTTCAAGTGACTGTGACTTGAAAATTTGTCATTATGGTAACTTTAGTAAGACAGAATCAATTCGCTTCAAGTTTGGGTAGTGGATTTATCATTCAAATATCTCAGATAATTTCGCTAGGCATCTCACTCCACTTTTTTTTACAAGTGGTGCCATCTGAAAATTTCTTATGATTATAATTTTTGAAATTCTGATTTAATTTAAACTAGAACTGGACAATGAACTTATCGTACAAATGTACTGGATGATTTCGATGGGCAAGTTGTTTTGCTATTTTGTTTTACAAGTCGCAGCCACTTAGACTGCCACTTGAAAATTTGCCATACTAATAACTTTTGAAACACGGCACTGAGTTAAACCACAGTTCGACAACCTATGCTTCAAATATCTTCGATGTGTTTGCTGGAACTTTAGAAATACTTAATCAATTCAAATCAAAGTTGAAAAATGGATTTATCATTCAAACAACAAAAATTTAGAAAATTCACGTAACTCATGAACCAATCACGTTATTGCGTCCATCTTTGGTATATCGATAATAAGTATCTTCTCGCCAAAAGTCGCCAAAAAGTCGCCATAGTGGAAAAGTCGCCAAATTTGGCACCAAATCCATTACATGCGTTACTGGATCTTTTTAATCCGTTTTTAAGGTAAAATTAGACTATTTTAATGCTAAAACAAACTAGAAATGCAGGAAACTAACATTTTATCAACTTACTAAGCCTCTTTGAAAGAATTTCTACAAAAAAAAAAAAAAAAATTATTTTCAAATTTGCAACGATGTCTTAGATGAGCAACTTTCTCTGCCATTTTTATCGAAGTGGCAGCCACTTAATTTTTCAACACAATGACTTTTGAGATTTTGAATTAATTCGAACTATGTGTGTACAGTAGACTTATCTCACAAACGCATTTCATATATTTGTCAACTTAACCCACCATTTTTTTCCCTCGCGCCGGCCACTTGAAAATTTTAAATTCACATAAAAGTGTATTTATGAACCGATTTGCTTAAAACTCCATATGTGCATTGCCTACATCAATATTTCTACCAAGTGCATTAATAATTTGTAGCCGCCATTTTGAAACAAAATGACGGCTACTTGATAAGGAAAAAGAAATCAACCTACCCTTCCGAAAAAGCCGGAAGGTCTTGTTTTTTTTTTTTTTTTTTTTTTTTTTTTTTTGGCCGCAATTAAATTATGGATTAAATTTAAATGGCTAACTTTTTGCTATTATTAGCTTATTATTTTCATATTTTTATTGATTAAAAGAAAACTAAACAGAAATTCGAAATTCTGACTTCGATGTGCACAATGATCCTTCGGGGGGCACCTTTGTGTTAAATCTCGTGACTGTCCGAGCTACCGTTTTCGAGAACAGTGAAATATACAAATATTGCTCACTTAATAGTATAAGATTTAAATTGATTATGGCATGCATTTTAATGAAGATACTTTAAATAATACGATTAAAATATTTTGTGTACAGGAATACCCAAAAGAACACCATTACGTTGCTTTCTAAGAGAGATGCTTCTATAAAATATATTTTAATATTTTTGTACTGTCCAAAACAAAACTAAATTAACATGATATATATATATATATATATATATATGTATGTATGTATGCAGAAAAGGAGTATTGTATAAAATATAGCATCATTAGCCTTAATTATTGTTTATAAGTCCATAAGAAAATTCAGACACGTTAAGGAATATAATTAAAGTAAGCTGGAATGTGGTACAAGTTTTTAACAATTTTCAACAAATTTGAGTGGGATTATGACTTCGATTTTATTTATCTGCCATCTATGTAAATCACGTGATTTTTCGTTTTTGCTTTTTAAGAGCTCGTAGTTGAAACCCAGGTGAAATATATATGTTGTGTTCTGTCATGCATTCAACAAAATTTTTTGCAAAAAATGTTTTATCGTTGCTCTCCTTTGTAATATTTCATAATAATAGATTCTTCGTGATTTTCTTTTGGGGAGATCAAAGTAATTAATTTTGAGAAAATAAAATGAGATGAAATCGTAATCGGATAAGAAAATACGGATAAAAATTTTATGTTTAAAAATAGAAAAGACATTTTAGATCTTTAAAGAAGATTCTAATAACGCTACAGTAAAAGTTTTTTTTTCTTTCTTTCTTTATGAAGCTGTTTTTCTTCTTGCAATTCTAAAAATAATGATCTCGGACATTCTGGAATGATTTTTAAAATTTCGTTGATGACGTTCTAGAAATTGAAACTTTCTGTAAAGCTCTTTTTTATGAAGGAGATTTTTTCACATTCCTGTTTAAGTTAGAGAAGTAGGAGCTAAAAATTGAAAAAACACTTAGGATATCTTAAAAAAAAAATACAGAAATGTTGTTTCTTTAAGAAATCATTGAAGGCATACTACAAATTAATATGTAATTTAAATTCCAATAAAAAATGTAAATTGAACTTTTAATTTTATTTAGAATATAATTATCGACAATATTTGTTGTTGCTTCAAAATATTTTTGCTTTCTTCGATATTCAGGAGAAAAAAGTATTGGTTGCGTAAAAATTTTCGATTTCAGGTTTTTGATGGACATACACGTTTTGAGAAGTCCTGAACACAAGTTGACCATTTTTAGAAAAAGACATTTTTTTTTTCACAATTTTACTGCTTTTTTTTTCTTTTTTTAGTCTGTCTGTGTGTGAGTGTGACAAAAAATTTTGTGGCAACTGTATGACAGGAACTACTGCATAAGTTATGATGCAAATTCACCTTAATATAAATTAGTGCCTATAACTTTCAATTAAAATCATCCAACAAGTGGCGTTTGCATCCCGCGTTTTTTTCTAAATTTTTAACATGGCAGTATAGGACAAAATTTTCTATAAATGGGTACAATGTGTTAACGAATTATTTTTAACGAATATTTATTAAATTATAAAGAATTATTTGTAATAATAATAGTCAAATGGGGGGGGAAAATGTATATGTAGGAGCATTACTTGCCTCCCTTTTACTCCCTCTTCCCCGAGGGAGGAAAACTTTTGATATGGGTATCTATCAAAGAAACCCATCAATACCTTTAAAATAAATGATTGAACCATCTATCTGTTATAATTTAAAATAAAGTTATCTATTTATTTTTATTTTTAACAAACAAAAAAAGGATGCCATATGTTAAGAATAAAACTGACTTACTTTGGATTTTTAGTGTTTATTTCTCTAGGATAAAAATCGTACACATCATCATGGAAGATAATTTTAGTTGTAATAGTTTTAATAAATTGTTTGTACTGGATGAATTTCTATAGAAAAATATGGAAGAAAGTTTTGTGATGGCCACAACATACTAGTTCATGCATATGTTAGGAGTGGTTTTAACGTCTAACCATACCTTGTGATGGTCTTGGATTCTTCCTAAATGCAGTCCGAAGACCTGCCATTACAACTTTGATCCTCCGTGGAAAAAGATAACCCTCCACTTCCGTATCCTACAGAGGTATACATTAACATAACTTGCAAAATATTGTCGTCACGACGATTTTTACGTGTATCAGTTACTATTAATGTACAAATTGGTGTTTTGCCGACTCCAGTATCGAGCCCGCAATTTTCCGATTGCAAGTTCTACCTTCTAAAAGCTGGTCTACCGCGGCACACGCAGAAAATATATAGTCAGGCTCTTTAGGCCAAGTAACCACAGTTTAAACTTAAGATAGATGTGCCTAACAGGAAATAAATTTTACACTAATTATGCATTAAATATTTCAGATTTTTCCTTGAAAAGGTAATTACAGACGCATGCAAACGTCTTACGAAGCCTTACGAAATTTATTCTGTTTGCTTCAGAAATGAAAATCGCTTTTGAAGGAAAAATAGCCTCTTCATCTGATATTTTAAAAGGAATTGCCTACAAGACGAGTGAAGCCGGGCTAGTATAGATAAAAATGCCAACATCACCATCTAGGTAGACGACGTTATACGACTGGGTCATACAGTACTCTAGGTCATGCAACAGAGATTTACTTACATGCTCGACAGATTATTGGAAAAGAAATATTCCGAAATACTATTAGAAATAAATAAAAGTTTAAATGTGAGCGAAAGTTCAAGATTCTGTAAGTTTTTGTCTTCTTTAAAAAGGTGGTAACCACTTATTGATAACCACTACTTTTCAAAAGCGAAACATTTGAATATAGGGTAAGTGCTCCAGTGATTGACACTTTTAGAGCAATCTCTGATGTTTTTAATGTTCTAATCTTCAGAGAATTTTTTTAAAATCTTAAGTTAGTACATATGGTATGAAAAACATTCAGAACCACATATATGTTAAAATGCATACATTTGATAACAATTATATTTTTTTATGAATTTTTATTTGACACCCACTCAATGTTCCAGTAATTGACACTGACAGTTTTTTATTTTATCAGTAATTGGCCCCCTATGTTCCAGTGTTTGAAACTGCTAGTTATTAATTTTACCAGTTATTAGCGCCCTATATGCTCCAGTATTTGACATAAAATGTTAAAATTCTTAAATGTAAAATATATTATTTTATTATTCTTCTTATTTATTAATTATTTCGGGATAGATGTCAATTACTGGAGCATGCCTATCACTGCAGCACCTACCCTATATAAATTATCCATAAATGCTTGCTTTTGTCTTCTAATGGAACAAGTGTCATTTTTTCATTATTTGCTATTATTTGCTATTTTTTCTGACAATATTAATATTTTACCTTTTCTTCCAGGTTTACATTCTTAGATTAGTCTGAACTTTTATTTTTTATAAAACAATTTAATATTTTGAAGATTTAGTAGGTATTTCAAAATTACTATAGAAATTTCCTTTTTTAATAAAAGAGATAAAGTGGTTTATACCAGACCGTACCATAATTGTATGCATCTCTAGAAAAATAGAGTAAAAGTTAAATTATGGTAAGTTAAATAATTGTTTGACTTAATTTAAATATTTTTTCTATCTTTTTGCGCTCTTTTGCTTTCAGGAAAAATTTAATTAACTCTATGATTGTGAAAAAAAATGTAAGATGTCTCCTTCTCTTTCTAAAAACCGAGCTTGACATCAAAAGGTTCACGATATTTTAAGAAAGGTTTCCGTTCTCTAATGAAATTACATAGTATATTTGGCTTCAAATATGCTATATTCCAAGTAAACAGATAATAATTTGCTTCTTTCAAAAGAACTAGACGAAAATAATGATGAAGTTTTTAAAAAAGATAAAAATAACAAGCTTAATTTTATCAACTTCAAATAATACTAACTATTATTCAAAGTATATTTTTGAAAAAATGCAGCTATTTAAGAAATTCCTAAAAAGAGTTAATTTTAAAGTTTTAATTTCTGAAAAACTTTACGTGAGTTTTAAAAGAATTATATAAAACAAGGAAGATTTTTTTCGATTAAAAAAAAAATTGATTGAGTTTATTAACAACAAATTACAGTAATTCAAAGTTTTCTTTAAAAACATAGCTTATTTAAAATCTTTTTGAGCTGACTTATTATGAAACCGTAAAAATGCAGGTTATCATTAAGATGCAGTTTTAAAAACCAATTTTATGATATAAAACTATAGTGGACTAGCAGGCTTTGCCCGCTTCGCTGAACACAATACTGAAATGAGTTGTCAAAATCCCATATCATTATTAATTAACCTGAGTTAAAGTTCTCGCTGCTAAAATAGGCCGTACCATTAGGAAGCCGCCACCAGCTTTCACAGTGTCTTGTTGACATCTTGAATTCATAGTTTCATGGACCTAATGTTCATTTTGCCATACTCGAACCCTACCATCAGCTCTTACCAACTAAAATCTTGACTCATCTAACCAAGCCACGGTTTTCCAGTCGTCTAGGGTCCAATGGTCACGAGCCCATGAGAGGTGCTGCAGCCGATTCCGAGTTGTTATTAAAGGCATTCGATTTAACCTTCTGCTGCATATCCCGTTAAAGCCAAATTTCGCCGTACTGTTCTAACCATAGACCTTATATACTAGACCACGCATTCCCCCTCGTTATTTGACTGCATCATGAACGAGCTTCCCCAGCAAAATTGTCACGTGATGTTGGCCTAGAGGAAGAGTGAAGAATGATCACTATGTTATTTTTCTGTAGGAACGAATTTTGTGTTTTTCAATATTTTTATTGTGCACGCACTTTTTATTTTAGCATTTAGATTTATACATGGATGGAAAGCTAAACTTTCATAGATTAATTACATAGAAAAAAAAATTATGATAAATCATTTTGCAAACGAAAAAATTGCGTTTGAATTCTTACTTCAGTCAGAGAAGTATGAGATTATGCTTGCATACGGGAAAAAAAGAGAGAGAGAGAGAGAGAGGAATCACCCCTAGGTCAAGTTCACGTGACTTCCGAGACTCAGAGCAAAGGATGGAGGTATCAGATTACACCCTCATGTTGAAGACATTCGCTATAATGGTCAGTCCTATTGATGGCGTGGTCTAGTATATAAGGTCTATGGTTCTAACGGACACGTCCATAGTAATCCCACATTAATTATTGCGGTTATTTCACGCAATGTTGCTTGTCTATGAACACTGACATGTCTATGCATACATCGCTGGTCTCGGTCATTAAGTGGCGGTCGGCCACAACATTGTTCAGTGTGGAATGTTATGTCCGAAATTAGGTATTCTCGACACACTCTTGATACGTGAATCTCGAAATGCTGAATTCTCTGGTGATTTTCTAAATGGAATATCACATGCGTCTAACTCCATCTACCAAAATACAGTTGTGTGACTACAATCAGGTCAGAAATCTTTTCAGAGGAATCACTTGAGTACAAATGAAAGCCATGAAAATGCACTGCCAATTTATACATTTTGTAAGTGATACTAATGTCATCTATATATTTGCATATTGCTGTCCCGTAACTTTTGTCACTTCAGTGTCACACTGACTTGCGTCATACTAAAGTTACGTCGCACTTGTGTCATGCTAAATGTATTTATTCGACACATCCTAATTACTAAGTCATAAATATTTCTTAACATCATTGTAAAGTATTTTCAAGTACAATTGAAAATGCACCTCCAACAATTTCCAATAATATATCTGAATATTTTTGTATGTACCTGAAAAGGAATCACTAGTGTTAGTTATATTATTTTTCTATAGGAAACTTCCTTTATTGTATCATAAAAAGTTGTAAATGTAATTATAAGAAATATGTTTCATAGATATAATGTATCCCCATTATTTTGTCAGTCCTTGTACAAGCCAGTTGTGCTACATGCACGGTTTATAATAGAAAAATGTCTACTATATATTTGACAAACATACATCGGTTTTAAGGAATTCTGAAAATATTTATGGAACTGAAAATTTGGACAGAGAAATCGATGAAACAAATTCATAAACACTATGGAAATTTGTTATAAACTGTTAAAAATAACCAAACTATTCTAAAGGAATGGATGTTCTTATAGTATAATTACATCAGCAATTGAAATAATTTTTTCTTAAATTATTGCATACATAAAAAAATAATAAATAAATAAATAAAAATTTATTAAACCGAAAAAACTAAAAATTCTATTCATTCTTATTCATTAATAAATTTTCATCCAACAGTTCTGTAAATTTAATAGAATTATTTAGACATTTTCCAGGATATACTTTTCTTCAAATGTATCAAAAAGTTGTTTTAAATCAAATAAAAAGAAGTGGTAAAGTGACTTTAATTTTTGTTGCTCAATAACATATGTGTCGTTCATTGTGAAGGGAGAGGGGCGGGGGGGGGGGGGTAACTCCATATTTTTAAAATATGTACATTTTTGGCTTAATTGTACTACTTTTTTTTTTCCAAGGAACTAAAACTTCTAAATATTTATTACAAAGACGAAATTTCTAAGTTACTTCAAACTATCATTCTTATAACTTTTAAATTCTTATAATTTTGATATGTATTAAACAATAAAAAAGAGATAACACTGACAGAATATTTGCATTTTTTCCCTACACATAATTTTTTAAAAAGCTCTTTATTTTAAAATAGATTCATAAGGAGATAATTCACTTTTACAATGAGTGACCCGTATGTGTCATTAAAAAATACGTATTCAATGGTTTTCAACAATTGGTTCTTCACTAGAAAACAAAGATTTCTTCCGTATTTACTAAAGATAACGATGTTCTAAAGTCAATGTACCAAAATAATTGCAAAGGTAGAGCTAAAAGACATTTTTCTTTTGCGCAATTGACAATGTCTATGTGTTATTGATATTGTTACTTATACCGATATCAAACAGATAAGTTTGATGACATAATGAAGTCTCACAAATGAAGAACTAATATTTTGTCAATCAAAAAATCATTTTTAATAAACCTCAAAAATTAAAGCATATATTTCAGTAAGATATGATTTTTTAAGTGAATTAATAGAAGTAGTAAAAGTTTTAAGACCGTTATTAAAATTAAGATGTACAAAGTGGACACTTGTAAATTAAATATAGGCGATTTGATCATATCTCATTCATTGAAGGGTAGCAGCACCTTCAAAATGAATTCTGTAATTATAGTGACCATATGTCCTCGAATTTTGAGGACACTCCATATTTTGAAATCGTTTTTCTAAATTTCAAAAAATTGTAGAATAAAAATTATTTATCAAAATTATTACCATTTGCATCCTCAGTTATTTAGCCTAAACTATACATCTGTAATTAGGCAATTGTAATAGTTATTAATGCTAATATATTATGAAGGTACTCTAATATTGTCACTGTATCTTTAAAACCACTGATGCAACCATGGGGAATCAACAATTGACAAAATACTTTTTGACATTTTTTTCTCGTTCAGAATATAGTACTAGGAAATTGAAAGAGGCAAACGGGGACAAAGACTTACAAGCTCCCTCCTTAGTCAAGGTATATCTGCCAAGTCATTGTCAAAGAATTGGTTGGAGGGAAATTATTAAATGTGCACCTGTCAGGGCAGCATTGGATGTTTAAGTTGATTCAAAATTGTCACTCTGTTTTTATTACCAACTCTGTGTCAATTAGAATGATGATGAATGGAATAACAGATTTTAGATAAGATCTAAATATCTTTGAACCAGAGATAGAGAAATTGAAACAAGAACACACTGTTAAAAATTTCAACAGAAAACTCTGTGTAATGTATTATCTTAAGTCTTACGTAAAATTACAGTGAAAAATAAACGGAGATTTTAAAAAACTTATTTTATATATTCACTTTAATAACTAATATTAATTTAATTAACTATTGATGCGAATATATTTTGGACTTAGAATGCTTTTTCTAAAGTAGAAACAGTCATTTTTAATTTTAATTAAATAATTAAATAATAAAATTAAGTTAAAATATACAATAAAGATTGAGAATTTCGATTATTCACTTTTAACTAAGAATTACCGTAAATTTACAGAGACTCTGGATAAATATTTACATTAAATTTACAGAAACTTTTAACAGTGCATTATCATGGATACATCCTCAGGGATGTTTGCATTCCGGGTTTTTTTATTTTATTTCCCACCAGTAATTATGAATTGTACTTTTGGTTATATTTAATTGCTAAACTCTGCTAGAAAACTACTAATAGTATCAGTTATAAAAAATTCTGGTAGCAATTTCCGGGGACGCAAACACCCCTGCATCCTCTTTCATATAGATTTTTCAACTTTCACATGTATCTATTAAATATATTACATATGATGTATATATGATATATATTAAATTAAAATAATTCTAATAAATATAAATTACAAAGATGTATTCCATATTCACTAAAATTCATAGATTCTAAATAAAATTAACCAAAGTGAATGTGAAGTAACAGCTAATAGAAAAAAAAATATTTTTTTACTCAACAGTTAACAACTGTATGTTATTGATATTGTTATTTATCTCCGACAACCAAGAGATGTAGATAAGATACATGAAATTGTTTAATCTTACAAAATCAAAGAGAATCATTTATGTGCCAATCAATCAGTAATTTTAATAGGCCCCAAACAATCACATATGATTTTTAAAGCATTTAATACACGTAGGAAAAGCTTTATTACCATTATTAAAATTAAGATGTCTAAGTGACCACTTCCATGTTAATGCATAAAAATTTTGAAATTAAATGCCATAAATTGCCAAATTGCTTCGAGTGCCGCTTTCCTGTGGCACTCGTGCCTACTTTTTTAACCTAATAAAGGAATGTGCTCATTTTTTTTCGGACCTTAACAATTGTTGTGAGTTCCTTAAATATATAATATTTGCTAACAAAGTTTTTGTTCATTACTTTTCATTCCCAGTATATCGGTTCATTTTACTTAAACTTATTACTTAAGTCTAAAAGGTTTGAATATATCAAGTCCATTAAAGATTAGAGGCATCAAGAAAGCTAATTATTGCTGATATGACAAAAGTGAATCAACGACAAAATATTTCTGGCAGTTTATTGCTTCTGGAAATTAATACCAAGATATTTAAGGAGACAAAAGAGATCAACGAATGATAAGCGCCTTCGTAAGTAAATGTATATCTGCCAGGTGGTTCTGAAAGAAATTAAAAATTCAAGACGAAAAGAAATTATTAAAAGTGCATCTGATAATCTAGCATTTAATATAGTGTTTTTTTTTAAAAATGTCACTTCACTTTATTATTAATCTATTTGTATTACACAAATTAGACCGATGATAAATTGAACAGAAGTTTTAAAATAAGGTCTAAATATCTTTAAACTAGAGAGAAAGAACTGAATCTGCTACCTTTTAATGGATACATTACTTTTCTCACGGATTTTTTAGTTTTCATAAATTCATAGTTGCCAATGTTTTAATTTATTCCGGAGCATTTTTAGTCCTGCCTTTATTTCACATCACTTTATTTATAGAATTATTTTATCCAATATATCCAATATTTATCCAATATTTTTTTTTATTGAAAAAAAAAAAAAAAAAAAAAAAAAAAAATCTTTAAAAAAAAATAGTGGTATGAAATAAAGGTGGAACTAAAAATACTATACGGAATGAATCAAAATGCTGTCAACTGTAATAAATTGCATTTTTATTTCAGTTTCATTCGGTTCGGTTTTGCCCTTGTTTCACATACTTTTCTGTTCTTATATTAAATGTATGTATTCACTCCGTATATCAAACATATATATGTATAGTATAAACTAAATTATTTACATTGATTCCTTGGTTATTTTTAATGTTTCAGCTTCTCTTTGTAAATTGCTATAACAACTTACCTCTTGATGTGAATTGACTGATTACAGACAAATGGTTTATGTTTTTCACATGGCTTCACCATTTCTTCATTTTTGTTTAAATATGATTATGCGGGACACACTAGATTATTACTTTTTTCTATATTCAATAGAAGAAAGTATTAGATTTGCAAAAATTTTCGACTTCCAATTTTCGACTGATTTACACGTTTTGAGAGATCTAGAACACAATTTGACTATTTTTTAGAAAATATCTGTCTGTCCGTTCTTCTGTCGGTCTGTGTGTGTGAGACAAAAATTTTGTGGCGACTGTATCTCCTGAACTGTTGTTCAGAATTATATATAAATTTATAAGTAGATGAACCTTGACTTAAATTAGTTCCTACCAACTTTTGGTGTCAACTGCTCAACAGGTGGCGCTGCTATACAGTGATTTCTGCAATTTAGTGGAAGGCTGTATCTCAGGTTCTACTACGTATCATCAAACAAAACTTGATATGTAATTAGGCCATTATGCTGATTCAATCTGGATACTTATCGGTCCATAGGTGGAACTGCTATACTGCAAATTTCCTCGATAACGTGAAGGTTACATCTCAACTTCTATGGCATATAACTGTACGAAACTTGAAATGTGAGATAACTATTATTAAAACGCATTTTCTAAGATATTATAGACATATTATAGTTCTTTATAGACATTAAAAGTTCTTTCTTTAGATATTTAGTGTTAGTTTTCTCTAAGATGAAAACCATTTACATACATGATGTTAGATAATTTTAATAAATAATAGTTTTAATAAATTGTTTGCCCTTGGTTAACACTGATCATTTTTTATGTCTTTTTAACACTTTCCAACAAGACTGAAAAGTTTTAATTACTTCTGTTTGTCTATCTGTCCACGCTCTAACTCACATAAATATTCAAGGAAATATTTGAAATTGATGTATGTTATTTAAGTTCACTATCAGATTTATAATATTGAAAATGGAATAAATACCGCTACTGTTTTGAGTACAAGGACATTCGAAAGTATTCCAAAGCATCGCGTTCTATGAGAAGTGTTTTTATAAATCGCATTATAATACCTTTTTAACACGCTTTTATTAGCTTCACCTGTATGTATGTATGTATGTATGTATGTTTGTTTGTAACTTCTCTGGGAGCAAACAAAAAATTTATATTGTAAAAAAATACTTTCCCGACGTGAGTGATATGGTGTAGAGGTAAGGCGCCGCGCTACGAACCTAAAGGTCCAGCGTTCGATCCCCGTCAGGTGAGGTTTTTTAAAAATGTTTTTTGTTTAATTCTAAGTTATTTTAATTAAAGATTTAAATGTATGTAAATATTACGGTGTGTCACTCACACGATTTTCTCTTACCCTGAATTTTAATACTAAGATAGATATTTTGTGCTTTTTAGTTCACATTTCTATAAAAGCGTGTTCTTTAATTTTTTAAAACTATAATATTAGCTTTACAAAAATGTTAATGAAATTGTAATATGTTATTCAAGTTCAATATCGCATGTTTTCTATTGAAAATGGAGTATACCACCAAAAGTATCTGCATAGGGACACCCGAAAGTATTCCAAAGCATTGCGCAGGGGTGGAAAACTGACGCAGAATTCACACCACAATAAATATAACAAATTTTTCTTCTTCTTAAACCAACGATACTATAAGTAGATAAATATTTAAAACGAATTCTGGTATGAGTTCTGCGTCAATTTTCCAGCCCTTCATTGCATTTTAGGAGAGGTATTCCTATAAACCATATTTTAGTAATTTTACTTTCCCAAATTTTAATGAAATTTAAATACGATATTTACATGCACAAAAGAATGTTTTCTATACTATAAGAAAATAAGAATTAACAGGGCATTAAGATTAACAGGCTCATATAATACGCAGTTACATTAAGGGCTATTAAGAAAAATTTGCTGGAATCGTATTTTCATTTATATTAAACATTTTTAACATTTTCTAACAATTTTTAAGTGTGAATATGATTTGTATTATTATATCAGTCTGTGTATCTCTCCGTCTGCCCGGCTTCAGCGCCCGTAATATTTTCAGATTTAAAAAAAAAAATTATATATGTTATTCAAGTACCTATGGAATGTTCCTTATTTAAAATAACATTAATAGGTCCTGTATACAACTAGTTTGTGTACTGGGAAACACACAAAAATGCCAACGCACTGCGTTTCAGGACAGACATTTTTATACATCACATTAAAATTACTTTTTACTACAGAAATCATAAAGAAATTGATATTTATTGTTAATATACGAAATCAAAATTTTGTATAGAATATGATACATTTTGTGTTCAGATTTACAGGACTACATTGAAACATTGAAATACATTAAGGGCTGCTTTTGAATTTGTGTTAAGCATTTTTAACGCTTTCCAAGAATGTTTAAGAGTAATTATGAATTCTGTTAGTTTATCTTCCTGCCTTTTTGTCCTTCTGTCTCTCTGTTATGTGATAAACGTATGCCAAAAACACTGAAGGTTATATGATACAACGACTACGTACAGATGGAAAGTGTTAATAATCAATAGGTACTGCATAATTTTTGTTCTTTATTAAAAATTATTAAATGTTATCCTTATTATACTTATTTATTAATTTATTTGGGCTCTTGTGGATTGGAATAGCATTTTATCATCTGTTTTATGCATTATATTTCTTTTGCTACGATATATATATATATATATATATATATATCCTTCTCTTATATTAAACGAGTAAGTCTCGGACTTACTATATATACATATATATATTAGGGATTTCAGAAACGACTCTAACGATTTTGATGAAAGTTTGGTGTTAAATGTTTTTTTTTTTTTTTTTTTTTTTTTTTTTAGTATGAAAAAATGATTAGGCTTACCTTCATCTTCAGCAAAATTCGCGTTCGCTATCAACCCGTTATCGCCGAGTTGTAACGTTTTCCAAAAATTAAATTTACTAGGATATGGATATAGCAATTTTCCATAAAATTTGGATGTTATGTGTGTTTGGGGTGTACAAATGATTGGTCTTATCCTCATCTTTAGAAAAATTTGCGTTCGCTGTAATCGGCCACTTGCAGCACACAGTGCGACGGATAGCAATTCTAGCGGGACAAAATTATATAAAGGAAAAAAAATTATTTAATTAGAGCAGACATCCATCTACAATTAGTAAATAGTCACAATATATAAAAATAAACTGATTTCTTGTCGCAACTATTTTACAGTCGGCAGAAAAAAATTTCGAGCGCTAGCGAAAATTCCTGTGTAAAAAAAGTGTGTTTAATACTGTTTTGTTAAATAAATCCTTGTCGAATCATGTTCTTAGACTGACCAAGAACATGATTCGACAAGGATTTATTTAATAAAACAGTTTTAAACGTACCTTTTTTACATAGGAATTTTCTCTAGCGCTCGAATAATTTTTCGTCTGACTGTAAATGCAAATTTAGATAATAATTATAATTACTGTGTAATATAATATATATTTTTATTCGACAAACTTATTTCATTTATTCACTACCAACAGAACCTACAGATTCATTTTTTTCACTAACAAATGGTAAAAATAAATAAAATAATAAATAATAAAATAAAAATAAAAATAAATATCTTCTTAAGATGCAAATGACTGCAGATAAAATTTACCTATATAAAAAATACAAGAAACGAGGAATAAAACACAACTAGAATTGGCGTGTACAAATATGTACAAAAGTTTTGGCGAATATCAAAAAACTTTGATTAAACTTAAAACAATTTTTAACACAAATTTGATCTAATGTTATAAAATAAATATAGAAAAGAAAATTTATTAACGTATGAAAATCTAAACTACATACCTTGATGCAAAATATCGATGCTCAAAAAAATACATTGGAAGCACATATTTTCACAGCACGGCCTGTAAATAAAGCGCATGAATATGACGGACTTTATGAAAAACTCGTGGGATCTTGTTTTCGTCGAAAGATTTGCAAAGGAAGGCGGGCGCCTATTGTTATTATATTTTGGGAATAAATTGTCTAGGGTATCTACAGTCGGTAACAAAAGTGTCCGAACACTAGCAAAAATTCCTATGTAAAAAAAAGTACACTTTATACGGTTTTGTTAAATAAAGCTTTGTCGAATCCTTCTTAGTCAGTCTAAGAACATGATTCGATAAGGATTTATTTAACAAAACCGTATGAAGTGTACTTTTTTTACATAGGAAATTTTGTAGTGCTCGGCACTTTTGTTACCGACTGTACTTTGTCTTTGAAAGGTCAAACATTATTATTTTGAGAGTTGATTTCTAGGGGTTTTTTTCCGCTAGATTTGCGATCCGTCGCACTGTGCAGCGTATGGTAGAAATGTAGTTTACTTGGAAATTGAGGGAACAATTTTGATGAAAGTTTTTCGTTAAGGATTTTTTATGAGGGAAAACAATTAGACTTATCCTCATCAAAAAAAAAAAAAAAGTTTCGCTCTCATTGTTAACCTTTTATCGATCAATTACGACGGACAGCAGAAATATGATTTACTCGGAAGTGGATCTAGTGATTTTGAAGCAAGTTTGGGGTTATGTGTTTTTCTTTAGGCTGCTAAAACAATTGATCGTGTCCTCATCCTCAAAAAAAAAAAAAAAGTTTCACGCTCGTTGTTAACCCTTTATCGACCAATTATGACGAATAGCTGAAATATGGTTTACTCGGAAGTGAATCTAATGATTTTGAAGAAAGTTTGGGGTTAAGTGTTTTTCTTTAGGGTGCTAAAACGATTGGTCGTATCCTCATCCTCAAAAAAAAAAAAAAAAAAAAATGTTCCGCGTTCATTGTTAACCCTTTATTGGCCAATTGCAACGTATGGTAGAGATACGGTTTACTCAGAAACGGATATAGAGATTTTTATGGGTGCTAAAATGATTGAACTTATCTTAATTTTCAGAAAAATTTGCAGTAGCTCTTAACCTTTTATCGGTCAATTGCAGCATATAGCAAAAACTGGGTTTGCATGGAGATGGATATAGTGATTTTCAAGAAAGTTTGAGGTTAAGTGTTTTTTGGAGTGCTAAAACAATTTGACATATCATCATTTAAAAAAAAAAAAAAAAAAAAAAAAAAAAAAAATTAACGTTCTGTGTTAACCTCTCACTGGCCAGTTGCAACATATGACAGAAATTGGGCTTATTTTTACATTGATATAACGATTTTGATACAAGCTTGGGGTTAAGTATTTTTTGAGGTGCAAAATCGATTGGTCTCACCTCATCTTTAGGAAAATTCGCATTCGATGTTAACCCTTTATCCACCGGTTGCAACATAAAGCAGAAATTTTGTTTACTCAGAGATGGATATAATGATTTCGCTGAAAGTTTTGGAATAAGTGCTTTGGGGGTTAAAAAATTTATTTGACATATCCTCATACAGGAAAGTACATATTCCTTGTTAACCGTTTATCAGCCGGTTGCATGATATGGCAGAAACTGGATTTTTTTGGAAAAGAATATAACAATTTTTAGGAAAATTTGGGGCTAAGAGTTATTTGGGATGAAAAATAAATTAGACTCATCCTTATATTTAAAAATTTCGCATTTATTGTTAACCCTTTAACTAATGTTAACAAAATATGTCAGAAATTGGGTTATCTCGAAAATGGATAAAATGTTTTTGATGAACGTTTGAGGTTAAGAGTTTTTAGAGTATAAAATCGATAAGACTTACCTTCATCTTCATGAAAATTGGGGTTTGCCGTTATCCTTTATCTGTTGGATACAAGATATGGTAAAATTGAGTTTACTTCGAAAAATGATTAAAATGATTTTGATGAACGTTTGGCGTTAAAAGAGAATTTAAATGTTTAAATTAAAAATTAATTAGACTTACCTTTATTTTCAGGAAGTCTTGCGTTGGCTGTTAACCCTTTAACTGCCGTTTGAAAAATACGGAGAAAACTTGGGTTTACTCGGAAGTGAATATAATGACTTTCAAGAAAAATTGGGATTATGGGTCTTACGTGATGAAAAATCGATTGAACTTACCCTCATCTTCAGGAAAATTCGCATTCGCTGCTAACTCATCAGACGCTGGACGAAAGATATGGCAGAATTTTGGTTTACTAGGAAATGGATCTGACGGTTTAAATATCCTGCGATTATTAATTATAAGTGGTAACCCGCTTTCCGCCTTGGGCAAATAAATAAGAGATATAATTATCTGAAAATAAATCTCTGCATCTACAGTCGGTAACAAAAGTGTCCGAATACTAGCAAAAATTCCTATGTAAATAAAGTACCCTTCATACGGTTTTGTAAAATAAATCCTTGTCGAATCCTGTTCTTAGACTGACTAAGAACAGGATTCGACAACGTAACAAAGTTTAACAAAGTTGTATTTAATATTCCCTAAAAATCCCTGAGTTTTAAATGAATATCCATTACATTTTTTTTTTTTTTTTTTACGCAACAGTAAATGTTTGTGTGTTTTTTATATTGTTATTTATTTCTAGTAGCGAAAAGACCTCTATAATTCCAGTGAAACTATACAATTTCACAATGTCATAGGGAATTAATACTATGTTTTTCAATACATTATTTTTCATGATTCCCAAACAATCAGGCATAGTAAGATGTTATTTTAAAGCCATTTATTGCAAATACCAAAAGTTTTATTTCTTCTATTGAAATTAAAATGCACAAAGTATATACTTACAAGTTAAATCAAAGTAATTTGATCATGTCTGGTGCATTGAAAAGTTGACCCTCATTCAGAACTAAATCCTTAATACAACGTTAATGTAATGGTGGTGAATCAAAAACATAAAAAATATTTCTGGGATTCTTTTTCCCTTTCAGAACGTAATACTAAGAAATTAAAAGAGCAAAAGAGGACAAAGACTCAGGAACTCTCTCCTTAGTCTCCTACCAAGCCATTGTCAAAGAAATCCATGTAGTAGAGAAACTATTACAAGTTCACTTGGCGAAGCAACATTATATATTTAAGTTTATTAAAAAATGTTACTCTAGTTATATTACCAACTCTGCGTCAATTAGACTGGGGATGTAAAATAATAGCAACTCTTAGATAAGATCTAAATGTTTTTAAACGAGAGAGAAAGGAACTGAATCTGATTGTCATGGATGTATCATCTTTGACATAGATCTTTCAACTTTCACATGTATAAATTTGTTATAAGCTCTGTTTACTTAGAATGTAATGATTTATTAATCCTTTTCCATAGCCAATTCATTCTAAATGGGGACAAAAAGAACTATAAAAAATCCCAAAATACAAAGAAAAAATCCCAAAAGTTTAGGTTGGTCCTATTAAATCAAAGTTTACAAAACAATGCAAACTTTCTCATTGTAAATCGAAATCATACAAAATCAAAACTTTCTTTTTTTTTCAATTCCTACTATTAGTTCATATTCCCCCTATAGTATATATCTTGTACAAATCTAGCAATCGATTTTTAACTAACTTCACTACTAACTAGAAATTTGAAACTTTCAGGATTTCTGATAACACGGTGACAACACAATACCGATTTTCGAATATTTCATTAGTTTATTTTTAATTAATTAAAATATGAAAACGATAACATCCTAATAGCGTTAAAATATCCATTAAAATATTAACTATAATTTAATTGTTGCCAAAGAAAAAAAAAATTACGAGTTAATTTTCTTATATTCTTTATTTTATGAGATACAGTGTCTACAACATTTGTGTTGCCCACACAGATAGATATTTTTTGAAGAATGTCAAACTGTGTTCAGGACGTTTCATAACATGTAAATCCATCAAAAGCTGAAACTCGAAAACTCACGAATACAATACTGTCTTCTTATATAGATAGAAGAACGTAAAAAATAAGAGTTAATATTAATATATCATGCTACAAAAAAAAATAAATAAATAAATAAATAAATCTTAGAAATTTACAAATTAATAGAGAGCTTTTTGTACTCAGAAATGATATTAAGAGAAATATTTTGTTCCAGTATTTGAAAAATTCTTGGGAAACAAAATTATTAAATATAAGTTTAAAAACATAAATAAATAAAGTAATGTTAATAATTAATAGCAGGAGACTTGGCGTAGGAATATTAAAACAGGAATAAACTACTACGTCAGAAACGCCAAAGAAAAATTATTGAGGTGCATACAGCTGTTTCGGTAGCCTAAAGCGTACCGCCTTCAGTGCAAAAAGAAAGAACACTGAAGACGGTAGAAGAAACAGCTGTATGCACCTCAATAATTTTTCTTTAGCGTTTCTGACGTAGTAGTTTATTCCTGTTTTAATGTTAATAATTATTGGAAAACTATAGAGACAAATAACATAAATATAAATAAATAAAACCATTTAATTTATATAACATTTTGCCTGTATTAAATAACTATAAAAAATAACTATAACAACCTCTATTAAAAGTCAACTTGTCTAAATGGCAATTTTTCTATGGCACGGTGGATGCCCCCTTGTTATTCTAGATTTTTATAAATAAACAGAATAAGAAGGGGAGGGAAAGCTGGTTTTATTACACATTTTTTAAAGTGGAACTAGTGACTTTTTATCTGGCAAAACAATTCAAATTTAAAAGCTCGGTAAAACAGCATTACGAAAATTTGTTTTATATATCTTGCATTATAAAATTACATTTTTAAATCTTTCAGCTTATAAAAACACGATATCTTTCGTGAAAGTTGTAGTCTAATATAATATGTAACTAACTATTCTTGTTATTATAATTTAACTAATACAGTGAAAGCTCTGTGAAAGTCTACCTGTCTTCGAGTTTCAACCTAATTTTACAACCAGATTTTTTTAAATCCTAAAATTTTCCCTTAAGGTATAATTATAGAGAAATACTTGTAAATTTAAATA